>OZ014509.1:69695568-70895568 GCA_963966075.1 Aphodius sticticus
ATTATTTTTTTAATTGTTGGTAGGCAATTTATTTCTCTTTAAAAAACTAAAACCTTGGAAATTTATTCAATGTATACTGGAACCTTGTTTTTATTTCCTCATTGTTGATACCCTGTGTGTTAATCAAATAATGGTATAGAAAGTGCCCATACTCTATATGAAAGATGTTTCTTTACGAGCATTTTGATTTTTTATTCATTGATTTATCTCTAAAATTGTCCGAATTACAGCTTTGTTACGTTTCTCCCACAAATTTCTTTCTTTGTAGGATCACATTGCCTTTGAAAAACTATTGCCGTTGCCATAGTAATCATTTGTTGTGGTGATGAAGAGTATTCCCAGTTTATAATTTTGTGATGAATAAAACAGTTTTTAAAATTTTTTGTCAGTTTGTTTCACTAGAAATCTGTTTCTCGATTAATTCAGAATGTTGGTAATATACAAGGTTTTAAAAAAAATCTGAAATTCGGATAATTTTAGAGTTAAATCAATGAATAAAAAAACAAAATGCTCGTATAAGAAGCGTCTTTAATATAGAGTGTAAGCATTATGTGTACCATTACTTGATTAACACACAGGATGAGTCAAAAATAAGGAATAAACATGCTTCCAGTTTTCCACTACAGTGCAGGATACATTAAAAAAATATTCACGTCCTTAATTTTTTTTTTGAAAGAGGAAAGAATTTCCTACTAGCAAATAAACAAGCAATTTAAAAAATATAAGACATTAAAGTCTTAAAGATGAAAATGAGATAAGAGGAATGTAGTTTTTCAAAGTTTTTCAAAATATTAAAAATTTTAGTCACATTCGACGTTCCATATACCGGGTGTTCATTTAACGACGAAGAAGATTATAATTTCGTATTTAATGCTCTCTAATATTTCTAATCGTTTTTCCAAACAACATATTTTGTAAGCTTTTAAAATAAAGGTACATGGAAGCAGATAATTATATTTTAATATATGCATTGTAGGTCCAAAACAATCCAGAAACTTTTATGAAGAAAACATTTTTCTGAAAACTTAATAATAAACTTTTTTCTCATTAATGTTTAACTTTCTGCCGGACATGGTATATTTATATTTTTTCTATTTTAAAAGTGCGTAATAAACAGCTTGAATAAATTTTGTATAGTGTAATATTTTCAATTTGAGTTGTAATAGTTATTTATGAACCAAGAGCATTAAACGGATGTTTATGCCCTGAGGGTGACAGTTTGAAAAGCTCGAGGGCCGATAGGCCAGAGAGCTTTTTAAGTCGCCCGAGGGTATAAACATCAAGTAATGCCCGCGGTACATACAAAATTTTATGTCCTACAATTGTTTTGTTCCTCCGTTTGAAAAATATTAATAAATATTTTGACGTTGTCAAGTGACATGCGTATCTACGCAGTTGAATAACAATACAAACAATTCGCAGTTGAGTGACAATACAGGCAATTCATTGTCAAACTTGTAACCTTAATCGCCAATATTGACATTGATGAGTGCCTATACAGACAATTGTCAAACTTATAACCTTAATCGCCAATAATTGACGATTTAAAATTTACAATTTGAATGACAAATATTTAATATATTTGACATATAACCATGGCAACCCTTAATGCCCGCGCTGGCGTTAAGAATCCTTAAGATTCTTAACGCCATAAGAAGCAGTTTTTGCCCCGGTATTTAAGATGTAAAATGTCACTTTAAGATCATTTAGGACGTAAATATATTTTCGAGTAATATTTAGTAAAAGTGGAAGTTTTTCTACTGTTATGTTTGTTAAATCTTATTTTTAAACTTCAGCCCGTCAATCCACAGTTTATTTCGCTTTGCAATCTGAACATTTATTATTTTTTCAGCATAATTACAAATATGGCCTGGAACATTAAAGCTTTCAACAAATTTCTTAGTTACTTTTAGGTCAAAACCAGAAAACCTCAAAAACATAAGACATGTACAATTTGAGTAATCAGGTTCTATATTATCTCACATACAAGAACATATTGTTACCGGCAACTAAAAACTTGAAGACCCCTGTCGATGAAAAAAAAAATACAACACATCATGAGACAATTTCCAAAAAAGAACCGACATCAAAACACCATCTTCAGCCAAAAACGCTCAGCGCTTCCCCTCTCGATAGTACACACCAAAAACGTCGGCAATTCCACCACACCGGCCATAAGCATCAATTTGTACCATTGTCTTTTTCACCGATTTACGTTACGATCGGTATCAGCCATTCCACGTAAGAACCGGAAGCGCTTCGTTCGCGTGAAGACATATGGCGTAGGGAGAACCAACGTCTTAAGGTTCCCACACTGCCCTCAGCGTGCCTCGATAACAACGTTCACCTTGACTTCTTCCATAATGCTCCCAACGGTTGGTTTATGACGGTTCATACCATGAGAAAATTTACCAAGTTTGAAAAGTTTTAAAGGCAGTCACATGAAACTTTTATTACTTGTGGGGTTTTTCTATCGCGGATGGATATGCTGTCAAAGGGGTCAGTTATGGTTGTATTATCACTTAAGGACGTATCGAATTGCTCGATTGAGTTGCTGATGAGAAAATCGACTTCTTCGTCTGGTATCGAAGGGTTACTAGATTTGATGGCACAGCAGGACGAATTTGAGTTCTTGATGAGAAATAAGGTGTCGCATAACACCTGGGCGTCTTCATCGCAACCATAGAGTTCCTCCAAGCAAGCCACGCTGGCAGTTGCTGTACCAGTCAGAGATAATTTAGACAATACATCCAAAACTTCTTTGTTGACCGATGAACTGCTATCACCATTCCTCTTAAGTGGGACACAAGTATCAGAAATCGCTTGCTTGATCTTCACTTCCCGCTTCCTTAAAGGCGGCTTAACCCTGATCATCACCTTATCGTCCGGTCGTAAACATTCGATTTTCCCTAAAATGTACTGAGCTTTTTCTATGGTATCCAAAGTGTAGGCCTGGAATTGCTCCTCTACGTAGTCTTTAGTTAAATGCCATGCCCTTGTGACCCAGTTACTCAAGATGGTGATGATGGAAGTCATGGCGAGTGACAGAAAATTTAGAATTTTGTACAAGCCATACATCGTGCGTCAGATTGCATGACGTTTGATGGGATTTGTTTTTCTGATTTTAGGATAAACCGCACAAGTGCAATCTGTGCAGCAAGTCGTTCCCGACTCCCGGTGACCTGCGGTCTCACATGTACGTACATTCGGGCTCTTGGCCCTTCAAGTGTCACATCTGTTCGAGGGGATTCTCGAAGCACACGAATCTGAAAAATCATCTGTTTCTACATACCGGTAAGTTTTGCGTTTCTATCGGTCGAATTTTGTTTGGTAGTTGGGAGTTGTGATTTTATTTTTTTTATTGTTTGAATACGTTCTTAAGTGATCGTTATTTTTGTTATGGGAATGTGTGATGTTTGTGGAAATATATAAATTATTAAAGTTAAACACAGTGATTTATAGACCCTTATAAACAGAATATTATTTTAAATTACAATGAAAGGTTGATTTTGTCTTATCAAATTGGATACTTTTTGATTCTAAGGCAAAAAATTATTATTTTGCTTATTTATGTAAAGGTTTATTATTCTAATTTAATGTTTATACCATTTACTGTAAACAAACTAAGTTTCTGGCCAAACAATAAAAGACTTTTTTTTATATATATTTTTTGCGTACAATTAAATGGTTTAAAAAATTTTCTCAATTCTCCTAAAACATTTAAACAAATTTAGAACAATTATTGAAAAATTCATTGTTGAAAAAATTATTTTTGAGTTTTTTCAATTATTCATGTTGTTAAATAGGAACTATTATTTTTTTATTATTCTATCAAAGAGTCAATCGATAGATTATGGCTCTCGTAGTAACATATTAAAATGTTTAGAATCATAGTTTATGGAAACATTTTTAATTAACGAAAACCCATTGAAAAATTGTGCCTGTCAGACACTAATCCTTTATTTTTCGAATCTCACTCACTATCGCAAAAATAAAAATACTACACTGCAGCAGACTCCCATTTACGTCAACCGTTCAGATGGCATTAGTAATGCCCGTTCTTATGTCAAACGTATGGATGATTGTCGGTTGACATGAGAAATATCAGTTCTAATGTCAAACGATCGGTTGATGTGGAATCGCCAAAAATTAGTTGAATCGGTTAAAATTGATTATAATTAACCGTTTGTTTTGTTTTCTCGTATTGGTTCCAGAATCATTTTGATAGTAAATTTTGTCCGCTACAATGTGGTATTTTTAGTTTTTCGATTAAATGAGTGATATTCGAAGAATGAAGGGTTGAGTCTGAGAGGCACACGTAAAAACGATAAATAATTCAAACTAAGTTCATAGGTAGGTAACACCTTTCTATTTTGGAAAGTCATTTTTATAAAATAGCTAATAATGTATACAAAAAATATAATGTTGTTATTTAATGTTGTTGTTATATTTTATTAGTTTTATATAGTTTCCAATATGCAATAGTACATCAGAAAACCACTGTAAAAATTTCATATCTTTACAACGCGTATTATAGGATTCCGAACCTACGGTACACTTCCGGTAGACTACATCGTTACCTATAATTCTAAACATCTTTTATGTTACTACTGGAACCATAAGCTATCGATTAATATTAGTATCATCGACAGCATTTAATCTTCTTAATACAACGTATATCAAAAATCTAGAATGACTGGACTATCTTCCAAATTATCAAGTTGGGTAAACAGCATGGGTAAACAGAGTTTTGTAAGAGGTATTTCCATGGAAACGAAGAGCAAAATTATTTCTAAAAATGTCTGAGGTTCTCAAAAAGTGATTACATTTTATGTAGACATTTTTACTTCTAAATCCTTATAAAGTACAGCTATCAAAATTAAATTTATTTCGAACAATTCGACAACAAAAAAATAAGAAACCCATTACAACAATAAAAAGTAAATAAATAATAAATAGTAGAAAATAAAATAAATTGAATAATGAAATTAAGGAACTAATAAAGCCAAATTAAGCTTCCTAATGTTTGTTTCGCTAGCCAAAATGAAATATAACGTTATTCTACTAGCTCAATTGGTTAGAGAGCTCTGGAAATTCCTAGTTCCAATTAAATGAAAATTGAATTTAAATTTTTTTTTGGTCCTAAATGATAATGAAGTGACATTTTACATCTTAGATACCGGGACGAAAACAGCTTCTCTTTGCGCCAGAGCAATAATAGTATATTATTTGACGAGCACATAACTAAGGATATAAATCGCGAGCATGAAGTTTATACGCGAGTAGTAGGCGAGCGTGTAAACATGCGAGCGATTTATATCCGTTGTGTGCCAGTCGACTACGACGTTTTACCTACGACTCACAAATTCCATTTTATATCAAATATTCTAAATGTATTTCTCGATGATGGCGAGGAGAACTGTCACATAACTGTCATCCACGTAAGTTTTGACAGAGTTTAGCACTAGCGTTGTATAATGATGACAGTTCGTTCAAATAATGAAGTCATTATTTGAACGAACTATCATTATTATACAACGCTAGTGTCATTATAATCATTGGTAGTGTATAATGATGAGGATTATATAGTCATGGATACGTATGCAATGAACTTATTATATGTGAGTCGTAGATAAAGATTCTTTTTGCGCCCTAGGGCATAACGGACTGCCATGATTATATGTCAAACATATAATATTTGTCATTCAAAATGTAAATTTTAAATCGCCAATGTCAATTATTGGCGATTAAGGTTATAAGTTTGACAATTAATTGTTTGTATTGTCACTCAACTCCGAACTGTTTGTATTGCTATTTCCAACTCCGTAGATACGCAATATACGCATGTCACTTGATAACGTCAAAATATTTATTAATATTATTCAAACGGAGCAACAAAACCATTGTAGGACATAACATTTTATGTTTGTACCTCGTATGTACCTCGGGCATTACTTGATGTTTATACCCTCGGGCGACTTAAAAAGCTCTCGGGCCTAACCGCCTTCGCGTTTTTTAAACTGTCACCCTCGGGGCACAAACATCCGTCTAATGCCCTTGGTACATAAATAAGTAGTAAATACCTTCCAAATTAACTTTTTTTAGTCTTTACATATCAACTTTTGGACAACAGTTTGATTGTTTTTTCGGCCAAAATCACCGACACCAAAGCACTTTGAAGATATGAGATTTTCTACTAAAAAAAACTAATAATAGAAGATTGCATCCTTTCAATCACAGACAGAATATAAAACCACGAGCTGGAGAAGGGTTGTAAGCTTCTTGCAAAAATCTTTAGCACTGCTTCAGGCGGTATGAGCGAGCTTTCACTGTTGATAACCGGTTGAGAAAAGAAAATTGGCGGGTACGTCGCGGGCACGTACAGATCTGCATATCTCTTAATGCATTATCCTGTATACATATCGAACTATTTCAGCAATTTTATGCGGACCGTCCCGTATAATTTCTGGCACATGGCCTCGGCCGGCGACGCGTTTTATATCGAGAAATTGATGGTTCGTCTGTAGGCATCGGCATTAATGCATGCCGCGTAACCGCAGCGGTCTTATAAGGGCTTATGTATCGGCGCGCATACGCGCATAATGAAAATTTTATGCGCGAAAATCTCAGATTGTGATAAAGATGCAATATCGCCGAGGCTAGATATGGACCGGTAATTGGTATATTGGTTGCAATTACGATTTTATTTGCAGTTGCTCATTATTTTTATCGGAGTTATCATCTTTTACTTTCGATATTGCTATACATAATTTATTACCCGGTGGTTCTTACTGTACAGTTTCGCATGATACTCTTTGAATTATTAATGCACGTTTTTCTTAACTGTATATATATTTATATATATCTATATATATATATATATATATATATATATATATATATATATATATATATACGTCCTATGCAATGCAATAATGCGACAATACAAATTATTTCATAATTTTCTGCTTTAAACAAAGTGATTACCCCCTCTTAGAAAGCTCTTCGTGCCTTAAATTACCGTTTTTTTGTTTTTTTTAGATTTTAAGAGTAGGTAACCGTTTAAAAAAGTTACTATTGAAAAACTAATTCTTGGATCAAACAGTGTACAGATAAAAAATTGTGTTTAACTTAAATAAATCGTTGTTTGAAGACGGCAAAACTATATTTATTTGCTATAAAGAATGTTCATTTCAACAACATTTCAAATAACATTTGTTTGGAGTAAAGTAATATTGTTTTGGCTCAAATAAACATTCTTTGTAGAAATTAAATATATTTTTGCCTCTACAAACGATTGATTCTAGATAAATAATATTTCTACCTGTGTAGCACTGACTTAAGAGGGGCGTTTATCCATATACCAGTTACATGCGAAACACAGGCGCATAAAAAGCAGATCGGAGTCGAAACTATTGCACTGTTGTGTAAAAGTAAGGTACTGTTGGAAGGTGTAAGCATAAGGCATTGTTCCGGGATAAATATAAAATTCAACCGCGCTTGCTTTAATCATGAACTTAAATAGAGAAAAGAAGCTAGTTTTTGACACAATACTGCTTGATTTAATATGCCTTCATGGTGATTAAGCCAATAGAATTAATCCCGGAACAGGAGCTAATTTATGGGTGACATTTGAAGACATAGCTCTTTAAGATTGACCTAGCCGTTGTCAAGTTGATCTGCTTTTTATGCAATTGTGTCGAATTACTATGAACTGTCCCCGCGGAGCTCTGTAAAGAAGGTTTCTGTAATAAAGACCACACGCCGAAACAAGGGAGACACAACAGCTCAGATCAATAATAACTAACAGTTGACAACAATTACAGTACCTGCCTATTGGCAAAGGGCAGAAACGGCTGAACAAATTAAGTAAGTATGTTTGTTTATACACAAAGACTTGAGTACAACGGTTCACCGTTAGATGGAACCACATCCTGGGCGTACTACAGACTCAATGCCGACGTCGATCTCACTGGCATACACGCCCCTCTTAAAATGAGTTAATAGTATTATGGTATTATGATTGTATGGAAAAAATCTTACCAGAAGCAGTTTTCAGAGTATTGTTGTATTTTTGTCAACTTACGCACTTGAAAATAAGTAAAAGCTGTGATATCTAGATTCTAATGTGAATGGGTTATTTTTTTAAATTAAGCTAAATCATTGTGGTCTGTAAAACAAAACAAAAACTTTTTTATTTTTTCTCAAATTTCACAAGAATTAAGTATGGATATAAAAGAACAAATTGAGGGAGTTCCGCAGCATAAATATTAAAAGTTATATTTTTTTCTATAGGTATAAAAATGGACCACCTACTACATATTATTATCACATAATGAATACAGTGATATGTTTTATTTGAATATTTTCTTCGCGTTTTGTACAGTAAGCAGCCACAAAATGAAATTTACACCTGTTTTCGGAAAGGTTAGGTTATAGATTAGAGCTGGGGCATCTATAAATATTTTTGCTTTGTAAACCTTATCATTAAGACAAAACCAATAATGTTTGAACAAATCGTAATTTTTTAATATAATTACTTTAAATATACAATAAAGGTATATTAGCTTAGAATAAATAATGTTCAATTAAAAATATAGTACATAAGGGTAACTTAAAAAAAAATTCAGTGAATTTTCAAAACCGAAAATAACGAAAAAAATTGCCATTTAACAGCTGGTATGCCATGTTGGTTACTCCGATATCAAATTCGATTTCTATCGAAGCACGGCTACTGTCTACGAGTAGAAGGGCCATCCCACTCCGTCGATAATAACGGCCGCCCCGAGCCAGGTAATTTTAATTTAAATTTAATTTTCGCGATGGCCCTGTAGGCCGACCGGCGTGCAGGGAACTCGTTACCGCGCGGCGTATCGGTGCTCCCGGTCGGACCGTTCGACTTAATTATTTTGGGGCCGGGGGCGGCGTGCTGCATCGGACGGCGCGGCGGTCCACGTCCCAACACCCCCTATGATTACGGGGCGCGCGTGACAGACGCACCGTTTCATTACCGAGTCCATCACCGCCGAGCAACGTATGTTTAGCCTGCTACTGATCGCGCCCTGATACCATACCAATCACGGCGTATGGACGCGCTTCAAGAACTTTTTAAGGTTACGTTTACAACGCAGATTTGGTATGAAGAACTAGAAGGGCGAATAATGAATGCGAAAATACAATTTTTTAAGGGTAGTTAATTGCTAATAAAAAAAAAGTCACGAACTGGATTAGAACCAGAACCTTCAAAACTTCAATTTTTAATATTTGGCCGTTATTCAATATAAAATGTTTACGTCTTTCTTTGTAATCGTTTCAGAAATATAGGCGTGCACAGCATTATTTTAGTCTTATAATAAAATCGCACAAGCGCCAATCAATACCACCACCACAAACAAAACAATTTAGGATGAAAAGGGCGACAAAATTAGTGTTCTTATCTCTGAAAATGTCGAAAATCAGTGTGTCACCCGATGAACCTAACTATACCTATAATTAGGCTTACCATACGTCCCGGCTTGAGACATCGGTCCTGGTGTCCCTGCCGGTTTGGTATTATGTCCCGGTTAAAATTTTGAATAACTTTCAATCATACACAAAATTGTAGGTTATTAGTTCGGTTAGTCATACAGCAATGCTCCGAGGCGAACTACTGAGGTGTCCTAATTTGAACATGGAATATACATTTCGGTGTTCTAATATTTATAACTTTTCCAAAATTGACTGCATAATTTTCTACCATTAGTCGAATTAAAGTTGTGTAATGGAGGTTGTGTAGTGCTTTGGTATTGACTTTAGAATATTATGTACAGGATGTCCCACGCTATAAACAAAGTGTATTAATCTATACATACAAGTTGCAGACAGTCATACGCTCTACAGCAAGAAAATATGTTGATGCTTAAACAATATCCCACAACAACGTACCAACACAAACTTATGTTTGCTTAAATGGAACACTAGGTATATTATTGCAGTTTTCAGTAAGATTTTTATCCTAATTGTTTTGACATCAACTTATATTAGGCTTTTGTCAACTGTTTCTGAGATATTGTGAAATTAAAATAAAAAACAAGCATTCTTCAAAAAATCTTTCCGGGGTAACTAACAAGGATAAAACAAACGAAGTAATTTTGGATAGTAAAAGTATCGCACTTTTTGACAGTTATTATTGATTTGCGACTCTAATATTACTTATCCCGAACAACTTGACATTTGCTAAATAATGTCAAATAGTTTAAGAATTTTAATTGGAACACCCTATATATCTTGACTTACTTCGAAAGATCGACAACAGCTAAAAAGTTATTAAGCATATAATTTGTCATTTGTGACTTAATAATAATAATAATACACAATAATTCATAAATTAATATTAAATATCCAGATTGGTCGACAATCTTGTTGGTCGAAATTCAACAATCTCACAAATGTAGTAAACCTTCTGTTCATGTACCAACTTACAGCCACTGTAAACTGCTACTATGAATTTATGTCACAGTGTCAATAATACTTTCATAAGAATAAATAATTAAATAAATGGATAATTGTAAACTGAATAAATAATAATTATTTCAGTACGATTGTCAAGAGTGCACATGTCAGCTCTCTCAGGTCAATGCGTATAAGCCTCGAACTTCAAATTCTCGGTGGAAATATTACATTTTCCATTGTTTCCACAAAAATATTTTCTCCACATGTTCCCCTCCTACAGCTACACATTTTTCCAATCTTCTTCTAAACTCCCGATATACCAAATCAATCGTTTCTTCATTTATTTCGTCTACTGCTTCCCTAATTTTTAATTTTAGAATGTTTTCATTATCATGAAAATTATTCGCATACACCTTGTGTTTCAAATAACCCCACAGGAAAAAATCAAGCGGCGTTAAATCAGGTGAACGTGGTGGCCATCCTATAGGGCCGAATCGTCCAATCCACTTATTTGAAAAATATATGTTCAACCATTCCCTGACTTGATATGCGCTGAGCTGTAAGTTGATTTCGTCCAAAGTAGATAGCAAAAAAATTTTCAGCATATCAAAATAAGTGTTTTGGTTTACAGTACCGTCAAAAAAACTATGGTCCAATTATTTTCTTGCAATATCTGCAATTCTGTGAACTAACAACTCCATTTGTGGTAAACGTCGCTTCGTCAGAGAAAATAATTTTTCTGTAGAAAAATCTATCGACCATAATTCGTTCTCCCATTAATAGGCAAAATTGTACTCGACGAGCATCATCTCTTTCTACTAAAGTGTCTATCAGTACTGGTTTATAAGGATGCAATTTTTGATTTGAAAAGATCCTTTGCAGGTGGCTTTTACTGATGTTCAAGTCTCGCGATCTTTGCCTCAACGATTCTTTTGAGCAAGTGTTTACGGAATCAATAGCTAACATAGCTCCTGCATCACCTTCGCCATTTCGCTTATTTTTCTTGATATTTTTTCGCGTCTCCTGTTGCATGAAATTTTTTAACCAATTCATGAACACAATTGACAGAAACGTATACCCTGTTTTCTGTTAAAAAGTTCAATAGCACGGCGGTACGATACCTCACCTATGACGTAACAAAGAACTAAATAAACCCTTTGCTCTAACGTCAACATACTTTCAATCAGGTTCTATCAACAAATTACTTGGCTACGATGTTACTACTGTCAACAGATCAATCATAATTGTGGTCTCTAAATATTTTGTTCACCTTTATGTAATGTCTTTTCACTGGTTCGAGATGTAAAATTTGAACATTCAAGTTTGATATTTGAGCATAAAATTAATTCAAACTAACTTTTACCTTAACATTTTTGATCTAATTCCGATAAACCGACAGTTTACTCTTGGGCCAATTTAACATTTTTGTGTTTTCTAACCATGCTGTATGTTAAATCAAAATATTAACAATGGCTTTCGACTTTTTAGGACATCCAAAATCTTTATAAACGATGACTTTTTCTCGAGAAATTAACAATTACGTCCATTATAGGTGTAGTTAGGTCCATCGGGGGACACACTGTATATACTTTTTTCCTATACCTAACCGTTTTCAAACAAGATTGTAGCCAAACCAACCTGAGGCATAAAGCGAGGACAATCAAGCAACTACTGAAGAAATTAAATAAACTCAGAACTCGAGGGCACTGATTAATTTCTCTACAAGAATATGTCTTCAAAATACAAAGAATTACACTTGTTTGCTGTTTTGCTAAAACAGTTTGCTGTACGAAACTCTTTCTATAGCAAATTTGAAATTTTGATAAACAACTCCTTTCATCCCCAAATAACATTTTTACCTGTCAGTACAACTTTTAAGTAATTTTTTTCGAAGTCAAAACCAGTAAAATTAGACAAACAACGCGATTCACTATTCAAAATTCAAACCCAGCACGACTTTTGCAGTACAAAGTGCCAAAATCATGTAATAGTATCAACATATTTATGTGTTTATACGTGAAGATTTTTATCGTTTTTATTTTAAAAAAATAATAGAGTAACATATACTCAAAAGGCGGCCATTTTTGACATATCTTCTTCAGTAGGAAAAAGGTATTTCATATAAATAAATACAAAACAAAACAATACAATATTTCCTGGATTAACGCGGGACAAACACATATATTTTACTTATTATTAAGTATAACTAAACGTAACTTTTCTACCTTTCTAGTAGAATTTACTACATCGACGTTTGAAAAGCTGCCTCAAAGTTGCGCTACATTTTTGGTCTCTATACATGAGAACACTATTCTCAATAAATTGAAATTACAATGACAATTAAACCGCGTTTCCATATTGTAGTCTTGCCTTCGAGGAGACATTCACCTTAATTCTTTTAAATCCTTACCGATATAATTTCAGAACGTTTGTAAAGCGTAGATCGTATAATATGCATTATATGCCGCGAATGCACCGCTGTAATTTAGCAATATCCGGGATTTCAGTACTATCGACAATCATTAATATTGTAAAAGTGTGAAATTAATGAGTACACATACAAAGAAATGAGCACGTACGGATATATATTAATGGTCTCCGCGTTGTAATGTCGAGCTAATAAATTACTTTGCTGATCTGTTATAATTGTTATTTCATGCACAGTACGCCATAAATATATATACATTTCACTGTTGTATGTTAGTAACTTTATATGCTAACTGTAGGTCAAATCTATTATGTGAGAGAACTGAGTTAGTGCCTGTAATAATTGTAGTTTATGTTCTGTGATCTTGTCGGTTAGTAATTTCTCGATTATAAAGCGCTAACTTGACGTATGGTGATTAATTGATACACTGGTGATACACTTGGTGATACACTGTCTGCGATAAGTAAACAGCAAGAGGTTCTAGGATTTTATGACAAAGTTTAATAGAAATGTTGTTTAAGAAAGAACAATGTGGGCACATTGGCTACAAACCAATAATAGTTATTCGATTTATATGCGTCAAGTACTTTTCTGTTAAAACTACCATCATAAATTGTTTCTAAATCATACGGTTTACGAAAGAAACTATAAAGAGGTTTGGTTTTCAAATTAATGGTATTCTATTTAATTACTAGACAATGCAAGCCCTTTAAGTCAGTTTCAAAGAGTCAACTGTAGAAACAGGAGATTCCCCATTATCCGATATCGTGTTCGTAAACCATATGATTGGGTAAGAATTTTCCAACAGAAGATTTTTCATTTTAAAATATGTATCCAATGATGACGCATACGACCTAGGTTCAAATTTGAAATTCCGAAACTGAAATTTGTTAGGTAAAATTCGGTACCACCATGTTTATAGCTGTTATGCTTATATGGATAAGATATTTCTTATTTTTTTAACAATGATTTCTTTCCAGCAGCACATTTTCAAAACGTTATATCAGAACCACATATGCACATTTTTGTATTTTGTTATCCGAATTTTAAAAAATATTCAGTGGTTGCTATCGACTGTCGAAAAATAAAAGCAAAATAGGAAAGAAAAAACTATTTTTATTTATCTTTATGTTAATAGATACTATCTTCGTATTTATTCATTGTTTTTACAATAAATTTGTAGTCTACACTTATTAACTTAATAAAAGAAAAAAAGAAACAATAATCTTGAACCAAACTTTTAAATGAGAGAATTTTTTTCGGATATCCTTACTTTGTCAAGAATGCAAGGTTTCTTTCAAAGAAACTAAATCTCAATGTAGAAATTGAAAATTGAGTCTAGTTTTTGAGAAAGAATATTCGTTCTCTTGCAATATTTTTCCACTGGCTTAATCAAAAGCTACAAAAATTTCACAATTCTTTAAGGCATAAATTGTTTCTTTGGTAGAATCTGATTATAGAAATTGTCAATTGAAACCAGGTTTTAAAAAATATTCGTTTTCTTGCAAGTTTTTTTTCCACTGGTTTTATCAAAAACTACAGAAAATTCACATATATTTAAGGCATAAATTGAATTCAGTTCAGTTATTGAAAAGAAAATGCTTCTTTTGGTTTTCTCAAAAGCAATTCACAATTTTTTAATTCCGATTCAGGTTCTACGAAAAAAAACGTATACCAGCATCACTCGTAACTTGGTCGATTTTTGGTAGAGGGCAATTTAATTTGAATTATTGTGTTTTGGAATAAATAAAGTAATTGGAAATCTAAAAATTATAATTATCTGATATTTGCACTCAAAAGTTTATTGATTTGCTTTTCGGTGAAGTTACCTAATAATTGAAATTTTCACAATTATTAGGTAACTTCACTGTAGTAAAAAAAAACTAACCTACAAAACTAATTTATTATTTTTTTTAACTTTGACAGTAGTATATTCTATCATTGGTAATTAGATTTGTCTAAACATTATACGTGTATTTGCAGTTATATTATTATCATATGCACATAGTTTCAGAATTTGAAAACAAACTTTATTCTTCAATCTCAACCCAGTAAAAATTCGTACCTGCATTTTTACTTTTTTTTTACTCTTAAAACCAATCTCAAAATCTACCCCATAAGTACTTTTTTAGTAGGTATGTATCCTGCTATATAATACTATCATATTCACAAAACTTTAGAACCTTAACAACAAACATATGCTTTAACCCCCTTGAAGCACCTCCCTTATTGCTGAGATATTTTTCACTACATATTTTTCTGCCAAACTACAAACTACTTTATGCCACTAAACTTTCCCTATTTAGACGGCAAATATATGATATTGGTTTCTGGGATAATTCCTCAAAACAGCCGTGAATTATTAAGTTCCAGTTAACACATTTATATACAACGCACAAATATATAGGTATATATCAGTATAAATCGGTTATTCGTATACCGTTCGCGACATGAAATATACGAGGCCATATTTATACAGCGGTCCCGAGCTGGATTCTTCAGGGTAGGGTAATTTCGAACGTCGAACAACATGTGCTTTATTAAAATCGGTTTCCGAGCGTTCTCGATGGCCCAACAAGACGACCAAGAGAGGTCGGTTGGTAGCCCGGAGCGGAGCGCCATCTTGCCACCGCCTCTGCGCATTCTTAATGCCCCGCATATATCATTATAGACACTGTACGTAGGCTCACTAATATCCATCCTTCCTGCCACCAGCCGAACGGATCTCTTGTTTTTCCCCTTAGTACCACTGCGGCCCGCAAAGCGGCGCGCAACGTTCGACTAGAGCAGTGATTCTTAACCTTTTTTGAAGCCAGGGAGCACTTTTGATCAGAAAAAAAAGAGATTCGCGGAGCACCAACAAATAATAGAGACAAAAACATAACGACATAACTTTGATTACAAATTAAACTGATTGTTTTATAACAGTTAAAAATAACATTAATTGAAAAAATATATAAATATGCTGCAGGGTGTCCCACATTTTCCCCGCAAATTTAATTTTAAGAAATTGGATGTCGTTCTGAGTGAAATGTTTTATATGGATTATAAACTAAAATGTTAAAAACAAAGGCAAATAAAAGATAAAATACATATCAAACAATGCGAAACCGCAAGAATTGCAATAAATTCACATTATGACAATAAAAAGTAAATAAATTTAAGTAATAGTATTACGAATAATAAAAATAAATTGAATAAATAAATGAACGAAATAAAATCCATATGAAATTTTTACCGAATTTCTAGAAATTCCGATTAAAAAGTTTGATATGGACTGATTGGTTTTCTCAATGCTTCCAGAAGTTGGAGCCGTGAAAATACGGATTTGTGGATAATTTAAACAGCTGTAACTTTTTAACGAATTGAGAAAACTAATACTCTAATAAAAAATTATTTCAGGCGAAAATCTATAATGAGATACAAAAAAAAGAAATAGCAGGAAAAAAAGATATATTTGTATATAAATTCCGAAAATAGACGGGAATTTTGGAATGTATTTCTCTAAAGTCTCTAAACGAACTCTCGTAAATATGTTTGCGGGAAAAAGCGCTCTCGATGTACCGAATTGCTTCCGTAGTTTCGTATTTGCCCCCATTCCCATATTTTCCACATTTAGTTTGTGTGTAGCGAAAACGTTTGTTTTGAAGTTCAAAATTTTAAAATGATAAAAGTTGTCCCAGTTATACGTACCACAAAAAAAATGGCTCAATTAAAAAATATTTAGGTCTCCCGCAGGATGCATAAAGTTTATAGTACTCTTTAAATTTTTTTTGTTAACAAAAAAAATCTGATGTGGCCAGGCACATGACTTTATCATACTATATATAAAATTAATAGTTTAGCTGCATGAGATTCTATTTGATCGATATCGGCTATGTCTGCATTAAAATAAAACTAGTAAAACTAGACTAGTGTCGATTAAAGCTGCGTTCGGATATCGTACTCCGTTGACACCGGGTACACCGTCCAAATGACACTTACGTGTTAGTGGGTGTAAAAAGTGTAACGGTGTTCAATATCCGAACGCAGCCTATGTTGACAGTTGTATTTTCAAAACATTAGCGTTTGACACTAGCTACTGTCATTAGAATCAAAAAATCTGACATATCCTGGTTACTAGTTTTAAAGCAGTACGACCGATCTCGATGAAATAGAATTTGCTCATGCAGCTAAACTATAAATTCTACCAAAAAATGTCATATACATAAATTATAGAAAATTTCCTCTCCTTTAATTTATTATTTAACTAATTTGATGACATTACATAAATAGCGGCTCATTTACAAAATCTTCGAAAAATGCTAAGAGTAAACCACCAGTTCCTTTGGACCCTTTTCAACAGAAAGCTTTTCAGCTCTAAGTTTGGTTATGAAATTTCTAAATATGAAGTTTTGTCCCGATACCTTTAGTAGATTCTCCGGAATCGTCGCCACAAAAACGGGTACACACACACATACACACACACATACACACACACACACACACACACACAGACATTTTTTTGTACCTTGGTCAAAAATGTTCAGGGGAACCAAAAAGACATATTTCCGCTAAAATCTCAAAAAAATTTTTTGGCATGATTACAATACTTTACATACTGCGTATGATAAAGTAATTAAGTGATTTTTAATTAGAAAAAGTTTAACAATAAGATCGCCATTTAAACATTTAGATCGCCTGCAGTTTATTTAGATACATTTATTTTGATTCAGAACTTTTAGAAAGATGACATTTTCTTATAATTTAAAAAAGTGTTAAAAAAAGTTAATAAAAGTTTATTTGTCATTAAATATTTTGTTATGTGCGTCCATGTGGGATTTAAAAAAGAAAAATCAATTAATATTTCATTTAAAAATAATATGAAGAAATTTGAATTTTGAAAGATAATTATAAACTTTAGTCTTCCTGCGGGAGACCTAAATATTTTTCAATTGGGCCAATTTTTTGGTGGTATATGTGGGTGTATACAGGATGTTTCTTAATAATATGCTAATATTTAAGGAAGTTAGTCTTGGGTCCATTTTGAGGAAAAAAAATGCATCTAAACATATGTCCTAAAGGTCTTAACTTTTGAAGTACAGGGTGTTAAGAAAAAAAATCTGTATTGTTAATTTTGATGACTTAAATACGTGAGAACTAGATTAGGTAGACAACTGTCAAAACTGTATTTATTTACAAAACAAAATCTGCTTCTTACCTACTACATACATTTTAATCCTTGATAATAACAAACTTCATTACAACATGCAAATGAATGAATTTTATTTGTTTATAAGAAAACCGTACGTCAAACGAAAAAAAATCAAGCGACCAGATTTGCTCAGAAAGGAATGATGATTTCAAAAATAAATTTACTTTGAGAAAAAGCAGTTATGTATGTATCACTTGTCTCTTTAAAATGATTCAGTGCGAATCCCGCACGAACGCCACTGGCAAGAATAAAAAAAATCTGATGTGGCCAGGCACATGACTTTATCATCTATGTATAAAATTAATAGTTTAGCTGCATGACATTCTATTAGATCGAGATCGGCCATGTCTGCATTAAAATAAAACTAGTAGAACTAGACAGATATGTCGATTAAAGCTGCGTTTGGATATTGTACTCCGTTGACACCGGGGGTACACCGTCCAAATGACACTTACGTGTTATTGGGTGTAAAAAGTGTAATACAATATCCGAACGCAGCTTATATTGACAGACGTTATTGTAAAAACATTAGCGTTGTCATTAGTGTCATTAGAATCAAAATTACTGACATATCCTGGCTACTAGTTTTAATGTAGTACGACCGATCTCGATAAAATAGAATTTTCTCATGCAGCTAAACTATTGATTGTATCAAAAAATTTCATATTCATAAATTATTCAGAATTTCCTCATCTTTAATTTATTACTTAACTATTTTGACGAAATTCCAGAAATGGCGGCTTATTTGCAAAATCTTTTAAAAATGCTAAGACTAAACCTCCAGTTCCTTTGGACCCTTTTCAACAGAAAGCTTTTCAGCTCTAAGTTTGGTTATGAAACTTCTAAATATGAAGTTTCGTCCCGATACCTTTAGTAGTTTCTCCGGAATCGTCGCCACAAAAAACGGGTACACACACACACACCCACACACATACACACACACATACACACACACAGACATTTTTTGTACCTTGGTCAAAAATGTTCAGGGGACCCAAAAAGACATATTTCCGCTAAAATCTCAAAAAAAATTTTTGGCACGATTACAATACTTTACATACTGCGTATGATAAAGTAAAAATACACAGATAGCAATTTTTGTTTAACTCAAATAAATGCGTATTTGAATAGTCAAACAATATTTATTTTAGTTAAACATAAATTTCTGTGTAGATTGTAGAGCAGACAATGCCTTTTGATGCATAGAAGATGCGTACTTCGTTTCACAAGAATATCTAGGGTCATACCAAAGTTATCATAAAAAAATTTTTTTTTCTTCAAACTTTAGCACCTTGTAGTTCAAAAGTTAACACCTCTAGGACATAAGTTCATATGAATTTTTTTTCTCAAAATAGACCCAAGAATAACCTCCTTAAATATTAGCGTGTTATTAAACAACACCCTGTATAGACAACTTTTTACAAAATTGAAATTTTGAAAAAAATTCATTTATATAGATGAGGGCAAAAATATCATATTTATTATGTTTATTTAAGGAAATATATTTCAAAAGACTTGCATATCTTCCGAATTTTTTATATGTGACATGTGTAGCAAAGCATATTTATTTTAATTGTATTGTGTTCAGATTTCTTTTATTACTGTTTGAAAATTGTTAATATTCTAATTGTTGGTTTAGTTAAAAATGTTTCTTACGTTAATCATACACAAATATTATTATTTCTGCAGTATTGAACCAATTTACCCATTTGCTTTACCGATTATGAGCCACTGGATATTGGGCATTATGTGGCTAGCATAGGCAAGACTGACGGAAGACGTTGTCACTTGAATAATTGAAATTAAATACTGAAGAGCTGCTATCTTTGTCGGAGTCAGCCAATACAACGGCAGGCATAACCCGATCTCCGTCACTTTGCGAAGGTGATGCCATCTAGCCATTGTTTGTGCAACTCAAATTACATATAAGTACAGTAAATTATCCAACATTAAATTTCGACTTTCATAATTTTGCAGGGCACTTGTAACTAATTAACGGAGCACCACACACAACAAAACGTTGTCTCAATTCAAAGCGATATTTTTAAATCAAAACAACGGTTGTTTTATAAAATATACGCAAGAATATATATAGTTTATTGAAGAGAACCGTTGTTTTGACCGGTTCTCTTACTTTAAGATTGTAGAATTTGATATGGATACTAGACTTTAGCTTAAGAATTTGTTCTTTTAATACAAAAGGTTGGGTCTTCCGGCATCCTACGCATTATTTTCAAAACAACGACCACCTTAAATCAAAACAATCGTTTTCTTAAAGCAAATATTTAGGTTACTTATTATTAAAGAAACATTTTTATTTCAAGTATGTGTTGTCTGAAAACAAACTAATTATGTTAACAACGTCATTTTCTTAACATTAGACAACCATTTCTCTGTGTGGCAGTGTTCCGCGGAGCACCGGTTAAGAACCACTGGACTTAAAGTTCGATCGCAGCTATAGCATCGCTGGTATAGCTTTGCAGCCCGAGGCGGTGTAATATACATCCCTTCGTATATATTATGAAGCTATTTTACATACTAGTAGCACTCTCGGGTATTAATATATCATTATTTTCTGAGGGCAATCAGAGTGCGGCCGATTCGAAGAAATCCAGTCTGTTCAATAATTAAACAGTAGCTAGCGGATAGAGGTGAAATTTCTATGATCGCAGGTATACCGGTTATAGCGAGAAGCGCTATAGAGGAAAATTTACATGAGTAATTTTCGATGTGGTCGCTGTCTAATTTGGAAGGCTGTAGTGCTCGATCGGTGATGTTATTAATTGCGATAATGACTGTTTTAATGTTACTTTTAAAGCGTAATTTGAGTAATTGCGATTATAATTACGCGGGCATCGCTGTAATTATATAATAAGCTCAATTTGTGCGCGCAGCTGGTGAGTTGATGTCGTGGTTTACCAGTTTGGCAGAGTGTTCTGCATAAAAAGCTGTTTATGAAGTTAAGGTTGATTAAAATTAAATTTGCATGGGCACGCCTTACAAGGATAAATAAAGGTAAAGGCAAATAAAGGCATTCTAAAAGAAAAACACATTTTGTTTTCCTTTTTTGGCAAATGTAAGTTCAAAACTATGTTTAATATGCGGCTGTTCTGTTTAGTCTTTTTGGTTACTTTAAATACCTACAAAGTGTACAATGTTTTGGATTTTATTTATTTTAATTTGAAATGTTTCACTCGTGTCTTCAGCATTTACGTTTTAGTATGGAAAAGTAGTATCTGAAGAGAAATGTGGGTTCAAATTTCACAATATTCAGTAAAGGAGCTTTTTATCTGAAATACTGCTTTCCAGAAACTGGACGACAGAATGCAAAGAAAACAATAATTATCATAATTATTAAGTATGGCAATGTTTACGAATTTATAGCAGAAGAATCCAACCCTATAGAAACTCCAAACGGGTCACAAAGTGAACTGAAAATGTATTTTTACCTGAATCTTACAGGTTTTTTCACCTGTGTAGTTGAAGCATAATTTCCTAAGTTTTGTACCCTGGCGTGGAAACAAATAGAAAAGAAAATACTAAACCCTGACATGGTATTCGTATTCATTACAAGCAAATCTATAGAGAAAACGACACTTACATTCCATCCACAAAATTGTTGAACCCCACTATTGCAGGATTTTCAATTTTATTTTATTATAATTGTTATTAATATAATGATCCACCACTTAATAAAAAAATTGTTGGTTATAGCAGAAAACCCAATAAAAAAGTATAAACAAAACACAAATTCCCAAATACTATTATTTTGTTTAATTCTATTGACAATTTAATTCAATATTTATCTAAACAATTTAGTTCAACAAATATTGAAAATTATGTATTTTAAAAGCAATTGCGCTACGCTATTTTTAGTTCTTTTGTGATCACGTCCTTTAAACTATCATGCTTTCTCTTGAGCTGTTTTAGGAATAAGATTTGCAGACCTAATATGCAAATTATGATTTGTTAAATGACTTCTTTTGTTGAATTTTCACAAAACTTATACCAAATTTTGCTTGCACAAAGGATGCCAAAAGAACGTGTTGATATTAGATGACATAAGTGTCGAGAAAATCAGGTCCACATCAGTATATTAAATCGAAATGCCTATATATACCGGGTGACCCACGCCATAGGTACTGCCGTTTATTTTTACTTTATCATATGCAGTATGTAAACTGTAAAGTATTGTAATCGTGCCAAAAAAAATTGAATAATTTATTAATATGAAATTTTTTGGTACAATCAATAGTTTAGCTGCATGAGCAAATTATATTTCATCGAGGTCGGTCGAACTGCATTAAAACTAGTAGCCAGGATATGTCAGAAATTTTGATTCTAATGACAGTAATGACACTAATGACAATGCTAATGTTTTGACAATAATTTCTGTCAATATAAGCTGCGTTCGGATATTGTATTACACTTTTTACACCCAATAACACGTAAGTGTCATTTGTATGGTGTACCCGGTGTCAACGGAGTACAATATCCGAACGCAGCTTTAATTGACATATATGTTTAGTTCTACTAGTTTTATTTTAATGCAGACATGGCCGATCTCGACCAAAGAGAATCTCATGCAGCTAAACTAATAATTTTATATATAGTATGATAAAGTCATGTGCCTGGCCACATCAGATTTTTTTTATTTATGTTGCTGG
Organism: Aphodius sticticus; assembly: GCA_963966075.1. Taxonomy (NCBI): domain Eukaryota; kingdom Metazoa; phylum Arthropoda; class Insecta; order Coleoptera; family Scarabaeidae; genus Aphodius; species Aphodius sticticus. The sequence continues at coordinate 69,718,289 of OZ014509.1, forward strand.
ACAAATGAAATTTTGAGAAGTGCTAATAGACAAAAAATGCAATTTTCTGGGATACTCTTGTGAATGATTTCCGATTTTCTCGTAAATGACGTCACCAGTGAAATTTTAAATGGCACCCTATGTTATTTGTGTGCTATTTTCAATCAGGATGACATTCTTAACACAAAAACGTATCGATCGATCGTCAATTTGTATCATCAAGGCTACGAAAAAGGACACTTGATATTCCGAATTTGACAGTTCTCTGTACTGCGAGTCACCGTCTTGACGCAAAATAGTGTTGTATTTAGCAAAGTCATTTTTAACATTGCAATTCAAACAACAATCATTGCGATGTAAACAACAAATAACAATAACCTCAATTAATTTGCATACAGAGAACTGTCAAATTCGGATGTTAAGCATTCATCCATAGTTCACTACGCTTATTTTGATCATTAACTCATAATTTTTTTTCTATTTGCCTGCTTTAAACGACATTTCCACGCTACGATTTTCAGCAAAATATCAAATATTTGGTGTCATCGTAATCGAAAGAATGTTATCTATCTACACGGGAAAAAATGACTCATTGGTCAAAAACCAATTAAATCACGCTAGACGGCACCAGTATTACAATATCGGCCGAAATCGATGTATGCAATGTTATTTTGACAATTTTCGATTATTGTCACGAATTCATAGCCACCTAGACTAAATAAACAAAAAAGTTATTTTTTCGTTGCGTTGGTGATAAAAACTGATGATCGATATGTTTGTGTTCAGAATGTCATCCTCATTGAAAAGATCACACAAATAATATAGAATGCCATTTAAAATTTCAGTGATGACATTATTTCAGGAAAAACCGGAAAGTCATACTAACCTCAAAAGTATCCTAAAAAATTGCATTTTTGTTCTATTAGCACTTCCCAAATTTCATTTGTCCTGCAACATAAATTACAAGAATAAACGGCAGTACATATTGCGTGGTTCACCCGGTATTCTTGATTTTTTTTGTTTAGTTTTTGTGTTATTAGCTTATCTGTCTAAAAAACATCAATAAATATATAAAAAAAAAATAAATATAATAAATATATCAATTGCCAGCCATAGGAATACCGAGACTACTGAAATTTATCTCTGCATGTCAGAAAACAAAGCGACCAGCTTCTAGATTCCAAAAACGGAACCATTTACAGGCTATTCTAATAAGAAAATCGGTATTTTTCGAATAGAAATTGTTTATTAGATGTAATCCAATATTATGAACACGTTGGTTGTATAAAAGCTAGTTGTCGTAAGTCTTAAAATTGACAGAAAAATCCATTCTAAATAGAATTTAATCATAAATCACTTCAAACGAAAGTATAGTAGTTTTTAGTGGACAAATTTCTAGTAGCCTACCTAGTAACGTCTAAAACTACAAACAATTAAAAAGAAAATGAAAATTTTAAAACGCGATCGAGACTTTTGGTACATAATTCTATATAGTTGGATAAAAAGTTTACGGCTTGAACCAAGTCTAATGTGCCATATTTGATAAACAGTTAAAATGTCACTACATTCTTCCCTCGATGCGACGTGAAAACTACACAAAACAACTGCCAGCGAAATACCTATTACACGTAATAACCCGCTTCCAGATACGCTTTAATAAAGCCTCCACGGATATGGTACCCGATTATTTTTAACTAACAGCTCTCTCGAACCGCGATCGGTCGCGCAATTCAAACTTATCGATTAACCGGTGATGCTCCCCGTTCGATTAAAGTTTTTTTCGGATAATGACCGATAGGTATCGCCGCCGTCGACGTGACGCGCCGCCGCGCATCTGCATATTTATTGGAGATTTTTATTACATTGTGTCGCGTACGCCCATGCACCGGAGCTGAGACGGGAGGGCAAATTTCTCGAAAACAAGAGCATCGGGAGAGGCGGGCACAGATTGACCGCCGCTGCATGGCTAGATTACAGCCCCCACAACGTATAATTACCCGTGGACAGTAGTCAGATACGAGAAGGTAATCACCGGAGTCCGGCCGTCGGCTACCTTGCTCCGGCTACCGTTCCTCCAGCGAGTGTTCTCCCGGAGTCAATTAATACACTGCCAACACTCGTTACTCCGGTGGAACGTACCAAAGAAGTCAACTCGGTAATTCTCGGTTGGAAAATTTTACTACCGATTCTGTATTGTCGACTGCGCCATGTTGTCAACTTAACTTAATATTACAATAAACTATAGTCTATTTAAAAACTAGGAGGACAAAATGCAGAAGCCAGGTTCACACTAGGAAAGTCACCAAACATGGATCAGATATTTTCTGGTGATTGTTAAAATTGATACAGAATAGGTTACCTTAATGGAGAGTCAATTCAAAATTGGGATGTATGATATATGAGTAATATTGACAGCGTGAATGAAAACGGGTTATTTGGATGTGCTTTTTAGTGTCCGAGGTAGAAATTTTCACTATAGTTAACCTAGGTTTGTGAGGTGTTGGGTTTACTTTAGTAGTAATTTGAAGTTTTGGCTTTGGTTCCGTGAACGTTTACCATACGATTACAAAAACATTAAATTGCAAATATCACAAAACTGCGAACCCTGTATAGCGTATTCATTTTTTTTTCATCATCAGCATCCACCTTCTGGTTTTTCTGATTGTCTGACAAAATTTTCTGCAAAAATGTAGTTTTTAAGAAAGGCACTACACACATAAAAATACGGAGTTGAATTTAACACCGATTCAACTCCTCTATGTATTTCCCTCGCGACCGTTTGGGAATGTAGTGAAATCAGACGGAGTTAAATTTTAGCAGAGTACATTCACTCCGTTTGTAGTAAGCGCTTATCCGTCAAGGAGTAAAAAATATATCTTTAGGGAGTAGGAATTTATCACCTCGCGAATGTTAAAATTATCCTAACGGAGTTCAATATTTCTGCTCTAGTAGTGAAATATATTCGTGCCGATGTTTGTAAACTCCGCTGAAGTATAAAAATTACCCTGTTGGGAGTTATACTTTTCTTAAAGGAGTTATATAATGTAGTTAAATATGTATCAAAGGGAGTTACTATATTCCAGGGTTGTACTTACCTTTATTAGGAATATTACCGGGGCTAGTCAAAAACATAAATAAATGTAAATCGTTTATTCTTCCAAAATACATATATAAATAAATAAAATACTGTATTCTTAAAGTAAACTTACTTAAATTGTATTTAATAATGTAAATATGCAGCAAGTTAACCGATCATTGTAAATAATTTTCACCGTTAACAGTGAACCTATATTCTATTCTATAATTTCATAACTGCTAAGAATATATAAATCATTTTCATTATTATAAGGAATGAGGCCATCATACGGAACTATATGTTCTAAACTTTCAAAACAAATAACACATTGCTCATCGATTTCATGTTCCTGTATTTTATATGCTTCATAATACTCAGAGTAAGTTACAGTTTTATAATACTTACAAATAAAATAAATTTTTGTATTGTAACTCCTCGTTCACTGTGCCATATAAAGTCGACTAACAACTCCATGTCTATTTCATAATTCGCTTCATCATAGTATTTGATATCTTCATATCTTGCTTCCTCTACCTATTCCAACTATTTTTGCACCTGTACTGAAAAAAAATGTATGCAAAAATTTGTTGTTGTTTATGGTTTCAGTTTCCTTTATAATGTTAAACTTTGAATTTGAATTGTTCCATGACATTGGTGAAGTATTAGAAGTAAAAACCAACAGGTTGTATAGGTGTACCAATGTTTTTCTTACCGGTACATGTTTCGAGATAATCCGGTTTGACCAACATTAGTTACAACCTGCTGGTTTTTATTTCTAATGAACTAATATAACTTACCTGTCGTATTAACTGCCTCGAAATCTAGAACATCTTTCACAATTCTCACCCATTTTCATTGTCGTATATTACGCCGATGAAAATGCTCTGCTCCATTGTGAACATAATAACATAATAAACGTACATCTCAGCAGCCCACGAAGGTATGTGCGAAAGAACGAACACGAACCAAAGCCCGAATACTGCAGAGGGGGCGACAACCTGTCGCCACTTGTTGACGGGTATATTTCTTAAAATCCTTTACACCTTAAAGGTTAAATAATACGATTTCCGAATATTAGTAACTCCGGACACGGTGTTAGAGAGTAACGTCGTACAGAGAATTAATGTTTACTTTTGGGAGTTTTATCACTCCGTCAGAATGTTGGTCATATTTTAACACCAAGCAATGTATTTTTTCGCTTTTGTCTGTTATTTCAACACCCTGCGCGATGTTAACTTTCATTTCACCGCGCCAATGAAAATTTTCACCGCGCCGATGAATATTTTCACCGATTTGGATATCAACTATTTACAACTCCCTGTTATGTAGTTAATTTACTCCGAAAATAAGTAAATTAACAATTATTGGTGTAACTTCAACTGATTTTCGGTGAAAAGTTCACTCTTTTCGGCATTGATTAACTCCGTCCAAGTTTACTCCGTAAAATTTTTATGTGTGTACGAGCTGAATATCTGAACATCGGGAATATCTACCTTACATGATACAACTTGATACAGCTGAAAACACAACGCCTTTAGTATTGATAATATAGTACCTATCATACACAGGTTAGTCAAAATTACCGGAATATCTAAATAATTCTCTAATCCTAAAAAATGTTTCGAACAAAAGTTTTTTGGTTTTAAACAAGCTCTCATTTAATAGTATTATATCCGTTGTGGGCGAGTCGAATACGACGTTTTATCTACGACTCACAAATTCCATTTTATATCAAACATTTTAAATGTATTTGTCAATAATGGCGATGCGAACTGTCACATGACTGTCATCCACGTAGGTTTTGACTGACTGTGACACTAGCGTTGTATAATGATGACAGTTCGCTCAAATAATGAAGTCATTATTTGAACAAACTGTCTACAACGCTGTCACGAACTACAACGCTAGTGTCATTATAATCATTGGCGTTTATCATGATGGGGATTATACAGGATGACTCAACAGTGCGATCTCGGAAGATTGTGCCTCTATTAATGAAGATATTTTAAAACTCAACTTATTAACGTGTATACAGGGTATTCCCTAGGGTAGTACCAACCCAAATTTATGCTTTTTTAAATGGAACACCCAATATTTCGGCACAATTTTGAATTCCTCGCAAAATTTTACGACAATGAAAAACAACTTTACCTACCCTAAACCTTATACTTTTTGATTTATTGGCATTTTTATGGAAAAAACAGCAAGAAAAATTGGAGATCTCAATACCTGTTTTTAATTTTATTGCACACGCGTAGATTATGATTAAGTAAGAAGCGTTCTATTAGCGTAATTACCTACCATATCCAGATAATGTACCGGATGGTCATAATCTGCAACAAAATGTAGCAAATAGTTTTTCGTAAGAAAGTTAATTTTTTTAAATGGAACACCATGTATTTAATTTTTTTTTTATTCTACGCATCGTTCTGCACAAAAAAGTACTAGCGCACACCAGTGCTAAAATAAACAAATGCAGAGATAACTAGTCATCTTCTATCAATAGGTGCTTGTACACCTACATTAACCATTAAACCAGCTAAGTATTTACTTAAATTACTGTTTTATCGCATGATGTCCTCTCTTTTTTTATAAATCAAAACATTTGATCAGATCTGCAATTTAATATTATAATTTGAAATAAAATTTTACTTATACCCTGTAGGCTATGAAAAACTGTGCTAAACCAGTTAGAAAAAAAAACAGGTATTGAGATATATATTTCTTAAACTGCTGTTTTTCCATAAAAATGCCAATAAATCAAAAGGTATAAAGTTTAGGGTAAGTACCTACTGTTATTTTTCGTTGTAAAATTTTGCGAGACATTGTGCCGAAATATAGGTTGTTCCATTTAAGAAAACTAAGTTTGGGTAGGTACTACCGTACGGAACACCCCCTGTATACACGCGAATAATTTTAAAATGTGCGCCTCGACGGTCTGTATATATGAGTGAACTCAGTTTTAAAATATCTTCATTAACAGAGGCACAATCTTCCGAGATCGCACTGTGGAGACACCCTGTATAGTCATAGATACGTATGCAATGAATTTATTATATGTGAGTCGTAGATAAATATATTTTTAATATACAGGTTGTTCAATTTATTATGGAAACTGGGTAACCTTTCCTTTTTCTAATAGAATGTTCTAATAAGAATGTTTGAAGGAATCGTATTTTTTACAAAATGCACCATTTTTGAGCTATAAGCAATTAATCAAAATATATGAACTTCTATTTTAACCAAACATAAAAAAAAATCACAAAACAAATAAATAGAATTAAATTAAACGTTAAAAAAAAACTTAACATAAATATGTATGTATGTGGTAAAAAAATATTCCGAATTTGAAGAGCAGGAGTTTTGATAAATTGCAACTAACACAAAAATGATTCATATTATATAAAAATGATTCCTACAAAAAGGTCTTAGAATTAATCTTACAATTAAAAAAAATTTAAAAATATAAAGGGTGTTCTATTTGAAAAAGGAAAGGTTACCAAGTTTCCATGATAAAATAAACACCCTGTAATAACTACACAATTATCATCTCTATTAATTCACTTACCGCTGTTTTCGTTACAAAACAAACGCACCTGCGCAGTGCGTTTGTTTTGTAACGCTGCATTGTGATGTTATTTATACGGTGCTGCCAACTTCGTATTATTGTAAACTTTAAAGGAGGTTCAAATATTAACGCAGATACAAATAATCAAGGTTACGATCTAATATTCATCATACAAAAAAAAATAAAAATTATTTACTATACGACTTTATCGACAGTATCGACTTTATTAACACCATACATATTATATAAAAAAATCATATGCATTGTTCTGATTGTATTCTTCATGTTGCATGTTTGTGTATCTATTTACAATATAATATATTACTTATAGAGAATTTGTTTGTCGAGATATAATGACTAATTTTTGACCCGTTGCGTTACAGGAAAACCAGCCAAGGCGACAAAGGAAAAAATATGAGAAAGTCCTGTATAGAAATTGAACCGAATTGCAACGGAATGCCATATCTCCACAAACAAGTCTCGTCCTCTGGTTCAAAGCAACGCTCGCTATACTAGAGGAAAACGGAAGAGAGTTTTCCATTAAGCACGCGCCTGTAAATAGAGAGATTGTCTGTTATAGTAGGCTAAGTTTACCTTGAGCATTATTCAAAATTCTCGTTTTTCTTCTTCTGCGAGAGATACTAGTTTTAGCCATATTTATTGTTGTTGAATGTATTATTTTTTATATACAAATATATATGAACGAAATGTATATATATTGAGAAATGTTTTAATAAAAATTAAATTGAAAACTAACCCAATTGGCTTTATTTATTATTCATTTACGAGTATTTCGTAACTTTTCAGTCAATTCATTTAGAATATTTAGATAGACAAGGTTAGAGACTTGTAGAAAGGTAAGTGCGAATTTACATATCATAATATGAATCTCATAAATAAGAAAACAGACATAAGTTCGTTAAATATAAAGGTTTCGGGCTTTGAAAATTTAGGTAACACTTTGTCGTTTTTGATACTTTCTCTAGCATTTAATTCAAATCGGGGCAGAATCGTTCAGGGCAGGATAGGTTTTTGTAAAAGTAAACTGCAACAGCCTCCTCATTTTGAAATTATTTCAATAAGTAGACCCTATTAACCAAAAAAAGAAGCGATAAAAAAACACTACAGTGCTTATTGTATGAGTGAAGCAAAATTTAAAAACTTTACTCGGATGAGTCAAAATTAGTTTCATTATTTGAGTTTAATATATGAAAAAATTATAAAGAAAGATACAAAATGTTGCCTAAGCATATCCAGAAGAAAGGCTATTGATTACTTTAAGGTCATAATGTTTATTAAATGCTATAATTAATAAGGAACAAATCAACAAGTTTAACATTATTTGTGTAGTTTTCGTGAACACACACAACCATCCCATCAAAACTCTTCCACTCTGGATGACGGCTTCCATCGTCTTCATCTTCATGCAACACATCAATTTCAAGACATAGGACAACTAGTTTATATATAGCGTGTTCATAATTTATTGGACTATATCTAATAACCAGAACATGAACATTACACAGATAGAAAAGATTTCTTGTTTTTAAGAAATATGTTATTTTGAATTTATTGGATCAAGCCATATTTCTTTGACGCCAACAATATTTACTTTATTGAATACCTACTCTAGTTTATTTGCTTGTAGAGATTAATTTATTTGGAATATTTATTTAAGTAAAATAAATATATTTGGATACAAACCTGTTTCTTTACCCCAAAGAAATCTAATTTGGATTTTATTTCTTTCAAAGAAATAATTTTGCTTTGGCTTAAAAATATGTTTACTCCTGCCAAAGAAATCATATTTTGATTCATATAAATATATTTTTAGCATGAGTATCCAACTGTATTGTTAGATGGCGCTCTAAATTCTCTCTTCGCAGTTCGACCTTATCTTGAGTATAAATAGACTGATGAAAGCCTACCGCCCAGTTGCTATCACGCGTCTGACTAAATTGCTAAAAACGGCCGTGTGATCGGCAGTATAGTGCTACAGTGCATGCAGGTTTAAGTTTAGATGTCGAATCAGCGTACTCTTTGCTACTCTAATTTTGACTATATTTAGGTCTGGGAAAACCAACCACTGGTCGAGGATGTGCGACGTCCCAATAGGCAGTGACACGTGGAAATTTTGCTATACCCTACTATACCCTCTGAAAAGTTTTTGTCAATAATAAGGTCCAGTAATAATTCCTTTAACAAATTAATAATTCCTGTAATCATGGAACCATTTATCGCAACCTTAAAGCGACCAACAATTTCGTTAATTAAAAAAATTATAATTCTTTCACTCAACACAATCATATAGTGCAGGCAAATTATGTTGAGAGTGGGTATTAATTGTAGACAGGAGTTTTATCATTGGAAATGGTAAAGGGGCTCATAGTGAACGTAGAAAAAATAAATGCAGGTCATGGGGTGTTATAATGTTTATTTGGGGGGGTTGAAAGCGGGTGCAAAGTATATTATTGCGTTTTCCGGCGAAACTTGATGTTTTATCCAAAAGCGTCCTATACTAAGTTGTAGATCATAAAAAAATCTACAACATTCATATGGGTCACTTTTTACTATGACCTCAAAATTTCCGAGAAAAATGCGAATGCCAATGCCAAAACGAATTTTCTGTTTTTAATTTTTTGTTGTCGCAACAATAATTCAATTTTAATCAAATTTTGTGAAAGCGTGCCTTTCTATACCTTAAATAAGTATACATTTTTTTATTACACAAAAAGCAAGAAGTTTTTGAGATATGTAGTTTTTTCCGTCAAAATCAGACCTTTCTTTAAAAAAAAATTCTGTGGTGAAAAATCGTCGAACAGAGTTCTTCTGGGACTCAATTTTGTTGTTTTTACATGTACTTATTGATACAATAATAAAAACAATAGTTACTATTTAACAACATGCTCAAACATTGAAAAAACTCAACAATGACCTTTGCAACACTGAATTTTTCAGTAATTGTTTATTATTTGCTTAAATTTATAAGAAAATTGCAATACTTGTTACGGCACATTAAATTGTACGAAAAAAATACAAATGAAACTGGCTCTAATTTCTACACTAATGCTATAACCATTAAATTAGAATAATAAATCTTCAGATAAGTAAGCAAAATAACAGTTTTTGGCTTAGAATCAAAAAGTATCCAATACAAAAGTTGTAGGTCAAGAAAAAATCCACAAATTTTGGAGAGGTTACTATATAACATAACCTCAAAATTCCCGAGAAAAATTGCGAATAAGGCAATGATTGGCATAGTTAAATAACTATGCCAATCTATAAAAATCAAATAGAAAATGATAAATAAATACTTTTCATTTTTTATTTGTAAATCTGTAAATATATATTGACGGGGTGGGGTCGTTCGGAAAAAGATATTTGAAAATGCAAGTCGCGGTAGGTGCAGCGTGTCGTATACTGACGATGCCTGTCTCTCCGTCTGGATTCCACGTTGTCACCAAGGCCCTACGAGGTGCGCCAAGTTAATAGTTTCCTCCAGGCCGGTGAGCGAACTCATGTGCCAGGGTTGCGTACCGTCTTTTATCCTGTTCGGTCCAGGTCGTGTGTCGACACGTAGTGGAAGGGGGCTCCTACGCCCTCGCTGGTCATGGAGCGCACTGGTATTAGGGGCGTGTTACAATATTAACTTTTGTAATTTATTATTATCAATTATTAAAGTACTGTTTCACATTAAATGTTATCACATTTTTAACTAAAGATTTTTTCATAACCAGTTTGTGATCTTTTAAGACATAAATAATTTACTTTCAGAAGTTTCGTCAAAACTTAATTAAAATTATAAATTCTAAAAAAAATGAATTTTTCTCGTTTTTCTCGGAAGTGCTGAGGTTATGTTATATAGTAACCTCTACAAAAGTTGTATATTTTTTCTTAACCTACAACTTTTGTATTGGATACTAAGACAAAAACTGACTATTTTGGTTACTTATCTGAAGATTTCTTATTCTAATTTAATGGTTATAGCATTAGTGTAGAAATGGGAGACAGTTTCCATTGTATATTTTTCCGTACAATCGAATGTCGTAACCAGTATCGCAATTTTCTTAATAATTTAAACAAATAATGAACAATTACTGAAAAATTCACTACGGCATAAGTCGTTTTTGAGTTTTTTAAATTTTTGAGCATGTTGTTAAAGAGGGACTATTATTTTTATTATTGTGTCAATAAGTACATGTAAAAACAACAAAAATGAGACCCAGAAGAACTGTACGATGATTTTTCACCACAGAATTTCTTTTTAAAAAAAGTCTGATTTTGACGGAAAAAACTAAATATCTCAAAAACTTCTTGTTTTTTGTATAATAAAAAAATGTGTGTGTATAAAAGGGCACGCTTTCACAAAGTTTGATTAAAATTGAATCATTGTTGCGTCAGCGAAAAATAAAAAACAGAAAATTCGTTTTGACGTTGGCATTCGCATTTTTCTCGGAAATTTTGAGGTCATAGTAAAAAGTGACCAATATGAAGTATAGGCCGTTTTTGAATAAAACGTCAAGTTTCGCCGTAAAACGCAGTAATATGCTTTGCACCCGCTTTCAACCCTCCCAAATGAACCATGACCTGCATTTATTTTTTTTACGTTCACTATGAGCCCCTTTACCATTTCCAATGATAAAACTCCTGTCTACAATTAATACCGGTTTTGGCTTATAATTAGTTAATTTGCCTGCACTAATAATTATTTGAATTAACTGAATATCGATCGTTATAATATAAAAATTGTAAATTTTAACTGAAAACATAAGTTGTTTGAAAAAAAAAAAAAATAAAAAAAATAATGCTAATGACAATAAACGTCACAGCATAAGATGTGACTTATATGGTTAGTACTACATATTTCATGAATACAATTTTGTTTCTATGGTTACATATCTTTAATTTAAACAATTTTTACATAAAAATGAGAATTATGAATTAACTTGTGTATAGTTTGAGTATACATTTTGCGTTGTTTAGGAGTTTGAACATATCCGACGTTTGAATGGAGAAAAATCACTAATAAACATTGTCTTCCTCTTTCGTCCCACCTTTTATAAATACAAATTCAAAAATTAATTTCAAACAATTTTCTAACAAAATGATTAAATAATTAAGCAGTTCTCAATCCACTGTAGGTACAAACTTATGAAATTTTATAAATTTTATTAACTGACTTTTCAACCATTTTTCAAAAAATAGCACCTTCTAAGAGCGTAGGTATGTATCACTTGAAAAGAACTGTTTAACCAATCAAGAAGGAGCGTTGTTTTTTGCTTAAATCGCGGCTTTACTGTACAATCGCGATTCAAATTCATTGAGACGCACAAGTGTGACCACAAACCGACAGTAATGCGTTCTATAATTGCTATAGTGTTACAAAACAATTCTTAAACGTGGTCAAACGAACGGCTCAAGCAAGTAAGCGAGCAAACAGGTATACGCGAACAAAAACGATCACGAAATTGAAGGTCGGTAAACAGTGATTGAAACCGGGTAGTAATGATATACCGGTGGTGACACGTGTGATATATTATCGTGATTATTCATCTCGAATTACGCGCATGTTACTCTATACGTCTCCATGGATACGAAAGAACGAATATTAAACGCAAACGCAAATTAGAATTACTTTTTTTGTAGTTTTTCCAGCCGGTATTGCACTTACCAAGGTGATAATTGATATTGAATCGTTTTTTGTTAGAGTTTAATTGCTTAATTTGATGATTACGGTGAAATCATTTCATTATAATGCCATCAGTGAATTGAATAAAACGCTAAATGTATATAAAATTGTAGAAAACCTGCGTCAACTAAAGTTAAATTACTTTATTTAATTGTCGAGTTATTGGTGCTTTTTTTCTTGTTGATTTGCTGTCATTTAAGATTTTTTAGATACCTGCTATGTAGGTACAAAGTGCTTTGTTTGTTACGTTAATTGAATGGTTATTTGATTAATTATTATTGAATCCGATAATTCATTAGTAATATAATTATTCATTTTGTTGTTTTAGTGTTCATAGAACTCATTTCTGGACAGAATATCCAAATATGATCTTAGTAAAAAATTGTTAGTTTTCGAGAATCAAGCCAATTCTGTAACGCAGTTGTTACGTAGCAAGTGGTTAAATTTCTTAGCAATGGTTTTTTGCAATGGCAATTTCGTAGCAGTGGTTAAATAGTTTGCCACCAGTTGAGTGGCGAACTGAGTGACTACGAACTACGTAGCAACCGATAGGGAGAGGGACGTGCTGCTAAACACTCTTTAAGTCTTTAACCTTAAAATAAAAGCGAATTGTTTGGTTTATGGTATATGAATCGTAAATAAACAAGTGGTAAATGAAATAGAAGATTTAGATGAAAAGTGATTGATTTTGTTATTACTATTAAATAAGATAGGTATTTTTATTTAATTTATATTTTTATTTTAGAGGCTACATAACAATTGTAAGGAACTTAGGGGATACTTCCTTTGGCTTTTACCTAGGATGAATAGCTGCACAAGTAAAAAAAATAAAATTATAGTCAAATACTATTTTGTATTCGTCGACTATTAAAACAGTTTGTTAAATTTATTAAATGTACAGTAGAAAGATTACCACTGTACATTGTTAAAGAATTAAATTAGTATCCAATAGACGCGAAAACTTTTAAATCTTTTAACCACAACTACTATAATTTAACCAGTTGTCGTATTAATGAGCCCCTTCAATTGAAACTTGTGGTTATACATATCCGAATAAGCTAACCTCACAATTCGGAAATGCACTCAGACGCGAAGTCTCAGAAGAATAAGAATAACAACAAGAATAGTTCAATTTACGCTATTTTACTGAGCAGCTATCTTCTGTGGACCTTTACATATATGTATTGAATTTTTGCGTAAATAGTTTCCACAATTCTTCGACGCTACGGGCTTCCGTTAACGGAGTTGAGTGCGTCGCAAAAGAACATTAATTTTGTAAATAAAATTAACGGCATAAATATGGATTTTCTGTAGTTCTACTCTCGCAGATACTCCTATTCATTATTAATTTACATACAGAAGTGTGTACACAGCACATTGAAGGGAACTGATCAGCTGATTGAATGTTTTGCACTGAATGTACTGAATCAAGTTAACCGGTATACTGTCGCTTTTAAATGAATGAAACCAAACCTTTTAAATGAACCATGCATTCTAAATACAAGTTATTCATAAATCACTTCAATCAAATTTCTAGTAGTTCAGAAATAATTAGGTTCTTAAGATGATGGTTTTTAGATAAATAAACCAAAAACTCAAAAACTGTATAGAATAGAATTATGTTAGTACTTCATATACTAACATTTTGCAAAGAATTAAAAAAATATACAGAAATATAGGCAAATCCGTTTCAAAACTGAAGCTGACCTCGCTTTCACGACACTAGCGCGATCAATAAGAAAAACAGTAACACCTTCTTGTGTCCCTTAATCCTAGCAAAAGACCTTTCATATGATAGGTATATAATTTTTTAAGAAGAAAAATGGTTTTAAAACATTTATTTTTGTTGTTCATCAATCATTCCTCGGCGCTAAATTTGTCGTAAATATGAAAGTAGCAATTGAGAAAGCCAACCAAAAGCATTTTTGAACCAAATAACCCATAGATAGCACTTCTATTATCTCTTTTTATAAGACAACGTTCATTTCAAAATTTCTGACACACTTTGAATATTGATATATTTAGCACGACTGGCAAAATACTAACCACCGGAATTCTGAACAAACCTCGCAATTTTAACCTTTCACAACAACCACAAATCACCACCCAAACCCTATACACACCAGCCTCCCAAATCAAATTTGTCCAAACAATAATACCCAGGCAATTTTTTATCCCGACCGCGTGAATTTCATCGCCCATTGTGTCCAAATTATATCGGCGTCCCGGCCCGTCTGGCAATTAACTCCCTCACAAAGGGTGAGATGACACCCTGCCAATTCCATTCAATACCAAACCCGCAACAACAACAACAACAACAACACAGTGATTGCCAACCCATATATACCGTACGGCGTTAGTGACGAAATAATAAAGCACTGTGAGGGCGGCTACAACACCTCCCCCCCGTGTTTGAGCATGGGGTTAACAATGAAGCGGTCACAATGGACAGATCGTGTATCTGGTCCACTCCTGCTGATCACCGCGGGTGAGCTACCTGCATCGGACGATGTGCTTCGAGCGCACCTGACTCTGCGATGTCGAAAGGTCTGTCTTTTGATTGTCGACCGCGTATAAAGCGCGGTGGATTCGACTGCTGAGAAATGTGGGAATGATCAGATTAATGGTGGTGGGTATTGAAAGGGAATATTTTAATGATTCGGCGATTTGGATGGGGTGTAATTCGATTGTCTGTTTTATGGAAGCTTGTGATGTTGTCGATTATGGTCTAACGGTTTATTAATAATTTGGTCCAAGGTTGTGATTAATATAGATGATACACAATAGGTATATAAAATATTAATTCGTTTTTATATAGTTATTTTGTGCGAGGTGTATAAAATTATTATAATACAGGGTGTGTCGTTCCTCGTCACGAATATTTTAAAGAGCGTAGCCAAATTTACAGTGCCTTATTTCTTGCAGTTTCTTTTTCTGAAACTTGTGACATTAAACTACAGGAAACCCAGTCTACTTTTCGTGTATGCTTGATGATATACTTTACCCGAACAATTGAATTTGATTCAATATTTTTTAATAAGTAGTATAGGTACTAACCCGAGTAATTGATTCACCATGTAAGTTATTTCAAAAATAAACTAACAATTCCAAGTTACGATGGTCCGATACCATTTTACAGTAGGTATACATGTTACATCGTTGTGACTTTCTGGGCAAAACTTTAGAATCAGAAGTTGGGATAAAAATAAAAGACCAAGACCATGTTATAAAACTGCAAACTTACTTTTTATGGAATTAAAGTATTTATTTAAAAAATTAATAACTTCTAGAATACAGTATGGTACTTTTTTTTTGTTAAAACTTAGACACTGAATACGTGATTTATATTCGCAAGGCAAGGTACTAATAATGCAAAAAAACACAGCCAAAATATTGACAAAATAAGTAGGTACTGTATGTAGTGTACCTATTCAAGAAGGTATGGAAGAAGTTTTTACCAATTTATAATTTTTCTTAATTTCATTTAAAAAATAAATTTTACAGCTGTATGTGACGTCCCATATGTCACTTATATAAACCTCACTTAATAGAAAATGTATGTTTTTTTTGCAGGACCCTTTCAATTCCTGTGGAAACTTAGATCGATCAATACATGTTAACCCGTGCTGGTATTACCTAAATCAAGTCAAAAAAATATATATTTTGATTTACTACAATAAATTTACATACAACAAAAAATATTATTTAACGTTTGAGTTTAGATCAGTGCATTTTACACATTTCAAAGTAGGTATTTGTTTTGTCAAAATTGCAATAATCTAAGCTAGTGATTATCTTGGCCACCGATGAACCAAAACTAACAAGAGGAAATTCTTACGGAATTTGAATCTGACGGCAAAATTTTTCAATTGAATCTGTTGAATCTAGTTATTGAGAAAATATGATATAAAAATGAAAAAAAAAATCATTACTTAAAAAACAATTCAGAATTTCAGATTTAGAGTCTGCGAAAAAAAAAACAGTTCGATTGTATTAATTGTTGGCCAGAATAATCATTTAGCTTACTTAGATTATTGTATTTTTGACAAATTAGGTACTAGGAAATGTATGAAATGCTCTGATATCTAGACTCAGAAGCTACATGATTATTCCGCTTTTACTTTATCATACGCAGTATGTAAGGTATTGTAATCGTGCCAAAAATATTTTTGAGATTTTAGCGGAAATATGTCTTTTTGGGTCCCCTGAACATTTTTGACCAAGGTACAAAAAATGTCTGTGTGTGTGGATGTGGGTGTGTGTGTGTGTGTGTGTGTGTGTACCCGTTTTTTGTGGCGACGATTCCGGAGAAACTACTAAAGGTATCGGGACGAAACTTCATATTTAGAAGTTTCATGGCCAAACTTAGAGCTGAAAAGCTTTCTGTTAAAAAGGGTCCAAAGGTACTGGAGGTTTAGTGTTAGCATTTTTGAAAGATTTTGTAAATTAGCCGGCATTTCTGGAATTTCGTCGAAATAGTTAAATAATAAATTAAACTAGAGGAAATTCTGAATAATTTATGACTATGGACACTTTTTGGTACAATCAATAGTTTAGCTGCATGAGCAAATTCTATTTGATCGAGATCGGTCGAACTGCATTAAAACTAGTAGCCAGGATATGTCAGATTAAATGTCAGATGTGATTTTAATGACGGTGTAGATAGTGTCAAACGCTAACGCTTTGACAATACTACTGTCAATAAAAGCTACGTTCGGATATTGTACACCGTTAAGGTGCGTTTTCATTAGTGCTAATGGCAGTGGTAGTAGACGCCATTATAGTATTTCTAATAGAATTTGCTAGTGACTCAGTTTATGTACATGCAAACTAATATGTGTCACCATCACGACATGTGAGAAACACTATAATTTCGTCTGCTACCACCGCCATTACCAACCATTGCCACCAATCAGAACGCACCTTCACACTTTCTACACCCAATAACACGTGTCATTTGGACGGTGTACCCGGTACCAACGGAGTACAATATCCGAACGCAGCTTTAATGGACATATCTGTCTAGGTCTACTAGTTTTATTCTAATGCAGACATAGCCGATCTCGATCAAATAATATCTCATGCAGCTAAACTATTAATTTTATATATATATAGTATGATAAAGTCATGTGCCTGGCCACTTCAGATTTTTTTTGATAAAGCTAATGGCTGCATTATGTGAATTTAAGGTAGTAACAAAAACAAAAACAGTAAATTGTAGTAAATTGTATTTTGAGCTCACAGCAAAGCAGCGTATGTATGACACAAAAATTTCAATGCTTACAAGAAATTTAATAATATGCATAAGTTTAGACTGTAGCTAGAGTGTAGAACTCACACAGATAGATATTTTTGTTGAACTCAAATAAATATTTGTTTGGCGAGAGGCAAAAATATATTTAATTGCTACAAAGAATGTTTATTTGAGTCAAAACAATATTAGTTTACTCCAAACAAATGGTATTTAACTCTAATAAACCTTCTTTGTTGCAAATAAATATATTTTTGCCGCTATTCAAACGCATGTATTTGAGTTAATCAAAAATTTCTATCTGTGCACTATAACAGATTTCAGATTACTTAATACATAATATCTATTTCAGTCAAGTCATAATGATAATGTTTTTCTATTAATTCATTTTTACATATTATATTTAGCATCAAAAACTGGGTATGAAACAGGTTTTAAAAAAAAATCGACAAACCCTATATTAGTAAACCGCTGAGAGGGGTCTACTATATTGTTTGGAGCCTGTATAGTGATGTTTTCACATACTAAATTCACATGTTGTCAACCCAAAGAATTGTGGAATTGGTAGCTGCTTTTCTTTCTGAAAAGCAAGCATTTTAGTTTTATTTTTGTCACTGTTGTGAATCAAATAAAACAAGGTTTATTGCAAAAATTAGAGCATATAAAATAGGAAATTTTGACCTTCGAACTGCCTCTTTCTCGAAAAGTAATAATTGATTCTCATTCATCATGTTTGTATGGAGTTCAAACGTCATTTGCAAAAAATCATAACAAAAACGGTCCCAACACAGACTCCTGTGGGAGCTTTAATATGGGTTTTTAAGTTTACTACGCAACATACAGTGATTCATTTGATCGAAACCCTTCTGAACATTCGTACAAACAACATCAACCTATTTCCCATAATCAATATCATTAATACCTAAAGCTTCAGTCAATTTTTCTCCAAACGCACAGCACACTTAGAGACGCCAACATAAACGACCTCCAGAAACATGTATCTATTAAAAGATCACATACCGCAAATTGTACATAATAATCATTAATGAGCTCCAGCAAAACGGAAACTCTGTATACGTCAACGTCTCGCGTCACCATAAAGACCTCCTGGAATCCAGCATTCGGGACGATTGCATCACCGCTACAAGCTAATAAGACAAAAAAACGACAAATATGATCCAGATATGTCCCATTATCGGTCGGCAATGTCGGTATTCTCAATCGATGTACCCCGCGGACTTATGCCATACCGAATGCTACTAAACTGGAGACTTTGTGAAGTCTTGGTAGTTTTCTTTTTCAAAGGGTGGGGGTAACGTTTCCGCAATAGAGATATGGGACCACCGTGGAATCGATGCCGAAGATAGCTGCTAATAACATGTACAGCCGCATGCTAAGTAGCCGACGCCGTACAATCAATCAGTCCGTCTGTGCCGCATCATTACGGCGTGTTCTCGAGTCGCCAGGAAGTCAGCTGACAGATGGATGTGTACCGTAGGTACCACTCGAGGGGGACCACGGTAAGGAGCGCCGCGGGCCAACCTCCACCTTCAAGGACTTCGTCGACTCGCGTTCGCGTCCGTTCCGTTCGTTTTGTCGATCGGTATCGAGATTCAGATCAGCCAGAAGCCGATAAATTAAACGTATAGGAGATCGTTGGAGACTACCAGAAGCTGTAGTAATAGCGCTGGCTTATGGTGTTTGGATGGGAAGTTTGTGGCGAACAATGTTCATCGTCATTTAGGTAGTAGTTCTAAGAAGCATCTAAGTTTGCAGAAGTGTTAAAATCTGAGAATATAGCGATGATTTTCTAATCCGAATCGCCATAATATATATAGATAATCCGAATTTTCTTTACTTCCTTTGCTCTTTTGTCGACTTGTTGCTCGTGTGACCCACGATTTCCCGGTAGCGAATTTCCAGGAAATTAACTATTTTATAATACCAACTCCAGGGATTCACGTTCTCCAACCCGGGACAGGACTGACCACGATAGCTATTATTAGGCCACTTAAATAAACGCTTTCTGTGCTTCAAAGACAATTGTGAAAAACTTGCAGAATTTTAAGTAAAAGTACAAAGTTTGAAATTTACTTTGGGACACTTTTCAAGATTCTAGGGCATCGGGTTAAGCTGCTAGAAATCCGAAATCGAAATCGACCGGTCGATCGCGAAACCAATTTTGTTAATCGCTCGCGATGTGTCGACTTGATGTGTGATGGTGGTCTAACCCTATTAAAAAAACGGTTGTTAACTAATTGCCCAATATACTACTTGACAAGTGAAGAACCTTTGATTTTCTCCCTAAGTATACAACCCTATTGTTAGCGAATGTGGAAGATGAAAAATAGTTTCGAATCAAGAATCAAGTGCCGAAGTCACAGAACTGTCCGTTTAACGATAGCAGTTTTTTGCTTATCGTATTGTAAAAAAAAACGTTACCAGTAAAAAGTGAGTCTAGTTACTCATCTATTTACAAATAAGCGTGTTTATAATCTTCTATCACTGGCCCAATATCTGAATTAATCCAACAAATAAAATGATTCGTAACATGGCCAATCCTGACTATAGCTTTGCTCCCAAAGCCAGCCTCCAGAACTATTGTCCTCAATGATAAACTTGGTCTCAGTAACTCATTCAAACTTCCATTCGACAATTCATAATTTGCCGAAATTCAAAGGTGTTACTCATTCAACAATAATCAAGTTGCTAACATGCATTTCTTTTCCTGTTGCGTTCAAAACGCTAAACTTTTTAACTCAAAACATAGTCAAATAATTGCAAAAACCAAACCACCTTTCAGCTCAGCTACATATATTAGCATGTTAAGCTATAACCTTTCAGCCCAACAATAAACAAATAAGCAAAGGACTAATCATTCAGTTTAACAAGATAAACAAATATTAGCAAATGGCCGATCTTTCATCTCCAACAATATAAACAAATATTATCAAATTGGTATCTTTTCATTTCAAGACCATAAACAAATAGCAAAGGCTCATAAATTAAACAAATATTATCAAAGGGACAACTATTCATCTCAAGAAGATAAACAAATATTAGCAAAGGGCTAACCTTTCAGCTCAAAACTATTCACGCCTACCACGCCAGTAAACGGCTGACACAAATATGTATAATCGCAAAAAGCTAACCTTTCAGCTCAACAAAATAAAAAAAAATTTAGAAGAGGGCTAACCTTTCAGCCAAATAAAATAAATTAACATTTGAGTAAGAGCTGACCTGCAGCTTAACAAGATAAACAAATATTCGCAAAGGACTAACCTTTCAACTCAAACCCAATCAAATATGTATGTTAATATTACTCGTAGATAAACAACGTAGGTAGATAAACAAGTTGTGCCAGTACGACATGAACTCCCATGATCTATTGATAGATTAACAAAAGTCTAAAATTTTTTGAAATTAAGTCTAAACATATTCCATGTTAATTTTCTTGGCAAAAAAAGTGTGGCAAAATCTAAAAATCAAATTTTCAGCCATACTGTGTATTTTTATAATGAACTCTGCAGGTATGAAAAGTCGAGTCAGGACATTTATTTTCTTTATGCCTTTATAAGTAGCACAGTGGTCTGTGTATGTGTGATGGCAGGGGGACAAGTGTAAGAACGGCAAGAAAAAATTTGTTTAGCTTTAAGTTTATATAGATGTTATGTTTAGTTTTTAGTTTATATGTTAACCACATGAGGTTCAGGCCACTCGCAATCAGACGGCCATTGGCCAACTAGTCTGCTGGCCTGCGCCTATTAACCGCCACAAGAATGTTATTTAATGATAGAACCTGTACATAATAACATGTAAATGTTGAGGTTAATAAAGATATTATTATATCGAAAACTAATATAAAAAATAAAAACATAATATTTTTTAACATATATTTTGCGTATCTACTACCCATAGGTCGCGGGAGTGCTAAGCCTATGACAACATGTCGATCGCGGCATATTTCAAAGATAAAAGGTAGGTAGATCTTAAGTAGACAATAGTTGGCCACCCCTGCCTTATGCGATGGATTCATGGATTCAGTGTAAATAAATCTATCAAAACACACTTATTTATTTTCCATACGTAAAATCCCTGTCCCTTACAGTTATAAATTATGCTACAATAGTCTTCTTATGAAAGCCGATAATTTTTGAACATGACAAAAAAAACACTAAATTTCGGAGAAAATATACCGTTCCATCTACAAAAGACGAGTTGGTTGTTATCGCAACAAAACCGAAGACGGAGCAAACAAAATATACCTGTTTCAAAAAGAATTACCGCATTCCTTTAATTTCAACATTTTTGTTAAAAAGCAATAATTAATTGTTTAAATTGTCCCTTTTTTTGTTAAACCATGTATACGATTTGTTTTGTACTACCCAACCAGAATGAGTTTATCTATTTTTTGCTAAAATAAAACAAAAATGAGGAATCTGGCCACTGTTTATTGTATCAAAATATGTCAAATCCTGGCTAACTAGTTTCATTTTAATGCAGATACGACCGATCTCGATCAAATAGAATCTCATTTACTATTAATTTGATATATATTGTATGATAAAGTGATGTGCCTGACCACATCAGATTTTTTTATATTTTAACATTGTCCAAATAAAGAATATTGTTATAAAGCTTAAGGCTCCGTTTTAAAAACATCGCAACTTCCAAACGAAATATTTCGTTGCGATGTTTTTCTTTTGCTGGGAGTGGTCTGCCTGGCCCCCACCAACGTCAACCACGCCATAGTTTTATGATAAGGGGAAGTTGGGGGGTTTAGAGGAAGCAGGCAAAGGCGGAGCATAGTCGACGCGAGTACATTCGAAGGGGAAGTACTCAGCCAGTTTGTCGCCGCGTGTCGGCGCTTTCGCTTTCGCTCAAGTTACAATGTATTAGTGTTCTCACTCATCACGGTCGCAGATGCACACAGCTGGCTGGCGGCCGCCAGGCGCTAAAAGAAAATATATTGATTTAATGTAGAGAGAGCGCGCTTGCTATTATAATATTTAATCTTTTTAACAGGGTGACATACATACAGTATAGTAAATTGACAAAAATGTGATAACTCATCGGTGAATTATGGATTTCAATTTAGAAAGGAATTAATTATAATCGAGCAATGAGGACCCAATACATCTATAAACATGCTGGATATCGAACGAACGCACGGCAGTGACACACGAAGACAAAAATAAAAAAATAATCTGATGCGTTCAGGCACATTACTTTATCATACCATATATAAAATTAATAGTTTAGCTGCATGAGATTCTATTTGATCGAGATCGGCCATGTCTGTATTAAAATAAAACTACTGGAACTAGACGGATATTTTGATTATATTGACAATAGGTATTGTCAAAACATCAGCGTTTGACACTACCTACTGTCATTAGAATCGCAATATCTGACAAAGCCTGGCTAACTAGTTTTAATGCAACGATCTCGATAAAATAGAATTTGCTCATGCAGCTAAACTATTCATTTTACCAAAAAATGCCATAGTCATAAATTGTTCAGAATTTCCTGTAGGTACTTTAATTTATTATTTAACTATTTCGACAAATTTCCAGAAATGGCGGCTTATTTGCAAAATCTTTCAAAAATGCTATAAGACTAAACCTCCAGTTCCTTTGGATCCTTTTCAACAGAAAGCTTTTCAGCTCTAAGTTTGGTTATGAAACTTCTAAATATGAAGTTTCGTCCCGACACCTTAGTAGTTTCTCCGGAATCGTCGCCACAAAAAAAAACACACACATACACAGAATTTTTTTTTACCTGGGTCAAAAATGTTCAAGGGATCCAAAAAGACATTTCCGCTAAAACCTCAAAAATTTTGTTTGGCACGATTACAATACTTTACATACTACGTATGATAAAGTAAAATCATAGTACATAGTCCAAAGTTCCCCAAACCATTTATATAGATTCCAAATATTTTGTCACCTACAAGTTCGCTATATTATATAAACGTTTTGGGCTCTATGAATGCAAGAGTCATGAATAAAAACAAATTCTGGCATTGGCTATATCCAATTCCCGCTGTAATACTGCCCAATACAGTCGCTGAACTAATATCCATTAGAGCCGACCCAAGTTCGTCACTGCTAATTGTCTCTTCCTGTCCACAAAACCGACATTTTAAATAAAATGTTCATTTGAGTCCTGTTCTGGTCTCTTTGTCTCATTTGTAATTAAATACTTATAATATTGTTCTTTTAGATTATCTATACATATATTTTAACTTAGGTGGCACGTAGTCGTCTTTTACTAATTCGTCTAGAGGACAGATGCGGATGTTTAGGTATTTTGCCACGAGTTCTACCCATTGTTAAACAAATGTACCTAACACCTAGCAGATATAACTACACTAAGTATAATATCATACAGTATATACTTTTATCGTGTGTTAAATTTGTAAACCGTGCGTATAAATGTGAAATGCGAGAACTCGGTTCTCCCGATTCAATATTCGGTACGGTCATAACTTGTGAACAGTCTAATCTAAAAATAGCAGTAGGCGTGGCGTAGTTATAGGCGGTGTTTAAAACTCCTAACGGCTGCTGTCTACACCGGGCCCGTAATATAGGCAAATTACATACATTTCTGGCAATTACGCTTTGTTATCGCAATTATAATGTTTAGATTAAAATTGTACTTAAATAAAAAATCTATTTTCCAAAATCCAAAGATGTAGAAGCAAAATTGATTTTTATCTTTAAAAAAATTTTTTTTTCATCCAGCCCAACTCGTTATTTATCTAAGAAGTTACATAAAAAATTTCATAAACTTTGAACAATAAATAACGCTTTTATTTGCAAACGCGTTTTAGGAGAGGTAGAACTGGGTCTTAATTTTTACATCTATATTCTATCCTGCAAAAATTATCTATGACCATTCGTAATTTGTCTGGCTGAAATTCAGCCATCCTCTTCTTGATAAATCCAATGACGTTAACATAAACGGTTTACGAGAAAAATAACCAACATTAAGACGCACAATAATTTATGCAAGTGCTATGCGCGCACTTCCTTTTCCATAAAACCGCACATCTGACGTAAATTTCACGTTATGCTCACAAACCCGAAGATTAGCCGCAATTAAATGATGACCACCATCCGTCAGCAGATCTCGAACGTATATCCTAAGGAAGTCCACGAACTTCTTTTATTGCGGAATCATTTAAGGCGCAGCCCGAACGTCCGCAATCACGCTACCCATTTTTTAAACATGATTAGCTGCAGGCGAACATTACGAAAAATATCTCTTTGTGCCGAATTCCCGACTTGAATTCTCGCCTCACTTCATCGCCTATTCTTCTTTTGTACTTTACGCGTACGCGCTCCCAGCATAATGGAACATTTTACTATTATAGATCCATCACATAGTTGGTATTGTGGTCGGAGATGGTCCCGCAATCAGGTATTTTCGTGATTACAAAAGGTTCGTTGGAATGTTGTATCGCTTAAGCGGCGTGTGCGCTATTTGTCGAGATTATTCATTATTCGAACCAATTAACTTTTTTATAGATGATTAAGGATGGTGTACATAATGGGTAGAGTTTTCTATCGGAACTGTTATGGTTGGAGTTTATGGATTGAGGCTCTTTTTTGCCTTTTTGTTGACTCGCGTAAGGAAGTTGGAGGCAAAAAAATAATTGTCTAACGGGAGAGAATTATTTATTTATAGTGGATAAAATTTAGTTCTTCGGACAATTGTTGCAGTTGGTCGACTTGAAAGGAGTCTGGAAGATTAGATTTTGCAACAAAAATAACTCAAAAAGTAGGAAATTGTACACAGAAAATTTTGTTAAATTCAAATAAATATTGACTAGTGGACCTGTAGACCGCCTATTTAGGTAGATCAGTTAATTGGGTAGATCGCAGGAATCAATTGACAGCATATGTAGAAGGATGTCTCAAAAAAACACAGTTGCCACCGCCAATAAAATTAGGCTTAATAAATGTTGAAAATTGGGTACATAACCTGCCATGAGGTACCAATTTCTCACTATTTGGCGAGTTTGTCGTCAAAATAAATTGTGACAAACATTTGTCCCATGTGTCAGCCTAACAACTACAATCTTTAGTTTACCCTCAAAACTTTCCTTTATCCCTAAGGTAAAGATACTAGTTTTGGAGGGAAACCGCCCAAATGTGAGAGAAAATCCCCCAATCTGACAACAGTGCACTGCTTTTTTATATAAACGCATGTGGTTGGCCAAGCAACTACAGTATACCGTATATAGATAACATTATTGAAAAAATTATTAAAAGATTTGTAATTTTTTTTCTTTCAGTTCATATGAAAGATGCTTGTCATTTGAAGAAAAAATGTTAGATTTATTTTTCCCAATACCGTGAACCTTGACTTAAATGAACTACAAAAATAAGCTAAATTTGTTCAAATTACTCAATTTTATGAAGTGCGGAAGACCTAAACGTTGCAATAGCATAAAATTTTTGATACTTTATAGTTCTGGTTTTTGTTTTGATATTGGACAAAAACTATACAGCCAGATGCTCAATTTTTAAATAAAAATAAAACATAAAATGTTAAATTTGTATACCAGTGTCTACCTTTCCTCCTTCGTAAAAGAAACGGAAAGTATGTTAGAGTACCCTCGTCAAGCAACAGCACATAATAAAATAATGTGAAAATATTTAATTTAAAATTTATTTATGTCTACTATAAACCAAAAACTCAAGAATAAGTATCAACATTTAAAGTAATCATTGAAGAACCCTAATTAATTATTTTATAACTAAATAGTATTATTTACAACACAATATTCATATTTGAATTTTAGAACAAAGTTGGATTCAATGCATAATTTTCAATTTAGTTAACAAATGAAATTGATAGAAATCTTAATGATAGATCTAGTAATAATACAATAGGTATATAATACCCAAAACTAATACCTAAAATTAATATTATCTAATCTTGAGATGATTTAACCCATTTAATTGTTTAAGATTTATCGCCTGCACCTCACTGACAAAAATGCATTTGGTTGCCGTGACCACATGAACTAAATTATTACATATTTACAAAAATTTAACGTCATACCGAAAGATATCAAAATTTGCATACCACTTGATATGCCCATTCAAATTTATTTGAATTCATAGGTATTAGAAGGCTTGCAGCTTAGAGGGCTTTATCACCCATCTCCAATAAATCATTCAGAAAACAATGAACTAAAATTATTAGTATTTTTTTATACGCTCACGTAAACATTAAATTCCATACCAGTTAACTTCATGTGGTAAACTGAGTGACGTATGCTATAAGTTACCAGACAGACCTATCTATTTTTAGTAACCTTGCGTCATAGCCAAATCTAAAGTACAGGTAGGCAAAATATATCCCTTTACTGTCAACAATGATTATTATCGACTGCGGCCCCTTGGTCTCTCCGGTACTCCCTTAGTACGCCCAATATCTTTTGGGTCAAGTTTTTTCTTAAATAAATAATTGTTTGCCACTTTGTTATGGTAGCTTGTCTACGCAAAGCAAGTTGCTGTTATTCGGAAAGACCTTGAACCATTTCCACTGCGTGTGTACTCTTTTCATCATACCACGTTACCTGCAAAAATATTAAATTAACAAAAGCTACGCATTCTAAACTCAAAACTAACCTCAATGTTGCCAACAAATTGATGAATTCCATGTAATTCTCTTACTGTATTTTAGTTTAATCTGGAGAGACCATTAGAAAGAACCACGGGCAGTTCAAAGTAGTTTGAAGTGGGTGATCAGCCTTTGCAACAAAATTTTGCTGCGGACCATATTCCGAGCCATTGGAGGCTTTTTTCAGGCGCCTCTATCAATTCCACACCCTATTGATCTTCTACTACTTCTTGGTCTTGCAGCTAAATTTTGTATAGTGTTCATCCCTTCCTCCATGTGTTCATCCAAACTTATGTATAATTATAGGTTATATAACGATATTTCACGCCCGCTAGGGGCGCTAGTAGCAGAAATATCTTGTGGTGCCATCTAATATGTAACCTCTCAAGAGTTGTATTCGTATTCGGTTAAAATAGGTTCTGAGCGGTGCTTTCACGTTGGGTTTGAGACGCGAACTTTTCACAAATAACATTCATTGGATCGATACACGTTCTTCGAACAAATATTAACGCAAAGGCAAATAATCACGAATTAATAATTATTATTATACGTACAACATTGTTATAGGTTTCTCAAACATTATTTGTGGGTACGGACTACGGAGTTTGTGCTTTAGGCCCCCGCAGATAATGAAATCGCTTAGCTTTGTACATACCAATGTGAATAGGTTATGGTTGCGTTTTTGACGTTTCTAGCTCGCAGCCATGACGACGCGGAATAAACAGCTACTGAAATGTTGAGGTCCTTTCACCAAAATCGCTCGCGTTTCGGAAAATTTTGAACCAAAAACGCCCGAGAGGTCGTTTTTCGTCGATTTCGAAAACTCACGCAACGTAGAATGGTCCACGCGGGGGGACAGTCGCGCTCCGCGCGACTGAAATACCTTCCCCATTTTTTCCATAAGCAATTAAGAATGGACTTTCTGGCAGGTGAAACACCGATTTAAAATCGTTCAATTGCGTTTACTTAATATAGACTAGATTGGTTTGGTGTAAATAATGTTTTTATTAAATAAAAACAAAAATATTACTTTAAAGGAAAGTAATTTTTGTCCAAATAAATTAATCTCTACCTACCAGTGGACCTATAGACCGCCAAACGGGTAGATCAGTAAAAGGGTAGATCAGTGAAACGGTAGATCGCAGGAATCTATAGACCGCATATACAGTGCGTGCCTTAAAAAGGACTTCTTTTGCAAAATCAAATTTTCAAGTTGATGTAAAGTTGTTTCTATGGACTCATATTAACCACAAAAAAACCGGCTCAATTAAAAAAAAAATAAGATCTCTCGCAAGTAAAATAAAAATTATAATTTGTCCCCATAAATTTGATTTTTTTTTGGAGTGTGCTTTTTCTTTTAAATTAAATATAATTCTAATACAACCTACTTAAATTACATAAAATTGATTTAACAGCTTATTTTCATAATCTATGCAAATTACGACGACAAATTTAATTGTTTTTTGTGACAAACTTGACCTGAACAAAAATTTAGAAACATGAAGAAATTATAGACCCCTTAAAGAAGACCTACACACAGAAAAATGATTATTTGGAACGAGAAAACATAATTTCTTGAATTTATTTACTTGCATATTTACTTGGATGTAGAAAGTTAGGTATATACAAGAAATGCCACATACTCAATCTAAAACAAAAAGTAAAATCTAAAATAATTTCTCAGATAACTGCTGTCGACAAATAAATTCTCTCTTTATAAGAACCAATATTGTATTAAAAGAAGTAATTAAATTTTTCGTCCCAAAAATGTCAATTCCTCCAACGAAGTACATAATAGTAAATCCATCCAAGTGCGTAGTTACTGATCCAAGAAAATATAAGACATTTAATATAAGTAAGTGTTGTTTACTGAATAAAAACCCACCAATTATTTAACTGAAGTGATTCTCACTTCTTTCAAGTAATCCCTTTCTCTGGAATAAATATGCGCATCGTGATTTTGTCAAGGCTCGCGCGCCCGCGCGTAGGGCTGGCGCCGTAAAGGAGCGAAACCTAGTACGAAAACAACAACGAAATACCCGTAAGGGATGTGCCTTGTGATTAGTGTACAATAAACGTTTCAAGACGGAATAATTTGATGTAAGGCACGCAACAGGTTAGAACGAGTAAGTAAATATAACATACCTATCTTGTTAATTAGCAATAGAAAACGTATTTGTGGCAAATCTTTAAAATTCTTACATTAAGTAGCTAAAAATATTTACCGGGAATAGAAATATACACCTCATTGAAGACTGTTTATATCCTTGCCCAGAGTTAAGGCTCCGTTTTAAAAACATCGCAACTTCCAAACGAAATATTTCGTTGCGATGTTTTTTTTTGCTGGGAGTGGTCTGCCTAGCCCCCACCAACGTCAACCAGGCCACAGTTTTATGATAAGGGGAAGTTGGGGGTTTAGAGGAAGCAGGCAAAGGCGGAGCATAGTCGACGCGAGTACATTCGAAGGGGAAGTACTCAGCCAGTTTGCCGCCGCGCGTCGGCGCTTTCGCTTTCGCTCAAGTTACAATGTATTAGTGTTCTCACTCATCACTGCATCCCGGACTGCATACAGCTGGCTGGCGGCCGCCAGGCGGTAAAGGAAAATATATTGATTTAAGTTAGAGAGAGCGCCCTTGCTATTACAATATTTAATCTTTTTAACAGGGTGACATACATACTGTATAGTAAATTGCCAAAAATGTATTAACTCATGATAACTTATCGGTGAATTATGGACTTCAATTTAGAAAGGAATTAATTAAAATCGAGCAATGCAATGAGGACCCAATACATCTATAAACATGCTGGATATCGAACGAACGCACGGCAGTGACACGAAGACAAAAATAAAAAAAATTAATCTGATGCGTTCAGGCACATTACTTTATCATACCATATATAAAATTAATAGTTTAGCTGCATGAGATTCTATTTGATCGAGATCGGCCATGTCTGCATTAAAATAAAACTACTGGAACTAGACGGATATTTTGATTATATTGACAGTAGGTATTGTCAAAGCACCAGCGTTTGACACTACCTACTGTCATTAGAATCACAATATCTGACAAATCCTGGCTAACTAGTTTTAATGCAGCGATCTCGATAAAATAGAATTTGCTCATGCAGCTAAACTATTCATTTTACCAAAAAATGCCATAGTCATAAATTGTTCAGAATTTCCTGTACTTTAATTTATTATTTAACTATTTCGACAAATTTACAGAAATGGCGGCTTATTTGCAAAATATTTCAAAAATGCTATAAGACTAAACCTCCAGTTCCTTTGGATCCTTTTCAACAGAAAGCTTTTCAGCTCTAAGTTTGGTTATGAAACTTCTAAATATGAAGTTTCGTCCCGATACCTTAGTAGTTTCTCCGGAATCGTCGCCACAAAAAAAAACACACACGTACACAGAATTTTTTTTTACCTGGGTCAAAAATGTTCAAGGGATCCAAAAAGACATTTCCGTTAAAACCTCAAAAATATTGTTTGGCACGATTACAATACTTTACATACTACGTATGATAAGGTAAAATCATAGTACATAGTCCAAAGTTCCCCAAACCATTTATATAAATCCCAAATATTTTGTCACCTACAAGTTCGCTATATTTTATAAACGCTTTGGGCGCCATGAATGCAAGATTCATGAATGAAAACAAATTCTGGCATTGGCTATATCCAATTCCCGCTGTAATACTGCCCAATACAGTCGCTGAACTAATATCCATTAGAGCCGACCCAAGTTCGTCACTGCTAATTGTCTCTTCCTGTCCACAAAACCGACATTTTAAATAAAATGTTCATTTGAGTCCTGTTCTGGTCTCTTTGTCTCATTTGTAATTAAATAATTACAATATTGTTCTTTTAGATTATCTATACATATATTTTAACTTAGGTGGTACGTAGTCGTCTTTTACTAATTCGTCTAGAGGAGAGACGCGGATGTTTAGGTATTTTGCCACGACTTCTACCCATTATTAAACAAATGTACCTAACACCTAGCAGGTATAACTACACTAAGTATAATATCATACAGTATATATGACTTTTATCGTGTGTTAAATTTGTAGACCGTGCGTATAAATGTGAAATGCGAGAACTCTGTTCTCCCGATTCAATATACGCTACGGACTTGTGAACAGTCTAATCTAAAAATAGCAGTAGGCGTGGCGTAGTTATAGGCGGTGTTTAAAATTCCTAACGTCTGCTGTCTACACCGGGCCCGTAATATAGGCAAATTACATACATTTCTGGCAATTACGCTTTGTTATCGCAATTATAATGTTTAGATTAAAATTGTACTTAAATAAAAAATCTATTTTTGTATCATGAGTTGGGCTAAATGTTTTATATTTGAAAAAAACCAAAGATGTAGAAGTAAAATTGATTTTTATCTTTAAAAAAATTTTTTTTTCATCCAGCCCAACTCGTTATTTATCTAAGAAGTTACATAAAAAATTTCATAAACTTTGAACAATAAATAACGCTTTTATTTGCAAACGCGTTTTAGGAGAGGTAGAACTGGGTCTTAAATCTAGTAATTATCCAAGAAATAAAATGTGTTAGTTGAAATCAATAATCTCTCGCGTATATACGAACTTACCAACTACTTCATCCAAGTAATTCTCTCGTCGTTCGAGAGATCACTTTTCTGTGTGTAGATTGTTTTCAATTCATAGAGACAACTTTTTATCAACTTGTATATTTTGTTCCCAGCACCATTGAGCTTATTTACATGGACTACAAAAATTAACACTGTTCAAATTACTCAATTGTATGCCGGAGGCCCAAATGTTTCTTAACAGTAATATTTTTTGTTTCTCCTATAATGTGCCAGCACTCCTTGCTGCTGTCCAGACGCCAACCATTTTTTGCTTACCTAGTGTAAAAATGATTGAACGTGGACATAATTAACTGAATCTTTGACTATTTGTTCGGCTAGTGATGGATCTGAGATCCGAAACTAGTACCAAGTAAACTAATAAACGTATGCAAAACCCAAGAGGCTTTCTTTTTCAGCACTTATTTAAATATTTGCATAATGGGTTTCAACTTCACTAATATCTATTTATTTACAAATTTAGTGGTATCGGAATTAGGTACATGTAAATATAGCACGGCGGTAAATCAGACGTGTGTCGGAATTGTGTACATGGTTAGAAATAATATTTTACATCTTTGCTATATTACAATTAATTGTGCGCATTTTGTATAAATTCCAACACGAGTGTCGGAAATACGGACATCAATAATCCCTAATTATTGCAGGGTGTCGGAATTACGATCATCAATAGTCCCGAATTCCGTTATAAATATCGACAGGCATCATCGGAGGTGATGAAATAATACAGAATGATGCAACACTAGCAGCAGAGAGTAGCGATTTTGGCATTAATACACCACATTTGGTCATAACAGTTGAACTTAAAAAATCATTATTCTAGCCTGAAACACTCAAATAAAGTAATAAGAAACTGTCCTTCTGTAAGTATCAAACTATGAAGGAATAGGTACATTACAATATGTTTCCAATTTCCAGTAGCTATGAAGTGATCGCATCAATTCTACCACTTCTCATCTATTCTCCGTTTTAACAACAGACGGACGCCGGATCATTTTCAAAGCAGCACCAGCGCCCCCACTAGCAAACCGTAATTATCTCTCGGTGATATCAATGAGCGAATAGACTACAAACCGGAACGCGGTGATATTAATAACGCGCTCTATACGTACCGGGCGTTGAAAGCATCCATAATTCACTCCCGAGAAAGAAATGTACGAACAATTAAAAACGATTGGCCTAAAGTAGATCCGTCTCAATTGAAAATACTAAAAAGGTATCGTTGCCGTTGTCCGAATAAATAATAACCGTTCGTTCGCTGCTATACTATGATAAATGGGCCAACGGCTTGTATTATTATTATCTTTTTGTTAGGTCGAGTTTTCGATCAAGCTATTGTTGATTTGAAAAGAACTATTTGCTAAAAATGTAATATCAAGATACAGTTACCTATACGTATTGGGATTCGATAATTTTTCAGCAGATGGTTGCTTATTTAAAAAAGAAACTATCGCAGAATTGAGGAAATATTTATATTTGATATAATTTGATGTAAGTTGTGCACACGTCTTATCTTAATTATTGAAAAAAGACTGCGTTTGTAAACAGACAGAAAAAAATTCTTTCTTTGAAATAATATTTTTGTTTTGATTTAAAAATACGGTTTCTTCACCAAAGATAAAATTTTGACACAACCATATATACACTGCTCAAAAAAATTAGGGGAACACTTTTTTCGAAACTTGTAACTGTTTAAATAACAGTTCTAGAGCTGAATAAAGTCGAAATCCAAAAACTACTCAAAATCAAGACCGATTTCTTGTCCTTTCCTCTGTACGTCAGCGTACTGCCACAGTACGAGACCTCCTAAACGACCTAATTGAATTTAAATTAAGAAGACCTGGAATTAAATTTAACTAAGAAGACCTGTCCGCGCACGACGCCTTACGTAGCATCACAAAGCAGCGCGAATGAGGTTTGCTCTGGATCACAGAGATTGGCAACTTCGTCACTGGACGCCTGTACCGTTTACAGACGAGTCCAGATTTCGTTTAACTCGTTGCGACGGTCGAGTACGTGTAGGTATATAGACGTCCTGGTGAACGCTACGCAGCCGCTACTATACAGAAAGTGGATAGATTTGGACGTGGATCTGTTATGGTTTGGGCTGGAATCAGTATAGACAACAGAGCTGATCTTGTTGTGGTTCCTGGTAGACTATAAATGCCATGAATTACATCGAAAACATCTTGGAGGGCCATGTGGTGTCTGCTGCATATGGCGTCGGTCAAAATTTCATTCTAATGCAGGACAATGCAAAGCCACATACCGCCGGCATCACCAGAAACGTTTTACAAGAACGTGAAATTCAGGTCATGGAATGGCCGGCGTGGATCGGCGTGGAAGTCCTGACCTGAATCCTTTTGAACACGTGTGGGATCAGCTTGACCGACGTGTTTGCAAGCGCCCTAATCCACCACTAACCTACAGGAATTGACACAAGCCATGATTGAGGAATGGGAAAGCATACCCCAAGAATCTATTCGTAGACTAGTGCATGCCATGAAGGTGTGATGAAGTGATTCGTGCTCGTGGAGGGCATATTGAGCAGTATGAAATTACTAAAAATATAAATTACTTAATAAAAAAACGCTCTTTTATGAAATAAATTTCGCAAACAAATGTTTTTTATCCTCAAAGAAATATTTCTTTGCCTTGAAACAACAGATTTGTTGGAGCCAACGCAAATTTATTTGCATTAAACATTTTCTATTTATGTACCTAATATGTTCATTGTGGTTTTAATAATATTGGTAATGTTTGCAATCTGAAGCCGCGGCTACACATTCGTATACTTGCCAAATATCAAAAATTTACCAAATATACCTACGATTATTTGTGAAAAGAAAAAATCAGTTCTATTCAATTCGTATCGATTCCACTTCAAAAATAGATTTATATATTCGACGGTCGGCTGTGCGGACGGGTATTTTTACCACGAATACTTGGTATTTGCAATATCCAGTTGAAGTGGATATAGCAAATGCAAAGGCGACAAATATTGGACAAATGTAATTATTAGTAAGATTTTTGATTTTTCTAAAGGGTGATAACCGCATAAAATTGTAATTTTGTGAAACCGTCAGACAGACAGTTTTCCGGAAACAGACAGAAATTAAAAAAAAATATTGTTGTTTTTACCTGTCCACATAAACTCAATGTTATTTCTTTCCGAGAAAAACGTACACCATATACAGAGTGTATCCTAAGTTGATGCTTTTCTATGAACAATATAGATGATACTCATTTATGAGCTTTCAAAATATAACCTTTTTGTTAAGTAAAAAAGCTACACAAAATTCTCTACTATTAAAATATTTTTAATCGTTTTCGTTTCTCTTCAAGTAATAAACATCATAAAAATTTTATGGACAGCATGTCTATAAAAGAATTTATTTGGAAAATTATACTTTATTTGCTTATTTTGCTTTATTTATATATTTGTCGATTTTTATGACGTTTATTATTTGAAGAGAAACGAAAGCGGCTAAAAATATTTTAATAGTAGACACAATTTGGTGTTGCTTTTTTATTCAACAAAAAGGTTATATTTTGAAAGCTCATTTGTTTAAGTTTTTGTTTCAGAAGCTAATTGATATGTATTTCAGACAATATTAGGACATATTTATACAACGACCCTAGTAGTACAATTGGATTTAGTAGAACTTTAAAGAGACGAAAAAAACATATCTAACATTTCTTTTATGGGCAATATCTTCCTAATTTAAATAAAATCATAGATATATATTTTTTCTCATTAAAATAATAACTTATTTAAACTAGTTCATATCAAATGACCAATTGTATTGTTTTACAATCTGTTAAAAGTAGATGCTGCGAATTAATAATACAGAAACCTGATGAATTTTAAAAAAATCATTTAAATGCAACAAACAGTTTCGTCAAGTTTTGTTTTGTAAATTTCCACAAGAATGCCCTTGTTAGTACGCAGTGAATTCTGCACTTATGTATGGCATAACCTTGCTTGTTCGTATTCAAATTATCAGTTTGATTTGAAAAAGCTAATGTGCAAATAAGGCGAACTAATCAAAAAAATCGCTAGTGCCCATTCGGTACGCACATGTAGCAAGTCCTCAAAGAAGATTTTCACGTATTAGAAAATGTGGCGATGCATCAATGTCCGATGCATTTACTGCTGCAGTGCAACTCTGACGGTCCGAAATCACAAACGAATATTGTACAAATTTGTTGGTGTCTTAGATTTTTTTGAGTTTTATAAAAATCAGCCGGTAATCAAGGATGGATGAAAAATATTCGGTGAACGAACTTAAAAGGAAAAATAAATCACTCATGGCATCGTTTAGACCAGTGGTTCTTAACCTGTGGGTTAATTTTTTACCCCCTTGGGGGTAAAATTGCAATCTGGGATGGGTAACCGAGCTCTAATTTTTCTTTTTAGGTAAATTGGCTGGTGTATTCATCGGCCCTATATAATAGTTTAAATTCTAGAATTTTTGAACTGTTGTCAAGGGAAAAAGTTTTGAATAGAGTGCTTAAGCAGCGTGAAGAAACAACCTTTGTTTTTTAAAAATCCCAAAACAGAAAAGGAGAAGAATCTTCACACAAAAATAAAAGACAAAACATTTATCCATATGCTAGCGTATTTGGCTGATATTTTCAGTTAAATTATCAGTTTAAAAGTTTCATTGCAAGGAAATATGAGCAATATTTTGATAACGCAAGATAAAGTTGCCGGTTTTGTAGGAAAGCTAGAACTGTACGAATGCAAAGTTCACGTAACGAAGAAAAAATGCTGCTTCACCAACTTCATCATTCAACTACTATATTTTTTCATAGATTCGTTGAATTGCTATTTCCCGGGCATAAATAATCACCCAGGAATAAGCTATTCCTGAGTGTCCAGGCAATTTTCTGCAGACGTCTAAATATTTAAAGACGAAGATTAAGTTCAATTTCTGGAATTACGCGAAGGCACAGGGCTGTGGAGTCGGAGTTCAGACAAATTTCAGAGTCGGAGTCGGAAAAAATGTAGCGACTCCTACTCCGAACCCAGGTTTCATTATTGTAGAAAAACAACATGCGAGATAGACATTGCCCCAGTAGAGATTAAAAAAATAAAACTAAACATTCTATTAGGTCGTTTACAAAGTACCTACCTACATACATATGTAAATAATCAAATTACAAAACACACTTTCGAACGAAAGTAAAGACGATTAACAAAAGTAATCCGCAGAAATTTGAAAAAGGAAATTTGAACACGAGATATTAAATGAGATTGAGAAGTAGGGCCGTAGTTCACTTTAGTAATAATCATTTATCCAGAAGTTAAACCTGTTGCCGCTATAATCATGATTATTTTCAGATTTGAAAATAATACAAAATTATGTACAGGCATCCTTGCAGGAGAATTTGGTTGCTATTCTGTTCCTCACTACAATTTTATAAACGTATTGTGCATTTTATTCTGTTCTTATTAGAATGAATTTTATATTGTATTTTACACTGTCTTTGGGTGCTTTTGTTATTATTAGAGATAGAAAGTTGGTTAAATTGACAAAGCAGTACCGATTTGTTTGTTATCTAATGAGAAAACAGTTTAATATACTTAATGATTTCAGAGATATTTGGAATAAACAAAGAAATTACAATTTATAAATATGTGGTCATAACTTTTTTATTTGAGGTCCGGTCAATAGGCCTTTTTGATATCTTATAACCCGTTTTCTATTTAAAATTAGATTGTAAGTTTAAATGTGTTTGCCAACAAATTCGCTGGACACAAATAAAACTTCTGTTTTGCTTATGGGTTCAGCATTTGTTTGTAAGTAATTTGATACCCGCAAGCAATATGTTTAATACAATCAGATATTAGAATACTAAAATAGAAATTTAATTTATTAAATTTGTTTCTTTTTTCCTGGTACTGCTTTTGCTTTAAGAGCAAATTTAATGTTGCTCGGTTGTATTAATCTGCGCTAAATTTGTGATTATTTACATGTAAAATATTTATTACACAGAATTATTTGAAAATATATTTACATGCAATTTTTCTGGAGTCGGAGTCGGAGTCGGAGTCGGACAACGAAAAATATCTGTAGTCGGACTCGAGAATTTTTTTTACCGACTCCGCAGCCCTGCGAAGGCACCTCACTAAATGTGGAATTACAAGATCATGATATAGCTACATTTTGGACAAAAATGTGGACTTAATATTCCATTATAACCGACAAGGCTTTAAGAATTTTTGTTCCATTTGGAACTAGTTATAAATGTGAAAGCGGGTTTATAACTTTACTGTCTATAAAAACAAAATCTAGGAATCGGCTCAACGTAAAGCATGACTCGATGTGCATTATCAGAATCTAAAGTAAACATTAAAAATCTTGTTAAGAAAAAGCAACACCAACCTTCACATTAATTATGTAAACTTCATAGGAATTACGTTAAAAATATAAGACATTATTATCGTAGTGCATAGTATTTGTTCTGAAGGGGTAAAACCCTAATCTGAAGAAGGGCATATGGGTAAAAGTACTGAATAGGTTAAGAACCACTGGTTTAGACCAATCAATAACAAAAATTTTCGATTTGCGCGGCAAGTATATTTGCCACATATTTAACATGTGGCAAATATTTGATCTTTGGCAAGTATACGAATGTGTAGCCCCGGCTTTAGTAGTAAAGTAAAGTACATTATCAGTTTGTATAGCAAATTGATTCTCAACGCCAACCATAAAAATGCATTTGAGTTCGAAGATACGATTCGATAAACTTGTGGATTTACGACCAAAAACACAGAATCTACCAATAAGCAAACATTTCCCATATACTTAGAGATAACTATGCCCAAAAAAGGACATACCTCGTTAACCATATACTGCGTATATCTAACATTTACTCGTCAAACATATTGTTTTATTGGTCATTCCAAGCAACTACCTTCCATAGTTTCAACAGGCTTTCCTCATTCCTGATAACTTATAAGTGTTACGGAGATTGTATATTGTATATATCTTGTAAATAAATAATAACATAACGATAAGTTATAAGCATTCTTAATGTCATCCGAGAATGTGGTGCGTTTCATCGGTAACAGGATTCAAATGTTT
Organism: Aphodius sticticus; assembly: GCA_963966075.1. Lineage (NCBI taxonomy): Eukaryota > Metazoa > Arthropoda > Insecta > Coleoptera > Scarabaeidae > Aphodius > Aphodius sticticus. Next base: position 69,757,213 of record OZ014509.1, read on the forward strand.
GCCGATTGAGAATATTGAGGACGGCGATTGTATGCGGACGATGCAAAAAAGCGCGAATATCTAGACTCGTGCGTATATCAGACACGTTTGGTGAAATAAGACAACCCGGCAATAGGAATGCTGTTAAGCATTTTCCATTTCTTGTGCGTTTACGGTCGATAACACGACTTAATGCCAATAATGGCATCTACGATCATAAATCTAAACGATATCAATAAATTTTCCTCGTTATTGTAGAATGTCGGGCTACTATAGTAGCATTCGTGCCAACGTATTAATGGATGAAGAGGACCAACAAACTAATTAGAAATAAATCAACGAATTAGCATGCAAAATTACCTATAAATGCAAATAGTCATAAGAAAACTGCTTTTGTGAGTGTTTGGACAGGTAGAAAAAGTGTTTGTTTCAAAGATAGAGATTCTTATGATTTTATTCTTTTGGATTAAGATTGCTTTGGCACAAAATGAGCACTGATTAAAAAGATATAAGCTTTAACAATTCCTTGTTTTCCAAAACCATTACGTTTTATTTTGTATTTTCTCGAGAATATTGGTCCTTTATAGCTATAGTTAGGAGATATTAGAAGGATCAAACATTATTTTATTAAATATTACCGTGATATTTGGTGAAGGTGCTGCCATCGTAAACTGTTGCTAGATGTTGCTAGGTTACGTCTGATAATTGTACTTACCTAGAAAGAAAGAAAAGAGAAACATTAAATATAGGATAAGAAATAAATTACAAGCACATAAAATCTTTAAAAAATAAGTGTTGTTTCTGAGTTAATTAGTGAATATTTTTGGGTCTGTTATGTCCATAAAAAATCCATAGATGTGTTACCACGTTCTATTTTCTAAATCCGATAATAGATACTTTTTAGTACTGACGTCATGAACGCTTTTCAATTAGTTTCCTTTATTTTAAACTGCGTAGTACAATCACTAAGCAACCGTTGCCACAGTGAGTTTTTCTTGAAAAACATTTCAATAACGGAATCAATATATCTGATTTATAAAACTATGCCTTATCTATGAACTATTCTTGTAAGAAACGACAAACTATGCACTACTTTTTGCAGTATACTGTAAACACAGTAGATAATGTTGATAATGTTGAGTTAAGATCAAACGATAAAATAAAAACAATAGATACATAAATTAAAATTGTTATAAAGTATTCAAATTTGATAACTGAGCATTAAATTAAATTTAAATTAATAATTTCATCTGGTAATACATTTCTGTGATTTAAATAAAGTCACATTCATTTATCTGGAGCACAACGTGTTTCCAAATAACTTCTTTCCAAGACATTTTTAATTTAATCCAAAAAGTAATAGGGTATTCCGGTCATGTCAAAATTGAAGCAGATATTCGGTTTAACCTATTGTACAATTTATGAGGATTCATAAAGTTAAGCCATAAGCTTTTTGATTTAGTTTGTCTATGAGATAATTGCAATTAAAAGTGCATTTCGTTTGAATTCACCGACCACCCTCGGAAATACACGATGATTACCGATCCCTAGTAGCGGTGGCAACAGCGGACAGCTCTCGAACAGCTGATCGGCTAAGTTGACGGTTGGCGACCCTGTTGTTTGACAACGAATAAAGGTAACTTTTTTGAGAGATGATTTGATCATTGAAACTTGAAGCCAAACATCACTCATCTCGCTAGTCGGCAACGTAAAGAAAATCTTATCAGGAGTTACTTACTGTACTACTGCTGTTACAGCCCGGCACAGAACAATGTCGGCGCTGGAGTTTATACATTTTGAACAAGTGTTTGATATAACCTCAATAACCAAAGCAGGTGTCAACAAACGAGCGATTCTAAACGTTGACACAACAGAAGACAAAAATTTACTACGTGCACCCTAGATATAGCAACGTTGTCAAGTCGCTCACTTTGAGCGGTCTTTGTGACGTCACAAAGACCAATCCTAATTCAAACTTCAAACAACGATTTCTCTTAATTTAATACAATGTATGATATTTTACTTGTAAAGTAGTAAACAGTAGCACCCATACTTTGTAAAAAATGACAATTTCAAAAACACCGGAATACCCTATTGTAAAAGCGTCGGCTACTTTTGGGCACAATTTAATTATTTCTGGGTAACAATTTTTATTTTTAAGGTATCGTTTAAATCAAAAATGCAGTTATAATTTTCAATCGGCTATTACATATGCCTTTTTAAGTTGGTGTTTAAAAAAAATATACATTAGAGTGAACATTGTACGTTTGCTAATAATAAAAAAAATACCTGGCTCAATTCTGTCAAGTGTAAGTGACGAATTCTGTGAATAACGGTGTTTTTTAGATGATCGCAAGAAGACTTAGACATTGCCACCGATATTTTTTAAGCTCGATACTTTTTGTATTATCGGCAAATGTTCTAAGTTCACTATAACATATAATTTGAATGGAAATACCCAATCATTTCGGTGTAAATCTGATTACAAAAGTATGAAGTATATTTGGTTGCCTACTCAAATAGAGGCCAATCTTAAGTATCTATCATAAATTTGCTTACCACAATTATTAGCCTAATAAAAAACGATCCATAAACAATTGAGTACAGATATTACAGCTTTAAATTACTTAATGTATTAACAATACAATAATTGAAACTAAAGATTACCCTTAGTCGACAACTAAAGAAATCGAAAACAGAACTCGAAAGAAATCTGACAACAGAACGTGTGAATTGGGTCTAGTTCTTGAGAAAATCGATATGTAAAACTAACGTCAATTTTTGTCATATACAGTGCCCAACTCAAAATGTCTGCCTTCAGATTCAGATTTTATGGAAAAAAGGCAAACCAAAATAGGTTGTAACTTGTTATTTTTTTCTCTTGGCCAGGCTAGTCATTTAGCTTCCAATTTTTGACAAATTAAGTAATTGGAAATTGGGGTAATATTCTGTTAAGTATCTAAAAGTTTATCGATTATTGTAACAATTGAATTTTTAGTTTTTGTCATACGATAGTATGACAAAGTATTTTAATCGTGTCGAAAAAAAAATTAAGATTTTAACGGAAATATATCCTATTAGGTCCCCTGAACATGTTTGACTAAGGTACAAGAAATGTCTGTGTAGGTGTGAGTGTACCCGTTTTTGTGGCGACGATTCCGGAGAAACTACTAAAGGTATCGGGACGAAATATTTAGAAGTTTCATGACTAAAGTTAGAGCTGAAAGAAGTTTTGACCAAAGGGGTCCAAAGGAACTGGAGGTTTACTCTTAGCATTTTTTGACGATTTTGAAAATGAGCCGCCATTTCTGTAATTACGTCAAAATAGTTAAATAATAAATTAAAGCAGAGGAAACTTTGTACAATTTTTTGTCTATGACAATTTTTGGTAAAATTGACGGTTTAGCAGTATGAGCAAATTTTATTTGATCGAGATCGGTCGTGTCTGCATTAAAACTAGTTGGCCAGGATTTGACAAATATTTTGATTCTATTGACAGTATTGTCAAAACATCAGTTTGACACTGCTGTATAGTATGATAAAGTCATGTGTCTGGCCACATGAAATTTTCCATAATTGTTTTTCAGGTCACATAATTTTTTGAAAGAGTGGCCCCTTAAAAAAGTATTGACAAAATAGGAAACACCCTAATCTACACTATTATCGTTTATTGTCAATGGATAGATAGTCAGCCATGGGTTAGTTGGGGCCTTGACATTCAGACGGCAGTGTTTTCTGCAAGATTCATTCAGAAATTATAGCGTTTTCCACTTATACACTTTTATGCATAAACTCGGTGCGAACTGGCTGAGTCCCAGCATAAATATATAATAAATATACAAGTCGAAAAGGCTATAATTTGTGAATGAATCTTGCTCAAAACACCGCCCTCTGGAATAATCATCTTCAATCATTTCTAGGTCATTTCACATCATTTCATCATTTCACATCATTTCACATTTACAGCATCGATTTCTACGGTTGAACCTGATATAGCAAAGAAAGTCACCAATTTTAGGAGAGCTTGTGTGAAATACGTAATATGCTTCAACTAGATTTCTGTTTCTGAAATACCATTCATGCTTCCTACTTTACATTTTGTGTCTTTTCTTGTGTTTCTTTGAAACAACTTCTGCTATAGTAACTGCTTGTTGATTTGTCGACAATCACTTCAGACCATTTTAGCTAGTATTCTAGAAGCTGGCCCTTTCTAGTAATTGCATATCAAACCAATAAAGTCTCCCCTAAGATACATCTTGAACCTGTTCCATTTTTGCTTTCTTAAATTTTTCAAGTACGAACATTTCTTTTGCCATAAGATTTTCAAGGCCTTGGACCTTCTTCTAAGACAAGTCTTCACTTGGTCAAGAATTCAAACTTCTTCTTGTTCCATTTTGGTAGTCCATCTTCTATTTCTTGTGCGTTTGCGGTCGATAAAACGACTTATTGCCAATAATGGCATCGACTATCATAAATCTAAGCGATACCAATAAATATTCCTCGTTATTGTCGAACGTCGGACTACTGGTAGCATGCGTGCCAACGTATTAATTAAAATCGTCACCAAAACGACGAATAGGACCATCAGAATGAAATAAATTTCCCCTACCGTTCGGCATTAGCATGCAAAATTACCCATAAATATGTAGATATTACCAGGCCGAATAATTGATGATATAATGATATATCATTGGGACCATTGGGCAGACCAATTAAGGCCCGAGACAATATTCCGCGGCGTGCCATAAATCAGCGATTTCCGCTCGCAACCTGCAATTACCCGGGACTATGGGTAGCAAAAATAGTGCGAAATGCGGTGGCGCGGCTGCGTGCCATTTAAAAATCGTTCAGGCGACGTTATCCCTACGTGGATGATGCCGGCGCGGCCCAGAGCTATACCTACCAACATTAAATGGATAATCAATTTGATATCGTATTGCGTCTTGGTAGCAATTGCTGTTATGGTAGGTGGAGCTGTAAACCGCGATACTGCGTAATGAAGAAGAACAGAATGATGAACAGAATGTGAAAAGATTCTGAAAAGAGCATATAATTGATGAGAGGCAATGAATTTGGTACAAAATGCGCATTTTGTCAATTAAGAGGCATGAAATGACGTGAAAACATTTGTTTTTCTAGATGGTAACTAAAAGTTCTTTTGAGGTTCAATTTTTTAAATAAAATGGCAAAAACAGAAATCATGTGTATAACACATGTGGTATAATCAGTGGAATGTTGTATATACTATAGGGTGGTCCTTGTTTATATAGAAAAAACTATAAACTTTTGTAATTTGAAAGTTTTTTGTAGTTTTGCCTCCAGATTTAGATTCTACAGAAAAAAACGGATACCAGAGACAGTTATCACTTGTACCTACATTGTTGCTTACGATAGTCACGTAGCTTAGATTGTTGTATTTTTGACAAATTAAGTAACGGGTGCTTTTCAGAGGTATAGAACTTTAAAATGAAATAAAATACAGATAAATTCTATTAATTGCCATAAAATTGGCTTTATTTGAAAGATAATAATTGTTTACCATTTTTATTTGAATATGATTTCTGGCATATGGCCACCGCGGCTGGCTCGGATGAAGTCCAATCGTGAGGCCTTGTTGTCTTCCAAGTCGTCAATCGTCTCTAGCTTATTGGTGTAGACTAGCGACTTCACATACCCCCACAGAAAATAGTCCAGCGGTGTTGCACGATCTTGCAGGACAATCCACAGGTCAACAACGCGAAGTTATGCGCTCACCAAACGTTTCCTTCAACAAATCGATTGTGGCACGCGCTCTATGACATGTTGCGCCGTCTTTTTGAAGCCACAGCTCCCCAAATCAAGGCGATTTAGTTCAGGAACGAAAAAGTCATTGATCATGACTCTATAGCGGTCTCCATTGACAGTAACCCTCTGGCCGGCATTGTTTTTAAAGAAGTAAGGACCAATTATTCCACCAGCCAATAAAGCACACCAAACTGTCAATCTTTCTGGATATAACGCGTCTTAACAATGGCTTGAGGATTATATTCACCTCCAAAAGTGGCAGTTTTGCTTATTGACGTAGCCATTCAACCAAAAATGGGCTTCATCGCTGAACAAAATGTTCATGTGAAAATTGGGATCAACAGCAATCTCGTTTCGGGCCCATTCACCGAATGTACGCCGTGCCCGGTGATCTTGCGGCTTCAATTCTTGCACGAGTTGGATTTTGTAAGCCCCCAAACCAAGATCTTTCCGCAAAATTTTCCATAAAGTTGATAGACACAGATCCAGTTGTGTTGATCCAGCACGGTGGCGGATGGACTCATTCGCGTCTTCCTTGTCGCTGCGCTCTACAGCAGCAATAACTTCTTCGGTACGCACTGTACGACGTCTCACAGGATGCGTGTTATCATTTAGAGTAAACGTGGTGCGAAACCGTTGCATTGTTAATCGAATTAATTGCTCTGCTGGACGTTTGTTTCGGCGCGATACGTTTCACGAACAGAACCGTGTTTTTCGAAATAAATCTGCACAATTTGCATGCGTTGTTCAGGCGTTAGTCTAGATAGATAGATGTTTATTCATGTAACCACCTACATATAGTACAGTGAACATAAATCGTCAATAAACAATTCAATTACAAATCACGTTAAGGTAATACACAATACAAGAACAAAGCGTCACAAACTGTCATAAAATTCCTTAACACTGTAACATGAAACATCAAGCAGCAAACTCTTGACTGCACCTCTAAACATTTTCAAGCTTGTCAGCGACTTTACTGAATCAGGGAGCACATTGTACAACTCGCATCCCATGAAATTCAAGCTCTTACGATAGGAAGAGTGACGATGCATGGGCGGCAACAAGTAACCAACGTTTCTAGTACCGTAACCATGACCAGATGAATGATTGAACTCACCCTTTCGCGTATGCACAAAAGTCACAACCTCAAGAATGTAAATGTCGTAAAATGTAAGAAGCTTATGGCTTTTAAAAATTTCCCTGCACGACTGTCTCCCACTCAGGCAGTACACCGCCCTGATAGCTCGCTTCTGCAGCACAAAAACCCCATCCGCGGCAGAGTTAGCACCCCAATGAATAATGCCATATTTCATATGCGAGTAAAACTGCGCGAAGTAAAAAGACATCACAACATCCGTGCTGCAGTGCTTGTTCAACTGATAGAGCGCATAACACATACTGCGCAACTTTCCACTAAGAGTGTCTACGTGGTCACTCCAGCGCAATTGGTCATCGACAACCACGCCAAGAAGCCGGCAACACCGATCAACCCTGATTGCAGCATTCCCAAGTTTAATGGTATCCAAATTATTCCGAAAAAACAGCATACATTTGGTCTTATCAGCGTTAATCACCAGTCGGTTTGTGGCCATCCATTGCATAAGTCGTACATACACGGTGGATGCTTGTTCAAAGAGCTGTTCGTGCGACTCGGCCGAGACAAAAATATTGCAGTCGTCAGCATACAAAGTAACCTCTGCGCCACCCAAGAAACTAGGTAAGTCATTTATATATAAAAGAAACAACGTGGGACCCAAAATAGACCCCTGTGGCACACCCAACGTAACGTCAAACAGTCGCGAACTCAAACCCCCCACAGAAACCGTTTGCCGTCGATTCTATTCTATTCTATTCATGATGAAATGGCAAACCAAACTAAAGATAAATCACATGGTAGCTGACAAAATGGCGGTCAATGAAAACAGTGTTGCCAACAAAGTTCTATATATCTAAAAAAAAATACCCGTTACTTTCAAATATGGGAATTGCTCTGATAAATCTCTGATAAATCTTTTGAAGTATGTATAACCAAATAAAACATTTTTTACACATATTATTTTTTTCATATTAAGTTTCTTATTCTCGATTTTGAGCCCCTTGGAGCACGTGTTCAAATTTTACCGATGGATGCAAAGGAACACATTGAGACCTACAAATTTCTTTTACCAAGTTCAGTCAACCTTCAACAACAGAATAAAGAATCATTGTTATAGAAAATCAATAATCAAGTTTGTTTTTTAAACCCATCTCTTCTACATCTTCTGATGAGGAGTCTATATTCCAAACTTCACGTCTTTAGCTTTATCCCATCGTCACTCGTTTTATTTAAAACACAATTTCCACCCCACAGGAGTTGAAAATCAAAAAAATAAACGCATTTTTGCTCAAATTAATAAAGAAAAACAATGTCCAACCCTGTTCCGCGTAAGAAAATCGTCAACGCCGACAATTGGTGACGAACAACTCATTTTTCAACATATCTTTACACCCCTTCACGTTCATATTTGTCACTAACAGTGACATCGGGCAACATTAGTCTGTTCATAACATCCTAGTTCGCTGTTTTTTGGAAATTAATTCTTAAGATGTGTGTGTGTGTTTGAGTGTAATAGTGTGTAGTTTCCTTAGCAGAGTCAATTTCTTAATACTTAATACGCCGAATTCTCCATAAAGGAAAGGGTGCGATCTAAGGGTGCAATATTTAAAGAGATATGTGCATTCAAATAAATACATGGTGCATTAAATTTAATAATTTGAGCATTAAAATAATAAATGTTGTGCATTAAATTAATATAAATATGTTACATAAAAAATTACATATTCTAAAAAATGTTATAATGAGCAATATTAAATTCATATTGTGCCATACAATGAATAACTTGTGCATTAAAATAATAAATATTGAGCACTAAATTTACTACGCATCAAAATTAACGCTGATCTGACTTTGACGATTCGTATGTTAATGATAGCGCGTACTTTGAATAATATTTGACCTCATTAATTAACTCAAATGGCTCACCTTACATATTATGTTAAATAGAAATTCAATTGCTTTCGACTTATGACGTCATCGACACTTCTTTTTAATGGCAACCACATAATTTCTGTACCGATATTAATAGATCTGTTACTTGTTTTAAAGATAATTTTCGAGAAAAGTACAGTGGAAAATTAGGGTAGTTTTGATAACTTATTTGTTTATGGATAGCGAATAGGCGTTTTCTATTGATTTATTTGCGCTGAATACGAATCTGAGCTTAAAAGTTGCGTATCACGTCAGATTATGGTGCTTTTTTTATATTTTTTTCCGGAGGCGTCCGCACATCACTTCAAGAATCGATCGAAATGCTTCATCATTTGTGACCGAACTTTTAGGATTCAGGATTCCGATTAAGGTTTACTATGGAATATGGAATATGGATATCTTGGAGGGTGGGACGATTCCCACAGCACCTAGGCCTCATTAGGCCCCTTTTGCTAGCCTCCGGGGGTACCTGTAGCTTAGGCTGTGTCTGCCTCGAGCCATCCTGTGGCCTTCGTGAAGGCGAGGACGTCGCTCGGCGGTACCCCTCTGATGGCGGATAAATCCAGCCATCTTTCACCCAGACAATGTTCACGTAATGTCGAAAGTGCCGGACATTCGCACAGAAAGTGTTCTGCCGTCTCTTCCTCGCTTTCGCATCCTCTGCACATTTGGTCCTCTAGGATTCCGATGCGGGTTAGATGCTTTTTTAGTCTGCAGTGCCCTGTATAGATTCCGGTTAGCAGTCTGAGGTTGCTTCTGGTAAGTTGACGGTGGTACATTGTGGGTTTACTATAATAGTATATTATTATACAAGTTTTATAAGACGTCAAATTGGCGCACGAGTTGTTTTGGGCACGACGAGCGTAGCGAGGAGTGCCTGAAACAACTCGTGCGCCAATACGTCTTATAAAACGAGTGTAATATACTATTTTTTCTACTTTGCGTCATTAATTTTATATAAATTTAGAAATTGTGGTTACTATATTGCGCTAAATTAGAATTTAGGGTATTTCGCGGGTACCACGTGGCAGCACTGTAGTAACTGTCAACTTCGTTAAGGATGAGATCTATGAGATAACATCTTGACAAAATCTAATTGTGAATAAAATTATTCTACTTTAGCCTACAAGTTTGAATAAATATTCAGCGAGGTCTCAACGATGATCATAATGGAGCTTGGGGCAACACTTTTAACCCTACTGTGATAAATATATGAAACTTAACCTAAAAAGTCAACAACTTTAATAGTGGTTTCATAAGTATAATAATCAGAATCTTATTGTTTGGAAGTGTTTGGCGGTGACTGATTAGTTACTTCGAAGAACAAGAACTTACTAAAGAATTGTTATAACGCTTAACGTTTAATGGCGGTGTCAACCTAATTCCGCTAGGTAGCCGTTGAGGCTTATACATTTCCACGCACTTATAATTGAAACCAAATTCTAATTTCGGTGAAGTAGTTTATTAGAATAAATTATGCTAAGTTTTAACACCTAACGTTTAATAGCGGTGTCTACCTAATTCCGCTACGTAGCCGTTGCGGCTTATATATTTACAAGCACTTATAATTGAAACCCAATTTTACTTTCGGCAAAGTAGTTTATTAGAATAAATTATACTTAGTAAAATTACATGTGATGGAGGTAATACAAATATGTTGCACACAACCAGAACTAAGACGAAGTCGAAAGCGACGGACAAAAATGAATACGAATTGAGCCGAACAGAATTCGGTCCAAAATGTTACCGAAAACTTATACGTTACATAAACTAAGAAATCCTCTACACTTTAAATGTACTATAGCTTCATACGTGTATGCTGATAAACCATTGATTGCGCATATACAATCTCGTAGCAGTAATTAAAATCATTCATATCTGCGATGTAGGTTTGATCTTCGCATAATACCTTATTAAAGTAAATGTGGTCCTTGAATTATATCTGAAAAAGGGATTTGATGTTTAGTTGAAAAGAATGATAACGATCACTTACCAGAGTCGTAAAACATCACCGAAAACGTTATGCTGGCGTATTTTGATGAACACAGCAAAACTAAGAAAGCCACAACCTTTGGCCATACTATAGCAGGCTACACGCATGTTTAAATATGTATAGAATATTGATATTTTGCAGTTTATGCGATTGCAAGCGATTAAAAAGGGGCAGTGTGTGGTTATGTATTGTACGTTTGACATTTGGCATTTGATATGATTGTGTACCAATCCTGGCAATCTTAGACAAAAATGTTACTGTTTTCGGTGTTACAATGTGTTAATTGTAACACCGAAAACAGTGTTACAATGTGTGCATTGTGAATGCAAAGTAGAAAAAACAATTTTGAGGTTTCTAAGACAATGGGTTTCCGTGGTATGAATTTCTAAAAATTGCAAAAATTGCGCTTTTTACTTTTGCCACAGTTTTTCGAAAACATTGCAAACATTGAAAAACTTAAATTATTTTATTAGATTGGTTCAGAGGGCCATTAATTCTACCCAAAACGCAATTTTATATTCTATTTCAAAAATCGATTTTCCCTAAACATCACAATTTTTCAATTTTTGATTGTCTTTTTTCGAAGATTTGGTTGTAAAGCCATAAAATATTTTCGATGCCAATTAACTTATCTACCGTCTATGACGTCATAACTCAAAAATCTGAATTTAATAATTAAAAATGGACGTCTACAAGAATGTCGTTGAAATGACAAAACGTCTCACGAGATTTTACAGTGTTTCCATACTTTAGGCGCTTACTGTATGTGCGCTACAGGTTGCAGAACTTAATGCACATTATATTCTTTGTAAGGCGAATTATAATTTTCCCATGGTACAATTTAGATCAGTGGTTCTTAACCTTTTTGAAGTCAGGGAGCACTTTTGATCATAAGAAAAATTCGCGGGCACCAAAAACTAGACATAATTTGTATTAAAACTTAAAACGATTATTACATAACAGTTAAAAATAACATTAATTAGAAAAAAATATAAAATATACTAATAGTCTGCCTTCTTTTTCGACAAAATTAGTTTTTAGAAATCAAATGTCACTCTGAGTAAAATGTTTTATATGGACTTATGTTTTTCTATTTCGAGTCTAACGCCCTGCTTTCAGCGTGAAGGTTTTTCTGTGGTTTTCCTTTAGTTCTCGGCGAATGCTGAAAGCCAAACAACTTAAGATGTGCCACAGACGCGGGCCTCAATAATAATAATCCAGGCCCGCCGATTCCCCCGTAGTGGCGAAAGCTGTTGGGGGATGTTAAGGCGTGGATTATTATTATTATGGGTTGAAATGTTAAAAACAAAGAAATATAAAAGATAAAATACATATCAAACAATGCGAAAACGAAAAATAACACAATCACTACCCATTACAACAATAAAAATAAAATAAATTTAAGTAATAATATTAAAAATAACGTAATAAAATCCATATAAAATTTTTACCGTTTTTTTCATACAAACTAAATGACATTCCGGTTAAAACGGTTCATATGGACTTATTGGTTTTCTCAATTCCTTTAGAAGTTGTAGCCGTTTATATTACCGTTTTTTTTGTTGATATTTTCATCAGCTCTAACTCTTTACCGAATTTAAAAACAAATATTTTTGGTATTGTACAAATATTTTATCAAATGCTTACAATAATGCACAGGTTATTTTATTTATTGCGCATACAATTTGTACTGAAAGGAAAACACAGGACCGCGAGCTCTTCTAGACAATTAGGACCGAAGAACCAACATCGATAGCCCGAAGGAACAATTTTCAGTAGTTGGTCAGACGGTACGCCGACCGCAGAGCACCTACCAGCGCGCTCGGGCTCGCTTAGTTTTTCGTGATCGGTTCGCGAGTATCGCCGCTTGCCGTGCGGTAATGCGCGCCGCTACCGGAGTCCGGACTGCGGACGAAACTCCGGCCGGACGGGAGACGCGAACGCGGAGGCAGCACAGTGGCGGACGGGCCAATTAACTCTCAAATTTAGGGCCGCATTCCGAGACGCGAACAAAGGCCGGCTCGCGTGATGAGGTTCGCCCGTTTAGCCCGGGGTTGTCATTTTTTCAGAGAATTCCTCCGAGACTGTCGTGCCAGTACCGGTACGCTCCTTCGCTGCCTTCGTTTCGTCCTCGTTATTATACTTAATTCTCTCTTCGCTCGTCTCTCGTCTCTCATTTTAAGTCCCACCGTTCGTTCGTTCTTCTGTGGCTAGGCTATCATATTTAATATAGCAATTTTATACAATGGAGAGGTGGTGAGCGGAATATCAGGATCGCCGAAGGACCTTTGCAACCTTCGGGTGCCGTATATGGTCACGCATATTGCGCGGTAAGGGCTTCGCAAGGTCCTGCGTGGTATTATACTAGCGAATGTGTCTATACCAGTGTATCCCAACCTTTTTACTCTTGCGCAACCCTTTAAATAAGGGTGGAACTTGGCGGAACCCCAACAAAATAAAAATATATAATGTCCTTTCCAAGGCATTTCGAGTATTTTTTGCGTACAAACGTGTAACGTATTTCAAGTGACCAAGTGACTGTAAAGAAACGCAGTTCAATGATTGAATATTACTTACTACTGAAAAGAATTTATTTTGTATTAAGTATTTTTCCTGTAAAATTAAAAAAATGCCCTGTAAAACTAAGATGATAGTTCTAATTTTGCAGGAATATGTTTGTGGAATATGTGAATTCTGTAAAAACAATACAGAAATTTAGATGGTATCCAGCGATGTTACAGTTAGTTCTTCTTTTACAGCTTTTTTGGTAGTTTATTACATTAATTTTTTGTAACATTGCAGAAGAATACAAAAAGTACCTTTTACAAATAATTAAATAACTAAATCATTAAAAAATTAAAAAAAAAATCATTTGTCGAAATTAAGAAACATTTATTCTGAGTAAAAACTTTCATATGGACCTATTGATAACAGTTAATATTCCTTAAAAAGTTAGAGCCATTTAAAATACTGTTTTATTCATATTTTGATATTTTTAAGGTATTGAAAAAATAAATAAGTCCTTATGAAACATTTTAGTCAGAACAATAATTAGGTTCTGAATAGAAAGTGTTGGATTAAACATCCAAGTAGAAGATATTTGGACACACTGATTTTATCTATAACAGATGATCTCTATATTGTCTCTTAAAGTCTTTTAAATAAGACAAAACTTGCTCATACATACACAATGTTGAAAACTGAACTGATACAAGGTAATTTATATAACTCGAGGTGAAAAATAAATGCAAAAACATACCAAATTATAAATAAAAATATATGAAGCACTTTTAAATTTGTTTCATTGTCAAAATTAGTACTTACTTCAATTTAATTTAATTAGTTTTTGTTTAATTAAATGCAGTCACGAAAGTTGAACTGATAGAAGCTCAGAACTTGTCTGGTGATAGGTTATTTATCTTATCTGGAATGTAAGATCATATTGAAATCCACCACCTACTCTTCTCCTAAAGTGCCATTATAAGCAGCAGATTCAAATTATAGGTTTATTTCCTCACACATTTGGAAAGGCAAAAATATTGAAAACAAATAATGTTAGAGTTTGAGCAATAACTCTGCCAGATTGTTGTTTCCTAGAGGTTATTTTGTTTTTATGTAACAGATAATTGTAAGTAATATTGTCAATTGAAGTTAATGAATAGTCTAGAATCTTGCCCGTTGGATGTAACATCGAAATAACAGTGGGTTATAAGGGCTCCAAATCCAAATTATTCATGGATTGACCTTGTTTATTAATCCAATATTTCAACTAATAATCCCATGCTAAAATGATACATACAAATATCACTGAATAATATGCCCATGAACCGGCGACCGTCACCGGTATTTGTTATTATTTTTCCGCGGAACCCCTGACGACATCACACGGAATCCCAGGGTTCCGCGGTTGAGAAACGCTGTCGTAGAGTTTCGGGGGAACAAAATGCATAATAATAATAATAAAGTACTTTATTGTTAAACAACATTACAAAAGAACTACATTGATACAGAAATGGCAATGTTACATAATGTAGCAAATAATCTTATGGCGTGGTTCAGCTATTCCGCTGTTCTTCCACGAAAACCATACAATATTTTAAACTATGTCAGTATATCGTCAGTGTAGCCACTATAAACAAATGCTATAATTGTAGATCATACGAAATAAATACATATATACATTATGTGTAACCCGACTGCCGAGAAAAAGAAAAATAACCAAGAAAAGGAAAAGGCCCGCAAATGCTGATTGCCCAAAAACTAGCCCTGTCTATTCATTAAAAACTGCTTACATCTCCTCTTAAAAGCATAACAATCCTACCTGAAAAATTTAATGATACAAGTTGTGATCAAAATTGTATATCGCTGTAACGTTACTGTTAGTAAAAGTAATCATAACCCGACTATGCCAAATTTATTCTGAATCACTCTGTATAGAAACCGAGATTCTCTTACCTCAGAAAAATGCAATTTTTTTTAAAAAAAAACTAGAACATTTCAGAATTCAGAGGTTCAGATTCAGATTCTACGAAAAAGCATATAAGAACCAGTTTTCACTTGTTCGACTTTCTTCATTGTTGGCCATGATAGTAACTTAGTATCTACTTGGAAATATGTGAAATGCTATTTTATTATTAGGTTATGGTAGGTAAATTTATATTTGATATTATTTAAAGGAAAAAAATTAGAGGGAGTCAAAAATTTAAGTTCAAAAGAAATTACCACAGGGATGCTCAAACACAGAAAGCAAAAATATGACAAACTGAATCCTCTCACTGTATTCAGATAAAACAACATCTATCGACAAAAAAATATATATTTTTAGTGTACATTGCTTTTATGATTATCTGCACTCCGACCGTCAAACCCAAGAAATTTTACTCAACGGAAACACACTTTATACTACATTTCTACACACACGACATTGTAAACATTTATCATATAAATATACAAAGTATTTATAATCTAGCTACCTAAATCACTACTCTCATTCCACCACTTGCTCATGAAGCGCGCAGAAACCGCACAATTATAGTTTCCGCATAAACTACCCACAGAATGCACTCCTATACTCGAATGCTCGCGTAAGTTTTCATATCAACGAGGCCGTTTTACAGGCAGCATTATTACCATCTGCGATATTTACGCGATACAGATGTAAAAACGATGGCATCTTTATATGGGTCGTTTTTATTACCGCCCATCTAAATATAGAGCGCCGACAGTTTCGCCACGGTCCCTGCGCTACATATGTGACACTCTCACGCCACGCGCGAAAAGCCCCGCAATTTCTTTCTTTTTCTTTTACTCGTATCGGCAGCGAATGAGAATCCCTTTACGCCTCGGAATTGTATCATAACGATCGCGTAGGTTCCTACGGTGATATTCGTTTCGTCTGGCACGCTATATCTGTCGGCGTACGCGCGTATAAATCGGTCCCGGGCCGCGATTTATTCGATATTCGCGTGATCCCTCCCGATCGACTGATCGGAGTTATCGGAGCGCATATCAAATTTTTGACAACGCTAAATCTATACGTTGCTGCGCTGCCTTGAAGAAAGCTGTTTATTCGCCAACGTAACTATACGGCGGGGGTGATTCATGCATTTACTTTGTATACATCTTGTGAGTGTGTTGCGCCAGGGTTGTTATAAAAAATGTCTTTTTTTATTTTATTTTGAACAAAACAAACATGTTTTTTTTTAAATAAAATGATGTTTTTAAACACGAAACAATGTTTTTAAACACTTCACAAAAAAACATGTTTTAAATATGAAAAAAAAAATGTTTTAAACATGAAAAAAGAAACATGTCTTTAACATAAAAAAAAAACATGTTTTAAATCACAAAAAAAAACATTTTTTAAATAAGGAATAAAAATTGTTTTAAACGTTTTAAATCACGATTTTGTTTTATTTGTAAACATTTTCATCGGCGTTTTTTCCATACGTCAGTTCTCAGTGGAGTTAAATTTGTTGTGTGAATGACTTTTTGTTGTCACGCTAGAGGGCGCCAGTAATGCAATGTCGGCCAAAAGCGATTTAGTTAGTGTTTATTCGACAATTTTACCAATTCATAGCCACCTAGGTTAATACACAAAAAAGTTATTTTTGCGTTTCGTTCGTGATAAAAATTGACGATCGATATATTTTTGTGTTCAGAATGTCATCCTGATATAATATATAACACAAAGAATATAGGGTGCCATTTAAAATTTCAATGATGACGTCATTTCCGGAAAAGCTTTATAAAAAAAATAAACGGGGGTACCAACCTATGGCGTGGGTCACCCGGTATGCTATTATAAAAGTTTTTGTTTATTGTAGTTACATGCTACCACTGAATGTATTATTATATTTTATAAAGAACTTTTTTTATTAATAAATACTTTATATTTTTTGGATTTTTTAATCTTGAAGACCAGCATACAACTCTGATTAAATAATTAAATATGTTCTCCAAATTTCGTATGTTTTAAAAATTTAAAACATACCGTTTTAAACAAATTGAAAATAAAATAGTTTAAAACAAAATATTTGTTTGGTTGCGGGAATGTCAAGTTAACAAAGCGACTACTAAAGAATTCTATAAGCACTGAGTACACCTATTGTAAATTAATTACTACTATAACATTTATCGTCCATAATTTTGTTTGTGTATTTATTTCCATCGCGTTGTTTGATGAAAATATACAAACATATATAGGTTTAAAAATTAAACAATAACTGTCGTTTCCGACTTAATTAATAAATATTTTTGGGTCTTTTATGTTCCTAAAAGTAATCTATGTTTTTTTGAAAAAATTCAAAGGGGCAATTTTAAAAGTTTATATCAGTCAATATAATATTTAAAACGAGACGTGATAGTCGAGGCTACCTATTTATCATAATATGTATACGTAATACCAAGAGTCAAAGTTTGTGGTGAATTTCCTTGTTATGAAAGACATCTGACAGCAGTTAAGGAAGACTATTACTTTTCTAACTGATGTGCAGTATACAATACACGGTATTACACGTTTGTAGGTTAGAATTTGAGAACCGATTAAAGTTATTTTGCCTGCAGTCAGAATACATGCCATTATCTATACCAGGGGTCGCCAACTTTTGTCTACTTAACGCCCGCGCGGGTATTAAGGGTTGCCATGGTTATATGTCAAATATATCAAATATTTGTCATTCAAATTGTAAATTTTAAATCGTCAAGCCAATTATTGGCGATTAAGGTTATAAGTTTGACAATTAATTGTCTGTATTGTCACTCAACTCCGAATTGTTTGTATTGTTATTCAACTCCGTAGATACGCATGTTACTTGATAACGCCAAAATATTTATTAATATTATTCAAATGGAGGAACAAAACCATTGTAGGACATAAAATTGTCCATGCCACGGGCATTACTTGAAGTTTATACCCATTGGCGACTTAAAAAGCTCGAGGGTCCATAGGCTCGAGAACTATCACCCTCGGGGCATCCGTTAATGCCCTTGGTGCATAAATAACTATTTCGTATTTTGCATTTGCTGAAAAACTAATAAGAGTTTCCGGGATAATCTAAAAACATTCTTTGTCTTTTCACCCTCTATCTTTATATTATATATTCTATATTAGTTCATCCCTTATCCCCCATGCATTGGTGGTATTTATGGAAAATTTAAAGTATTGTTGTTTATGAAAATTTGAATTTATGATTATGATTCTGCAGTCTTTTTAATTATTGAGTTCCAGTGGTCAAACAAAAAAAAGCATCTTGAAAACAAATACTAAAGTCGAGATACCGGAACATTGAAAAATACAAGCAGATTTTAAAATTGTATTTCTAGCAAACTGTAAACTGGAATACAATTCTCATAATAACAGTTTTACCGTTCCACCGATAGAAAACGAGATATTCGAGAAAAATCCAATCTTTGTGAGCTAATATAAATTCTTAAGCTCACCTGCTATCGATGAGGACTTTTGACGCTTCATTTATAACGACTAACTAAAGGTGTATACAAATATAGACCTTCACTGAACTTAAGACAGATTATATATATCCAACAACACTAATTTTAAAAATGATGCATAACAATTTAAATAGCACTTACGTCCACCGAAAAATACACCTCCAGAAAAACAAATAACGGAAGCAATCCTGCATGCTGATTATATCAAACATCGCAGAACTCAATTTCCACAAAAACGGTATCATTATTAAGTTATTGACGTTATTCGTATGGTAATCCAGAAAGATTGTTACGATTAAAGCACCTCTCATAGTAGGGTATAGTATAGCGGTAAGGATAAAGTGCTTAACTTTTTCCATCTGGCATTAGATACGGTTTCTTGCGCGCTGAGCACCAAACGGCTATCAGAGTAGCCAAACAACAATAAAAGGAGTGGAATGCCCGCGATACCATACGCTTCTTATTCTTCTTCTGCGTCTTCTCGTCCATCTATCCGTATCGTAGAGAATCCCCATTCAGTCGGAGTCGGGCAGAAGCGGTCGCTATTGTTACGCTGACGTACCGCTGAATAACGTGTGCGACTTAACGCTAATGGACCGTACGCGGCCATAGATGCCTTTGATACACATCAATGGGGCCGACACAGTCTCGATACGAGAAAATAACGCAAACATTTCACACAATTGCTCAACTTCTTATAAGGGCTGCCGTTATGGGCGTTATAAGTCTATTACGATCGCTGCTATCGGTAATAACTTCGGACTTGCTCCCGTAATGCATGCTTGCAAAACATAAAGCATGTGGTATTATGTTACGAGAAGGTGTATTATTTTATTTGCCTCTGGTTGTATGAATTGGATGTAATTTGTAATTGTATCTTTAAAGATTTGATGTGGAAAACCTATTTGTAATACTCAGGTTAAGAAGCTCCGTTTCAAATACAGACATGTTGACATAACAAAGTTTTAATATGGTTTGAATATAGTACACTCATGCATCATATTTTAAAATTGTACATTTTAAAGAACATCTGAAAGAATTAATATCTTCTTAGTTTTTCTTAGTTTGTCACCTATTAAAAACTCAAAAGAACATCTAACAGTGAAACATTGGTTGTTGTGTTGAGTTAAAGAATTGTTTTTTCTATAAAAGATTTTTAGTTTTTTTTTTAATATGATTTAAAACAATTTTTGACAATTCTGTTACTGAATCTGACACAAAACTCAGCTTCTCTACAAGAATCAGTCACGGGGCGTGTATACAACAACAACAACACTTAATATATAGACATTACCACAACAAGTGATACCACCTTTATTTATAATTTGATGTATAATATGTGAGAATTGATACAAAATTAAGGTCACTATGAAAGCTTGTTTTTCATGCTTTTAATCATTGTTTATCATTAATTGGGTAAATTTTAAAATAATAACGTTGCATTTATATTGTTTATTAATTTGTTATTAAGAATTTTTAGCAGATGCTTGATTAACACGATTATAGAATTTTTAACGTTTCTGTCTGTATTTTCGGTTTTAAACATTCGCTCTTTACAATTAAATTCATAATCTTTGTACGTTTCTAAAAATCTTAATATCAAATTAAGTAACAATAGAAAGGCGAAAGTATTAGGTTGAATACATATTAGTTCTGCTGGAAATTTCAGAAATATTTATAGCAAATTAAAAGAATTACTCTTAGCATTTTAATACTTAAACAAAAAATCTGATGTGGCCAGGCACATGACTTTATCATACTATATATATATATATAAAATTAATAGTTTAGCTGCATGAGACTCTATTTGATCGAGATCGGCCATGTCTGCATTAAAATAAAACTACTAGAATAGACAGATATGTCGATTAAAGCTGCGTTCGGATATTGTACTCCGTTGACACCGGGTACACCGTCCAAATGACACTTACGTGTTATTGGGGGTAAAAGGTGTAATGTAATATGCGAACGCAGCTTATGTTGACAGAAGTTATTGTCAAAACATTAGCGTTTGACACCAAGACGACCTACTGTCATTAAAATCAAAAAATCTGACAAATCCTGGCTACTAGTTTTCATGCAGTACGACCGATCTCGTAGAAATAGAATTTGCTCCTGCAGCTAAACTATTGATTGTACCAAAAAATGTCATAGTGATAAATTATTCAGAATTTCCTCATCTTTAATATATTATTTAACTATTTCGACGAAATTCCAGAAATGGCGGCTTATTTGCAAAATCTTGCAAAAATGCTAAGACTAAACCTCCAGTTCCTTTGGACCCTCTTCAACAGAAAGCTTTTCAGCTCTAAGTTTGGTTATGAAACTTCTAAATATGAAGTTTCGTCCCGATACCTTTAGCTGTTTCTCCGGAATCGTCGCCACAAAAACGGGTACACACACACACACACACACCCACATCCACACACACACACACACCCACATCCACACACACACACACACACACACACACAGAAATTTTTTTGTACCTTGGTCAAAAATGTTCAGGGGACCCAAAAAGACATATTTCCGCTAAAATCTCAAAAAAATTTTTTGGCACGATTACAATACTTTACATACTGCGTATGATAAAGTAAAAAAGGGCATCAGTTTTGGTTTAAAAACAGGAAACAAGAGTTAATTACATATTTTGAAATAAACTGGGCGACAGAATTAATGAATACAGTGATATACACTACCTCATGAAAGGATATGTAATAACTTATGTCAATTGGACCTTTGGAGAGTTTTACATCAACAATTGGCTACATTGTATTGCTAGGCTGTCTGAGTCTTATTTTATAACATTTATTATTGATTTTCTAAAAAACTAAACATAATTCAGACTTTCTGCCTTCAGATTCATATTCTACGAAAACACGCACACTGTGCAGTTTTTTCTTGTCATGGTATTTTATTTTTTGAACAAAGCTATTGTGCAAATTTTGTACAAGGTTGTATAGATTAATTTAAACAACTTTATGGTGGTTTTTAGTTTTGATAACAATTATTATAATTATAAAATTTCAACAAATTTTACCTGGGATGAGTTTAAATAGTGTTGGCAACGGGTCTATAATTTCCCAAAAGGAGACGTTTCAAAAAAGGAAAGTTGTTGTTTTCTCTGACGTATAGCTTTTATTGCATTAGTTGTGAGTACTTTCGCCCTACATTGTATGCATCATCAGACCCCGGCTACAATGAGGAGGGAGAACAGTCAGTACAATTAAAAAATGTTTAACCTTAGCAATACCTACAATAGCAATCAGCCATGTGTTGTCTCTAACGAGTAGGATGTTCATAAAAAATCTACATCTAATCCTAGCGAGGTTCGAGTGTGAGTGGCACATACTCTCCGAGGGGCAAGGGTCGTAGAACGGAACAATTTAACACAGCTCAACTAAGACGAATCTAAAAATAACCTTATACTTCGAAAAGCAAGACAATTTGCAAAAATTAACAGTAATTACCTAGCTGGACATGCCAGACAAGGAGCCATTCGTAATGTCAAACACGGTTGACAACCGTGTGCAATAAGTTAAAGACTCAAGACCCTGCCACGTCCGAGAAAATAACAACTTTTCTTTTTTGAGGCGTATCCCTTTGGGAAATTATAGACCCGTTACCAACACTATTATAATTATATTTTATTTACAAAAAAAAACTTCAGTCGTTTTAAAAATATTCCAAAAAAAACTTATTTTTATTTAGGTAACTTATAAAAAACATAATAATGGAAATGAACAGGTAAATACACACTATATATTCCCCGGTCACTAATATCCCGACAGTATCACCTAAAAATATGGCAACCCTAATCATGTCGCGACGTTCTGAATTTGAAACTGCCATTAGTAGTGACGCTGGAAAAGTTTGTAGTCTGATCTTGCATTGATCGCTTCGCACAAAATCGCTCATATATTGAAAACGGTTGATTTTCAATCCCATATTTATCAAGACTTTTCACTTGTCTCTCTACACCTAGCACTCCACTCCACAGAAAATTCCGTTACAAGTAACCGCAGGTACGGATATTGTCTTCTCGTCTTTGCGGGACATACGGCCGCGACAGTCGCATATCAGTGTGTAGTAATCAGTTGAAGTGGCCTCGGGTACGACGGACACCTTCTGTCCGTTGGGGTGTAACGGCCATACCATCAGCTATTCAGGTGTAACATGTGCGACGCCCTTCCTTACCGGTCGTCTCAAGACAGGTGCTTCGAAGCACCTGCCCAACGCGCGGAACCCTGTCTCTAAGATTGTGTGTGCGCTGCGATGCCGTGTGTGTGTATATGTGGATGCACGAAAGGCAGTCCGTATCCCGCCCGTTTACTATCGAAAGTTCACCTGCCCTTAAAAACATTTCAAACGGACTCTTCCCGAACTTGCATGCGTACAGATGGACGTTAGGTGCTTTGTGCTTTGATGGTCTTTAGACATCTGGCCGGCCGCGTGCATAAACTGTGGATAGTAATGTTTTTTGTGGTTTGAAGAGGGATTTTATGTGTCAAGTTAGGGATGTTTGACATAAATAAGGCAAACATGTCATTTTCTGCCTGAGAAATCAGTTTTTTTTTGGGGAGTTTATTAATGAAAAAAGATTGAGAACTCATCTTTTCACCAGTATTTATAAAGATGCTAGCTAGATATACAGGATGGTTCTGACTCACTGTGTTACACTAGAAATAAACAAAATATACTTTTTACGACACATAGTGCGAGTTAGAGTTTTAAGTTTTCCATGGTTTTCAGATTTCTCTTACTTTAACATCAATTTTATGACCTTCGATATTTTTTCCATCTTTTTTTATTAGAAGGCTATTTAAGTTTATTTTGTTTACTAGAATCGGTTGAAATTTGACTGTGTTATCACCGTCTAGACACATTATAGTACACACAGATAGAAAATACTTCTTGATTTTAAGAAATATGTTTTTCTGAATTTCTTGTTTTGGATCAAAACATATTTCTTTGACACCAACAACATTTACTTAATTGAATACTCTAAATTATTTGCTTGAAGAGATTATTTTATTTGGAATATTTAGACCCAGTTTTCAAATAAAAACGTTATTTATTGTTCAAAGTTTTATAAAATTTTCAGTGTAACGTCTTAGATAAATAACGAGTTGGGCTGGATGAAAAATAATTTTTTGGAAAGATAAAAATTAATTGGCTTTTACATCTTTGGCCTTTTTTACAAATAAAAATATTTATACAAACAAAAATTACTTTACGCCAAAGAAATCTAAAAAAATTGTTTATGCCTCAACAGCTGATTTATTGTTTAATAATTGTAACCGACATTGCTTGTCCACAAACAATCTAAAGACGTAGCAAAATTTATTGCGATTGTCACACATTTTACTTTTTTATATATACAGTGTGTCCCCCGATGGACCTAACTATACCTATACCTATAATCCTATAATGGACGTAATATTTAATTTCTCGAGAAAATGTCATTCTTTATAAGGGGTTTTGGATGTCCTAAAAAGTCGAAAGCCATTGTGAATATTTTGTATTTAACATACAGGATGAAATTTTCATCCCAATTTTAAATATTCACTTTTTTCTATTTTTGAGAATTGGTTGTAATACGGAAATTTGGATTTTCTTGAGACCAATATCTGCAATTCTAGAGAAAATAATTTATCTGTAGAAAAATCTATCGACCATAATTCGTTCTCCCATTAATAGGCAAAATTCTAATCGACGAGCATCATCTCCTTCTACTAAAGTGTGTACTGGTTTATAAGGATGAAATCAGTATTGGTTTATAAGGATAAAATTTTTTATTTGAAAAGATCCTTTGCACGTGGCTTTTACTGATGTTCACGTCTCGAGATCTTTGCCTCAACGATTTTTTTTGGCAAGTGTTCACCGAATCAATAGCTATCATAGCTCCTGCACCATCTTCGCCATTTCGCCTTTTTTTCTTGATATTTTTCATGTCTTTTGTTGCATGAAATTTTTTAACCAATTCACGAACACAATTGACAGAAACGTATACCTCAGGGTATTTTCTGTTAAAAACTTCAATAGCACGGCGGTACGATACCTCACCTATGCCGTAACAAAGCACTAAATAAACCCTTTGCTCTAAAGTCAACATACTTTCAATCAGCTTCTATCAACAAATTGTTTGGATACGCTGTTACTACTGTCAACTGATAATACTGTCAACATAATTGTGGTCTCTAAATTTTTTGTTCACCTTTATGTAATGTCTTTGCACTGGTCCGAGATGTAAACTTTGAAATAGAACATTCAAGTCTGATATTTGAGCATAAAATTAATTCAAACTAACTTTTACCTATAACTTTTAGATCTAATTCCGAAAAACCGATAGTTTACTCTTCGGCCAATTTATCATGTTCGTGTTTTCTAACCATCCTGTATGATAAATCAAAATATTAACAATGGCTTTCGACTCTTTAGGACAAAACTCTTTATAAAGAATGACTTTTTCTCGAGAAATTAAAAATTACGTCCATTACAGGTATAGTTAGGTCCATCGGGGGACACACTGCATATTTGCACTGAAGCAAGCACTGAATTTTCTCAAGAAAATCTAATAAACAAACACACAATACAAAAGATTTTAAAAAAATTGTGAATTTGGGGATGTCTTTTTGGCGCTGTACACTTACACTATAACTCGTGAAAAATATATTATCACAGTAACACAATGCTATGAGATTAATGCTATTATTAATCTACTTGTAGAGATGTTTCTACTAGGTACTCACTAATACTAATACAATAAACCTTTGTGATTGCAAAGTGATTGATGACGAAATTACGAGATTTCATCAATATCTATTCAGAAACAGCCTGTATATAGGTACTGTATTGTATTATAGGTACTGTGTTTCTTCTTCCGTAAAAAAAAATCCGAAGAGTGAAAACTATTAAGCATATTTAACTGTCGGTTTGCATTGGCCTCAAAGCAGTCGTAATCATCAGTTGACACGGTATTAATTAGATTGTCATCGGTTGGACGTTGCGGCGAAATACTTGGTAGTTGTGCGGTGTAAGCGCGCGGCATATCGCTGAGATGTGCATTTATAGAAACCCACTTAGTATTTACACATTCGGAAAGGCATCTATCTGTACCCGGCTACTATATACAGCAACTCAATTCCATACATTACTCGCGAGTACGCATTCTAGGGCATGAAATACATTACCATATTTGCAATCGCAAACTTATTTGCAAATAATTCAGCTTTACTCGCCGCGTATCGCTACCGCTCCGATGTAGCAAATATCCACAGTTTATGTACTATTACAGCAGCGGCTTTTCTTTGCCTCTAGAAGTGTTGGTCGTTAGTCAATTCAGGTGTATAAGAACACACAGAAATTCCAAAATTTGACATGTCATACCTACTTAAAAACGTCGAAAACAAGTTAAAAAATCACATAGGTAAGTATTGGTATTTTTTATGGAGACTTCTACGCAAGATTTGACTACAAATTACAAATTACAAATGGCACCATGTAAAAATGTATGTAACAGAATAAGGATGTAAAAATTTATGATGCATCATGCATAAACTGTCAGTTCATAATATCTCCACTATAATCCAACATTCCAGATTCCAGAGCTGATATCATGATTACATAAAAGCTTCAAGAAGATGTTGAAAAGTATTAATACCCACCGATTATAAGGTGCTGTTTGACTTATTTTGTTTTATTTCCTACGGATTGTTATTGTTATTAAATTTAGGCATGTTTTAACTCTTTACTGTGTTAGAAAAATTTGTTATAGTTTTAACCATAAAACATTTATTGGGGTTAACAAATACGTTAAACCTCAAAATACTTAATTCAAATTTAACCGCTAAAATGGGTGGTGACATATCTGATAATTTTTCCTAGTGTAAACTTGGGTTCTGCTTTTTAATTCATGCAACTTGCCTTTAAAATCCTGAAGATCCTTGTCGTTTATGTAGAGACGAACGTTCATGGTTAGAGCTGAAATGTCCGTGACTGCCTCCTTTGCGATTGTCGACAATTGATAGACAAAACTAAAGGTGAATTATCTGAAAAATAAATAAATAAAAAAATATTAAAGAACAAAGATTCCGCAAGCCAAAAACTATTTCATAAATATAATTAATATAGATAAAATATAAATTGCATTTATAAATAAGAAGCTTAAAATAAACAAATAAATATACATAGTTTAATCTAGATATACATAGTTGAAAACTTAATAAATATACATAGTTGAAAACTTAATAATATACAGGTGTCTCACGGAACCGGTACATTAGAAGCTTCTCATGTTCTACTATTTGTGGAAACTTAAAATTTTGGTATTAGAATTTATATTCCCAAATTAACTGTCACGTCCGGTCACCGGAAGTCGGTATCAACTTTATTATTTTAAATGAAATGATATAATTTTAATTTTATTTTTGGTTTCTACGTATCAAAATACATCATTTTTAATAAGGTTTCCCTGTACCAACCCAAGATTCCGCAAGCGGATATCATAATTACATAAAAGCGTCAAAAACAAGTTAATATATATATTATTAAATATGGGACCGGAAATTCACCGTTTACGAAATTCGAACGATTTTCTTGGAGACACCAGTCTACAAAATTGTTCAACATCACCATAATAAGGTGACGAATCGTCCTCTTTGAGTGAGGCAGTCCTTCTTTTCAAAGGAATGTCCTCCTCCTTCTTATTGTCCCCCTTTTTGGTGGAATCTCTTAATTATCCTATTTTTGAATGTTTTCTGTGTTCTGTCATATGACTCAAATTGCGAATATTTACAAACAAATCGAACCTCATGATAAACTAAACATAATTTTATTGTAATATGGTCGTAAGGTTTCAATAACACTGCGACATTCAGTTTTAAGAACAAAATAACTAAGAAAAAATATATCTAAGAAATTGTGGTAATTACGTATAGGGAATCCTAAAAGTTGAGCAAGTGTCATTCTGAGTAAAAAGTTCATATAGACTTGTTTGTTTCTTTTTATTTTAATTCTTAAAAAGTTACAGCGGCTTGAAGTAGGTACCTTGTAAAAATTATAAACTAAATGAAAATACATCTAAAATAATGTAAACGAAGGAACAATACAAGCAATACTCATTACAAGTAAAAAAATAAATAAGTAAATTAATTAATCAGTAAAGAAATAGAAGCAAATAGGTTGATATGAATTTTTTGGTTGATTTTTATAAGAAATAATTATATTTTGAGTAAGTATTTTCCTTTAAAGTTAGAGTTGTTTAAAGTATTGGTTATCATTACCTGAAGTTTTAGTTATGATAACGAAAGTTAGCCTACAAAAGTAGTTTTAGATTTTAGAGTGTAGAATTTCACATGTTTGTATGTTTGTATAAAAAAAATTAAAACCAGAAGTCCATATGAGACTGTTTACTCAAAATGGTACCTAAATACAGATATGCGATAAACAGCAGAAAGATTCATATATTCGTTTCTTTATTCAATTTTTTTTTAATACCTAAGTTTTATTTGTTACTTAGGTAGGTGATAACATCTCTTTCTCTAATTATTATTATTCTTTCGCTTTTGTTTGCTTTATTTTGGAAAACTAATACTTCTAACCGCTGCGCTGTATCTTTTTAAGGAATTGAAAAACAAATAGGTAAGTGTATGAAACCCTATAGGTACTCAGAGTAAAAATTGCTTAAAAATGCAGGAAAAGGAACTCAAGGACCACCAAAAATTGTATCATTCCATTTAACATAACACATAGTGGTAGTGACTTTCGGCAGATCGGAAGTGACAACGTTGCAGTATTTAGTTTATACAGGGTATCCGGAAAGTAATGGGACCCAGCTTAACCGTATATTCTTGATGTCAAATGGGACCGATTAAACTAAAAATCCCATAGTAAAAAGTGCTTCCTTAAGAAGTTATAAGGTGTTAAAGATAGGAAATATATTTCTTGTTTTGCGTATATTTCACAAAAGAAACGGCCGATCAAGCTGAAAAGTGGTACCTACCCTTAGGCTTTTGGAGACGCCAAACATGATAACAGTATTAGAACATTTGCATATTGTAGAGGGAGCTGTCGGCAGCTTCTCTGGGGTTGTATTATTATGATATTTTTCTTATTATTATGACTTTGGGCGGTATGACTAAAAATTATGATACGGATGTTTATTTTACATAAAAAATGTTTACCTATTTTATGCCGATAAAATCCACCGTTTTCAAGAAAAACGCAATTAAACATTTTGTGTATTTAATAACTGTAGTTTATGCAATGTTATTCTATCAAGTTACTATGTGTCACACATAAATGCATTTGTGTCAGTTTGCTTAACGATACTGTATTTAATAGATTATTTCACAGTTCATTACATATTTGTGGTATTTTATCACAAAATAAAGTAAAAAATACGTCTCGGCACAATTTTTTTTTTCAAACTCGGGAATGACCGATATGGTTGCTGTTTATGCTCAAGAGCAACTTAATGGAGCAGCAGCAGCGGGAAGATATAGGCAGTAGTACCAAAATCGTCGCCAACCTAAAGAAAGCCTTTCCAAAAAAAGAAGCTTTTTTGGACAACGTTCTACCGATCTTATTAGAAGACATTTCTTTAAAGCTGCGTGGAAGTGTATGGTTTATTCTCATTTCCTGCAAACTGTGCGAAACTATTTAGACAACCACTTTCCGCCTCGCTGGAGTGATTATCCTTGGCCACCGAGAAGCCCAGACCTCAACCCATTAGATTTTTTATATGGAACAATATGAAATCAATTGTATACCGGCAAGTCTACTAATACTAGGCAAGATTTGCAAAGAACGATTATTGACGCAGGAAATGAAATTACAAATAACTTTCAGTCAATTTTTAGAGTACGACAAAACTTAGGAAAACGTTGTGAAAGATGTGTTGAACTTAAACGGTGGACATTTTGAAAACCTTATAAATTTATAAATAAAGAATAAGTGAAAATTAAGTTTAATTTTTTATAATGACAGCTCTTAGCAAATACACAAAATGTTTAACTGCGTTTTTCTTGAAAACGGTGGATTTTATCGACATAAATGAGGTATACATTTTTTATGTAAAATAAACGTCCGTATCATAATTTTTAGTCATACCGCCCAAAGTCATAATAATAATAAAAATATCATAATAATACAACCCCAGAAAAACTGCCGGCAGCTCCCTCTACAATATGCAAATGTCCTAATACTCTTATCATGTTTGGCTTCTCCAAAAGCCTAAGGGTACCAATTTTCAGCTTGCTCGGCCGTTTCTTTTCTGAAATACACGCAAAACAAGGAATATATTTTCTATCTTGAACACCTTATAACTTCTTAAGGAAGCACTTTTTACTATGGGACTTTTGGTTTAATCGGTCCCATTTGACATCAAGAATATACGGTTAAGCTGGGTCCCATTACTTTCCGGACACCCTGTATACAAGTATGGATCGAATTTATTTCTGTCAAGTAGTTTTGAAAAGAAATTAATGTTAAAAAATACAATGTATCCAGATGATTTATTTTTATTTTTACATAATATTTCTTTTCTCAACATCATCACCTTAAATCTACACTAAGAACAGTGGTGCTAATAAAATAAATAATTTAACATATAACGTACAGTGACGTAATTAAGAACAGTAGCGTATGTGTCATGTGTGAAAGACGACATTTGACACACGGCTTAATTTCTATTATGTTTTTCTATTTCGATTTCTTCTAATAAATCTAATTTTCAAACATTTTCAAATGAAGAAACGTTCTCTCAGCTATATAAACCGAACTCCATACCAATAACTCCACTCATACCGATATGATCGTAATTTAGCATTCCAATATTACATTGGCATCAGTCGCGGCATAAATCGAGATCCGAGTTCGAGATGTCTTAAGTTTCGTGCGAATATCGCCTAAAAATAGACCATCGAAAAGTGCGCGGAGCAGCGACGAGCAGCAGCACAATCGGCGGCGTTAACTAAAGAATTATAAATCAGGGGCGTTACAAGATCTAATTTACATAGTACAAGCCCGTATCTAAGACATTAAGGTCTTAATTGAAACTTGCGTGACCGTTTTATATTACACCTCCTCGTCGTATATGCGGAGCGCCCGAGTGCCACCAATAAAACTACAGGCAGCATATGAGAACAAATTTCGAGAATAAATTATCGATTCGTATAGCCAGCGATGAGAAACAAAGGTATATACGGCTGCTTGTGGTACAAATGCGTTCAGATGTAAAGCAGATGATTTATTGTTGCTGCTGTAGTCTTTGAACTAAACTATGCCTGTTTGTGTATCGGTCTATGGTAATAAATTTATTCGGGTGATTGAAATATGTATTAAATGTTAATTTTGAGGTGATCATTCATGATGTTTCAGTTTATTGCCTTGTAGTTAAATGGCTGGAAAAGTGTCAAAACAGATATATTTTCTGATGGCCACCTACGTAATAGATACTTGCGCACTCTGAAAAGATTTATATCTAATGTTAATCAATGTCGTAAAAGCTAGGCAATGGAGAGTGGAAAAACTCCAGATTGATGTAAAATTTGTACTTTTTAGTACATTTTCATGACCTGAATAATAATATACATACCACTGGTAAGGTGGAGCCCATATCCAGTTTTTTCAGTCAGTACATTCAAAACAAAATTTTCTTAAAGTTGGCTTTAAATCACTTTTTTTTTCAAAAGCTAATAGTTTTTTTAGTTAAGACACATGAGAAGCTGACTGTAGTTTTAAAAATATACCTACATGTACTTACATGTATTAGGGTAGTCATTATTTTTCAACTTTTAATTTTGTCTGATGAATCTTTTCAATATGTTCCTTTATGGTTTCTTTAAATCCACACTTAATACCTTTTAAATTTGAGCTCGATGAATAAGTAAGTGTAATTTAATAATACAAAAAAAAGTTTTTATTTGCTTTTACAATATATTCCAATACCACAGTTTTTAACTTAATATACATTTATTTATGTACACTAAGGGCATTAGACGGATGTTTATGCCCCGAGGGTAATAACATCAAGAAATGCCCGAGGTACATACAAAATTTTATGTCCTACAATGGTTTTGTTCCTTCGTTTGAATAATATTAATAAATATTTTGACGTTATCAAGTGACATGCGTAACTACGGACTTGAATAACAATACAAACAATTCGGAGTAAGTGACAATACAGACAATTAATTGTCAAACTTATAATCTTAATCGCCAATAATTGACATTGACGATTTAAAATTTACAACTTGAATGACAAATATTTGATATATTTGACAGATAACCATGGCAATCGTTTATGCTCCACATAAAATAAATTAATTAATTAACTTATGAGTCTATACAGGGTGAGTTATTAGTATCCCGGCGGTCGATAGTCATCAAATCGTTTGAGAACGAAAAAAATGTTTTATTCAAGAGTTGTTTGACTCATTAGTTTCTATAACATAAAATTATTTTCATTTATACAGGGTGTTGCATTTATGCGTGACGGAAAGTCAGTAATTTTTTTAATGGATCGCCCTGTATATCATGCCATATTAAGAATACTAAGGAAGTTGCCTTTCCAACTGTGTAAGTTGTACCTGTGTAAAGTAAGTAGTTCCTGAGATATTCAATCGTTTGTCAAAAAAATGGCAATTGCAGGCCTTTCTTAAAAACTACGTTAATACTACACTTTTGCAGATATTGTTCTAAAAACTTCGCCACATAATAACTAAACCCATAGCTGTCCCATAGCTGATGTCATACAAAATTTGATGCGCTATACAGGGTGATTGTAGCATGCACTAGTTTGTAACATTTTTAAATGGCTTTTTCTTGAGATTTTTAAATGGAACACTGTATATTATTTGCTAATTGAAATGTCCCCTAAGTTCTTTGTAATTTATATTCACTATCGTATATCTATTTTTACTACTACTTATACTACTTATACTACTACTACTTATATTCACTATCGTATATCTATTTTTACTAGTTTTTGTGATATTTGGAATTTAAAGAGTAGTATGCTATTTAGTATCTTAATATTGCTTTGTATACAGTGTGCTGGGTAGCATGATGTAAAATATTTAAAGCGTTATAGAAGAAGCCATTTAGAACCTATTTAACTAGATTTATTCATATAAAAAGTATTACGGTTACCAAGGTATTACACAATTTTATAAGTATTTTTTACAATTTTTACAAACGTACAGCTAGCGAACCTGAAGACCTAGTAACTTCAGTTGGGCTCCGAAGTACTTTTAGGGGGACAATCGTGAAAAATTGTTCACCTTTGTGAAAATTATGCGGAGACGTTTCATTGTAATAGTACGTGCGCTCAGACACAAAAACAAACTGAAACGCTAAAACCTGTCTTGATGAGCTACGTTTGACAACGAATTTGTATTCAGTACAAAAAACAACCAACAATATCTACTTACTATTGTTAATTGATAAAGTCTTTTTAATAGATTTTTTTGCTATGAATGAAAATCTGAATATAAAGATCCCTATCAGTTTGCTTTTGTTGCATATATGGTTTTTGTGTGTGAGTACATAAATCACATCAAAGAAAATCTGATTTTCAACACTCAGAAATCAACAAATTTGCACGATAGTTAACCGAAAAGTACACGGTTAGGGTTTACTTTAGCAGTAATTTAAATTTTTAAATTGCATGTTCGGTTGCCATACGATAGACGGCAAAATATTCGTACAAAATTTCATATAAAATTGTTAATATGTTGATAACGGTAATACTTTGTATAAGGATCAAGCTTTGTTTCTTTGTTTCAATTGTTTCTAAATTATCTCTTCTATCGCCACTTGAAGACTTTACATCAAACTACCAAATACCTAATTCACAGCAATATTAAAATTTACAATTGCATTGCATTTTCTTAAAATTGCAAATATCACAAAAAATAATAACATTTGGTGTATGACATACTACATGTAAATTTGAGCGAAATAAAGGGTTATTACAGCCAACACATATTGTGGAAAATATTTTTTTCTTTCTCAAACGATTTATTAACTATCGATCGCAGGGATACTAAAACTCACCCTGTATATCAGAGCATTTCACATATTTTCAAATACTTACCTAATTTGACCAAAAAATAATAATCTAAGTTAAGTGACTATCCTGATCAAGAATTAACAAATTCTTACATTTAGTACACTTCCGGTATGCTTTTTTCCATAAAATCTTAATCTGAATGCAGAAATTTCGACTTGTGGGACATTTTGATTTTCGTCTAAAACCCTAGAAGAAAACCGAAAATGCATTTTTATTACGCTAGCAGATGATAGTAGTTTTGGAAAAGTCCAATAAAAAACAAGGGAGGGATTTATTTTAACACCTGTTTTCTCCTCGCAAACCACCAACATTTGGCTACATGTTTATTGATCTTTTATCAAAAAATATGATTCTCTTTAATATGTATAATGTATTGTCGTTGCTACTTGTTGATGACGCTTTTCAACCGTATAATATAAAAACGGACTTCGTAGGAAGAAGATCAAAAGAACCTATATTGTGGAAAATTAAAAGATCTATCAATGTATGTCAAATAAAATATTAGACAAAAAAACATTACGGCCCACTGCACACTGATTTCTCGAACGATTCAATGGTAATCTAACTTATACCAACAATATGATACAATATAAAGAAACAGTATTGCAGGAATACTAAAACGCTTGAAAACTCAGGACAGGGGTTGCGATTCTAATCGGGCATTGAAGTCTCGGAGATACCGATGCTACTACGTTAAGCGACGAACCCGCTCCTAAATAGGGAATCGTGATCGTTTAAAAATAAGGGAAGCTGTAGCAGGAGATGCACCATGGTTAGCGAATAACAAAAATAAAAGCAGAATTTTATTTTTATTCATAAAATTATAATATTATTAAACCGAGAGAGGCACGGAACATTAAAAGGGAAATGATCCGAACTGGATTGCTAATAAAGATTTTGACTTTTACTACGGTATTAAACCGACAGTATACCACTGGAGCCAGCAGTTTTACATGAAGAATCCCAGTCCGAAGATCGTAACAATTCCATACAGATTCCGCTATATGGGTTTTAAGCGGATGATCCAGCAATGAAAAACGGCAAAATACTGTTTCGTGTTCAAGTTTTAGTACCGGTAACGCCGCATATGATTACAATTTAATAATTCTATTGACATGTTTAGTGGGCCGTCGCGGATAAAAAGGGCAGTATACGGCCCAATAAAATCGTTATGCCCTGGAACTGTATCGGGCCGTGCACTTTTATTGCACCGCATAAAAACATATTATAACTATAATATGCTCACATCTTTATATTTGAACGGAATACGAACCTTTGCAAAATTGCTCATGACAACTCGTATACAATATTATTTATGAGCGTAATTAAAAGACCAACGATGCCGTGCTTATTGGGAATTTTACCTAAATGCTTTGTTTGTGTCAGGAATTAAAAAGGTAGAACTGCTTTTGGTTACTGGCAAATAATGCTTAATTTACTTATCAGGCGGTATTTGTTTATGGATTTTATAAAATCGTTTTTATTGATTGTTCTTTTGTTACATTACATTATTTGAAATGATTTGTTTAAAATAAGAAGAATATGATTCTAAATATATCTACCAAACGTGAGTAATTGGAATCACAGTGGTTGATACTGCATTTATGTTAAGAAAAAGCAAAAATATATGATTTTTACCACGGTCCACTACGGTCTGCTCACTTCGTGTCTCAAATTCGTTCATTTCTGTGCATGACATCACTACGAGAAGGATGTTGACACGGACACCTAGGCAACTTTTTAGGTAAACAACTTGACAACCATGTCAACGCATTAATTGTCAAATAGGTTTGAACGTCACAACAACATATTGGCTACCATGGCACCGATCGCTAAATTTTGCTTCTTGGAATTATTACTAGATTTAAGAGAGATGTTCCTCTTGTTTCAAGTATTTTATAAATTTAAAACATAAGTTTTCTACTAAAATCCTTGCATGATTTTTACCACGGTCCACTACAGTCTGCTCACTTCGTGTCTCAAATTCGTTCATTTCTGCGCATGACGTCACGGCGAGAAGGATGTTGACACGGACACCTAGGCAACTAAATACATCCTTACGCTTTGGACATTTGTAGGTGATTTAGCTTAACAAGTTGACAACCATGCCAACGCTGTAATTGACCAAAATGTTTGAACGTCACAACAACAAATTGGCTACCATGGCAATGATCGCTCAACTTTGTTTCTTGGAATAATCACTATATTTAAGAAAGATGTTACTCTTGTTGCAAGTATTTTATAAATTTACTAAAATCCTTGTATGATTTTTACCACGGTCCACTACGGTCTGCTGACTTCGTGTCTCAAATTCGTTCATTTCTGCGCATGACGTCACTGCGAGAAGAATGTTGACACGGACACCTAGGCAACCAAATACATCCTTAAGTTTTTGACTTTTGTAGGTGATTTAGGTTAACAAGATGACAACCATGCCAACGCTTTAATTGTCAAAAAGGTTTGGACGTCTTAACAACATATTGGCTACCATGGCAACGATCGCTAAATTTTGTTTCTTGCAATAATTAGGTGATTTAAGAAAGATGTTACTCTTGTTGCAAGTATTTTATAAATTTAAAACATAAGTTTTCTACTAAAATCCTTGTGTGATTTTTACCACGGTCCACTACAGTCTGCTCACTTCGTTTCTCAAATTAGTTCATTTCTGCGCATGACGTCCCTGCGAGAAGGATGTTGACACGGTGTTGACAGGGCTCTCCCAATTTGTTCATTTATATCAATACTAAATTGCTGTGAAATTTGAGATCTATCGATTACAGCACATTAACCCATACCACAAGGGGCACAAAATCGAGTATAAGTTTAATTTAATCATATTACAAAGGAAATATTTTTGGTTTGCTTACTACACGAAATTTACATACCACAGTTTAATAACTGTGGTATATAAGTTAATACTTACATAAGAAAAATAATCTATGAACTATTGAGTCAGAGTACTTTACATATTTCCAAGTAGATACATAATTTGTCAAAAATACAATAATCTAAGCTAAGTGCCATCAATACACACAATCCAACAGTCTATGGAGAAACCCCTACCAAAAATAGTTTTCACTTGCTCGATTTTGTTCATTGTTGGCCAGGATAGTCACTTAGCTTCGACCATTGTACTTTTGACAAATTAAATACTTCAAAATATGTGCAATACTTTGATATCGAGATGCATTGTCACCTAACTATGAACAATTTTACTCACAACAAACAACTTCATTTAAGAACTGGGCCGAAGAATATCAATGCAATTAAACAAAAAGGTTCTTGAAGTGGGTACTAAATATTACACATGTTCTACAAAATTAAAATATAAAAATATTCAAATACACAATAATTCAAGACAATAATTCAAATAATTGTTTATTTTTTTATAGAATGTACGGATATATTTTTATTGTACTTGAATTATAGTTTATTTGTTCCTTTATTTAAATACAATATTATAAATTTCATTTGTTTTTATTAAATTTTTACCCCACATTACAGCTGTTAATTAAGTTTTATAAAACCAAAATTAAATCATTAAAATTCAAAAATCTAATCAATATAACCAATACTTTTGGCAAACAGCTTAAAAAGTAAAATTACATAATATGTCGTGCTAGTCAATTAAACTGTCGTTAAGAATCTCTAATTTGTCGTGCTGAATGTATACATATCCTGTCGTGTTAACAATTGTCGTGAGGAATACCAAATTTGTCGTGCTGAGTACATATTTTGTCGTGCATAATTTGTCGTTGAGAATACCTAATTTGTCGGGCCAGATTAAATGTCAGATGTGATTTTAATGACGGTGTAGATAGTGTCAAACGCTAATCCTTTGACAATACTACTGTCAATACAAGCTACGTTCGGATATTGTACACCGTTAAGGTGCGTTTTCATTAGTGCTAATGGCAGTGGTAGTAGACGCCATTATAGTATTTATAATAGCATATGATAGTGACTCAAGTTTATGTACATGCAAACTAATATGTGTCACCATCACGACATGTGAGAAACACTATAATCGTCTGCTACCACCGCCATTACCAACCATTGCCACCAATCGGAACGCACCTTCACACTTTCTACACCCAATAACACGTGTCATTTGAACGGTGTACCCGGTGTCAACGGAGTACAATATCCGAATGCAGCTTTAATCGACATATCTGTCTAGTTCTACTAGTTTTATTTTAATGCAGACATATCCGATCTCGATCAAATAATATCTCATGCAGCTAAACTATTAATTTTATATATAGTATGATAAAGTCATGTGCCTGGCCACATCAGATTTTTTTATCGATAAAATGAATTACTTCTTTCAAGACAGTATTAGATATTATGAAGAAAGTATTTATTTGTCGAGAGTATTTATCTGAGAAATGCAATTACTTCGTTTGAGTAGGTGGCATTTCTTGTATATACCTAATTGCTACATCCTAGTAATTATGCTTTTGAATCCAGTAAATAAGTTCAAGAAATTAAGTTTTTTGCTTAATCACTTTTCTGTGTGCGTGAGGCAAATAAATGTATACACTGGTTAAAGTTTATTTCCGGGTACAATTGAAGTCTCTTCAAAATAGTTATAAAATTTTGCAATATTTTGATAACCGTAATACTTTGTATATGAATAAATCTAGTTCAATAGGTTTTAAATAGCTTCTTCTAGAACCCTTTAAATATTTTACATCAAGCTACCCAATACACTGTATACGGTGCGATATTAAGATACTACAATGGCGTGCATAGATGTAGGTCATACTGAATATAAATTAGAAAGAACTTAAGGGATACTGCAGTTAGCAAATAATGTAGAGGGCGTTCCATTTAAAATTTCTAGGAAAAGGAGTTTTTTCTAAAGACAATCTTAATACAAATTCGTTAAACATTGTCTATTTTTTTTTTATTTTCGACAGTTCTGTAACCGAGTATGTAAGAAATCTTTTAATACAATATTAAACTGCGTTGTATGGTTATATACAACGAAAACAGAACGTATCAATCTTAAAACGACCTATTCCCTGGACTATGTTCTTGAAAAAAAGATAAAAATAAATTCGTCAACAACAAAAAAGTGTAAAACACATTACGTTACATCCAACGCACCAACAAGCAAACCTTGTGAGCATTACATTGATTTCGATCAATCCACTACGCACAGAAATGCCCGCCAGAGCTACCCAACTAATTCCACGTTCATTTTTCAAGACAATAAAAACCGGGACCGGTACGCCGTCAATATCACAATGAGTATAACGTATGCATCCGTACGCGAGCTTGTTTGCTCATGAAATATTATCTGAAATTGAATCAGTAGATCTCTTAGTTATCGCGTACCCCAGTAGAGGCGCTCCGCTTCTTTTGTGTCGTATTTCAATGCGTCACAGATAAATCTGCATTTATAAGTCCGATAGTATTCCCATGCCAACAACCACCGCGTACCCCGAGCGGCCGATGCTGGGACGTTTTTATAATTGCCGCTTCTTCTCTGCATAGAGACCGCCTCTACTGAAAGAGATACATCTGCGGTGTATTTTTTTCTGTTCGCTTTTCATTTGCCGCGGTGCGCTGTTTTTCGCTCCGGCCCCATGGTAGCGGGCCAATTGAGAATCGATTTAAATTAATTGCCGCTTGATTATTGTACTACAAAGTGCGCTCGGACGTGAAATTAAGAGCGAAGAAGCTACGATCCGCTAATGAGCGTGTTCAAACACGGAGAATGGGCAAAAAGAGCTGTGACAAGTTGACGTGATTTGTTTTTTGGTCGGCTTTGTTGTTGGTAATAATTGGGGTGATTTTAATCCGATGAGCATTGCCGTCGAGGTGAGGAATAAGTTTAAATATAAGTAGCAGTTTAAATTTGTTTTTGAGGGAACAGTTACCAAAAGAAAATAATGTTATTGACTGGTGAGTAATGAGTAAAACTAATCATGACTATTGATGCCGTATTTTGTTGCTTCGGCAGTCCTGTGTATTGTATTTTATACAGGATGTTCCAATAGAGTGGTCTCGAGAGATTGTACCTCTGCTGATTTTAAAGCATTTTAGCATTTTAAAATTATTTTCGCATATGATGTGGTGTGAAAAGAAGATAGCAACAAATAAATTTGTTTTCTTTTTAAATAGAACACTCGCACATTTTTGAATTCCACTCTAAATCAGTTTAAGAAAAAATATTTCTCAACTTAGTATGTTCAACGTGATATTTTGTAACATAACTTAGCAGAGATCAGAGTTCACCGTTTCTACCACAAAACTCGATCATTTTTAATAGTTTAATAAAAAAAAAATAAATTAACTTTTGAGTCTAGATATCAGAGAGCATTTCACACATTTCCATGTAAATAATTTGTTAAAAACAATAATCTAAGCTAAGTGACTATCCTAGCCAACAAATAACAAAATCGGGCAAGTGAAAACAGTTTCTGGTATGCCTTTTTCCATAAAATCTGAATCTGAAAGAAGAAATTCTAAATTGTGTATAATTTTTTAGATAAAAAAAATGCATTTTTAGATTTTTTTTGCAGCTTTTAGTACTGCTTTTCTCAAAAACTAGGCTCAAGTCAAATTTTCAGAAATAGTTAGATTTACACATTATTGTCGAGGATAGTCACATGACTTAGGTTATTGTTTTTAACAAATTACGTAGGTACTTGAAAGTATGTGAAATGTTCTGATATCAAGAATCAAAAGTTAATATTAATTATTATTCTCAATGTTGAACCCCTTGGAGCAGGTGTTAATATGTATTCATCGATCTCAAATTTCACAGGAATGATTTATGGATATATAATACCAAATTGATAGAATCATCCAGAAAAAAATAATCATAAGGGCAGAAAGACTACGGTTGATAGCCCGTTCCAACAGAAGTCAAGTAGACAATTGTTTTACAATGTTTTCTATGTAATATAATATAATAAATATAAACGCATATAGTTGGAATAAAGAAATGATACACCAAAGGATCTTGTATACACGGGGGTGTTTCTTAACATGCTAATATTTAAGGAGGCTATTCTTGGGTCCATTTTGAGAAAAAAATTCATATCAACATATGTCCTAAAGGTCTTAACTTTTGAACTACGAGGTGCTAAAGTTTTAAGACAAAAATCTGTATTGTTAATTTTGATGACTTAAATCCGTGACAACTAGACTAGGTAGACAACTGTCAATACCGTTTTTGATTACAAAACAAAATCTACTTCTTACCTACTAGATACGTTTTTAATCTTTGATAACATGCAAATGAATGAAATTTATTTGTTTATGCGAAAACCGTACGTGAAACGAAAAAAAAACAATATAGATTTGCTCAGAAAGGAATGAGGATTTCAAAAATAATTTTACTTTGAGAAAAAGCACTTGTGTATCACTTTTCTCTTTAAAATGATTCAGTGCAAATCCCGCACAAACGTCATTGGCAAGAATAGAAAAATAGGTTGTACAGTAAAAAATGTCCTTTGATTCATGGAAGATGCGTCTACGTTTTACAAGAATATCTAGGGTCATACCAAACTTATCATAAAAAAAAGATTTTTTTCTTAAAACTTTAGCACCCTGTAGTTTAAAAGTTGACCTTTAGGACATATGTTCATGAGTTCTTTTTCTTAAAATAGACCAAAGAATAAACTCCTTAAATATTAGCATGTTATTAAGAAACATCCTGTATATACAAGAACCGCCCTACTGTACAAAAATTATATAACAGGTAATATCAATACGTTTTTTTTGTGCATATTACTAAACCGGCAACCAAAAGTATTCATCACGTCACATGTGTTAACAAATGGTTTTTAAAATGTCCGATTTTTTCTTACCGTATTATTTCGCTTTATTGATTAATTCAATCGCAGTCGTAACTTTGTAGTGAAATATCTCGGAAACAAAAACCAATCGAAAAGCAAGTTAATTTTGATTTTTTTGCTTAGCATTTGATAGTGAATGTTGCATCTTTGGCCACAAGTTATGAACCACTCTGCATATTCTATATATTATATCCAAAGTGTGTCATTTTTAAATTTCCAATTGTCGTTGAAAGGTCTGTCTTTCAAAAAATGTATAAATTCTTTTGTTACAAGAAAAAACACTTAGTTATAGCACAAAACAGTTACTTGTAGTCATTTATACCGTCTAGGTTTGTAGGCAAAAAGCGCAATTTTCATCTTTAAGGCGTTGGTATTGAATAAAAGTGCGTTTATGCTCCAGATTGTATGAATAAAAGCAAATCAGTTGAGATAAGTACATGCTCCTAATACATGGAGCAGATACTCCTCATGTACGTCACAGGTTTCTGGTCAGGATTTTAAAACTGTTATTTTTTCAGAATGTATAAAAAATAACGGATGAACGTTAAAAAAGTTCCACAGAAAAGTCTTAACTGAGCTTGAAGACGGATGAAGTTGCTGGTACTAGGATTGCTCTTTTATAAATAAAATAAATAAAAGCTAAAAAATATATTTAGCAAAAAATATATTTCGCAGTACTTGCTTAGTGCGTGTGACGTTAGAATGCTCCAGACTTTTATTCTTATAAAACGGTCACTAATTGACGTCGCATTGGAAGTGTTTTAACCCGATTTTCCTAGCGCAAATGCTTTTTTCCCACTTTTCGATTACGGATTTTGACCAGCTGCGGTCGTTCACTAAAGCTGCAACGTTTGCGTGGTTTGAAAGACGAGATCAAGTTTTTCATATAATAAACTCAATTTGAAAGGGGTTTACATTGTGTCCTTTGCATTTTGGGTTATTTTCTAGTCTCTTGACCACTGCGCCTTCTTCATATCGGTAAGGACTGACTCATCAAATCCTTACTTCAACATTGTAAAAAAGAAATCCAGAAAAATAGAACCAATTATGGAAAATATGCGCTATGTTCGATTTCTAATTGCTTGATTACCAATGGCAGATAATATCCCTCTGTTTCTAAATGTCCCAGTACCATATACGGTTCAAAATCTAAATGCCAGAAACCTCGGCAGCGCGACTCACCGACATCCTAATTGTAAAAAATCGTACACGGCGGGTCTTATCCGTTTTATTGTTAATAAATAAACGCGACCTTAGCGCGGTCGCCGGTTAAGCGAATCAAACGAATTTATCGGTCTCGCGCCGCGCGCTGAATAAAATTCTTTGGACCTAAATCAGTGGCGCAAAAAGTGAACCGGCAGCATCATATTTCACGGTAATGAATATCCTTTTTCACGTCGCTTTCGTCGTTTTCTCGCCGCCGTGCCGCGCTACCGCTGATTGCGCCCGATTTGAATATTTATATAGGGCAATGAATAACGAGGCGCTGATATTTTTCACCGGGATCAGTGCCATAATGTCACCGGTTTGAAATTAAGTAGCGCTTGTTTATTGCCGATGCGAAACTAACCGCGCCCGTAACTCATAGTCGCTAACGAGTCGAACGCTAAACTTTATGGCAAATACCGTTCGCCGTTCCTTCAAGATTCCATTCTGTTTGCACTGTGCATCTACGTTATTTGATTTGTGCAATTTGTCGTGTATATATCACTTATTCAGGCTGACGATTTATTAATTTCAATATTATTAATTTGAATAGAGTCTGAGTCTCAATCGGATGTCTAAATAAGAAAACGCAAAAACTGTCCTGGTATGAGCCTTTTAAGAACGGATTTATATTCACCGCAAGGAAATATGTAGCAAATGCCTACACGCATTCAAAGTTCATTGTTTAAAAATGGGGTATTGTTATGAAAAATGACTTCTAGAAAACGCGCTTTTGATAGATCTGTTTGCGCTGAATGCGAATCTGGTTTCAAACCGTACGTATTAGGGCCATACCACCATACAGAAACGCTGCTGCAGCTTCAAGGTTGATCAAATTTTGTGTTCAAATTAACGTAAAAAATTGATGGTTTATTTTGAGACCATTTTGAATCAATACTAATAAAAATAGTGTTTATAGAGATTAATATGGTTAAATAAATAGGTTCTTTATTGCCTCCGCTACACGTCTTAAAAGGAATGTATTGAAAGGAAAATAACCCTGCATGCTTACTTTCAAATTCTCTCTACTATTGGTTTAAAAAAAAAATAAAACTTGAAACTAGATAAAATTAGTAATATTGTAAATAACAGTAAAAGAGGTCAAATGAATTGGTTGATCCAACATTTTGTTAAAAAGTAAAATATTAATAACAATATTTTGGAGACTGTGGCGAACTTAATAATAAAATTATAAACCCCTAACCACAACAAGTATTTTAGAACCTAAATACGTATTTCAGCAACTAAGTTGCCATCTTCAGTAGAAACTAAAAAGAAAAGA
Organism: Aphodius sticticus; assembly: GCA_963966075.1. Classification (NCBI taxonomy): domain Eukaryota; kingdom Metazoa; phylum Arthropoda; class Insecta; order Coleoptera; family Scarabaeidae; genus Aphodius; species Aphodius sticticus. The sequence continues at coordinate 69,801,328 of OZ014509.1, forward strand.
GATTAGCACTTCATAGTATCTTTACTGGATATTGTCCAAGCAAATCACTTCCACTAGTGATTTGCTTGGACAATATCCAGTAAAGATACTATGAAGTGCTAATCTCTTTTCTTTTTAGTTTCTACTGAAGATGGCAACTTAGTTGCTGAAATACGTATTTAGGTTCTAAAATACTTGTTGTGGTTAGGGGTTTATAATTTTATTAGTAAAATATTAACAAAATGGCTGCTGTTTGAATAATCAGGTGGATTTTTTCACAATATTTTTTTTGTTTCGAGTCGTCTTTCAAGCACAACAAAAATTTCGACACAATTATGCTTTCAATACAATTAAGCGGAAAAAAATCCGGAAAATGAAGACACATACAGACAAATTAGTAGAAGGAAGCATAAGAAGGAAGGAAGAAGAAAAATAATACAAGAAGCATAGGAAGAAAGTAAGAAGAAGGCATGCAGAAGATGGCAGGTGGAATATGAAGAAAGAAGAAGAACACAGGATGTATAAGGAAGAAAGGAAGACGAAAGGTGAAGGCAAGAGGTACAAGGAAGGAAGAAAAAAGACAAGAGACATAAGGATAGCAGAAGATGACAAGCGCCATATGAAGGAAGAAGAAAACGAAATACATAAGAAGGAATGGAGATGAAGAAGCCAAGAAGCATAAGAAAGAAGGAAGAAAAGAGGAGGCATACGAAGGATGGGAGGAGACGGGTATAAGAAGAAAGGAAGAAAGTAGGTATATATAGGAAAAAGGAGACAGGAGACATAAGAAGGAACGAATAAGAAAAAAACAAGATGCTTATGAAACTAGCAAAAATAAGATAAGAGCCATAAGAAGGATGGCAGAAGATGGCATGTAAAGTATATGAAGGAAGAAGAAAGCCATAAGAAGGAATGAATATGAAGAAGGCAAAAAGCATCAGAAAGGTGGCAGTAGATGGCATAGGGTATATGAAGGAAGCACAATGGCAGGAGGCATAGGAACGAAGGAAGAAAATAGGAGGCATAAGAAGGCAGGAAGAAGGGATGAGGCATAAGAAGGAAGGAAGAAGACGGGTATAAGAAGAAAGGAAGAAAGTATATATAGGAAAAAGAAGACAGGAAACATAAGAAGGAACGAATACGAAAAAGGCAAGATGCTTACGAAACTAGGAAAAATAAGATAAGAGCCATAAGAAGGATGGCAAAAGATGGCAGGAGGTATATGAAGGAAGAAGAAAATGGGAGCCAAGAAGAAGCCAAGAGGAATAAGAAGGCATGCAAAAGATGGCAGATGGCATATGAAGAAAGAAGATGAACACAGGATGTATAAGGAAGAAAGGAAGAAGAAGGAAGGCAAGCGTTACAAGAAGAAAGGAAGAAAACAGACCAGAGACATAAGGATGACAGAAAATCACAAGAGCCTTATGATGGAAGAAGAAAACTAAATACATTAGAAAGAATGATGATGAAGAAGGCAAGAGCCATAAGAAAGATGGCAGTAGATGGCATAGAGCATATGAAGGAAGCAAAATGGCAGGAGGCATAAGAACGAAGGAAGAAGAGAGGAGGCATAAGAAGGAAAGAAGAAGAGATGAGACATAAGAAGGAACGAAGAAAACGGATATAAAAAGAAGAAAGAAGATAATAAAAAGAAGACAGGGACATAAGAAGGGACGACTAAGAAGAAGGCAAGATGCTTATGAAACTAGCAAAAATAAGATAAGATGCATAAGAAGGATGGCAGAAGATGGCAGGAGGTATATGAAGGAAGAAGAAAATGGGAGCCAAGAAGAAGCCTAGAGGAATAAGAAGGCATGCAGAAGATGGCAGGTGGCATATGAAGAAAGAAGATGAACACAGGATGTATAAGGAAGAAAGGAAGAAGAAGAAAGGCAAGAGTTACAATAAGAAAGGAAGAAAACAGACCAGAGACATAAGGATGGCAGAAAATCACAAGAGCCTTATGAAGGAAGAAGAAAACTAAATACATTAGAAAGAATGATGATGAAGAAGGCAAGAGCCATAAGAAAGATGGCAGTAGATGGCATAGAGCATATGAAGGAAGCAAAATGGCAGGAGGCATAAGAACGAAGGAAGAAGAGAGGAGGCATAAGAAGGAAAGAAGAAGAGATGAGACATAAGAAGGAACGAAGAAGACGGATATAAAAAGAAGAAAGAAGATAGGAAAAAGAAGACAGGGACATAAGAAGGAACGACTAAGAAGAAGGCAAGATGCTTATGAAACTAGCAAAAATAAGATAAGACGCATAAGAAGGATGGCAGAAGATGGCAGGAAGTATATGAAGAAAGAAGAAAATCCAGGAGGCATAAGAATGACAGAAGAAGTAACCAGGAAGAATAATAAAGAAAAAGTAAGATGATGGTCAAACACAAAATAATGAATAGATATACATATATAAAATGTGTGTACAAACTATATGGACTCATGTGTCCCATGAAACATTGCCTTGCCACGGAATTTTCCCGTGATTAAGTAATAAATTACATAAATTACTGCATAAACTGCAAGAAGAAGAATGGAGGCATAAGAAGGAATGAAAATGAAGAAGACAAGAAGCTTAAGCAGATAACAGGAGGCATATGAATGAAGAAGACAGGCCTAAAAACGCATTAAGAAGGAGAAAACAACAGGCATAAGAAGGATGGCAGCAAGCATATGAGGAATAAAGAAGAAGACAGGAGGCATAAGAAGGAAGCGGGGGAGAAAGAAATAATATGCATAAGAAGTAAGATGAAAAAACAATAGACGGATGGTAGAAGATTGAAGGACCAATATAAAGGAAAAATAAGACATAAGACATAAGAAGGAGCGAATAAGAAGAAGGCAAGATCCTTACGAAACTAGGAAAAATAAGATAAGAGGCATAAGAACGATGGCAGAAGATGGCAGGAAGTATATGAAGGAAGAAGAAAATAGGAGCCATAAGAAGGATAGAAGATTAAGATGGCAAGAAGCATAAGAAAGAGGGCAGTATATGGCATAGGGCATATGAAGAAAGCAAAATGGCAGGAGCTATAAGAACGAAGGAATAACAGAGGAGGCATAAAAAGGAAAGAAGGAGAGAGCATGCATAAGAAGGAAGGAAGAAGACGGGTATAAAAAGAAAGTAAATAAAGGAAATGGAAGTACAAGAACGAAAGGAGGTGAAGCAGAAAAAAGGATAAAAAGGATGGCAGGAGATGGCAGGAGATATATGAAGTAAGAAGAAAACAGGAGGCATAAGAATTACGGAAGAAGTAACAAGGAAGAATAATAAGGAAAAAGAAAGATGATGCCCAAACACAAAATTATGATATATGAAATGTCTGTACAAACCATATGGACTCATGTGTCCCATGAAACATTGTGAATTTTCTCGTGATTAAGCAATAAATAACCCTTCATCATCTCCAAAATCAATACGGAGAATCTCGACAATTTACGCAAAACTGCACGAGTAACAAGAACCCATTGGCATGCGCTGAACGATCGGCTCGACTTCGTAACCGATCAGCATAAATTCCTAAAAAATTATTTAATAACCAAGACGTGTAGTTACACGATTACGGAATTCCGAAGCCGGCCGGTACACCGATCAATCAGGAAATTGATTCGGCGGCGCGGCGGCGGGCGGGGCAAAAAGCGCGTACAAGCATCGGCGAGGAAGAAGAGTATAACGCGCGCTTTGCATAAATGGCCACCGGTTAATCGGACCTCGTCGGCTCGCCTCAACATAGAGCGCAGGTAACAATAAAATAACAATTAGTTTTGCGCTTAACGACCGGCGACCGATCATTTTTACCGATTTCAAAATCGTAACAGGGCGAGCACAATGGCCATTAGTATGCGAGCTTTGCATTAATGAGATTGTTGTTCCCATCGGGCCTTATCTACGATCCGATCGGACGATTTGCCTGCCCGTATGCGAGCGCATGTGCAGACAACGAATTGATTTTTGCCCACTCGTCTTCTTCTTCTTCTTCATCTTGTTCTTCTTTTCGTTGGCAACGATTTCTTCTACCCGTCAACATTACCATCCGTTTTTGTGCCATCGATCGCTGGGTTTTGTACTGCTTTGTCTGTGAGGATGGCTTTGAAATAAGGGGTTGCAACCAGTCTGATTACACTGTGTGTTCATAGTTGTGGAGAAAATGCTATTTATTAAACATACGGCGAAATCGATAGACTTGAATATAGATCTGAAGATTTGAAGAAAATGATACGCAGGTGATAGTCAATTTGACTTCATTTGTCATCAACCGAGTTGCAAATGCTTCAAGAACGATTTGAAAAGAGATTTCAGAGCAGTTCGCTAAAATTAAGACAAGTGCTTGACCTATTTTATAAATCATTTTCCTCGCAAAGTAAATACGTCAAAAATAGCTAACAATTTATGCCAGCTAAACACAATATCTAGAAACTTCAAAAGGATCACTCATAGCAAACGTTCAACTTTGTACTTTCACCTGAAATACTGAAAGTTTTTACTGAAATTTTCAGTTTTTGCATCTAGAGCCTCTTAGAGATGGGCGGGCGTTTTTGTTTTCTTCAGTGTTTATGTAATAAAGGTTGCGAACAACATTTTGATGGACGCCGATATCTCAGGAACGTATGTTAGCAGGACAACGCAGTTAGCATGCAAATAATCCTTACTTACTGCGATACATATCCCTTGAATTTAAAAGCATTCCGACTATTTGTTAATTCTTAAGACCGAAATAAACATGAATAAAATTGTGCGCAGTTCGGCTTCAGTCGCTTGTGGGTTTTGGTGCGAGGCAGTCGAACGGGATGCGAAGTTTTGACGCGATCAGTGAATCCGTTTGAATCCGTGTTTGTAAAATATTGTTGGGTATAATTAATTGTACATCTAAATTTTTTATTTATATTTCACTCGCACTACTATTCAAAATTCCGAAATTAAATTGTTCTGATCGTATCGTACTAATAGTAAATAATCTTCCACTGTCTCAGCTACGTTTTCATTTACCGTTACGATTGACGTAGTGCGCGCTGCACGAAAATTATATCATTCATATTAAATCGCTTTAAAAATTACTTAAAAGTCATTACGCAATTCTGTTTCTACAGTCGTATTAAATAAAATATGACGATTGATTGCGTGCATATCGCGATATCCTGCAAATATTCGTTACTGAGATATTCGCTTCCATGAAACTCTTGTTCGCAACCTTGATTACAAAACTGAAGAAAACAAAAACGCCAATCTATAGAAGAAGCTCTAAATGCAAACTGAACAAAAATTTCAATTTTTGTGGCAAGCGATTTACGAGGAAACAAAATGGAAAGACGTTAATTTAAAAGTGCAAAAATCGGGGACCTTTTCTCATTTCTCTCGCGCTCATGTTTACACTGAGAGGCAAAAAATTTTGACACTCATACAACTTATGTAGAAATGATTCAGGAGTATGATACACTTGATTTAAATTTTTTCTGTTCGGTAGTTTTAGAGGTATGCGCCTTCAAACACAGGAGTCAATATTATCGAAACAAAAGATGGCAGTAAGAGCGATTCTTTCGTGCGGGGTCACATATATCAGATGGAAACAAAAACTTTTCATTCCTAAAAAAAATCAACACACAAGATTCAACATTGTTCAATTAAGTAAGTAAAATGTTAATAAATCACAAATTATTGAAAATTTCAACCCCTAATTTTAAATCACTTGGTATTTAATGTCACATATGGTTACCAACCAAATAGAATATAATTTCTCATATTTTTCTAAGTTCGGGTTATAGGACGATATAATAAGTGTTATAATGTTCAAATTGTACAAAATTTTGCTTTGAAAAACAAAATTTGGTGTCAGCAGCGCTTCTATTATTCTAGAATGTGTTCCAGCGAATAAAAAGGTTGTGAACCGCTGTCGTAGATGAATCAAAATAATCCAAAATAATCCTCAAAATATTCCATAATATCTATTTCTATTTATCTAAAATATTGAAAATAGATCAACAAAATATCCCACTATTCTTCCCCGAATTTTTTTAACGTTAATTTTATTCTGAGTTAACAACGTCATATATATTTAATTCCGTTGTCAATTGCTTAAGAAGCTTAAGAGTCGTTTAAAATAAGATTTTGTTGACATTTTAAACGACTGTAACTTTTTAGGAAATTGGAAAAATAAATAAGGGCCATATGAAACTATTTACTCAGAATAAAAAATGCTTTCTGAAAAAAAAAACAAAATGCTGAAACAGTTATGACGTTATTGCTTAGACTTTGCATCATTAAACTGTGGTGTTTCATGAAAAAAATCTGATGTGGCCAGGCACATGACTTTATCATACTTTATATAAAATTAATAGTTTAGCTGCATGCGATTCTATTTGATCGAGATTGGCTATGTCTGCATTAAAATAAAACTAGTAGAAGTAGACAGATATGTCGATTAAAGCTGCGGTGGGATATTGTACTCCGTTGACCCCCGAGTACACCATCCAAATGACACTTACGTGTTATTGGGTGTAAAAAGTGTAAGAGCGCGTACGGTTTGTCAGGGTAGGGTATGGGGAGAGCAATGCTCAGATAACTTGGGTCGGCTGTATCTCTCTTATATGCAGATAAACGCCGTATGACGTTAGTCACTCTCACCGTACCCTGTCCGATTATCCGAACGCGCTCTTACGGTGTACAATATCCGAACGCACATTATATTTACAGTAAGTATTCTCAAAGAAAAAGCGTATGACTACCTACTGTCATTAGAATCAAATATCTGACGCATCCTGGCTACTAGTTTTAATGCAGTACGAACCGATCTCAATGAAATAGAATTTGCTTATGCAGCTAAACTATGGATTGTACAAAAAAATGTCATAGTTATAAATTATTCAGAATTTCCTCAACTTTAATTTATTATTTAACTATTTCGACGAAATTCCACAAAGTGCGGCTTATTTGCAAAATCTTTCAAAAATGGTAAGACTAAACCTCCAGTTCCTTTGGACCCTTTCCAACAGAAAGCTTTTCAGCTCTAAGTTTGGTTATGAAACTTCTAAATATGAAGTTTCGTCGCGATACCTTTAGTAGTTTCTCCGGAATCGTCGCCACAAAAACGGGTACACACACACACATACACACATACACACATACACACACACACACTAAATCCGCTAAAATCTCAAAATATTTTTGTGGCACGATTACAATACTTTACATACTGCGTATGATAAAGTAAAAATACTAGATTGACCTCAGTCAAGCACCTTGCCAATTTGAAAACTGACTGCAACACTCTGAAGAGCACATAGAAGTATTGATGAAAATATGGCTGAATTGTCAAACTCTGAGGAGTTATTTGCACCATTTCAACCATAAAAATCTGATGTGGCCAGGCACATGACTTCATCATACTATAATTATAGTTTAGCTGCATGAGATTCTATTTGATCGAGATCGGCTATGTCTGCATTAAAATAAAACGAGTAGAACTAGACAGATATATCGAATAAAGCTGCGGTCGGATATTGTACTCCGCTAACACAGGGTACACTGTCCAAATGACACTTACGTGTTATTGGGTGTAAAAAGTGTACGGTATACTATATCCGAACGCAGCTTATATTGACAGTAGGTTGTCAAAACATTTGCGTTTGACACTACGTACTGTCATTAGAATCATATCTGACATATAATCTGACATATCCTGGCTACTAGCTTTAAAGAAGTACGACCGATCTCGATGAAAAGAATTTGCTCATGCAGCTAAACCATTGATTGTACCAAAAAATGTCATAGTAATAAATTATTCAGAATTTCATCTTCTTTAATTTATTATTTAACTATTTCGACGAAATTCCAGAAATGGCGGCTTATTTACAAAATGTTTCAAAAATGCTAAGAGTAAACCTGCAGTTCCTTTGGACCATTTTCAACAGAAAGCTTTTCAGCTCTAAGTTTGATTATGAAACTTCTAAATATGAAGTTTCGTCCCGATACCATTAGTAGTTTCTCCGGAATCGTCGCCACAAAAACGGGTACACACATCCACACATAGACACACACACACACACACACACACACACACAGACATTTTTTTGTACCTTGGTCAAAAATGTTCAGGGGACCCAAAAAGACATATTTCCGCTAAAATCTCAAAATTTTTTTTTGGCACGATTACAATACTTTACATACTGCGTATGATAAAGTAAAAAGTATATATTTTCTATAATTTTGCATAAGAAAAGGAACACACACACTTTTTTGCATATTCTTACACACACACACCACAACATAAAAGCGAACAGCATACGTGACAATAACCCTTTCAAAGTTATCTACAACCAGAAGACGACTGTATACGCGGCATTATGCGATCGAGAGCGTTTATAGCACAATAAAAGGTCGCAATGGAGTTATAAACAAGAAGTTTGCGGCTTATCGGCCGGTCATAACGGCGTTATATAACCGGGAAGACATCAACAATCGGAGGCACCACTCCAATGGACCCGGCATTGAGTGAGATGTAAACTATATCAAGTCCCACGGACCTCGACTGGACTTAGCACAATCAAACGGCGGCCTGGCACTGCTTTATTTCGAATGTCACCGACGTCGGACTACTTTATGACGCCGGAGGATGCATAATATGCACTCAAGAGTTTCTCAGGCTCAGCTGCTGTACTCATGTCCAGTACGGGAGCTCACAGTGGCACCGAAAACATATTTGAAACGAGAAAAGTACTTACACTGCCGCTCATGGAAGTTCGGACACATAGTAAACATATAGGAAATAATGATAAAAGCACTGATAATGTTGATTTCCAGTAACATACGACATCATTAAACGTGCTAATTTAAAATAATTTTTATAATTAATTATTATGCAACATTTATGCTGTTTTGTAACTGGTGGTTGGGAATTTTCTAGTTTCCATTAAAAAGGATTAAACACGAAATAACAAATAGAGTCATAAATACTGCATCTCAGACACATGTTGCGACCCCATTGTTACCAGATTTTTGCATCAAATGCTCGAATTCGTTTTTCAAACGAGTCTGTGCCTGCAATCTGTAGTTTGCACAAGATAACTCTGTCACGCGTAAGACATCATGCGACGCGGTAACCCAACAAGCAAGGAACAGCGTTCTATAATTATCGCTTTTCATCAACGATTGTCAGTTCGTGAAAATGCAAGAAATAAGTCAACGATAACTGAGTCAACGATAAGTGACACTCTTTCACCAACATGAAGAAACATGGAATTGGGATGACGTGTTCGGCCGGGAGTATCACGAATAATTTCCCAACCGGATGTAGAACGATTAAAATTAATCTTTGAGCAAAACAGAAAATTAACCGCACCTAAAATCATCTCTGAAGTCATACATCGAAGTTGGACAAATGAAGACTGAAAACAGTAGTGTCTGACGATTATCCCGACCAAGCAATGGTTAGCGTACAGCAGATTTTCCGCTTGGAGACGTCGTTTCCCTGTGCTTACGAAAATTGGTCTTTCACGATCGCGATTGACTACAGAAGTGATTTTAGGTGCGGTCAATTTTCTGTTTTGCTTAAAAATTAATATTAATCGTTCTCCATCCGCTTGGGAAATTATTCGTGATAGTCCCGGCCGAGCACGTCATCCAAATTCCATGTTACTTCATATTGGTGAAGAGTGTCACTTAACGTTGACTCACTTATCGTTGACTTATTTCTTGCATTTTCACGAACTGACAATCGTTCCTGATGAAAAGCGATAATTACAGAACGCTGTTCCTTGCTTGTGGGCTTTCCGCGTCGCATGATGTCTTCCAAGTGACAGAGTAATCTTGTGCAAACTACAGATCGCAGGCACAGACTCATTTGAATATACGAACACGAGCATTTGATGCAAAAATCTGGAAAAAATGGGCTCGCAACATGTGCCTGAGATGCAGTATTTATTACTCTATTTGTTATTTCGTATTTAATCCTTTTTAATGGAAACCAGAAAATTCCCAACAAGCAGTTACAAAACAGCATAAATGTTGCATAATAATTAAATATAAAAATTATTTTAAATTAGCACATTTAATGATGTCGTATGTTACTGGAAATCAACGTTAAGAATGTGTTCGCTATTTGGTAGAAATAGAGGTGCCTATTGCTACGTTATCAGTGCTTTTATCATTATTTCCTATATGTTTACTAGGTGTTCGAACTTCCATGAGCGGCAGAAAAATATTTATAACTTTTGCAAAAATGGTTGCATATATTTCTATTATACCTCAAATTGTAGATAATTAAAAGACCTTTTAGCCCTTCAACGCTCGGAGTTCGGCCCCATTGACAACAACCTCTAAATAGCGATAATGTAAGTTCGAATAGCAAACGTATTTCAAGATATATTTTATTCTTCTTTTTTGCGTGTACGGTTTCCGTTTTGTCCTACTGTGTGCCACCGCGGCTACAGTGATAAATACAGTACTGGTTTAGCGGACGAGATATGTACACAAAATAAAGACGGATATTTAATATTCCATGCGATACTCGCATACTCTACTTCTTCGCATTTTTACAGCCAATATATTACCATACTCATATGCGCTGATACAGAGGCAAGCAAGCACCCGGACCGCGGAGCCGGTATACCGGTTTAAGTGTCTTCCATGACTTGCTGGATGGTTGATGTCGAACAGGGAAAGGAATTGCCCGTAATAAATAATGGAAAGTGAATATTATAACATTTGTAACCTTTGGTATACAATTTATAAAAGAGAAAAAAAACAAAGAGAGTATAAGTTGTAATGAAAATCGACAGGTAATCTATAGTACCTACTCTCTCGTTGTAAGCAAGCATGGACATCAATCTACATCGCACCCATTTCTAAGTGGTTTGCTAATGTAGTCATAAATAAATATGTATAGCACCTTTATTATTATGTATATGAATAACTAAAACTCTTTATCTCATATATTATTATAATTGCTGTATGACATTTATGAGCTGAAATTTTCAGAGCTATCTCCTCCGGAGGAAAACGACCCCCAGCGAAGCCACACCCCTCAAAATAAGCGTTGTTATTTTGTGCATCTGGTGAATCTTATTTGAAAGCGTCGACCAATACGCGCCTACCCTAAAAAAGCTAGAATGGTCAAAGTGAGACGAAACCGGCGGATTTTGGAACTAGTTTTGAGTGTTTCAAACGACGAATAATATTATTCTTGATAATATCAATAGTTGTTGATTGTTGATGTAGATTAGTTAGCTATTTTTAAGTAGTCCATTAATTTATTTTGATTTGGTAAAAGATGGTTTTTAAATTGGATGTGAAAAATGATGAGGATTAGACAGGCAAAGCTTTCCAATTTTATGATATTATCACTTGAAAGTGAATTGGCGAAAGGCATTTATTTGGATTATGGCAGTGAAAGAAAGTTCTCATTTATCGATAGGTTTGCTAAATGCGTGCAAATAAAGAAAAATGTTATAAATGAATGAAAAGAAAATCATAATCAATTAAAGAAAAAAAAAGTGGCCATCTAATTTATTACATTAAAAATATATAAAAAGTCATATTTTTAGTATCAAAGAAATTTGATCAAAAACAAAACTATAAAACTTTTCTATCTGTGTAGGAAATATAAAAATTTAAAAAAAGAGTGCGATGGCCGGGAATCGAACCCGGATCAACTGCTTGGAAGGCAACTATGCTGACCATTACACCACCATCGCAGTGTGCGTTGCTGATAAATCACTGTGTACTTCGTTCTGTTTTATTTGCAAACAATCAGATAACCAAATTTACTGAAAATTAATATTCTTTGAGATTCTATAATTAAGTATAAGAAAGAGAAGAGTAAATATTATTTTAAAAAACAAATTATAGAATTTTTTAATTTTCATGGTGCTTTAAACCATTTATTTTATTTTAGCATAATACATTTTAACAATACAAACACAAAGTGGAAACAATATTGTTTTATACACATTTTTTTTCAGTGCATTGATATAGTTGTGTCTAGGGTTGCCAAATGTCCGGTTTGGTATGCATTCGGGTGGTTCTAAATTATTTAAAAAAATTCTTTATAAAACTGCATCTTTTCAAAATGTTATTTTTCTAGAACTAAAGAATATTTAGGGGTAGCTATCGGCAGTAAAAGTTAAAAAATAAATTACCTCTTTATTAAAAAAATATTTAATATGTTTATTTTTATATTATCTTTGTATTAGTTTTAATCAATTTTTTGGGAAAACGGCAACAATAAAACTTATTATTATTAAAGTTTTTAGTTTTTTTTTTAATTTTCGATTTTTCGCTTATAAGGCTTCCTCAGGAAATCTACAATAAGGGACGTTGTATAAATACTTACTAAATAAAGTATAAAGTATTTGATTCATTAATAAACAACATTTCCAAAAAGTTTCTATTTGGTGGATTTTTAGAAACACCAAAATTTTTACATTATCAAAATCAAATCTATGGTTTTCCTGAAAAGCATGTTGGACTAATGCGCACCTTAACTTACTTGTTTTTATGTCTGACGTATGTAGGTAACGAAATTCTAGTTTTTAAATAATTGCCAATCTGACCAACATACAATTAATTACAACAAGAACAAGGAATTTAAAACCAAAAGTGTTGTATCTTATCCTTCCAGTCATTCTAAATTTTGTACGTACAGTGTATTAAGAAGATCAAATGCTGTTGATGAAACTGATATCAATCGATAGGTTATGGTTCCCGTAGTAACATATTAAAATATTTACAGACATAATTAATAACAAAATTTATAATTAATGAAAAACCATCGATAAATTGTGCCTGTCAGTCTTTAATCCTTCAGTGCTCGAACTTCACTCAATCGCAAAAATAAAAATACCACATTGTGTCGTACAAAATTTACTTTCAAAATGATTCTGATACGAGATTTCATCTAGTGCATTTGATCTTCCTATACACAATCTAGAATGACTGGACTATATTACAATAAATTTGCAGCCCACACATATTAACTTAATAAAAAAATTAAACAAATAGAGAAGAAAAAACAATAAGTAAAAAAAACAATAAACTTTTGTTTTTAGATATCAGGATAGTCCTCAGATATCCAATTAATTAATTTGTCATAATTGTAGTAATCTAACCTAAATGACCACCAAAAAAATCTGACAACTAATAAGTAATTCTGACAACATTTATTCTGTAGAAAGTGAATCTGAAAGCAAAAAATTGCGAATTGTTTTTGAGAAAATTATTTTTTTTTTCAATAACTAGACTGAATTAACAATTTCTGCCTTAAAAATGGTAAATATAATCTTGTATTTAAGGCTTGTGCCTTATAAAATTACTAAGAACAAACTCTAAACCCGAAAAGTTTCGATTGTTTTCAGCGACTTCATTGGCAAAGAAAATTCAAACTGGCATAATATAATTGTCGATTAAAAAATTCCAGTAAGATGTCCAAACGACATCATTATCTGAACACAATAAAAAAATACCATATTTAAAAATGACTTTAGAAATTGGGAACTTTTTTATATTACATTTTCCGTAGTGCTTGCAATTATTTACTAGTCACCTTTATAAGATTTACAAAGTAACTACTTTACTCTAAAATTTCAATTGATACTAAAAAATTAATCCACCAGATTATAATCCTTCACATGAAACCCACACATGCTCTGAACAGATTACTCCAATCAACTCTTACTACATAATCATTATTCCATATAAAACATCAATTAAAATAAACTTATAAAGCGACCGCTTTCATTTCATCCAGTTACTTTTCCGAGCACAGTCCTGAGCCTCACAGTCAGGTACATTCGGAGTCACGAGGACACAAATAAACCACATAAAATCAATTAGCATTGAAATTGCCTTAGATAGAGCCATGTGATAATCTCCCGTAATAAACTTGTTAATTGCTCGTGGGCCAATCCAGAGCATTATAGGGTCCCTATAATAAGCCTCCAGTAGTCCAGTGCACTAAACAACTCCTCAACACACTCACAATCAAGAAGCAAGCACCAAGAAACTTCTGGTCATCATTCAGAGGAATAAATAGATAAGACCAGTAAAATATTGCCCCGCAGTTCAGTTCTGTGATTACACAAACAATTGCTTTTCACATCCTCACCACCGTACGTCGTTTATACGCGCATATAGTGGACCAGACAAGGACCAAATCAAATCCTGCTCGAAGGACCGGTTGACGTAAAGTTGGTTTGTTAATTGTTCCGTGCGGTAGTTGGTGCTCCTGGTTATAATGAATGGTCTCCACTACCGTTTTAAGAGATTTATCTGCCTCTGTCGAAAAATCGACTCTCTCTACGGCCGGTATTAATTGTGGTACGTTGTTTCTATTGCTGTGGTATGGCCTGAGGGTGAACTCGGTTTAGGCGTGATCGGATCGCTGTGGTGGTAAGACAATGGACGATTTATGGCACTAGGGAGACCGGGGAGCCGGCCAGATAAGGAGTCGGCAATTAAAAATGGGATTTGGCACTCCATTAAGTACGATTGGTGGTAATTATTGCGGAGCTAATATCCGTTAACGCAGCTTGTTGCCATGGAGAATGCTGTTTATTGCGATGGTTACTCGATTGCTGATTGAAAACTATTGTGGAGATTGTTGAAGGGGTTTTACTGAACTGAATGTTAAATGTTGAAAAATGTGTGATTTGTATAATTATGTTATTAATCTTTGGCGACTTTAAATGAACGATAGTTTTTTGTCGTCGTTTTAAGGGGTAATGCCACACTAAATTTTTTGAAAAATCTTGTTGAAAAGTCTTGAGGTCTTAGAAATAAGGTACAATACGTTTCATATTGGAAAAAAATTTAAATGCTTATTTGATGAACATACGGCCAAGCGTCTAGCCGAGCGTACATGCAAAATGTTTAGCGTGAGAGGTTACAGCCTAGAGACCTATACGCTCTTATCTTATTTGGAGGAATTACATGCGTGGTGTGAAATATAACATAAAATATGATCGAAAGGAGTCGAAAGGAAGGCGCAGATTTTCAAATAAAACTAATATGATAAACATTGGATCGTTTGGAACTAGAGTCGCCTCTGCCTGATAACGTATCCACAGTCCACACCGGTAAAAAAGTAATGTCGGTTGAAGATTATTACAACGTTGAAGTGGATGACGTTTAATTATCACCTTTTGAACTTTGTTGTTGTGTTTTCTGCTATTTCACAAGTTGTAGTGTGTAAAACGTGCAAATCAAATGCGAAATTGGCCGAAAGTGGCAACCGTGACTTAGGATTTCAAATCGTGGTTTCTTGTGAGAATTTTGAACAAAGTTTCATTCCGAGTTGCCGATTTGTTCAAAAAGGATATGAAATGAATAGCGGAATTATCCTTGTCATGCGCATAAGAATAGGTGTAGATGTAATTGAAAAGTTTTGCGCTTTCAAGGACCTTCCTCGTCAGATTTTTCACTCATTTTACGATAAAGTTGTTCGCACCGTTTTTGTGGAAACAGAAGCATTGTCAACAAAGTATGCAGAAAGCAGCAGAAGAAGGGAGAGCTAAAAGTCAATTGAAAATACTAAAAAAATAATGGCGTAACTGTTTCGGACGATGAAACATAGAGAAAACATAACTTTTCTTCTCTGTATGATTGGTGGCGCTTATCAGCTGGAGAAATGTTGTTGATATTCTCATAAAATCTAAATACTTACTGCAAAGCTTGCAAATTTTGGAATAAGAAAAGGCAATAAGAAAAGGAATGCATAGATCACGTGAAAAAACAATTGGCACTCGTCCCCGCCATTTGACAAAAAAACAGTTAGGGCCTCGAAGAAAAAGGGAAGTTAACCCAGAAGCCTATAAATGAGCTTTCAATTTATGATGGATAATCATGATTCAATTGATAAAATGAAGAAAATAAATCTGGGCGACACTGTATCATAAGTTCTGACAGATGAAATGCCACCTGGTGATTTCATTTTCACTTTCAAGTGACAAATAATAATTGATACCTTAATAACTTGTTTAACACCGTTTTTCATAGCGTACAGAGTATAACTAAAATTTTAATTCAAATTATAATACTGAATTGCAGATGTGTGATCAAATGTTTTGATTTATTAAAAAAAAAAGATGAAATCATGCGAGAAAACAGTAATTGAGGTAAATACTTAGTATGGTTTAATGGTTAATGTAGGTGTAGAAGCACTTATTGATAGAAAAATCGATTTTTTTTTTATGAGAAAGGCTAGTTATCTCTGCAATTGTTTATTTTAGCACTGGTGTGTGCTAGTGTTTTTTTTTTTGTGCAGAACGATGCGTAGAATTCAAAAAATTAATTCGATACATGGTGTTCCATTAAAAAAAAATAACTTTCTTACGAAAAACTATTTGCTTCATTTTGTTGCAGATTATGACCACCCTGTACACAATTTAGATATGGTAGATAATCACGCTAATAGAACGCTTCTTACTTAATCATAATCTAAGCATGCGCAATAAAATTAAAAATCGCTATTGAGATATACAATGTTTCTTAGACCGCTGTTTCTCCATAAAAATGCCAATAAATCAAAAAGTATAAAGTTAAGGGTAGGTAATGTTATTTTTCATTGTCGTAAAATTTAGTGAGGAATTTAAAATTGTTCCGAAATATAGGTTGTTCCATTTAAAAAGACATCAGTTTGGGTTGGTACTACCTTATGGAACACCCTGTATACACGCTAATAATTTTAAAATGTGCGCCTCGGCGTTCTGTATATATGAGTGAAATCAGTTTTAAAATATCTTCATTAACAGAGGCACAATCTTCCGAGATCGCACTGTTGAGACACCCAGTATAACATCTGCGTAATGTAGATGCATCAGGATCATTATATAATAATATATCTGTTTTGCAAAATACTGTAGCAGAATAATACAGGAAAGCAAATACTGGCAGCAAATAGTGGTAGACCGTACAACGCATGCGCACTCGCGTCCCGCTGCCAATACAAACATTGGACTTTCACAACATTGTGCAATAACCAAACACCACAGATAATTAAGTTATTCTACTCACGATTGCGCTGGAATTGTCCAAAAATCGCCGCCAGCCATCGGGGGTAAGTACGCGATAGAATAACCGACCCTCGGACATTAAAAACTCCCGAAATCCGCACAAATTCCGCCGAAAACTCGACAAAATCAAAGAAGCGTCTCAACGTACTCCCACCACCGGTACCGACTGAAGCTGGAGACCAACGCGTGGCGCTGTATGCGTGCGCGTTAAACAGCAAAGCCTACTACGAATTCTCTGCGATGATTTCAACTGTAATAACGTACAAATATTTTGCTTAATTTTGATTGTGAATAACTTTCGTCATCTTGGACCGATTTCGATTATTTTTTCGGCGCATTGTAAAGAATTTCATGGATATCGTTACATACCATTGCAATTTTTGGGGCAGCATCACCCATAATCAAAAGTACCCTTTTATATTTGTACTGGGTATCATCTAATAGTGGTTTAAAACTATCAAATCAACTACTGAAAGATAATTCAAGCGTTAATTTTTGGAACTATAAGGTTTCTATAAACTATAAAGTACATTTTAGATAATTTTACAGTAGAGCAAATTGTAATTTAAATTTGTTTCTGTAACGGAATAATATAAGAATTTTTTATTTAATTCTTTTTACAAGGAGTTGAATTATATGATATTTTATTATGAATTTATAACGAAATAAAATATAAGAAAGATGGCAGAAGAAAGGCAGAAAGCATACGAAGGAAGACGAAGAAGAAAGGAGGCATAAGAAGGAAGGAAGAAGACTTGAGGCCTAAGAAAGAAGGAGCAAACAGGCATAAGAGAAAAGATGAAGAATACAAGAAACATAAGGAGGAAGGACGAAGGATGAAGACGACAAGAGGCAGAAGAAGGAAGGAAGATAAAGGCAAGAGACATGAGATGAAAGAAAACAATCTGATGTGGACAGGCACATGACTTTATCATACTATATCCAAAATTAATATTTTAGCTACATGAGATTCTATTTGATGGATCAATTTATGGCTTGTAAAATGGTGCGTACATCTCAATCCCAGTAAATGCGAAGCGAAAATATTTACACTCAGAAAAATTCGAAATACCCCTGAGATTCACATAAACAACGAACCAATCGCCTGGAATCCACCTGACAAAGCAGTCAAATACCTAGGCTTGCATCTAGACCAACGACTTACATGGAGCTTTCATATAAATACTAAACTAAACCAGGGATACAACAGACTAAGAGAACTATACCCGCTAATAAATAAGAAATCTTCATTGAAAAATCTTCATTTATTTATTATCATTAAATGACGTCATTAAGTTGAAAAATTAAAATCAAATTTGATTTCCAACGCTTTATTGTGGGTCTATTGGGCTTATCAAATCCATTTACTAACTTTAATAACAATTATTAACAAAGAAAAACTGAAATTTCCTTTGTCCTAAATGATCATAAAGTGAAATTTTACATTTCAGATACCGGGACGAAAACAGCTTCTTTTTACGCCCTACGGCAATAATAGTATATTATTCTATGAGCAAGTGATGTAAGCAATTACTCACGAGAACGAAGTTTGCAGCACGAGCCGTAGGAAAGTGCTGCAAAACGTTCGAGTGAGTAATTGCCATTACTTGCGAATGGAAAACTATACATTTTCTACGACTATACAATACTTTTTTAAAATTAATTTAGTGCGTATTGGGACGGCGGTGGCGCGGCGGTACATATAGGTATTGTTTTTTTTTTGTTTTTTTATATGACACTAATAAAGATTTTTTTTCTAAAAGTGTCAAATATTGACAGCGAAGAAAAGATAACAAGGTATCTAACCTACAAAATGACAGACAATTATTATCCCTTGTTGGTGCGTATTGATGTATTAAATAAGTCACATTATAACACTTTTTTGGACGACTTAAATTTGTCGGCAAGCTCACCAAACTAGGCTATCAAAACATTTTCGAAAAATGAGCTTACATTTTTTTCTGATTCGCCAATCCATAAACGCTTTCTGGGCTTTTTCGTATTTTGTCCTCGATTTTTCGGGCAATTAATTTAATGTGCGGATTTGCGCGGCTTGTATTACATCAGGTGGAGAACACGTTTCCTCTTGTTCGCTATCAGAATCCATTTTTTTATAATTATGATTAACGAATTACCGTAATTACTGTACACTGTACGTATGTGGTGGTATGTGGTACGTATGTATGTGTATTTCGTTAAAATATCTGACAGATTAAAATTGTTTTAGCCTCAGCGTTCGTCGTTTAGCGACGTTGTCAACGCCATGACAACGTCGCTAAGCAGTCTCTCTAAACACGATGGAAATGAAAATCCGCGCTATGATTGATTCTACAGCCGTGAGAAATGAAATATTTCTCATGGCTCGCGGGGTATGAGGAACCAGGAATGAAATGTTTGTCATGTGTGTGGGAAAAGGTTAGTATTACTTATCATAAATTGCCATGATAATGAATGCATTCATCAATAGGAGTAGAAAAATTCTCTTCTTATTGCGCCTAGGGCATAAAGGATTGCCATGGTTATATGTCAAATATATCAAATATTTGTCATTCAAATAGTAAATTTTAAATCGCCAATGTCAATTATTGGCGATTAAGGTTCTAAGTTTCACAATTAATTGTCTGTATTGTCACTTATCAATGTCAACTATTGGCGATTAAGGTTATAAGTTTGACGATTAATTGTCACTCAAGTCCGAATTGTTTCTATTGTTATTCAACTCCGTAGATAAACATGTCACTTGATAACGTCAAAATATTTATTAATATTATTGAAACGGAGGAACAAAACCATTGTGTGCTAACAGCAAAATCAACCAGTTTATTTTAAATTATGATATTTAGCTTATAGGTTCTTTAATCATAGAGTATTTTAAAAAAATCTGATGTGGCCAGGCACATGACTTTATCATACTATATATAAAATTAATAGTTTAGCTGCATGAGATTCTATTTGATCGAGATCGGCTGTCTGCATTAAAATAAAACTAGTAGAACTAGACAAATATCTCGATTAAAGCTGCGTTCGGATATTGTACTTCGTTGACAGCGGGTACACCGTCCAAATGACACTTACGTGTTATTGGGTGTAAAAGGTGTAACGGTGTTCAATATCCGAACGCAGCCTATATTGACAGTAGCATTTTCAAGACATTAGCGTTTGACACTAGCTACTGTCATTAGAATCAAAATAATCTGACATATCCTGGCTACTAGTTTTAAAGCAGTACGTCCGATCTCGATGAAATACAATTTGCTCATGCGGCTTAACTATAAATTCTACCAAAAAATGTCATACACATAAATTATGGAAAATTTCCTCTCCTTTAATTTATTATTTAACTATTTTGACGACATTACACAAATAGCGGCTCATTTGCAAAATCTTCGAAAAATGCTATGAGTAAACCACCAGTTCCTTTGGACCCTTTTCAACAGAAAGCTTTTCAGCTCTAAGTTTGGTTATAAAACTTCTAAATATGAAGTTTCGTCCCGATACCATTAGTAGTTTCTCCGGAATCGTCTCCACAAAAACGGGTACACACACACACACATACACACACACACACACACAGACATTTTTTTGTACCTTGGTCAAAAATGTTCAGGGGACCCAAAAAGACATATTTCCGCTAAAATCTCAAAAAAATTTTTTGGCATGATTACAATACTTTACATACTGCGTATGTCCGAGTTGGTTAATTGATGTCATCTGACGTTTTACAACTATTTATTTAATTTAACACCGCCAAATGTCTTATTTCTTATACACAAAAATGTACCTACTTCATGACCCAAAGATCAAGCACAAGTAAGAAGAGAATCATTTGCATATGTAAAGTTTCTTTTCTCCGAAATTTAATGTAGGGTTCTTCAGAATTCGACAATGTTCAAATTTTATACATTAGAATGTTTTTAAAAAAAGACAATCCTGAAATATTGATTTGAACTTTGTTGACCTTTGATGAATGAAATCTAAATTGTCGCATTGGACAAAATTTCTGGTTAACTACTTATCTTATCAATTACCATAAACATGCCGTTATTTGCAACCAAATGGAGCTGTACTCAAACTAAATAAATAATAAGAAAATAATAAATAATAAATAAATTAAAAACTGGCAATTACTTTTAAAAAAATGTTAATACGTCTTTCTAAAGCTGGTTAAGAACAATGGTATTTTCAAATAAGGATTGTGTGACCGAGGGGATAAATAGAAGCAGAAGAAGAAGAATCGTGGGCGCACCGTCCAGTCAGTCGGTTTTATTTTAAATTTGTCCCGAGTCTCATTAAGTGTCCGGTAGCTTCATTTCTTAATTAACATCTCTTGCGTGTTATCTGGGAGAATGATGTCGGTCGGCCGTTCTTTTGCGATAGCCCCTGTTGCCCGCTCTACCTGTTGATGTTATATATCCGTTCCAGACACGCACATACTCTCTGCTCTCTCCACAGATAGCAAAGCACCGCCATGCCAACAAAGTCTTTAGCATCCTCTCGGTCAGAAGAATTCCTGCTGCAGCCAGACTGCAACCACCTCCTCCGGATCAGGTATACAAATTATTTATTGGCAGATATAGAGCTCAATTCGTTGTGAGCGTTATCACACGTTGCCACATCTTTTTAAACGGAAATCTGATAGCCGGAATGGTCGAAACAGTGCCACACAATGGCGTGGTGAGAGTGTGTGGATTGAAAAACTTTGTTTCCAGGAATGGTTCGATAAGAGTGAAGGAGTGAGAAGAATTAACAATTAGATTCTACATTACCTACTTCTTTCATAAGACTATGGAGGAATTGAGAATACAGCAAACGTGATTGCAAGAAAGATGATTATAAATTCAGAACTATAAATTTCTATGCATTTCTGGTGTCTCTGAAATAATTGCTAACTTTGAAGGAGCTTATTCACCAGGACTTAAGAATAGTACCTAATATTACTTTTCTAAAATTTAATGCCCTATATATCATACCATATTATGAACACTAAATAAATTGTTTATGAGATATTGAGATATGAGATACAATTGTTTGTAAAAAGTGGCAATTGCAGGCATTTTTTAAAAACCTATTTAAATACCACATATTTACAGATATCAAAAAAAATCTGATGTGGCCAGGCACATGACTTTATCATACTATATATAAAATTAATAGTTTAGCTGCATGAGACTCTATTTGATCGAGATCGGCCATGCCTGCATTAAAATAAAACTACTAGAACTAGACAGATATGTCGATTAAAGCTGCGTTCGGATATTGTACTCCGTTGACACCGGGTACACCGTCCAAATGACACTTACGTGTTATTGGGTGTAAAAAGTGTAATGCAATATGCGAACGCAGCTTAAATTAATAGATGTTATTGTCAAAACATTAGCGTTTGACACCAAGACTACCTACTGTCATTAGAATAAAAAATCTGACAAATCCTGGCTACTAGTTTTCATGCAGTACGACCGATCTCGTAGAAATAGAATTTGCTCATGCAGCTAAACTATTTATTGTACCAAAAAATGTCATGGTGATAAATTATTCAGAATTTCCTCATCTTTAATTTATTATTTAACTATTTCGACAAAATTCCAGAAATAGCGGCTTATTTGCAAAATCTTTCAAAAATGCTAAGACTAAACCTCCAGTTCCTTTGGACCCTCTTCAACAGAAAGCTTTTCAGCTCTAAGTTTGGTTATGAAACTTCTATACTTCACATACACACACACATACACACACACAGACATTTTTTGTACCTTGGTCAAAAATGTTCAGGGGACCCAAAAAGACATATTTCCGCTAAAATCTCAAAAATTTTTTTTGGCACGATTACAATACTTTACATACTGCGTATGATAAAGTAAAAAATTGTCAGTTAAAAACTAAAACCATACCTAGATGCTGATGTCATGAAAAATTAGATGAGCAATACAAGGTGATCGTAGCACGCACTAATATTTTAAAAATTTTAAATGACTTGTGTGTCTTATTACCTTAAAAAGATGAATAACATATGAAAAAATTAATCAATTTTGTTCATCAAAAGCTCCATGGAAAGGTAATAAATTGTAGAACATGAGAAATGTATAGATTTTGTGTTATAATTACATTCTTGTGTATTATATTTATTTTAAATAATAATAGTTTTTACTTTATCATACGTAGTATGTATTGTAATCGTGCCAAAAAATCCTTTTTTGATTTTAGCGGAAATGTCTTTTGGGTCCCCTGGACATTTTTAACGAAGGTAGAAAAAATGTCGGTGTGTGTGTATGTGTACCCGCTTTTTGTAGCGACGATTCCGGAGAAACTACTGAAGGTATCGGGAGGAAACTTCATATTTAGAAGTTTCATGACCAAACTTAGAGCTGAAAGGCTTTCTGTTGAAAAGGGTTCAAAGGAACTGGACGTTGTGTTCATTTTTGAAAGATATTGCAAATAAGCCGTCATTTCTGGAATTTCGTCGAAATAGTAAAATAATAAATTAAAGTAAAGAAAATTCTGAATAATTTATGACTATGACATTTTTTGGTAAAATTAATAGTTTAGCTGCATGAGCAAATTCTATTTCATCGAGATCGGTCGTATTGCAAACTAGTCAGGATTTGTCAGATATTTTGATTCTGACAGTAGGTAGTGTCAAACGCTAATGTGTTGACAATACCTATTGTCAATATGATCAACATATCTGTCTAGTTCTGCTAGTTTTATTTTAATGCAGACATGGCCGATCTCGATCAAATAGAATCTTACAGCTAAACTATTAATTTTATATATAGTATGATAAAGTCATGTGCCTAGCCACATCAGATTTTTTAGTAAATGAAAGTAGGTGTGAAACTCAAATGAAAATGAAAAACAAAATTGGTAATACAAACCAGCTTCGTTAAACTGTGCAGTGACCTATAAAAAATAATTTAGTAAACTGAACAGAAGTCTCCATGCTGTTAACAGTAAACAAACTCTCATAAAGTCAACAATAAATACAGGATCATTCTAAGCAAGATATAATATGTTTTTACCTATATTTGCTTTTCCTGACCCCCTATGTTACAAAGTAAAGAAATTTTGAAATGTTACTTAGCAATTAAGTTATCTGATTATAGCTTCTACGACAGTAGAAGCTATAATCAGATAGCGTGGATAGCCCGGTATAATAGTACTTTTCAATACCGTTAATCGAAATCAGTTTGGCCTAGTCCATACCATTTTGACCTAAAGTATGGGGGGGGGGGGGCGGTAGCGCCCACTTTGAGAATCACTGCTGTAGAGAGACAAGGTTTAAGAATTACTTTAGTTGTTTTTGGGTACTGCGTTCGTTTGCCATACGATTGCAAAACATGGAAAAATATACATTAGAAATGTCATATCAAGTTGTTAATCATTTGATAAACGTAACACTTTGTGCAGGGATAAATATTATTAAATATTTCAAATATAATACGTAGTAGGATCACCTATTATATTTACTGATCAACACGTCATTGATGTGATATCTTTTCTGATATACGCCACACATTTAAAAAATCCGCATATTGCAAATTTTAATCATAGATACAGCATTGTATCTACATTCTAGAATTATCAGCAATATTCCCGCCCAAGTCGGTCGTTTACATTAATTACAAACGTGCAGGAAATGTGGACAATAACTGTTCCATAGATAAGTGATATTTCACGCGCATTAACGCTGACTTTTACAGAAGTAGTTCAGTTATTTTTCGCTCAGACTATAATATCAGCAGGTATATTATAATTACAGCGTTCTGCGGCGCAGTAGCCTCTCCATAAACAGCAAAAAAGAAACGCGGGGCATGCGGCGGCTAGCAAAAGGAAAAGAATGGGTCCTGAATGTCTCGCAGCGTGATAAGAGGAAGTTGTAATTGCCGCTGTTCGCTCGGTCAGGGTAATATGAATCACGTAGCCAATGGTTTGGAACAAATGTCTAGTACGTCCTTAGGTTACCTTTGCGACACTGCGCCAACCGGGCGATTATGATTTATGCTAATTGTTGATACAATAACTGCGGCAGGTGCTTGCGTAACTGACGTTTTACTGATCGATTTACAATTCTCATTTGATATTATCTGTTACTAGATCGGTTATCATAATCGTGTCTTATACAGGTGTATCGCCGGTTATGGGTTTATTAAATGTACCGTAGTGGGGACCTTACTTTCCTACCATCGATTTCTTTTCATGCGCCCTCTAGATTTGTTCTAGTCTTTCAAAAAAGGCAAAGGGAAACGGGGAGGCTTGCCACAATCGATTTGAAGTTTCAACATTTCTGTAACCTCTGTATAATTTGACGTATAACCGTAATTTAACATTTTCTATTAGAAAAGTAGGTAGAAATGTAGGTAATGATAGAAATGTATCGTCCTTTGGTTGTCTTATAACAATATTTACTTAACCATTTAAAAAAATCGTATGCTAAGACATGGGAAAGAACCATTTATATTTACTTTATTGTCGTCACATTTATGATTTTTAGAACTCCGCGACTTTGTAACGGAGTAATGGAGAAACATCTAAGAACCATTTAATTCTTTTCACAGGGAGCTTAATCATATGATATTTTATTATGAATTTATAACAAAAAAAATCATACATAACAATATTGTTGGCCCTTACAACTAAACCTTAAACGTTTATAACTAAAGTTGGATCTGAAAATTTAGAATCAGAAATGAAAGCGAATGAAGGAAACGACAACATCGGTCGTCCAGTAGATCATACAGGATGATTCATTAATGTTGCATAGGACAATATCCGTTCTCTTAAGAGAAAGATAAAAATGATTTATACAAAAGTTGTTTGACCCATCATTTTACACAATAAAAAATATTTTTTCTACTTTGCATTCACAATGCACACATGGTAACACTGTTTTCTAAGACCGAAAACAGTCACATTTTTGTCTAAGATTGCCAGAATTGGTACACATTGATATCAAATGCCAAATGTCAAACGTACAATACATAACCACACACTACCTCTTTTTAATCGCTTGCAATCGCATAAACAGCGAAATATCAATATTCTATACATATTTAAACATGCGTGTAGCCTGCTATAGTATGGCCAAAGGTTGTGGCTTTCTTAGTTTTGCTGTGTTCATCAAAATACGCCAGCATAACGTTTTCGGTGATGTTTTACGACTCTGGTAAGTGATCGTTATCATTCTTTTCAACTAAACATCAAATCCCCTTTTCAGATATAATTCAAGGACCACATTTACTTTAATAAGGTATTATGCGAAGATCAAACCTACATCGTAGATATGAATGATTTTAATTACTGCTACAAGATTGTACATGCGCAATCAATGGTTTATCAGCATACACGTATGAAGCTATAGTACATTTAAAGTGTAGAGGATTTCTTAGTTTATGTAACGTATAAGTTTTCGGTAACATTTTCGACCGAATTCTGTTCGGCTCAATTCGTATTCATTTTTGTCCGTCGCTTTCGACTTCGTCTTAGTTCTGGTTGTGTGCAATATATTTATTTGTATTACCTCCATCACATGTAATTTTACTAAGTATAATTTATTCTAATAAACTACTTTGCCGAAATTAAAATTGGGTTTCAATTATAAGTGCTTGTAAATATATAAGCCGCAACGGCTACGTAGCGGAATTAGGTAGAGACCGCTATTAAACGTTAGGCGTTAAAACAATTCTTTACTAAGTTCTGGTTCTTCGAAGTAACTAATCAGTCACCGCCAAACACTTCTATTCTGATTATTATACTTATGAAACCACTATTAAAGTTGTTGACTTTTTAGGTTGTTTCATGTATTTATCACAGTAGGGTTAAAAGTGTTGCCCCAAGCTCCATTATGATCATCGTTGAGACCTCGCTGAATATTTATTCAAACTTGTAGGCTAAAGTAGAGTAATTTTATTCACAATTAGATTTTGTGAAGATTTTATCTCATAGATCTCATCCTTAACGAAGTTGACAGTTACTACAGTGCTGCCACGTGGTACCCGCGAAATACCCTAGATTCTAATTTAGCGCAATATAGTAACCACAATTTCTAAATATATATAAAATTAGTGACGCAAAGTAGAAAAAATAGTATATTAAACTCGTTTTATAAGACGTATTGGCGCACTCGTTCCATTTGGGCACTCCTCGCTACGCTCGTCGTGCCCAAAACAACTCCTGCGCCAATTTGACGTCTTATAAAACTTGTATAATAATATACTATTATTGAATGAAACGCCCTGTTGTATTTCCAACTGGAGCCGGTTGAAAACATGCAAAGTGAATAGTTTCTAAGATATATGCGTTTATTTTTTAAGAAAATGTGGTTAAGGCCGTTTTTTTTAACACAATTGTTTAGATAATATCTTACAACTGGGTCGCGTAATAAATAAAGCCTGTAGATAAATGATAATTGCCAAAGAAATTAGATACGATTCACAGAGTTTGTCTCGCACGTACTCATTAATTCTCAAATAACATTTAGATGAGTTGTTGCTTTTTTACTTTATCATACGTAGTGTGTAAAGTATTTATTAAATTTTTTAATTTCATTTTAGATTTTAGCGGAAATATGTCTTTTTGGGTCTCCTGAACATTTTTGACCAAGGTACAAAAACATTTCTGTGTGTGTGTATGTCTGTGGCTCTGTGTTAGTGGTTCTAATGACAGTAGATAGTGTCAAACGCTTGTGTTTTGACAATACCTATTGTCAATATAATCAAAATATCTGTCTAGCTCTAATAGTAGTTTTATTCTAATGCAGACATGGCCGATCTCGATCAAATAGAATCTCATGCAGCTAAGCTATGGGCCTGCTCACATCAGATGTCTTGTTGTTATGAACATCCTATAATAATAATAATAATAATGTATGCGATTTACGCGTGCATTATTTAAATAGATATGTGCATTGAAATACATACTTTGAGAATTAAAATACTAAATATAGTGCATTAAATAAATGTCCATATGTTACATAAGAAATTTCATATTGCGCCCCAGAATGAATAACTTGTGCATTAAAATTATACATATTCAGCATTCAATAAATATGAATATGTTACATGAAAAATGTCATAATGAGCAATATATTATTCGTACTGTGCCCTAAATTGAAAGGCGTGCATTAAAATAATAAATATTGGGTACTAGATCTACTGCGCATCAAAATTCACGCTGATATGATTTTGACGATTCATATGCTAATGATAGCGCGTACTTTTAATAATATACGACCTTATTAATTAATTCAAATAGCTCGAAGCTAGTTATCGACACTTTTTTAATGGCAACTCCATATTTTGTGTACTGATATTGATAGATCTGTTATTTGTTTTAAAGATAATTCTCGAGAAAAAGACAGTTGAAAATTGAAACTAGCATATCAAGTCAGATTATTCCGCTTTTTTTATTTCTTCTGGAGCCATCCGCACATCACTTAAAGAACCGATCAAAATGCTTCAAAATAATAAGAATAAATACTTCATTTATGACCAAACTCTTAGGATTCAGGATTCAGATTAAGATTTCCGATGAAGTCATTTTGAGGTTTCTAGAACAATCAGTTTAGGCGGTATAAATTTGTAAAACTTCGCGTTTTTTACATTTTTACCTCAATTTTTCGATAACTTTTTTGCGCTTACTATATATCCGCTACAGGTTGCAGAACTTAATGCACGTTATAATATTTGTAGGGCGCATTATAATATTTTCAAATGCTGAGTTATTTAAAAATATTTTTTTCAATGAACAAGTATTGTTTAAGCTGCTAATTATACTTTTATAGGGGTAACGATTGTAACGATCGAGAGGGGGTGTTAGAGATAAGTAGGCACCGGAATAGCGGGAACATCGTTGTTATATATTGTGTATAAAGTTATAGTGACATACTATGTATTGATGTGTTATGTCATTAATAGAAACTACCAATTTTCTATTCTCGTCTCTGAACTTCTGCACAATTATTTATTCCGATGTACATTTATATAAATTTATTGCACATTCATGTTTTTTAATGCACAAGTAATTTTTTGCAATTTAATGATAATTTTTTGCATTGCTCAAATATATTTTGTATTGGACGAATATTTTTGGTATTGGTCAAATATTTTATCAAATGCCTACAATAAATGCACGTTTTATTGTATTTATTGCGCATATAATTTGAAATTAATAATAATGTACTGTTCTCTATACCTATTGGTTATGCTTATTATATGACAAAATCAAGTATTTAAGCTTAAAATAAAACGAAATGTTTGGTTTATGGTATATGTATCGTAAATAAACAAGTGGTAAATGAAATGGAAAATTTACATGAAAGGTGACAAATTTTGTTTTTTACTATTAAAAAAAAAGTAAAGTATGATAATTTGATTTAATGTACATTTTTATTTCAGAGGTTACCTACAGAAGAAACTTAGGATGCTTGCTTTGGCTTTTACCTATGATGTATATCTATAGAAGCAAAAATATGCTTTAGTCAAATACAATAATTATTTTGCATTCGTCGACTATTAAAACAAGTTTGTTAACTTTTATAACTGTACAGTGGAAAGATTATCACAGTAAATTTATTGTTTCCGAGCTATCTGACGTGTGGCTGCAGAGAATTAATAAACAAAAGGAAAGGTAGAACATGGAAAAAACATTTATTGGCTGATGAATGATTACTTACATTCACTCGTTCATCGCTAATTTCTTCGTCATTCACATTTACTGTAATGTAAATAATAATAAAAGTTATTGCTATGAATATCATTGTAATGAACATAATTTTGGAAAAAAAAGGTCCACCCTAATTTTATAGGTCTTCGAAAGTTGCAGCAAAAGACAATTAACAACTAGAAATCAGTTTAGCCCTACTTTAGCTCTCTTCAATTATGTAAATAGATAATTTGAAATTTCATTGCAACCACTGTAGTATATTTTATGAGTATTATGAGTATTTTATGAGTATGCCAGTAGTTCAGCTTAGGTTTGGAAACAAGAACAACAAAATCCACCTCTTCCTCAAATCTTCCTAATCAGAATAAATACCACTGCTCGCATTCAAGGACCGTTAAACTTTTATTTCGATAGTACATACACACAGTGGAATCCCGTAAAGTTCTTAGGCGACCTTAAAACTGGTCCTTAATATAAACCCGGTGACGTTTTACCCGCGTTTTACGATTCCTAATGCAGTCGTTTCAGCTTCCAGCGGTACACAACGATCAGATATGTATCGATGTCCGTTCGCTGGTACGGTGGCCGCCCGATTGATATGTATAGAAGCAATTAAGGTGCTTAATTACTTCTTCAAATGGTCAACTAGATGCGTCTCCGGATGCTGAATCGTCAATGAAAGCTGTTACATGCTCGTAGCGGCATTTTATATATTTGCTACGTTTATACGATTTCTTCATTATGCACGTGTATTCGTTCGTAGTGCACCGTAATGGGCAAAGAAACAAAAGTAACAGCTGTTTGCTGCTAATTGTATCTACGAGTTTTTAGTTTATAATTTTTGTAAGAAATGATTTTATATATGCGGAGATAAATTATTATTTATATTATACAGTGTGTTTCAGCCCAGGTTTACCTAACTATACGAATAATGGACATACATTTTAATTTCTCGAGAGGATTTATTCTTATAAAGTGTTTTTGATACCCACCGTCAGAATATAGATTTAACATACAAGTTGTTCGAAAAACAAGAAGCAGTTAAAATTTTTAATTAAAAAATTCTTGGGAAATATTTGTTTTAAAAGTAATTTTATGCTGAAATATAGAATTGGGATGTTGGCTCAAACCTTCATAATTCAAAAAGACTAGTTGAAATTTTGGAATCAGAAATTAGGTTTTAGTAGTTTTTCGTGCATGAAATGGCCGTTTTTTATTTTAAAAATCTGATGTGGACATGCACTTAACTTTATCATACTATTTAGCAGTGTTTCCCCATGCAAACGCTGATGTTGTGACAATACTGTCAATAGTATCAAAATATCCGTTAAATCCTGGCTAACTAGTTTTAATGCACTACGAGCGATCTCGATCAAGTAGAATTTGCTCATGCAACTAAACTAAACCAAAAAATGTCAGACATAACTTATACAAAATTTCCTCTACACAGATAGAATTTTCTGTTTAACTTAAATAAATATTAGTTTGAATGGCAAACATATATTTATTTGCTACAAAGAATGTTTATTTGAGTCAAATACCATTTGTTTGGAGTACAAAATATTGTTATGACTCAAATAAACATTCTTTGTAGCAAATAAATATTTCTTACCTCTCGTCAAACAAATATTTGTTTGAGTTAAGAAAAATTTCTATCGGTGTACTTTAATTTATTATTTAACTATTTTGACGAAACTACAGAAATGTCGGCTCATTTGCAAAATCGTTGAAAAATGCTAAGAGTAACATCCAGTTTCTTTGGACCCTTTTCTTTCAGCTCTAAGGCAAAATTACTGATATCCTATCCCACGTTCGGGAAATATGTTATACATCAAAATAGAGTTAATTTTGAATGAATTAAATTAAATTTTATGGTCTGGTGTTTTCTTCGATCGATTTCTTTAAGCTGAATACGAAGCCAAGCTCAAAAGATGCTTGAGATGATTTTTTTTCCAGTTTGCTTTTTTGCGTCCACGCATGCAACACACAGAAACTTGGTCAGTCCCTCACGGACATTCATAAAGATTTTTTTAAGATTATGTAAAGGATTTATGTTGAACATTTACTTTGAGATACTTTTACAGTTTCGGGAATATTCTGTGAAACAATGGAAATTCACAACTATTCTAACATGCATTCATAAAATTCTCTATCCACCAATGTATTTATCTAGAACATTTTTTACAATATATATATATATATATATATATATATATATATATATATATATATATATATATATATTTTACAATTGTGAATGTAGGCCAGGGTTGTTATGTGTAAAACACTTTGTTTTAAAACAGTGTTTTAAACATGTTTTATAACAAATATTTTGTTTTAAATGTTTCAAACAGTTTGATGTAAATGTTGTGTTTTAAACTGCCGAAATTTGAACAGAATATTTAATTATTTAATCAGAGCTGAATGCTAGCTTTAAGATTTGTATGCATAGTTCAAATAAAAAATTTGATGTGGCCCGGCACATGACTTTATCATACTATATATAAAATTAATAGTATATCTGCATGAGATTCTATTTGATCGAGATCGATCGTGTTTGCATTAAAATAAAACTAGTTAGCCAGGATTTGACATATATTATGATACTATTGATAGTAGGTACTATTGACAGTCAAAACATCAGCATTTGACACTACCTACTGTCATTAGAATGAAAATATCTGTGAAATCCTGGCTAACTAGTTTTATATTAATGCAGACACGACCGATCTCGATCAAATAGAAAATAGAAAAATAGCTATTATATGAATAAACTATTAATTTTACCAAAAAAAGTCATAGACATAAATTATACAAAATCTCTACTTTAATTTATTATTTAACTATTTTGACGAAATTACCCGCTCATTTGCAAAATCCTTGAAAAATGCTTAGAGTAAACATCCAGTTGCTTTGGACCTTTTTGAACAAAAAAAATGTCAGCTCTAAGTTTAGTCATGAAAGTTTTGTCCAGATACCTTTAGTAGCTTCTCCGGAATCATCGCCACAAAAAAAAAACGGGTACACACACCCACACACACACACACACATTTTTTGTACCTTCGCCAAAAATGTTCAGGAGACCCAAAAGGACATATTTCCGCTAAAACCCAAAAATTTTTTTTACAATACTTTGTCATACTATGTATGATAAAGTAAAAATCAGCACATTTTATCTTTTGATAAATTTGTGATGATAATGTTAAAGATAAAATAAGAACAAACTATAAAGATATATAGCATTAAATTAAATTTAAAACAACTTTTCCCTATGACATTTTACATTTAAGGAATCAACATGAAAACAAATCGCGTTAATTCACTTTTACACTTTGTCACGAATCCCGAAAAAATTCTGTAGCAAAATCCCAGAAACTTTCTCAAAATCTTATTACGTGAAAAGTTGTCGTTTTTTACCTCTAAATTTTGCTTTTTAATGTTTTGTTATCAACAAATTTCATTTCGATTTAACAGTTTTTGCTTAGCATCTGAATTCTATTGGATTTGTTATTGGATAACGTACACACATAAAAATTTTACGGAGTAAACTTGGACGGAGTTAAACAACGCCGAAAAGAGTGAACTTTTCACCGAAAATCAGTTGAAGTTACACCAATAAATTGTTATATTACTTATTTTCGGAGTAAATTAACTACATAACAGGGAGTTGTAAATAGTTGATATCCAAATCGGTGAAAATATTCATCGGCGCGGTGAAAATTTTCATTGGCGCTGTGAAATGAAAGTTAACATCGCGCAGGGTGTTGAAATAACAGACAAAGGCGAAAAAATACATTGCTTGGTGTTAAAATATGACCAACATTCTGATGGAGTGATAAAACTCCCAAAAGTAAACATTAATTCTCCTCTGTACGACGTTACTCTCTAACACCGTGTCCGGAGTTACTAATATTCGGAAATCGTATTATTTAATCTGTAAAGTGTAAAGGATTTTAAGAAATATACCCGTCAACAAGTGGCGACAGGTTGTCGCCCCCTCTGCAGTATTCGGGCTTTGGTTCGTGTTCGTTCTTTCGCACATACCTTCGTGGGCTGCTGTGATGTACGTTTGTTATGTTATTATGTTCACAATGGAGCAGAGCATTTTCATCGGCGTAAAATACGACAATGAAAATGGGTGAGAATTGTGAAAGATGTCCTAGATTTCGAGGCAGTTCATACGACAGGTAAGTTATATTAGTTCATTAGAAATAAAAACCAGTAGGTTGTAACTAATGTTGGTCAAACCGGATTATCTCGAAACATGTGCCGGTAAGAAAAACATTGGTACACCTATACAACCTGTTGGTTTTTACTTCTAATACTTCACCAATGTCATGGAGCAATTCAAATTCAAAGTTTAACATTATAAAGGAAACAGAAAACATAAACAACAACAAATTTTTGCATAAATTTTTTTTCAATAAGTATAGCTATTATGCACATTTTTTCTGTACAGGTGCAAAAATATTTGGAATAGGTAGAGGAAGCAAGATATGAAGATATCAAATACTATGATGAAGCGAATTATGAAATAGACAAGGAGTTGTCAGTCGACTTTATATGGCACAGTGAACGAGGAGTTACAATACAAAAATTTATTTTATTTGTAAGTATTATAAAACTGTAACTTACTCTGAGTATTATGAAGCATATAAAATACAGGAACATGAAATCGATGAGCAATGTGTTATTTGTTTTGAAAGTTTAGAACATATAGTTCCGTATGATGGCCTCATTCCTTATAATAATGAAAATGATTTATATATTCTTAGCAGTTATGAAATTATAGAATAGAATATAGGTTCACTGTTTAACTTGCTGTATATTTACATTATTAAATACAATTTAAGTAAGTTTACTTTAAGAATACAGTATTTTATTTATTTATATATGTATTTTGGAAGAATAAACGATTCACATTTATTTATGTTTTTGACTAGCCCCGGTAATATTCCTAATAAAGGTAAGTACAACCCTGGAATATAGTAACTCCCTTTGATACATATTTAACTACATTATATAACTCCTTTAAGAAAAGAATAACTCCCAACAGGGTAATTTTTATACTTCAGCGGAGTTTACAAACATCGGCACGAATATATTTCACTACTACAGCAGAAATATTGAACTCCGTTAGGATAATTTTAACATTCGCGAGGTGATAAATTCCTACTCCCTAAAGATATATTTTTTACTCCTTGACGGATAAGCGCTTACTACAAACGGAGTGAATGTACTCTGCTAAAATTTAACTCCGTCTGATTTCACTACATTCCCAAACGGTCGCGAGGGAAATACATAGAGGAGTTGAATCGGTGTTAAATTCAAGTCCGTATTTTTATGTGTGTAGCAGATTTTCACATTAACAATCAATTTTCATCAGAAAGGTATTAAAAAATAAAAATAATATACGGGACATTTTAATCTATCATGAAACATTCGATTAAGTTGAAAAAATACGCTTCCCGTGTCGTGAAAACGAGACCTACTTGTGTTTCTCTTCAATAGCCTCATTTGTCTAAAAAAAATCATTTTAAAAATAAGAAACCAATTATATCTCTACTAGACTACTACAAACTAGCGTGTTCGCAATATAGAATAGAAATTTGTTGAAGCTATTCATGCCCAAATTCTATTTGGAAGGATCCACCAATTTCAAGACATATATGTATAACAACTAGTTTGCATACAGCGTGTTCACAATATTGGACCACATCTATCAAACTACTTCCGTTCAAAGAATGACGATTTTCCTATTGTAACAGCTTGTATATGGTTAAGTTTTAGGAATGTAGAAATTTTTTTTACATAAAAAAAACTGCTAGCATGCTATTGTGTAAAGATTTACTATTATATCATTTGATACAAGCACTTTTCGTGAA
The DNA here is from genome assembly GCA_963966075.1 of Aphodius sticticus. Taxonomy (NCBI): domain Eukaryota; kingdom Metazoa; phylum Arthropoda; class Insecta; order Coleoptera; family Scarabaeidae; genus Aphodius; species Aphodius sticticus. The sequence continues at coordinate 69,836,848 of OZ014509.1, forward strand.
AACGTTTCAGACAAAAGTATCTGTAGAATAAAGGTATTAAACAGGGTTTGTTGAATATTGGATTCAACGGTTTTAGCTTGGAACCCTTTCTTACAGGATTTTGCTTGAATCTAAGCTCGATCATATACAGAGCACTACTGCATTATACAGGGGTTCCACGTTTTTTCCGCTTTTTTTTAAGAGTGTAAATGTCACACTGAGCAAAAAGTTTCTTATGGACTTATTTGTTTTCTTTATTCCTTAAGAGGTAACAGTAGTTTGAAATAATAGCAAAATTGTATTTTAAACGACTCTAACTTTTATTGAAATTTTATTAAAAAACCCAATAAGTCGACATGAACCGTTTTACTCAGAATGACATTTACTTGGAGAGAAGCAAATGTCTCTTCAAATGTCTCTTCGTTCATTTATAAAAAATAATGGGTGATATGAATAAACATGAGTAGGTACTAGGTGTGTACTTTATCATCATTATATTGACAGTGACATTGCTGAAAGTAAGCATCTTTGTCGTTGAAGAGGTACTTCAAAACTTCGAAAAAATTAAGGTGCTAATTGTGACCTCTTATTAGTATTATAGTGCACTTACTTTGGTAGGAACCAGTTTACATTAAACCACAGTTACATTAAAAGCTTTAACAATTTCCTGCTATAAGTCCCATACTTCCATCAGCCTTAAAACATATTATTCACATCGTTCGAAATATGCAATTATAATTACTGCTTAAGTTTGCTCAACACCTGGCTCACTTACACAAACTTCACATATTATAAGAGAAACAGTGATAGAAAGAAAGAGAGAGAGGTCCTTATTGAATTAGAACACCTGACCATTAATAACTCAATCTCGCCTCATGTTTGTAAATAAACTCTGTAAGACGGCGAAGCGCATTAATTATGCCTAGCCTTAATTAATGTAGGGATTTTTTGTGTGCCCTCTTCTCGCAGTGACGTGCGACTCTGCCTTCTCTCAGGCGAGAGAGAGAGAGAGGACTCTATTAAATATTAAAGCGAATATGATGGCGACCGACGGTATACCATTAAGATCACGTAATTATAAAAACAACGTCTAGAAAGTGGGCGGGGAACGGTAGGGTAAGGTGCCTACCTTACCGGCCGTCGAGCATTATTGGACGACGACGACACATCGTATACACGAAATAAACGCCGAGTCATACCGTATAATCGAACGCGGCGGCCCGCTTTGTTTAGAACGCTGTTTCATTGCGACATAATTTTGATAAAAAATAATAATAACCCGAAATTGACGAATCGTCTGTCTACGGTACCGGCGCTGCGGTGCGCATTACTGAGAGTTTAAGACTGATTTAGAACAGTGCAAGCATAATATTACGTTTATACTTTAGAGTGTTTAGACAATGATAGTAACTGGTATTTTAAAGAAATATGGCTGTAAAATTAAACATAAATCATTGTATACATTATATTAGCAGGGTTTTCTAAAAGTCCAAAAATTACCTACACGGAATTCGAAAAAAATAGTCTGTCAAATCCTGGCTAACTAGGTTTATATTCGTGCAGACACGACCGATGTCGAACAAATAGAATTTGCTCATGCAGCTAAACTATTAATTTTACCAAAAAATGTCAGCCATAAATTATTGAGAATTTCCTCTAGTTTAACATATTATTTAACTATTTTGACGAAATTACAGAAATAGCGGCTCATTTGCAAAATCGTTAGTAAACAACCAGTTTCTTTGGACCTTTTCGAACAAAAAGCTTTAAGTTTGGTCATGAAACTTCTAAATATGAAGTTTCGTCCCGATATCTTTACTTAAAATGACATAAGTTTTTATGTCCTAAATGATCATAAAGTGACATTTTAGATCTTAGATACCGGGACGAAAACATCTTCTTATTGCGCGCTAGCGCAATAAGGGTTGCCATGGTTATATGTCAAATATTTGTCATTCATATTTTAAATCGTCAATGTCAATTATTGGTGATTAAAGTTATAAGTTTGACAATTAATTGTCTGTATTGTCACTCAACTCCGAATTGTTTGTGTTATTCAACTCCGTAGACACGCCTGTCACTTGAAAACGTCAGAATATTTATTAAAATTATTTAAACGAAGGAACAAAACCATTGTAGGACATAAAATTTTGTATGTACCTCGGACATTACTTGATGTTTATACCTTCGGGCGACTTAAAAAGCGCCAGGGCCGATGGGTCCTCGCGCTTTTAAAACTGTCACCCTCGGCGCATAAACATCCATCTAATGCCCTTGGTACATATTTAGACACGATTACAACACTTATTATACGATTACGAAATAGTATATTATTATACAAGTTTTATAAGACGTCAAATGGGCGAACCAAAATAAAACGAGTGTAATATAGTATTTTTTCTACTTTGCGTTATTAATTTTATATAAATTTAGAAATTGTGGTTACTATATCGCGGTAAATTAGAATCTAGGGTATTTTGCGGGTACCACGTGGCAGCACTGTAGTAACTGTCAACTTCGTTAAAGATGAGATCGATGAGATAAAAATGACAAAATCTAATTGTGAATAATTTTACTCTACTTTAGCCTACAAGTTTGAATAAATATTCAGCGAGGTCGCAACGATGATCATAATGGAGCTTGGGGCAACACTTTTAACCCTACTGTGATAAATACATGAAACTTAACCTAAAAAGTTAACTTTAAAATAGTGGTTTCATAAGTATATTAATCAGAATAGAAGTGTTTGGCGGTGACTGATTAGTTACTTCGAAGAACAAGAACTTACTAAATAATTGTTATAACGCTTAACGTTCAATAGCGGTGTCTACCTAATTCCGCTACGTAGCCGTTGCGGCTTATATATTTACAAGCACTTATAATTGAAACCCAATTCTAATTTCGGCAAAGTAGTTTATTAGAATAAATTATACTTAGTAAAATTACATGTGATGGAGGTAATACAAATACGTTGCCCACAGCCAGAACTAAGACGAAGTCGAAAGCGATGGACAAAAACGAATACGAATTGAACCGAGCATCCAAACGTCCAAAATATTACCGAAAAACTTATACGTCACATAAACTAGAAATCCTCTACACTTTAAATGTACTATAGGTTCGTATGTGTATGCTGATAAACCATTTATTGCGCATATACAATCTCGCAGCAGTAATTAAAATCGTTCATATCTACGATGTAGGTTTGATGTTCGCATAATACCTTATTAAAGTAAATGTGGTCCTTGAATTATATCTGAAAAGGGGATTTGATGTTTAGTTGAAAAGAATGATAACGATCACTTACTAGAGTCGTAAAACATCACCGTAAACGTCATGCTGGCGTATTTTGATGAACACAGCAAAACTAAGAAAGCCCCAATCCTTTGGCCATACTATAGCAGGCTACACCCATGTTTAAATATGTATAGAATATTGATATTTCGCAGTTTATGTGATTGCAAGCGATTAAGAAGATGCAGTGTGTGGTTATGTTGGGTTATGTATTGTACATTTGACATATGGCATTTGATATCACTGTGTACCAATCAGACAAAAATATTACTGTTTTCGGTATTACAATGTGTTAATTGTAACACTGAAAACAGTGTTACAATGTGTGAATTGTGAATGCAAAGTAGAAAAAAGGATTTTTTGGCTCAAAAACTAGACAAGGAAATTCTGCTACAGATGTAAGGACAAAAGTATATCAAAAACAGTTTTCACTTTTCCGTTTCTGTTCTTTCTTCGCCAAGATAGACACTTAGCTTAGATTACGAATTTTGTGACAAATTACGTACTTGGAAATGTGTGAAATGCTCTGATATCTAGACTCATAAGTTAATGGATTATTATTTTTAAATTACACAAATATTATACTTATAGCTAAAAGTAGAAACAAAAATTCAAAATTTCATTGTTTTGTCTACAAAATAATGATAAGGCAACTTTTTTGAATTAGCTTTTTATTTATTAGCGTAAGAATTTGCAAAACTTTTTCATAATATAATATAAATTCTGGACGTTTTTAAATGTTGATTAAAATGAAGATTGCACGTGTTTTCGTTTCATTAATGGCACAATTCCTCCTATAATAATTATCTCGATTAGAATGAAAAAACCACACCAGTGGTCGTATTGTAATAAAACGACGTAATGCTCATCATTACGGACTCACACAATTACAGTAGATCAATCAGCTTATAGGCATTTAGTAATTACGGTTATTTTGACAAACAGCCTGGCCTTAATTAACTTTAATCCGCAGTAAGGTAAGTAGAGTTGTTAAGACACTCAACCGACATTTTATATGCCTATAATATCTAAATACCAACAAATTCATTAAAATTACCATTGCTGCGGTATGGGAAGCCCAGATATCCCGAATACAGCGCTTCATTGCGAGCGGGCAATTATAAAAACCCACACGAAGAGTTTATATCAAACTTACTGCGGCCACCACATTTATTCTCATTAATAAGCTTATAATTAAAAGTCATGTAATTGCCTGAGTATTATTGGTACCACGATTTTAAGCCCGTATGGAATTTATAGTAGGTATATTAGGGATATTATAATTGGACTTAATTATTAGAAAAAGTATGTGTAACATTGCTAATGGCAGTAGTTATTAGTATTTATAGCAGATCGTGCCGAGAACATAGTGCAGGGATATAGTGAATGAGTATTTACATATCCACTAATTACGTGTTTAATACCAATGCGATGGACAGAAAATCTTAAGTGGATATACAGGATGATCTATCTAATTAAAAGCATTTTTTTTTAAATAACCAGATACGAAATGCATACGAAATGGTGGTACTGTTGTAATCTCACAGGACAATGTTTGTGGAATATGTGAATTCTGTAAAAACAATACAGAAATATAGCTGGTATATACAGGGTGTCTCAACAGTGCGATCTCGGATGATTGTGCCTCTGTTAATGAAAATATTTTAAAGCTGATTTCACTCATATACAGTGACCGCCAAAAAGTCGGCATCAAATGGGAAATTTTTTTATTATCGATTTATCAGAAAATTTTATTCTTCATAAAAGTTTCTGGATCGTCCGAAACCAAAATTGCAATCATCAAATTTTAAATATTGTGTATCATATACGGGGTAGTTCAGAAAATTTAAATTTGACATAAGTGTAAAGTACCTTTGTTTTAATTATTATCGAAAAATGTTACATTGAAATATTATTTAAAATTAAAAATTATACTCAAATTTGAAATCACAGCCATCTATCTTTAAAAAAACAAATTGGCTTTTTTCCTTAATTCTCACTCTTATAATAAATATTAGTAGCTACCATTGATTCTTAGGACTCATTTTCAGGCTATTTTTCGAAAATTTCGGTAAATTTTGTCTATGGTTCGTGATTTTGATATGATACCTAACGCCTTTTGAGAAATATCACAAAATTATTATTTTTTATGATGCAAGGTTGGTATTTTACCCTCATATTGAGATTTTTGTATGAATCGTCATGACCATTAAGTAAATTAATAAAAGGTAAATCACTCTAGCTTAGTTATTACATGATATTAATTATTTACACAGTAAAATCCTGTTAAAATCACGAGTCACATAATTAAAGTTTAAAAAATATGTGGCTCGATATCAAAACTAAGCAACATTTTTGAATCTGAAGTTTTAATTTAACTATCAATAATGTTAGAAGTCAACAGAGCTATTGATACACACTGTACATATGTAAGTCCAGGTGGTGACTCAGGTTGTGTGATAAGGTACCGGTCGTACCTGGTCTCATAACACAGAAACCTCGAGCCTTATGCTGAACGCGGTTGTGTTGATATGATGGTTATTGCTTTATAGTTGTAGTTCTTAGTTAACCCTTGTAGCTAATGTGTATATCTAACAAATAAGAATAATAATAATAATTTTCAATTAACCACAACTAATACTAATAATTTCTTCTGTTATATTTTCTACAATTCTTAGAAAGAACATAACATACTTAATAACATAAAAACTAACAAAAACAAAACAAATATCAAATTTCAACTCGACTGCTTCCCTTTTACTACACAGTGATATCCTAAAATACATTTTAAATACTAAATATTGGTAATATAGTAACATAACAAAACTAACAAAAATAAAAACAAAACAAATTAAATTTCAACGTGTCCTCCTTCATTTTCAATACACAGTATTGTTCGTTCACACATATTTCTTTTTTGCCAATTTGTTTTTTTAAAGATAGATGGCTGTGATTTCAAATTTGAATATAATTTTTAATTCTAAATAATATTTCTATGTAACATTTTTCGATAATAATTAAAACAAAGGTACTTTACTCTTATGTCAAATTCAAATTTTCTGAACTACCCCGTATATGATACACAATATTTAAAATTTGATGATTGCAATTTTGGTTTAGGACGATCCAGAAACTTTTATGAAGAATAAAATTTTCTGATAAATCGATAATAAAAAAATTTCCCATTTGATGCCGACTTTTTGGCGGTCACTGTATACAGAACGCCGAGGCGCACATTTTAAAATTATTAGCGTGTATACAGCGTGTTCCATAAGGTAGCACCAACCCAAACTTATGTTTTTTTAAATGGAACAACCTATTTTTCAGCACAATTTTGAATTCCTCGCAAAATTTTACGACAATGAAAAATAACATTGCCTACCCTAAACTTTTTGATTTATTGGCATTTTTATGGAGAAACAGCAGTCTAAGAAAAATTGTATATCTCAATACCTGTTTTTAATTGACTAAGTAAGAAGCGTTCTATTAGCGTGATTACCTACCATATCCAAATTGTGTATAGGCTGATCATAATCTGCAACTAAATATAGCAAATAGTTTTTCGTAAGAAACAACATGTATCTTATTATTTTTTTGAATTCTACGCATCATTCTGCACAAAAAAGTACTAGCACAGACCAGTGCTAAAATAAACTATTGCGGGGATAACTAGTCTTCTTCATAAAAAAATCGATTTTTCTATCAATAAGTGCTTCTACACCTACATTAACCACTAAACCAGCTAAGTATCTACTTAAATTACTGCTTTCTCGCATGATTTCATCTTTTTTTTTTTAATAAATCAAAACATTTGATCACAATTTAATATTCTAATTTGAAATAAAATGTTACTTATACCCTGCAGGCTATGAAAAACTGTGCTAAACAAGTTATTAAGGTATCTGTCAGTGGTGGTGATATTGTTAGGTTAGATTTGCATAATTTTTGGAAATATGGCGAATTTTTCTCAGGAGGAACTAATTGACATGGTGTGGGTTCTTGGCGAATGCAACAAAAATGCGTTCTGCACAAAAAAGTACTAGCACACGCTATTAGTGCTAAAATAAACCGTTACAGAAATAACTTAACTTCTTCGTAAAAATTTACATAAAATTACCGTTATAAATTTCTATTTCTTGCAAAACAATATTAGGTATTAATCTTTATGGAACAATAAATGGTACAGTGCTTGATGTTGAGTTGCGTTATGAATTGCTTTTATTTTAAGATCAGTAAAACAACACTTGCTCTTTAACAACAACTTTATATCAGCTTTATACCTTAATAACTTGTTTAGCACTATTTCAAATTATAATATTGCATTGCAGATGTGATCAAATGTTTGATATATTAAAAAGAAAATGAAATCATGCGAGATAACAGTACTTTGGGTAAATACTTAGCTGGTTTAATGGTTAATGTAGGTGTAAAAGCACTTATTGATAGAAAAATCGATTCTTATGAAGAAGGCTAGTTATCGATGCAATTATTTATTTTAGAACTGGTGTGTGCTAGTACTTTTTTGTGCAGAACGATGCGTAGTATTCAAAAAAATAATTAGATACATGGTGTTCCATTTAAAAAAATTAACTTTCTTACGAAAAACTATTTGCTATATTTTGTTGCAGATTATGAGCACCCTGTACACAATTTAGATATGGTAGGTAATCACGCTAATAGAACGCTTCTTACTTAATCATACTCTAAGCGTGCGCAATAAAATTAAAAGCAGGCATTGAGATAATCAATTTTTCGTAGACTGCTGATTTTCCATAAAAATACCAATAAATCAAAAAGTAAAAAGTTTAGGGTAGGTAATGTTATGTTTCGTTGTCGTAAAATTTTGCGAGGAATTCAAAATTGTGCCGAAATATAGGTTGTTCCATTTAAAAAAACATAAGTTGGTACTACCTTATGGAACACCCTGTATACACGCTAATAATTTTAAAATGTGCGCCTCGACGGTCTGTATATATGAGTGAAATCAGTTTTAAAATATATTCATTAACAGAGGCACAATCTTCCGAGATCGCATTGTTGAGACACCCTGTAGGTACAAACTTACTTGTTCTTTTCAGTTCGTTCAAAAGTTACAGCTTTTTAAAGTATTACCAAAAAAAAAGGAAAAAAATACAAATCAAACAATGCGAAAACGTAGAATGCAAGCAGTACCTTTTACAAATAATTAAATAAACAAATTAATTAAAAAATTTAAAAACAATATCATTGGTCAAAATACAAATTAAGAAACATTTATTCTGAGTAAAAAGGTTCATATGGACCTAATGATAACAAGGTTATATTCCTTAAGAAGTTAGATCCATTTAAAATACTGTTTTATAAATGTTGAAAAAATAGATAAGTCCTTATGAAACATTTTAGTCAGAACAATAATTACGTTCTGAGAAAAAAATGTGGGAATAGACACCCAAGTAGATGTTTGTACACACTAATTTTATCTATAACAGATGATTTCTATATTTTCTCTTAAAGTTTGTTAAATAAGAAAAAGCTTGCTCATACATACACAATGTTGAAAACTGCCCTAATACAAGGTAATTTATTACTCGAGGTGAAAATTAAATGTAAAAATACCAAATTATAAATAAAAAATTTGAAAAACTTTCATTTTTTTGCTTTGTCAAAATTAGTAGGTTCTTACTTCAATTGACTGTAACTCTGTTCTTTTCCCAAAGTACCATTATGAGCAGCAGACTCAAATTATAGGTTGAAAATATCAAAAATATTGTAAACCAATAATGTTAGATTTTGACCAATTACTCTGCCAGGTTGTTGTTCTCTAGAAGGTATTTTGTTTTTATGTAACAGATAATTGTAAGTAATATTATCATTTGAAGTTAATGAGTAATTAGTCTAGAATGTTCTTGCCCGTTGGATGCAATATCGAAATAGCAGTGGTTTATTGGGTTAGAAGGGCTCCAAATCAAAATTGTTCACGGATTGACCTTGCTTATTAATCTAATATTTAAAATAATAATCCAATACTAATATAAGACATAAAAATGACACGGAATAATGTGAACAAGTCATGGTGTGCCCATGCTCAAGTCACAAAAATAAGCTCACAAGTTTTCGGTTTTATTTTACGCAAAATAGCGTAACTAGCGTCTAAAAACAGCGACTAACCTCTAAAAACACAATTCAATCACTCAGAGAATCGAAATCTACTACCAAAAACCGTCAAAAATGCTTTATAACACATACCGACGAGAGCAATCACATTCATACCTAATAAGAGCATCCACAATACATAAATCGATAAACAAACGTCAAACTATTCAACATGGCGTGCGATCTGTTTACATATTGGACATTGCGACTCATTATGCACAAATATAAACTCACCAGTGAACCATCCCTTCTGGAAATGACTTCGTATCGTTGCTAGAGTCATAAACACATACCCTGGTCACGGTTAAGCACTTGATTTAAGTACGATAATTAGCACAGATCTTGAGATAATCTAACGCGATAAACAGCGATGCACCCATGGATGCACCCGACTCGCAGAGCTGGGTCAACTAGAAGACGCAAGCGTTGTTTTTTTTTTTTTCAACCAATCGCGTGTTTGGTTAGCCGAAATATGTGACTGCGTAGGTCAAGTTAATAACTTACAATAGACAATTATTATTATGTCGAAGTGATGTTTTTTATTTGATTGTTAGTGTTAATGGTGTATTTTATTGTCATTTAGTTTTGTATATTGTTATTATTTCTAATCGCGAATCAGTTTATATGTATGTTGCTCTATTGTCAACTTCAGTGCGATATGGTATGTTTTACAAGAAAGCGTCTACCAGTGGCGTGCCGTATCGTATGCGGTGTACAGTGGCGTACCGTATTCGACTATCTACAATTATAGAATTCCTTTATTTATTCTATTTATTTTAACTAGCTTAAATAGACCTTTTTAACATGATACATTTAATTGTTTGTAAAAATATGGCATATTCAAGTCTTTTTTAAAAACTATGGCTCTCCTTGGGATTTTTAAATCGAACATTTGTTTATTATTCGCTAGCTGCATTGTCGCTTAAGATATTTGTACATAAATATTACATAAAAAAAGATAAAAGAGAACAATTATGTAGATTTTCAATGTTCTACTTTTCAAAGTACTGTCATGGCCATATATTATGTATTATAAATTCTGATGCTGTTCTTGATTAATATGCTACAACACATAAAAATTAGAAAGCTGTATATTTTGGCGTTTACCCGATTTTTCCAAATTAAGAATAATTTGCGCTGTTTTTGCCCCATAAATTTCATTCGTTTAACTTTGGCAATTAATTACTCCGGAAATAATCCATAGATTTCAATGAATTTAAAAGTAAAATCACCTGCGGAATGGTAGCTTTTAATGTGCATTTTTGTAAAATGATCGGATTAGTGGTTGACCCACAAAAAGCTATATTATGCAATGCCAGCAATTCCGTTATTAGAAGAGCTAGGATGATGAAGTATCGATCATAGGCTACCTAATAAATCATATGTTTAAAGTTTATTATAGAATCATTGTTTATCTTGCATTTCCCCTACAAAAGATCGTGTTGAAGCATGTCATGATCGCCGCAATTGACGCGGCGCTCTTCTGTCTTTGGGGTGGTGCGGGGGAAGGGATCCACAGTGACGCCGCCGGTAGTGGGGGATCCCACAGTTTTATACGCTCAGAGCTGCCGTTTGTAATATATGTAATATAACAAGAGTTGTATTTATGTTATATTGTTTTTGCCTGTATTTAAATATTACTAATAAATAAACACAAGATCGGACTCAGACGGAGTCACTGACCTATCTGCGTAAAATATTGTTCACGTTTATTTCGGTCTTAAAAATTAACAAATGGTCGGAATGCTATTAAAATCAAGGCACATGTGACGCAGTAAATAAGGATTAGATGCATGCTAACTGCGTTGTCCTGTAAAAACCGCCAATCGATAGAAGAGACTCTGAGTGCAACCTGAGCAAACATTGAATTTTTGTGGTAAGCGGTTCAGGAGAAAAAAAATCGGGAAGGCGACCGTTAATTTAGATATGCAAAAATCGGGTAAATTTTTTTACTTCTCTCGCGCTCATGTTTACACCGAGAGGCAAAAAAATTTGATAGTCAAACAACATATGTAGAAATGATTGAGGAGTATGACACACTTTATTTCAATTTTTTCTGTTCAGTAGTTTTAGAGTTATGAGACGTCAAACATAGGAGTCAGGGTTAGGGCATTTCTCTCGTAGCGGGTCACATATTATAATCAAAATTCTGAATTAAAAAATTTAAGAATTTCATTCTGTTAGTTAAAAGTACTACCAGCTATCAGCAGTCTGCCGTTCTCTCACTGTCGACTCCCTGCCCCGCACCACAGCAAAGACCGTAGACCGTCGGAATTCACGCGGCGTTTCAGCACGATCTTTTATATGGAAATGCAAGATAAACAATGATTATGTTATAAACTTTAAAGCTATGAATTATTGGGTAGCCTATAGTCTATATTTCATTAATCTAACTCTTCTAATAACGGAATTGCTGGCATTGCATAATATAGCTTTTCGTGGGTCAACCACTAACCCAGTCATTTTACAAAAATGCACATTGAAAGCTAACATTCCGCGGGTGATTTTACTTTTTAATTCGTTGAAATCTATGGATTAATTCCGGAGTAATTAATTGCTAAACTTAAACGAATGAAATTTACGGGGCAAAAACAGCGCCAATTCTTCTTAATTTGGAAAATCGGGAAAACGCCAACATATACGGCTTTCTAATTTTTGTGAGTGGTAGAGTATTAATCAAGGACAGCATTAGAATTTTTTCAAATTTTTTCGCCCCTAGATTTGCGAGAGAATCGACGTCAAAAGAGGGGAAATAATATATGGCCACGATAGTACATACTTCGTAGGCAAATGTTAGATCGCGCTGAACACATCAAAGTGTCCGGGTCAAAAGGTAGGTTTTTTTTTAGTGATTTCTTTTAAGTAACCACGGCTGTTGCGGTATGTCACGGTCGGTATAAGCCAAAGGCATTCCCGGGCGTCATCCAGTTGCTGCATATCGAGTTCCCACTGCTTTAAAATTTGTACGGTCGACATCCGCGGTATGGTATCTCGTACGGCACCAAACCGAGGGCCGCTGATTTGAAATACAATTCCGGCAGCACCGTATATCAACCGCGCGAAGACGGGACATTTTTGACATTACTCGAGCCCAGTAGAGAGAATCACACTCTTCATACAACCGAAAATTGTGATGTACCAAAACCAATTGCGTTTATAGGTTTGAGTGCACGAAAATACTATACAGGTGGCTCACGGAACTGGTACATTAGAAGTTTCTCATGTTCTACTATTTCTGGAAACATCAAATTTTGGAATTTCATTTTACTCGATCTGAGCTCAGTTAAAATATTCTCAAGTTAACTACCACGTCGCTTAGTTCATTATAGTATCTTATACAGGCTGTTCAAAATTTAAAACACAATAATTGAATTTTCAAACGTAAAAAACTCATTTTTTTTTCAAATGGAACACCCTGTATACCGATACTCCATTCGATAGGAAATCTTATTCCCTATCAATCAATATTAGGGTTCCCTATATCTTTCTTTAATAGTTTTTGAGATATTGTCACTTTTTCATAAATCCATTTTGAATATGTAGGTACTCTCATTTAATAATGGGTGACGAAATTAGATACGAAATTTGCAACGAAAATTTAAATAGTGATAGATATTTAGAAATTTTGCGTGGATGTGGGAACAATTTTTGCAAAACTCTTCCCCTCAATATTTTAGTAAAATTTGCGTAAATTATAATTCCAAAATTTGAAGTTTCAGAAATAGTAGAACATGTGAAACTTCTAGTGGACCAGTTCCGTGAGACACCCTGTAGATGAAAATAAATAACTGAAAAGGAATGTCAGATACATACATAAAGTCTCAGAACTCATCGTGTACCCCAGAAAAAAGTATAAGAAATTTATTTTTTTTTAAATAATCTCTTGAAATGACAACTATAAATAATCATTAAATTAAAGCTTCTATTACGCTATTACAAACAAATCCTGCGAGTGCTTCAAGGAGACTTAAACTTTACTTTAAAGACTATTCTCAAAAGTCTAGAAAGTGGGCCTTTTGCTATAAAATTAAAAACGAGAAATAGTAAAAATGACATTCGTACGTCAATTTTATAAAAAATCTGACGTGATACCAAGAATTTAATCTTGTATTTACTGAATATTTATACATTCTTAGGTATTATTCGTTTAGGGTTGTCCCGTAAACGAATATACGACGATTTACCTTAACTTTACTATACTGCTTTAAAATTAAGTTTTCAAAAAGAATTTGTGTTATAACAAATGTGTATCAGTACTCACAAAACACGTAAAAGTTCTAAATGGTTTTCTAAGCTATTAGTTTAAGTAAGTCAGTAAGTTTATTTTGGAAGTTACGTAAAACCACTATACAAAAAAAAGGAAAATAATACACTAGAAATATAAAAATATATATAAATATATCATGTATCTCTAGCTCCATCAGAGAATGGCATGGGCTGTCTCGAATTAATGGTGTTGAGGGCATTCTTGTTTTTTATTTAATCATGTCGTAGTTTTTCTATATCTGTGTGTTCTTATATATGCATTTTGTCTGGTTCCGTGATTATGGACATTTCTATTTTCTATTAGATTTAACATTACTGTGTTAATTTATTTTAACATTATTGTGTTTGATCTTGGTAACAGGATAATATTGTTAAGTGTTTTCTTTCTTTTATTGTACGTTCTAGGGTAGGTATGTTGAAAGACCTGTAGTGTTGGTGTTTGTTTGTCCAGTGAGTATATTCCGTGTTGTGGTGTTGCCCCATATTTGAATTAAATAGTTTGTTTGACATAAAAAGTAAGTTGTATAGATTTATTTGCGATTTTGTGTCAATATATGATCTTGTTTTGTATATCGATGCGATTATTCTTGCATTTTTTGTGCTAATCTTATTAACCTGTTTATCTCACCTCATGTTATTCTACAATTGCAATCTTAAATATGTTATTGTCTTGTTCTTTGTTATTTTTAGTTTAGTTTATTTTTTTCCCAGAATCGTAAAGAAATACACCGAATTAAAGACAAAAGGTACATCATTTTCCGTCTGGTGGTAGATTTTTGATATTTTTATTCGTTTTTGATAAATTAATCACTGAATTTGACATAAAATCAACGGATTTAGCATTTGTTTTAAGAGGAACGCTGGTTTAAATTGAAAAACAGTTACACATAAAATATATAAGTTACACCTTGTTCTACAATGTACACTCATAGATGAGTATACACTATTTCAAGTAAAGAAATCTATATCTTACATGCTTTTGACAACAATTAATACATATACATTATACAAAATATACAAAATTAAGCTCCTATGGATGCTTGTTTTGTTGGTACTGATAGGATGTCCATTTTATAACTTGACCTCAAAAATCATGGTCTTTCTGCTTAACCAATAGTTTACCGTGATGTAATGTTTCCAGTGAAAACATGATATATTTTAAGAAATAGTGTACACTTATAGAAGAAAGTGCAACTGTCACGTGGTTTTCTTTTTTTCAATTTTAGGCAGTAATCCCAGTAAAAAATAGCAAATTTCCTCAATTGTATGTCAAGACTCAGTAAATCATAAACTCTTTATCTGTAATTTGATGTTTTTGTTTTGAAGATTATGTGAACAAATAGCTGACAAAAATCCTCAGCACTTTTGTTTTCCGATAAGTTAGGGTCCTTTCAATTGTTTACGTTTGCTACTTTGAGTCATTAATTTTTTTTCCATATACTTATTATTATTATTATCGAATTACGGGATAACCTGTATAGTAATATGTCCAACATAAGACTAAATTGTGAAAGTGCCAAAAATACAGCCATGTTGTTTGTATCCAATCCAGCGACATTTCTCTAACGAAAATATAAAGAAATGCCTTTCAAACATTTTAAACAACTATTCCAAAAATACGTCAGGCTTCAGTAATTGACTCGTGCTTGAAATCAACTTCAATTAACGTTAAGACTACTGTCAAAAGATAATACCCAATCACTTCAAACTCCTGGTTCGACCATACACAATTTACAACATACCAGAAACGGACGACCAAAGGACTTCACAAATCTCCACAACCCATCGCATACACAGTATACACACCCATAATCTCATTCATATCTTCACCACACAACCAGAGATGACTTACATCAACCGCACCACTATAAATCAACATAATAAAGAGGTAATAAATACACTCCAGATACGTTTATCTCCGCATCCTTTGCACTGACCACCACAATTGTTGCCTCCTCTCCTTTCAAGCTCGAGCCGATCCCTTTGATGTGTCCGTTGACCGTCTTGCACGGTTACTGGCAATTAATGGCCATAAAAAGAGCGACCCAGGACAAAAACAATGCGGTATAAATACGTCTAAATATCAGTAGCCGATGTCTCCGATTTAAATATAAGCCCGCCGCGCGTTGGTTCATAAGAACATGTGAACCCGTTTCAAACGTAGGTAGAAGAGGTAGGGGGAGTGTCGTCGCGGGAATTATATTCAAATGGTTGGACCACCAGGTCCCCTGTGTCACCTATCTATCACTGGGAAGGTACAGGACGACAATCCCGGTTTGTTCCCATGCTCTACATGTTTACCAGGTTGTTTGCCCTGTTCGAGTGAAGATCTCATGCGCTACTGTTTATGCTGAGTTCATCAATTATTTAAGCTCGTTTTGCTTTAGTTGTTGGTTGCGAGTTGGTATAGGTTGCTTGTGTATGTGGTTCTTCGTGTGTAAGTTATGGAGATGGTAGAAAGTGAGGCCATACGCGTTCAGAACTGGCGCTATTTCTTTCGACTGTATTCATATCGTAGGTGGAACTGAAGATTAATCTGAGGATTAAATTTTAACGTGTTTCAATTCGAGTATGTATATCTAAGTTTAAAGAACAATCAAACCTGGTTGACGTAATTTGAAAGTCTGGAAAGTCAAGTATACCTTTCAGTTTGGCAGTACACACAGCGAAGTATATTCTCAAAACGTGAGAAAATTATTTACTTGCGGTTATTGCTTTAGATGAAAGTTAATATTTACTTGGTTTGAAACAATTTCTTTCATTTAAGAATTCCTTGTTCTCACAATTCAAGAATATCCCAATCTCAGAGTTATTAGTTTCGGGTAAGTATATAATTTTCAAACCAAGTAGTTTAAATTCTCAATTCAAGAAGTTGATCAATATCTTGAATCAAGTAAGCCATTGCTTGCAACGCGCTTGCGCATTTACACTCAAACGTGCACGAACGTTGCCGAGATTTAAGATTTTTCGCATCGGCCTTTGCCTTCAGTTAGTTGGGGTCTGCTATGGCGTCGTGTTCGCTGACTACCGAGTATTGTCCGGGAAGAGTTCAATATGTTAGTACTAATTTTGTAGGTACTGTACGCAATAACTACGCGATCTATAATATTATGAAAGTATATAGTTTTAATTTTGCGTGAATAGCCTACAGTACTTATGTTCAACGTATTTGCGACGCAGTTCGTAGTTGTGACTTGTGACGCACACGGTACGTAAATTTTGCCTAGCCATGTAGTGGTCACCAAATGAACATACATGCCACAGAAAACTTACTTGTGTAATATAATGGAAACAATTTGATGTCTAATAGAATATGGTGTTTTTTTCCATGGCCTAGATATTGTAGGTAGTGATAATTTATAAATAGGTAAGTATATATGTAATTAAGCAAAGAAATTTCATACAATAAAACAAATATCATTCGCTAAGTTATTGTCTATTTATATCACACAATTCCCTACCTTTAAAAAAAACTAAAACGTAACGAAGTAATTTCTATTCAATACATTATGATCATGTTCTTGAACTAATAATATCTATACTCATTTCAAGAAAATATTTTCTCATTGTCAAGCATATATATTCACTTTAAGAAAATTCCATTATTCTCAACGTGAGAATAGTTTTCTTGAATGAATAATATCTATACTCATTGCAAGAAAATATTTTCTCAGATATACAAGCATATGATCATTTCAATTCAACAATATCTGTTTATTCTTAACTTGAGAAAATATCTACTTGCGGCTATAGCAAACTAATCATTTACTTGGATGAAAGCATATTGCTTAGAGTGAAGTATTTACTTTTCTGTGTGTAGTATCCAGATATTTCTCTTTAAACATTAAATTATTATACATAATTGTAAATAACCTACAAACCTTCTTGTGAATTCGCGTGACATTTAGGCGTTATTTTTATTGAAATTTTATAAAATTATGAAAGCAAATCCACTGCAAGTAGTAGGTAGGTAAAAATACTTTGTTGAATAATCACTAAACATCAAACATTTGTCATAGGTTTCAACATGGGTTTCAGTTGCATAGAAATCCCGAACTCCATAGAGCTATTGGACTTCATATATTGATAATATATTAAAAATTATTACGATTAATACCGAAAAAAAGTTATTGTACTATTTTATGTTATACTTGTTGAATAAAACAATACTTTACTTGTTTATGTAGGTCAAACCGAAAGGAAGTTGGTAAAACGAATAGCGGTACATAAAGCTTCAACTTCCTCTAACATTTATCAACATAAAATGTGAACTGGTCATTGTATAAAATACAATGAACCTACAGACAAACTTTGCAAATGCAATAAAGATTACAAATTAGATTTATTAGAACAACTTGAAATAGAAAAACATAATAGAAACCACAAAATAGTCGAAAATTGTCAAATAAACACTGCCTAAAGCGACACCGTCCTGATGCAATATAGTGTTGTATTTAGCCAGGGAATTTTTAGCCTTGCATTTCAAACAACAATAATCGAGATGTAAACTATAGATAGATAGATAGATAATATATTTAAACGCAAAACAAATAACAGTTCATGTCACACAAAGAAAACAACATGTCAATCATAAATCATTAAACAATCATTCAGCTATCCATTTCAGCATTCTTCCACCGAATAGAAGTCCTTCTCCACCAAGTAGTTTCTCAAATTACAAGTTTACAAATTACTACAAATTAATTAAGAAATAACAATAACCAACAATTAATAACGAACAATAATTATGTTAATAATCGTAAAAACCTGGCAATAATCTGAATTAATATGCATACAGAGAACTGTATATTATTGAAACCCTGTTATATTATTTTATTTCCGGTAAGTACTACAATTCGAACACTTGTACACTTTATATGGTAATTCTTTTAGAATCATTCAAAACATCCATAATTTGTCCATGTATTTTAACTAAATATTAAACTAAGCATTTTTAAAATAGGTATGATCATATAATACATTTTTAGCCACAAAAGTAAGAAACTACATTAGATAGTTTCTATCGACCATGGCAATAAGTCATACATTGGTATTGGGCTTTTTATTCACATATTACCGCATATAACGGAATAAAGTATTAACCATTCTACATGTTTTTCTCTATGCCAGATTAAAAGTAGTGGACAAGTAATTAATTGTTGCTTACTGATATGTTTCTTACTGTACACATTTAAATAAACTATTAAAATTCAGTAGCAACACCAACATTTCCGCACATTTGTTCACACGCCTTTTTCTTAATCAAAAATAAACTGTACAGCTGCTAAATCAAATTACATCATTATTAAATCGTCCAATTAGATAAGCAGTGCACCAAATTTGGCTACATTATAAAAACATAACTCCCTCCTTTCTATTATTATCTCTTAGGTACCTAAAATAACCCCAAAATGACAGACAGTGCCATGTAGGTTACGTTCACGCTACGTCAAATATTTCGGTAATTTTCAGGATGCAAAATGCAATCTTTCTTTTAGCACTTTTGGCAACGCTAAGTTATTGTCAACGGAGCCCTGATGTGAGTTGTTTCGAGAGATCCCAAACTGAACGAACCAACGATTTTGAAGAACCACCACTTAAAAATTCCATATTTTTCTTATACGTTTCATGTGGGGTGTTCAAATTCTCAAACCGAGCTGCATGTGCTGTTGAATCAGCTGCGAAACAAAACCCAAACCGTACCATATACCTTTTATTATTCACTGACGACCCATTTCCATTCAAAATCAACGATAACCAACGATTAAAATTGATCCAACGCTACAAGAACACCAGAGTATTATTTGCTAATGCCTGGTTGTTGATGCAAGGAACACCACTACAGGACGATTATGATTTAATTATACTACGTGTGGCAGAAAATAACGATGGCTATGCCTTGCTGGCTGATGTACTTCGGTTGATTGTCCTTTGGAAATATGGTGGAATATATTTGGACTTAGATACGATTACTCTGAGAAGTTTTGATGACTTGTCAGTAAATTTTGCTGGAGCTGAACATAATACGTCACTTGGAAACGCTGTGTTAGGATTTGATGGCAATGGTGATGGACATGGCCATATTTTTGAATTGCTTGAAGAAATAGCATTAGTCATTGGATATGATTACCGTGTTGGAGCGATTGGGCCCATTCTTTTAACGCGGTATATATTACATAATTCCTAATTCTTAAATCTATGATTTGGAGATGAAATACCCAAGATGAAATTCAGTGTTTCCCTACTTTTAGCCAAGTCATTTTAGAACCAAAACCAAGAAAAATAAGTGATATAAATATGCAAATTGGTAAAGCTGATAGGCCAGCTGATGACTGATCAGAATATCTAAATATGACCTTAGTAGAAAGCCATTTAAAAACTGCACTAAATGGGTAATCATTTAAAATAACTTGCCAGGTTATTCTGGTATTTTTCGTTTAGATAAGACGACTCAAATTTAGCTAAAAAGACCAGAATAAAGCATGAATAGGACAAAACAAAGTTCCATATGTATAGCATTATCTATTATATTTATTTTGGAATGTAGTCAATAGCAGCGCTGTTTGGAGTTGCGTGCCAATCATTAGAATATTAGAATTTGAAGTTTTGTAGCCGTGACACTCGAAAATTTGATATAAGGTGACAAATTTGATAAAATCTATAATAGTGTCAATTTTTCAAAAACTAACGTCTTTCTACTGTGGTCACATTTAGATTTCTAGTCAGTCATGAGTTAACCTATCATTCATCCACGGCATGTCGTTTAGTTTTGAGACACTCTGTATAAATAAAGTTTCCAGAATATAGTAGCATATGAATTTTCAAATTTACATTATTATATTCTTTTACATTATATGCTTTTTTAAATCACCTAACTCACTTTATTTTGTTAGTCTTTAACGACTGTATATTGTTTTTTGAATGCTTTCATTATTGTCATCGATCAGTTTTAGTAAACGTGTATGTGGAACTACAAACCTGTCGGATATGTTTAAATCGTGTGAGACATTCACAGTATATCCTCCAAAATACTTCTACCCCATATTGTATACAAATTCGGAGATGTACTTTCAAGAAGCAAAAAACTCTGAAGTATTCAATCTAACGAAGAACAGCTATGTTATACACCTATGGAACCAACGCAGTTGGAATCAAGCAACATCAATAACAAAGAATGTCTCTGTTGTAAAATTATTTGCCTGCAAAAAATGTCCAAAAGTGGTCGACTATATGACAAGTAGTTATGGTATTTATGATAAATTTTAAATGAATAAAGTTGTCATGTATCAATAAACCCTTCAATGAATAAAGTAAGAACGTTAATAGTTAAAGAGCAAAGTAATCAAGTTATTATTAAGACAGAACAAGCATTCTGAAAATAGGACTTAATAAAAATGTTTCAACATGTTTTTCTCCCAAATAACGTATGGTTTAACTAAACGCTTTCCTGAGAAAATTAATAAATAAAAATGGAGTTCGACCCTGTTTAGCGCAAGAAAATCGTCACCAGCATACCACAGTTTGCTGCAACAGGTGACAAAACCTTCCTACTTTATCAATTGATAAATATTCGTGCGTATAAAGCCGGGCTTCATATTCGTATACTTGCCAAATATCAAATCTTTGCCAAATGTCAAATATTTGGCAAATATAAATTATTTCCTGTATGGCAAGCAAATCGAAAATTTGTGTTATGTATGGCTCTAAACGATGTCATAAGTGATTCCTTTTTATATTTTCATACTGCCCATAAAGAAAATATTGGGTACGATTTCTTTGCCATCTTCAAAGTTCTACTAAATCCAATTGTACTTATAGATTCGTTGTATAAATGGGTCTTAATATAATCTCAAATCCAGATCGATAAACTTTCGTAACAAAAATTTAAAAAAAAATAGCTTACAAAGTATTAGTTTTTTGTTAAAAATAAATGCTATACAAAATTTTCTCTATTTAAATATTTTTAACCGTTTTCGTCCCTCTTCAAATAATAAACATCATAAAAATCGACAAATATATAAATCAACAAGCAAGTAAAGTATAATTTTTCAAATAACTTATTTTAAAGACATGCCATCTATATTGTTCATAGAAAAACTTCAACTTAGGATACACTCTGTACATGGTGTATGTTTTTCTTGGAAAGAAATAACATTGCGTTTATGTGGATAGGAGAAAACAATATTTATTTTTTGAATTTCTGTCTGAGACGGTTTCCGGAAAATAATTTTTTTTCACAAAATTAAGGAGGTTGGTTAAAATACCAAAATATGCACTACAAATAACATTTGCTTTAACTAAAGATAAACTAAACATTTTTGAGATAGATATGATACATTATTACCCACAAAAGTAAGAAACTACATTAGATATTGTTTCGATCGACCATGGCAATAATTTATAGATAGCTATTGGGCTTTGTATTCACAAGTTACCGCAAATAACGGAACGAAGTGTTAACTATCCTACATGTCTTTCTTTATGTAATATTACCATTTCAAGTAATTAAAAGTAGTGCACCAGTAATTAATTGTTGCTTACTGATATCTTTCTTACTATACACATTTAATGACAATTAAAATTCAGTAGCAACACCACCATTTCCGCACATATGTTCACACGCCTTTTTCTGAATCAAAAAAAAAAACTGGACAGCTGTTAGATCAAATTACATCATTATTAAATCATCCAATAAGATAAGCCGTGAACCAAATTTGGATACATTACAAAAACATAACTCCCTCCTTTCTATTATTATCTCTTAGGTACCTAAAATAACCCCAAAATGACAGACAGCACCATGTAGGTTACGTTCACGCTACGTCAAATATTTCGGTAATTTTCAGGATGCAAAATCTAATTTTTCTTTTAGCAATTTTGGCAACGCTAAGTTATTGTAAAAGGATCCCTGATGTGAGTTGTTTTGACAGATCCCAAGCAGAACTAACCAACGATTTCGAAAAACCACCACTTAAAAATTCCATATTTTTCTTATACCTTTCATGTGGGGTGTTCAAATTTTCAAACCGAGCTGCATGCGCTGTTGAATCAGCTGCAAAAGAAAACCCAAACCGCACCATATACCTATTATTATTCACTGACGACCCATTTCCATTCAAAATCAAAGATAACCAACGATTAAAATTGATCAAACTCTACAAGAACACCCGAGTATTACTTGCTAATGCCTGGCTATTGATGCAAGGAACACCACTACAGGATGATTATGATTTAGTTATACGACGTGTGGCACAAAGTAAGGATGGCTATGCCTTGCTGGCTGATGTACTTCGGTTGATTGTCCTTTGGAAATATGGTGGAATATACTTGGACTTGGATACAATTACTCTAAGAAGTTTTGATGACTTGTCCGTCAATTTTGCTGGAGCTGAGCATAATACTTCACTTGGAAATGCTGTGTTAGGCTTTGATCGCAATGGTGATGGACATGGCCATCTCTTTGAGTTGCTTGAGGAAATAGCATTAGTCATTAGATATGATTACCGTGCTGGAGCGATTGGGCCGATTCTTTTAACGCGGTATATATTATATAATTCCTAATTCTTAAATCTATGATTTGGAGATGAAATCACCAAGATGAAATTCAGTGTTTCTCTACTTTTAGCCAAGCAATTTTAGAACCAATACCAGGAAAAAATAAGTGATATAAATCTGCAAGTTGTTAGAGCTGATGGGTCAGCTGATGACTGACCAGAATATCTAAAGATGACCTTAGTAAAAATCCATTTAAAAACTGCACCAAATGGGCAATCTTTTAAAATAACTTGCCATGTTATTTTGGTATTTTGGAAAAAAGAACACAATAAAGCGTGAATAGGACAAAACAAAATTCCATATGTACAGCGTTATCTCTTAGATTTATTTTCGAATGTGGTCAATAGCGGCGCTGTTTGGAGTTGCGTGCCAATCATTAGAATATTAGAATTTTGAGTTTTGTAGCCGTGACACTCGAAAATTTGACCTAACGTGACAAATTTGATAAAAACCATAAAAGTGTCAATATCTCAAAAACTAACGTCTTGTTACTGAGGTCATATTTAGATTTTTAGTCGGTCATGAGTTAACCTATCATTCATCCACGGCATGTCGTTGAGTTTTGAGACACTCTGTATAAATAAAGTTTCCAGAATATAGGTTCATATCAATTTTCAAACTTACATTATTATATTTTTTACATTAGATGCTTTTTTTAAATCACCTAACTAACTTTATTTTGTTGGTCTTTTACGAATGTATATTGTTTTTTGATGCTTTCATTACTGTCATCTATCAGTTTTAGTAAACGTGTATGTGGAACTACAAACCTGTCGGATATGTTTAAATCGTGCGAGTCATTCACAGTATATCCTCCAAATTTCTTCTACCCCATATTATATACAAAATCGGACATGTACTTTCAAGAAGCAAAGAACTCTGAAGTATTCAATCTAACGAAGAACAGCTATGTTATACACCTATGGAACCAATGCAGTTGGAATCAAGCAACATCAATAACAAAGAATGTCTCTGTAAAATTATTTGCCTGTGAAAAATGTCCAAAAGTAGTCGACTATATGACAAGTAATTATGGTATTTATGATAAATTTTAATTGAATAAAGTTGTCATGTATCAATAAGCCCTTCAATGAATAAAGTTAGAACGTTAATAGTTAAAGAGCAAAGTAATCAAGTTGTTATTAAGACAGAAAAAGCATTCTGAAAATAGGACTTAATAAACATGATTCAACATGTTTTTCTCTTAAATAACGTATGGTCTAACTAAACGCTTTCCTGAGAAAATTAATAAAGAAAAATGGAGTTCGACCCTGTTCAGCGCAAGAAAATCGTCAACAGCATACCGCAGTTTGCTGCAACAGGTAACAAAACCTTCCTAATTTTTCAATTGATAAATATTCGTACATATAAAGCCGTGGTTTCATATTCGTATACTTGCCAAATATCAAACATTTGCCAAATGTCAAATATTTGGCAACTATAAATTATTTCCTGTTTGGCAAGCAAATCGAAATTTTGTGTTATGTATGGCTCTGAACTATGTCATAAGTGATTCTTTTTTATATTTTAATATTACCCATAAAGAAAATATTGGGTATGATTTCTTTGCCATCTTTAAAGTTCCACTAAATCCAATTGTACTTATAGATTCGTTGGATAAATGTATCTTAATATAGTCTCAAATACAGATCGATAAGCTTTTGTAACAAAAATTAAAAAAAAATAGCTTACAAAGTATTAGTTTTTTGTTAAATATAAATGCTATACAAAATGTTCTCTATTTAAATATTTTTAACCGTTTTCGTCTCTTCAAATAATAAACATCAAACAATAAATATATAAATACAACAAGCAAATAAAGTATAATTTTTCAAATAACTTATTTTAAAAACATGCCATCTACATTGTTGATAGAAAAGCTACTTAGGATACACTCTGTACATGGTGTACGTTTTTCTTGGAAAGGAATAACATTGCGTTTATGTTGATAGGTAAAAACAACTATTTTTTTTAACTTTGGTCTGACACGGTTTCCGGAAAATAATTCTTTTCACAAAATTAAGGAGGTTGGTTAAAATACCAATATATGGACTACAAATAACATTTTTTAACTAAAGATTAAACTAAACATTTTTAAGATTGATATAATACTTTTTTAGCCATAAAAGTAAGAAACTACATTAGATATTGCTTCTATCGACCATGGCAATAATTTATACATAGGTATAGGGCTTTTTATTCACAAGTTACCGCAAATAACGGAACGAAGTATTAACTATTGTACATGTTTTTCTTTGTCATATTACCATTTTAAGTAATTAAAAATAGTGCACAAGTAATTAATTGTTGCTTACTGAGATGTTTCTTACTGTACACATTTAACGACAATTAAAATTCAGTAGCAACACCAACATTTCCGCACATATGTTCACACGCCTTTTTCTTAATCAAAAATAGACTGGACAGCTGTTAGATCAAATTACATCATTATTAAATCATTCAATTAGATAAGCAGTGCACCAAATTTGGCTACATTATAAAAATATACCTCCCTCCTTTCTATTATTATCTCTAAGGTACCTAAAATAATCCTAAAATGACAGACATCACCATGTAGGTTACGTTCACGCTACGTCAAATATTTCGGTAATTTTCAGGATGCAAAATCTAATTTTTCTTTTAGCAATTTTGGCAACGCTAAGTTATTGTAAAAGGCTCCCTGATGTGAGATGTTTCGACAGATCCCAAACAGAAGTAACCAACGATTTTAAAGAACCACCACTTAAGAATTCCATATTTTTCTTATACCTTTCATGTGGGGTGTTCAAATTTTCAAACCGAGCTGCATGCGCTGTTGAATCAGCTGCGAAACAAAACCCAAACCGTACCATATACCTATTATTATTCACTGACGTCCCATTTCCATTCAAAATCAACGATAACCAACGTTTAAAATTGATCAAACGCTACAAGAACACCAGAGTATTATTTGCTAATCTCTGGTTGTTCATGCAAGGAACACCACTACAGGATGATTATGATTTAGTTATACAACGTGTGGCACAAAGTAAGGATGGCTATGCCTTGCTGGCTGATGTACTTCGGTTC
Organism: Aphodius sticticus; assembly: GCA_963966075.1. Lineage (NCBI taxonomy): Eukaryota > Metazoa > Arthropoda > Insecta > Coleoptera > Scarabaeidae > Aphodius > Aphodius sticticus. The sequence continues at coordinate 69,863,143 of OZ014509.1, forward strand.
ATTGTCCTTTGGAAATACGGTGGAATATATTTGGACTTAGATACGATTACTCTGAGAAGTTTGGATGACTTGTCAGTCAATTTTGTAGGAGCTGAGCATAAGAATTCCATTGGAAGTGCTGTGATAGGATTTGATGCCAATGGCGATGGACATCGCTATCTTTTAGAATTGCTTCAAGAAATAGCATTTGTCATTGGATATGATTACCGTGTTGGATCGATTGGACCCATTCTTTTGTCGCGGTAGATATCATATAATTCCTAATTCCTAAATCTATGATTTTGAGATGAAATAACCAAGATGAAATTCAGTGTTTCTCTACTTTTAGCTAAGTCATTTTAGAACCAAAGCCAGGAAAGAATAAGTGATATAAATCTGAAAATTGGTAGAGCTGATTGGCCAGCTGATGACTGACCAGAATACCTAAATATGATCTTAGTAAAAAGCCATTTAAAAACTGCACTAAATGGGTAATCTTTTAAAATAACTTGCCAGGTTATTCTGGTGTTTTTCGTTTAGATAAGACGACTCAAAATTGGCTAAAAAGAACAGAATAAAGCATGAATAGGACAAAAGAAAAGTACATATGTATAGCATTATCTAGTAGATTATCATTAGAATATTAGAATATGGAATCTTGTAGCCGTGACACTCGAAAATTTGTTCTAAGATGACAAATTTGATAAAAACCATAAAAGTGTCAATATCTCAAAAAGTAACGTCTTTCTACTGAGGTCATATTTAAATATTCTAGTCAGTCATGAGTTGACCTATCATTCATCCACGGCATGTCGTTGAGTTTTGAGACACTCTGTATAAATAAAGTTTCCAGAATATAGTTTCATATCAATTTTCAAACTTACATTATTATATTTATTTACATTATATGCTTTTTTTAAATCACCTAACTCACTTTATTTTGTTGGTCTTTTACGACTGTATATTGTCTTTTTAATGCTTTCATTATTGTTATCTATCAGTTTTAGTAAACGTGTATGTGGAACTACAAACCTATCGGATATGATTAAATCGTGTGAGACATTCAAAGTATATCCTCCAAAATACTTCTACCCAATATTGTATACAAAATCGGAGATGTACTTTCAAGAAGCACAAAACTCTGAAGTCTTCAATCTAACGAAGAAGAGCTACGTTATACACCTATGGAACCAATACAGTTGGAATCAAGCAGCATCAATAACAAAGAATGTCTCTGTTGTAAAATTTGCCTGTAAAAAATGTCCAAAAGTAGTCGACTATATGACTAGTAATTATGGTATTTATGACAAATTTTAAATGAATAAAGGTGTTATGTATCAATAGGTCCCTCAATAATAACAAAAAATGAGAGTTCGACACATTCAGCGCTAGAAAATCATCAACAGCATACCACAGTTGCGCTGCAACTGGTGGCAAAACCTTCTTAATTTATCAATCGATAAATGTTCGTACGTACGTTTGCAACCGTATTTCGGTCTGTTTCTGAAACACCCTGTATTTGGACTCCGAGACTTAAGTTTTAGATTATTTTCTTGCGTGTAGTGAATAATGTTAAATGATAGCTCCTTCTACGAACTTATTGTCACTATCGCATGACATTATCACCATCGGTGCGTTACAATTTCTGCGCGCAATGTATTCAGTTCAACGGGCTGGATACAATTGATACCTGGTGTAACTGGATGCAACCATGTGAAAGGATGGTCGGTAAAGTATCTCAGGGTCCTCTAGTTTTTAGGGTTGCGGTCAAGTGCGATCGAAGAGTGGTTGCTATATGATACGAAGACGATATGTATTTGATACGGCCTGTCATCGATACCGTGTTATCCATATCTTAGGTTATCTTAGTTGTCTATATTGTGGGTTCACATACCAAGATGTAATATGGTATTATAAATAACCATTATTTTGATACTAATCAGTGGTCAAACCAAAAAAAATACCTTTTCAATGTCGGGGCGTTATAGTTTTTCTTTTTAAATAAGACATGGTGATAGCAAGTAAGTACGAATGATATGGAACATTTCTTGACTTTGACACAAAGATTCGAGAAAAACAGTTTTGAATTTCGGAGTACCTGAATGATAAGTATATACTCAGTTTCAGAATTTCAAATTAAAACCGTCATTCGATTTGAAAATAAAACATTGTTGTTTTCAAAATAAATAAATTTCTAAATCATAAAGTTCACGAAAAAAAAACAATCAATTTTGGCATCTGTATAAGCTGAGGTAATGACAAAAATATCAGGTACCTAATACTTTTGTATTTAGTTTATAGAGAAGGCATAATATCATTTGCCTTCAACAGTTTTGGACAGTCAACTGTCCAAAAAATGAGCTCTACAAGCAAATAAACTAGAGTATTCAATGAAGTAAATATTGTTGGCGTCAAAGAAATATGTTTTGATCCAAAAGAATAAATTCAAAAGAATATATTTCTTAAAAATAAGAAATTCTTTCGATCTGTGTTTGATATGCATTATCTATTTATGATGGTTTGTATTTTTTATTTGTTTTGTTTAAAAAAAATCTGATGTGGCCAGGCACATGACTTTATCATACTATATATAAAATTAATAGTTTAGCTGCATGAGATTCTATTTAATCGAGATCGGCTATGTCTGCATTAAAATAAAACTAGTAGAACTAGACAGATATCTCGATTAAAGCTGCGTTCGGATATTGTACTCCGTTGACACCGGGTACACCGTCCAAATGACACTTACGTGTTATTGGGTGTAAAAAGTGTAACGGTGTTCAATATCCGAACGCAGCCTATATTGACAGCAGCATTTTCAAGACATTAGCGTTTGACACTAGCTACTGTCATTAGAATCAAAATAATCTGACATATCCTGGCTACTAGTTTTAAAGCAGTACGCCCGATCTCGATGAAATAGAATTTGCTCATGCGGCTAAACTATAAATTCTACCAAAAAATGTCATATACATAAATTATGGAAAATTTCCTCTCCTTTAATTTATTATTTAACTATTTTGACGACATTACACAAATAGCGGCTCATTTGCAAAATCTTCGAAAAATGCTATGAGTAAACCACCAGTTCCTTTGGACCCTTTTCAACAGAAAGCTTTTCAGCTCTAAGTTTGGTTATAAAACTTCTAAATATGAAGTTTCGTCCCGATACCATTAGCAGTTTCTCCGGAATCGTCTCCACAAAAACGGGTACACACACACACACACATACACACACACACACAGACATTTTTTTGTACCTTGGTCAAAAATGTTCAGGGGACCCAAAAAGACATATTTCCGGTAAAATCTCAAAAAAATTTTTTGGCATGATTACAATACTTTACATACTGCGTATGATAAAGTAAAAATTACAAACCGCTGTTTTCTAGGAATTAAATCAATGTTTTTAAGGAACAAATCAGTGTATATGTATACAAAACTTCGTATGCTGAATAACAGTTGTAAAGACTGCTTTATAAAGAAATGTAGGAAGCAACTGGGGCAGGTAGACTTTGAAGTACTTTAAAAATTTTAAAAACAAACTTCTCAACCTCAGCTCTGTAAAAAAAAACACCAACCCAGTGGTATTTAGATTTCTAGAAGTTTCAGAACTTTGAAGTAAATTTGTATATACCACTCTCAAAACCCGCCCCATACATACCAATAAGTAAAAATTTCTAAAAATAAATAATTGACGCAATTGTGACACAGAATGCATAGGAAATTTATATTACGAAAAGGGCATCATCTAATGCAATTGGCAAAAGATTTATGTTTGAATAATGTTCTGCTTTAGTTCCTATTTTTTATCTTCAGACCAGTGACTACTAGCTGTGATGCAGGGCGATATTTTAACTTCCAAACCTTCACTTCTACGGAATAACCTGGTCATATATGCCGGGTACTCGGTACTAGTTATTATTAATAAAAGTATTGATACCGAAATATGTATTGTTAACAATAAAAATATGATTTGCCATACCTAGTTCTACATTGTTTTTGTTCCTACCTGTTCGGGTAACCTTTTCACTTGAAATACAATTGGAAATACCACTAACATAGTTTTATGCAAGTGAATACAATGTGTTGTCAAAGTGCCAATACAAGAACAATTGAACTTGAGGATGATAGGTACCAGGTAAAGGATACCAGGTAAAAAGCACCAATACATTTTCAATTTACTCACTTAATTTATTTTGTACATATTTTATAGAATTATTCATAATAAAACTTTAATAAATTACACAGTTCAATATAACAATTTGTTTATCAAATATTCACTGCAACTTGATACATATTTTTAAGCACTTTCATTTCACTGGAACCTTTCACAAAACGTCTCGAGAGCGTTCTGAATCATACTAGATTCTCCATTGCGATGAGATCATATTTTGTTTTTGTGGACTGGAGTATTTTTCCACTGCCTTCAATCGAAATTCTTCTTGCACTTCGAGAAACTTCTCTACATTGTACACTTCTTCAACAATCATATTTTTCCGTTTGTTTTCATACAGGAAACTCATGGTTTTCCGCAAACTTTTATCCGACACTTTTTCATAGACCGAACTAATATTATTTTCACCATCAATGCTGCAAGATGACTGGTCCATGAAGCTGTCATCTATCAACTCCTGTGCAGAGTTGTTTGGATTGAATACTCTTGTATTTTTGGGATTCTTACGGCTATTACGTTTTCCATCACCGAAGGATTTCCATATCTAAAAGATAAATTAGATATGTATAGAATCTCGGTCGTTAATAACATATTAACAAACATATGAACAAATAACTAGAAAATTGAATTAAAGACAACTTACCCAGGCAAAAAGTGATTTAAGATGGGGTTTCTGGGCATTCATGTTTTGTAAAGTTGTAAGTCCGCTCTTGTTGCAGGCACTAATGAAACTAACCTATTTGTTAAATATAATTCCCTGTGTACCTTCACACATGTACCTGCTTGAAAAACGGTACCTTTTCATATCTAAACTTTATATCAACTAGAGAAGAATTAAAGAATACAACAATAGGTTTATGGTCTTCTAGCATATTTATTTGCAGTTTACCAATGCAATTGAATTTAGGGTGGTAACACAGTACAAAAGGTATTATTGTTTGAGATAGAAATTAACCACGACAGGTATAGAGTTTTCAAGATAAAATGTATTTGTAATAGATTTGAACCAGTTAAAGTTTTCTGGCTTTTTTTGATGCTCAATATTTTGAAGTACAATTACACTGCACTATGCCTAGCTAATAAAAAATACAATGAATATGTGGAATATTTGAAAGAGTAGTGAGGTTATGTGCCCATATACATTTATACCTAAAATACGTAGCATATCAACAGTACAGGGATCTGATAACGTATAAGAAAAACAAAACACTTAATAAGTTATTCTTTATTTACCAATTTGTAATCCATATATTATTTATAAATGACAATTAGACAACATCAGCTTTATAATATTATATAGCTTTATTAATATTATATTATAATAACTTAATAATAACATAATATCACCAAAATGTTGATCCTCGCTATCATCAGTCCACACACATATAGGTCGTAATGCTTGTTAATACAGATTGTCGTCATTTTATAAGATTAATAATTAACCCACACTGTACAGTTTGAATAGTTGGACCAATAGGGGACCACCATAACAGTCCTGAAATTAGGTTGAACCAGGCTCGCTTTGCAAGTTGAAAATGATTAAATTATTGGAACTGGAAGTGACTAAGCGTTTGCGATAGATTTTCTGTGTTGAATACAAATACGGTCTAATAAATTGTCACGTTTTTGTTTATTTTGTTTCTTAAAGTACGTGCACTAGCGCCAAGAAACTGCGTGCGTGCTTCAAGCTCAGTCAAAGCTTTTCTGTAAGACTTTTTCAAGGATTTTATGAAATCCAGTTTATCTGTTATAAACCTATGACGTATATTAGAAGCATGTACTTAACTAAGCTGATTCGCTTTTATCATACAAGCTTGAGTATAAACTCGCACTATATGCTCATGCTCATCAGTACATACATACTTGGAGCATAAACTCAGTTTTATTCATGACCTTTTGTATTGACTGATTTAAAGTGAAGCCATTATAACAAAACAATGGTTGCCATTATGCTTGGGTCCATTTTGTGGAAAAAAATTCATTTGAACATATGTCTTAAAGGTTTTAACTTTTGATTTACAGACTACAGAAACTGATGTAAATGTATGTAGAATCGACTATTAAAAACCGATTATTAAAATTCGATTATTAACATACGATTATTAAAAATCGATTATTCATAATCGATTATTAAGAATCTATTATTAAAAATCGATTATTAAAAATCGATTATTAAAAATCGATTATTAAAAACCGATTATTAAGAATCGATTATTAAAAATAGTAATCGAGATATCTCGATTATATCAAGAATCGATTATAACCGATTATGTAATCCGAATGCGCCCATCACTACTTAAAATATTGCATTTTAACTGTATCAACAATATCGTCGATTCAAAAAACATATAATTCTTTCACTCAACACAATCATGATTATTTGAACTAAATAAATCTCGTTCCTTATCATATAGAAAATAATTATTACTTATTTTATTTTAGCATTACATATCTGTGTATAGAAGTGGTCCAAATACGGAATGATGCGGAACACCACAATTCAAAACTGTAACAAAACAACTAATAGCCCTTTTACACCTGTGCAATTTTAACCTGCAATCTCAATCATGCGACAAATCGCATGCGATTTTTCGTTTTACACTATGCAATTTTTGTATATATAGGTCATATGAAAAAATCGCATGGGTTTAGAATCAGTTCTAAATCCATGCGATTTTTACGTGCGATTTTAGTAACTTTCTAGGAACTTAAGCCAGCAAACATAAATGTAGTAGTGGTACCATTGCTGATAGACGCGTACCGTAGGCCCAAGCGAAACATAACCTTGCATAACCTACTCCGATAATTGTTTTTGTTCGTGCTTAGTTTGAGACGAGTTTGTTAAGATGTCGAAGGAGAATCAAGAAGATAAGAAGGAAAATATTGATAAATTCGTGTGGTCGAAATCAATTACTGAAGATCTAATCGAACCAACCAGTACTCTACTGTTCCTCTCTGCCAGAGTACAAAAACAAAAATATAAGGCTAGAGGCGCTAAATGTAATACGAGACTTGGTGGCGAAAAATGCCTTAGCTGCTGCACAAGTCCTCACAGTTGAAGCAATTAAGAACAAAATACATAATCTAAGGACGCAGTTTTTTTAAGGAGTTGGGAAGAATTAAAATTAGTGAAAAAAGTGGTGCCGGCACGTCGGACAGATACACACCAATATTGTGGTATTATGAACATTTAAAATTCCTTCAGGAAACAGAGGCAACAATGGAGTCGGAGTCAAACTTACCAGAAGTCACGCTACAACCGGAATATATTATGGATAGCGAGGATAGCCAGCTGGAGCTCATATTTGATGGCACGGTTGAAGATTTCAATTCTTCGGAAATTTTGTCACCGATGCCCAGTGGCTCAAGAACGACTCCAATGGCAAAAAGACCAAAACTTATCCCTAAACCCCAAGAGGTTGCAGAATTAATTAGCGCTGCAACCAATGCACTAACAAAACGTGTGCAGTCACAAAATCAAGAAGATGAGATTTAACGTCATTTGCCAAAACCATCGAACACGAATTAAGAAAAATTGCAAACCCGAGCATTTTAAGAATGCTGCGATTTTTAATATTGTGTTGGATGGCCAAGAGGAGCATATGGAGTAACCCTCTATTGTATTTTGTTTACTAGAATTTTTTTATTTTTGTATATTAACTTTTTTAAATTTTTTTCTTAAAAATAAAATCATATTGTATTAGCAAGTGTATTTTTATTTAATATAATGAATAATTTATAATGATTTTAATATACTATAATAATTATACTATAAATAATAGTGATAACAACAGAATTAATGTTAGTTTTTGCCAAGGTACTGCTCCTTCAACACTATTGAAAAATTCTAAAAACTCCTGACTGTTGTCTAAGGCTGAACGAGCACTTCTGTTTCCAGCTACAAAATGCATATTTAATGACGTATCGATGTTTCATCTCGTATGCCATACGTATTGGGGCATTCTGTTCGTAGAAAATTATGCAAAACTATACAAGTCAAAGTTCATTATTTACTAAATGTAGATTTCCCCGATCTTTTCGCTAAGCCATGGTTTAGTCTACCAACGCCGTTCCGTTCTTTGTCTTAACAACAAACTCGCAGCTCCAATTATGATGCTACGGAGAGCAATTTCCTCTAAATTGACGACGTTAGGCATTTTAACACATATGTATATGAACACACGCATCAACAATCGATACTAGCAAGGTTTCTTATAAATATAAACGATAGTTTTGGTGCTAAGAAGGTTATGTTTATGTATAAATAGCAAAACAACGAGGTTATGCGTGTTGATGTGTGTAGCACTGTTGCCAATCAAAGAAGTTACAGTTGTTACAAAATAAAATCACTGATGCTGAAGCCATGCAATTTATTAAAGTTGCACAGATGTAAACGGTCGACAAACGGTGATAAAATTGCATGCGATTTTGAAAAATCGCATGGTTGAGATTGCAGGTAAAAATTGCATAGATGTAAAAGGGCTATAAAATTTCCTCATAATCTTTCACTGATTTCGAAACGAATAAGTGCGTTACTTTTGGATGGTCCTGTATATGGTTGAGACAGTAACTCGTGCAGTTTTTTCGGTCATAGTGGACGAGCTGGGCAGACGGCAATCAGGGTGGACCAAAAACCGGCCTGTCGGCCGCACAGACGAAACAAATAAATATATCCCATCTTTATGGATTTGTTACAAAATTCTTTGTGGTCCAAGGGCGAGTCGCCATTACCAGGTCGCCATTGTTTTAGGATGTGACGTCGACAGGCCAGTGAAGTATGGTCGATTGTTGTTTTAATTGTATGTAGCCGCGACGGCCTACTCTGCCTCTCTATATACCTAGGCCCTCTCTCATTCACTAAACTCGAATTATGAACCATTCAAACATCAAGCCATTGTTGGTGTTTTTAAAGTCAAATCGTACGCTCGACGGTCCATATAAACCAAGCGAGAGACCGCTCATGTTTATAATAGTATAAATTTACTTGTACTTGTAAAACGGTCGATTTATACTTGCAAAGATTTGTTTCGCTCATATTGGTATGTATGTGCGTTTCCGTTGAAACGTTGGGAGAAGAAATATCGCTCTTTCTGTTTCTGATAAATAAACGACAACTGAAACTTACGAAGGAAGTACTGAGGAGTTTATTTTTTGATGTGGGGTGGAGAAACATGATGAATGAATGATGAAATTCGTATGTAGGATGCTTCATTTGGTGGATTCCCTGGCTTAGAAATCATCACTACCTCCGCAGTTTTCCAAAAGGTGGCAAATATTTAAGCCTATTGGCGCCGTGCGCGTACGATATGCCCATCTCTATTGCCGCCGGACGGGACTAAGATCGCCACGAGGTGGCGCTGTTCTATGCAGTTTTCTTCCTAGTAATCACCCACGTGGTAGTTACCTGTAGCGCGTCTACTAAGTAAACATAAACAAGAAAGCTGTTGCCACACAGCACGAGTTAACCATATTTGTATATTTGTATACACAATGCTAGTCTGTGCACAACGCTATCAGCTGACAGAAATAATAAATAAAGTCGACTACAGCGCTTTTGCGTGCAGCGGTGACCGAGAAAACTTCTGGCGGATACATATTCCGCCATGGGCGCATAAAGCGTTCCTCAATCCCCCACTCTGTACTGCGCACGGTGCCAATACAGTATACATGCTGGGCTGAATGGGTTATCATAACTATCACTTTTTTATGGCTTTGTCTTTGCCATTTCTAGTCCAGATCATTCGGTCTTTTTACTGCACACAACGAAACATTGTCTCAATTCAAAGCAACCTTTGTTAATCCAAAACAACAGTTGTTTTATATATATATATGAAAGAATATGTATCGTTCATTGAAGAAAACCGTTGTTTTGACCGGTTGTCTTACTTTAAGACTGTACAATTTTAAATGGATACTATACTTATTTTGTTTAAGAATGTGTTCTGATGATTGTTGCTGCTTATAAGCAATAAGATCATGGATACTTAGGGTCCAATACTTAGGGTTGTCATAGCAACACGGAGAATAAATTGTCTTTCTGGCCGATACCGGTACTTATTTTTAAATGCCGTAACAGTACAAATGTTCTTTTACACTACTATGTTGTTGCAAATGGAGCCAAAATTTTGATGGCTTCGGCACTTAGTATAGGGTAGGGTAGGGAGGGGTACATATCGGGAACATTGAAAAAAATTCTTGTGGATGACGAGTTACATTTTGGTGGCATTTTTCGGTCCGACAAATTAGGAGTTCGCACGACAAAATACGCACGACAAATAATGTAAATTAACGACAATATTTGTATTTAAACGATAAAATCAGCAAACCGTGTGATTTAACCTCAAATACCATAAATGACAGCAGCATGACAAGCAGCGCCGCTAGGCCAGCCGTACAAATCTTCTTCCATACTCCTACAGTGTGCTACCGTTAAAAGTGTGGTTATATGTAATTTGTTTTTAAGTTCGCAAAAGGACGTTATGAGAATAAATGAAAGTTATTCAGTGTATAATTGTTGTTCAGCATAATGTTCAGCATGTATAATTATATATGATTTGAGTTAGAGATAATATGGACAACAAAATACAACAAGAAATCGAACAGTTGTGGGCAATTGATTGTTTGATTGATATGATCTTTTTAACTAAAATATTTGTCAGTTGCAAAAGTTCAACGTTTAGTACTTTTTTACAGTTCAAGTTTGACCGTATAATAATAACAGGGTCTTTACCCTGTAACATTTCTTATTATGTCATTAGTGTGGTGCTTATTTTTTTGTACTGTTATTTTTTATGCAGGACTCTCTCAATTTGTTCATTTATATCAATACTTAATTGCTGTGAAATTTGAGGCCTATCGATACAGTACCTACATTAACCCATACCTCAAGGGGCACAAAATCGAGTATACGTTTAATTTAATAATATTAAAAAGGAAATATTTTTGGTTTGTTTACTACAACAAATTTACATACCACAGTTATTAACTTAAATAAGAAAAATAATCAATGAACTATTGAGTCAGAGCACTTTACATATTTCCAAGTAAATACTTGATTTGTCAAAAATACAATAATATAAGTTACGTACCATCAATGAACACAATCGAACAGTCTATGGAGAAAACCCTACCAATAATAGTTTTCACTTGCTCGATTTTGTTAACTGTTGGCCAGGATAGTCACTTAGTTTCGACCATTGTATTTTTAACAAATTAAATAATAATAATAATAATAATAATAATAAATCATTTATTGAGCTGTTAAAGACATTACAATTTTTAACAAAACATTTGACATTTTACAGCTCAAAAGGAGCAAGAACAGAAAAGGCAAAAAGCCACTGATTTTACTTGCACCAAACTGAAACATAACACAAAAACAGATAAAATGACCGAGTGTAATGCATTTTTCACACATTTGAACACCTACCACAGACCATTGTACAATTTTTCTCTCAACACAACAGACTTAAACAAAGTGATCGAGCCAGCACACCTCGCAGAAACAGGAAGAGCATTCCACAACCGTGCAGCCTGATATGAAATACTTGTAAATATGTGAAATGCTTTGATATTGAGATGCATTGTCACCTAACTATGAACAATTTTACTCACAACAAACAACTTCATTTAAGGACTGCACCGAAGAATATCAATGCAATTAAACAAAAAAGTTCTTGAAGTGGGTACTAAATATTATACATGTTCTACTGAATCAAAAGATAAAAATATTCAAATACAGAATAATTCAAGACAATTCAAATAATTGTTTATTTTTTTTTATAGAATGTACGGATTTATTGTACTTGAATTATAGTTTACTTGTTTCTTTATTTAAATACAATATTATAAATTTAATTTGTGATTTATTATTATATTTTTACCCCACACTACATTTAACTTTGAGACTAGCGCCCGACTATAAATCAATTAGGCTGGCTGTCTCTTTTAAGCTCAAATTGTTTTTTTTTTATTTATAACGAAAGTGGATCTGCAATTTTCATGTTGCCATTATTGGGATGCTCTTCCTTTGGATAATAACGGGCAACAGATTCTGTGACTGACTGTAAGTGCTGTCGAACAATGGTTATTACCTGACGGATGACGTCCTCTTATTTCATACAGTCAGCTCGATTTGGAAACATTTACAGATCGTCGTCAGCCAACTGCGATTGCAACAACATTCCACCATTCAACATTCGACATTCTTTTTGCTGCTAGTTTCTCACGACGAATAATACAATGCGTAAACATTTATCATTCTTCTAACAAGTCCTGAAAGACGCTTGGTCATGCTTGCTGCACTATCTGTACATATTCCAACACATTTCTTCCACTCAACACCGTTTTTCTGCGGCACTTAGGTGCATCAAAAATCTCTGTGACAGTTGTTCTACAGGTAACTTGAGCGAAGAGAGAATTCTTCCTTTAACTTTCCTTGGCACCCACACCTCACAAAACAAAACCTTGTTTGTTATATCTGTTGATTATCGAGTTGAATTGAATAAACCGTTGATTTTGTTAACATTTCAATCACTCGATTTTCAATATCTTCTGCCATGTCGTCAGTTCGGCAAAATGTTTTCTAATGAAGTATTCATTTGGTTTCTCACCCCAATCTGGGTGTTCCGACTGCAGGTGTCTGTCGAGATTTGTAGGTTTCGTGGCATCATTAGATAAACTCTCAGGACATACTACGCAAAGCGACCGTGTATTCATTTCACTTCCATGTTCTTACATGAATCCAAATTTAAAATAATCATGGTTGTATTTTCTTGATTTTGAAACTTTGGACATTTTATTCTCTCCGCCTCCAGTTCTCGTGTTCTTTCTGATGGTGCGTGTTGGTGGTTGTGGAGACTCAGATTGTAAAGATTCACGTGTTATTTAAAAGCTTGTATTGTAGGTATAACATGAAAGAGAAATACAATTCTACTTATAAAACAAATAATCTCTTCTTCCCACAAGATTGACGGTGTATCCAATACTAATTATATAATACATACGTTTATTTCATGTATAAGAAGAGAAAATAACTTATTTTGATATTATTTGTTCATTATTAAGTACACACAGCGAAGTATATTCTCAAAACGTGAGAAAATTATTTACTTGCGGTTATTGCTTTAGATGAAAGTTAATATTTACTTGGTTTGAAACAATTTCTTTCATTTAACAATTCCTTGTTCTCACAATTCAAGAATATCCCAATCTCAGAGTTATTAGTTTCGGTTAAGTATATAATTTTCAAACCAAGTAGTTTAAATTCTCAATTCAAGTAGTTGATCAATATCTTGAATCAAGTAAGCCATTGCTTGCAACGCGCTTGCGCATTTACACTCAAACGTGCACGAACGTTGCCGAGATTTAAGATTTTTCGCATCGGCCTTTGCCTTCAGTTAGTTGGGGTCTGCTATGGCGTCGTGTTTGCTGACTACCGAGTATTGTCCGGGAAGAGTTCAATATGTAAGTATATCTTTCCTAACTTTGTAGGTACTGTACGCAATAACTACGCGATCTATAATATTATGAAAGTATATAGTTTTAATTTTGCGTGAATAGCCTACAGTACTTATGTTCAACGTATTTGCGACGCAGTTCGTAGTTGTGACTTGTGACGCACACGGTACGTAACTTTTGCCTAGCCATATAGTGGTCACCAAATCAACATACATGTCACAGAAAACTTACTTGTGTAATATAATGGAAACAATTTGATGTCTAATAGAATATGGTGCCTTTTTCCATGCCTTAGATATTGTAGGTAGTGATAATTTATAAATAGGTAAGTATATATGTAATTAAGCAAAGAAATTTCATACAATAAAACAAATATCATTCGCTAAGTTATTGTCTACTTATTTCACACAATTCCCGACCTTTAAAAAAAAAACTAAAACAGTAATTTCTATTCAATACATTATGATCATGTTCTTGAACTAATAATATCTATACTCATTTCAAGAAAATATTTTCTCATTGTCAAGCATATATATTCACTTTAAGAAAATTCCATTATGCTCAACGTGAGAATAGTTTTCTTGAATGAATAATATCTATACTCATTGCAAGAAAATATTTTCTCAGATATACAAGCATATGATCATTTCAATTCAACAATATCTCTTTATTCTTAACTTGAGAAAATATCTACTTGCGGCTATAGCAAACTAATCATTTACTTGGATGAAAGCATATTGCTTTGAGTGAAGTATTTACTTTTCTGTGTGTAAGCATTTTGGATACTTTATTGACAATCAGCATATAACGAGTTTATTTACTTGCGGACCCCTAGGGGGCCACCGGTTGGCGACTGCTGCTCTAGGTCATCCCTCTTACGACGAGAAATTGAGATAAAATACAGATAGAAACCACTAAATTCTTCTGAACCGAATGATATATGCATTATAGGTACCTACATTATACAACAATTAATTGTAATTTACGCGTTTTGTCGCTCTTGTTTTGATGTTTCTTCACGTTGCTTTCTTTAATCATAGTTTAGATTCTCTAAAAACGAACTTACTGGGCTGCTATATCGTATTATCGAATTACGCGTGTTATTTCGTGGGTTCGTCGTTCTATGTACCGTTGAAGCCTCCACAAAAAATCACTTTTTTACTTTATCATACGCTGTATGTAAAGTATTGTAATCGTACCAAAACAATTTTTTGAGATTTTAGCGGAAATATGTCTTTTTGGGTCCCCTGAACATTTTTGACCAAGGTACAAAAAAATGTCTGTGTGTGTGTGTGTGTGTGTGTGTGTGTGTGTGTGTGTATGTGTGTGTGTGTGTACCCGTTTTTGTGGAGACGATTCCGGAGAAACTACAAAAGGTATCGGGACGAAACTTCATATTTAGAAGTTTCATAACCAAACTTAGAGCTGAAAAGCTTTCTGTTGAAAAGGGTCCAAAGGAACTGGTGGTTTACTCATAGCATTTTTCGAAGATTTTGCAAATGAGCCTCTATTTGTGTAATGTCGTCAAAATAGTTAAATAATAAATTAAAGGAGAGGAAATTTTCTATAATTTATGTATATGACATTTTTTGGTAGAATTTATAGTTTAGCTGCATGAGCAACTTCTATTTCATCGAGATCGGTCGTACTGCTTTAAAACTAGTAGCCAGGATATGTCAGAGTTTTTGATTCTAATGACAGTAGCTAGTGTCAAACGAATGTTTTGTAAATACTACTGTCAATATAGGCTGCGTTTGGATATTGAACACCGTTACACTTTTTACACCCAATGACACGTAAGTGTCATTTGGACGGTGTACCCGGTGTCAACGGAGCACAAATCCGAACGCAGCTTTAATCGAGATATCTGTCTAGTTCTACTAGTTTTATTTTAATGCTGACATAGCCGATATCGATCAAATAGAATCTCATGCAGCTAAATTATTAATTTTCTATATAGTATGATAAAGTCATGTGCCTGACCACATCAGATTTTTTAATGATTTTATAACACATTCTGATCTATTGATAAATTTTAAGACGATTAAGACTACTTTAATTATATGCAAAAGTGCTTCTAATCACAATTTTTAAAGAAAAACGTTAAATTTTGTTGTTCAGAGCTGCTAGAACACCATTCAGGATCAATATCAGACTCGGACTGACAGCTCAGGAGCCTTTATCAAGGACAAACCAGTTCCATAGACAATATGGAAACGTTATATCATAACCCACACACTTCAACGCGACCAGAACAGAGCATCCGGCCGACGACCATACAAACCAGGAATCTGAAAAGAACCCACGTTCACTTTCCACTTGATCGATCAATGTTTAACGACACTTTCAGTGATTCTCTATGGCCGGCCAACATTATCAACTTGATAATAGGCAATCGATCATAAATAATTAATTCCCCGCTCATGCATTATTGATAGTGGCCGCGCGGCCGGTATGATAAACGCGCTCGCTGCTTGTTAGCGTTATGACATTGCGCGCACTTGTTCATCCAAAAGCGGTGCTCGATAATTGACATTTTTTTCAATTGTTGCCTCAATACGAAGGACGAATTTTACCGTTTCATCGCGGTTGGTAAAGCTGGTCAAGCTGGTAGCTTATGAATCGAACATTTTAATTGCAGATGGTGCAGTGAATGTATTGATATTGATGTAATTAATGTAGACCATAAACGATTGGAATGTTGTGTTTCCAATGATCGTATAGCTAAGTTCTTTATACTTGATAGGAATGTCTTGTTTTTAAGAAATATATTCTTTTGGATCAAATCATATTTCTTTAACGCCATCAATATTTCGTTCATTGAATACTCTAGTTTATTTGCTTGTAGAGATTAATTTATTTGGAATATTTATTTAAGTCAAATAAATAAATTTGAATACAAACAAAATTACTTTCCCTTAAAGTGATATATTTGCTTTGATTTAAAAAGACGTCTCTTTATACCTAACAAATCTAACAAGTTAATTCAAATAAATATATTTTTCGTGTGAATACTTCATCCAACTGTATGGTTAGATGGCGATGTGAACACTCTCCTCGCAGTTCAGCCTTATCTTGAGTATAAATACTACACTGTACGAAAAAACTTAGATAAATTAACTAAATTTTAGATAAAAAAACTAAAGTTCGTGGTTAAAAATTAGCCAACTAAATAAAATATCTAATATATGTAATTGAAATTAGTTGAATGTCAAATGGCAAATTAACCATTTAAATTTATGAAAATAGACGTTCTAATGTATTTGATAATAAATTTAAAGATAATAAATCTTTCTTTTATCTACCTAAATCTGCAACTGATTTAAAGAATTATTGTAGTATGGTATCAAATTTTTTCTAACATTAGACGTTTTATCTAATATATTGGCTAATAAAATGGTCATTTTAATGTGTAGTAATAAATATGTGTAGTAAATATTTTATAGAAAACAAGTTATTGTTTCATGTACTTTTAAATTGGGTAATGTATCTAATATTTAATAATTAATTTAAAGTATAATTGTTGATATTACATCCACTTTTTTAAATTATAGATCTAGGCATTTTTAGATAAATTAACAATATATGATTAAGTAAGCACGTAGGCTTTCACGGCCAGAATAATTTAGAAAATAAACTGCTTCCGTTATGCCGTGTGTCAAGATTTGTTAATGCTGACGTTTCGCGAACCATGTTGCTCGCTTCTTCAAAGCTAATTGAATACTCAATTAGCTTTGAAGAAGCGAGCAACAAGGTTCGCGAAACGTCAGTATTAACAAATATTGACACACGGCATAACCCGGAAGCAGTTTATTTTCTAAATATATGATTAGATAATAAAACTAAATAGTATAGAGGTAAATAAATAATAGGCCTTTATTTAGTAACATAAACATAATATGTATATATTTTATCCCATAATTCAAGCCATAAATATACATAGTATAAGATAAATAATATTACAATAAAACTAGTAAGAAAATTATCTTCAGCCGTGCTGAAGTTAAAATACCCCCACCGTAAAATATTTTAAAAAAACAAGTGAACCGATTTTGCCCATTCACGAACTTGTCCTTACTTTTAAAGAGATAAGCTTGTATACCAAATTTCAGATCAATTGCTTCAAAATTACGGCGCTTATCGTGTACACAGACGGACAGACAGACGGACATAGCTAAATCGATTCAGTTTTCAAGTTTTCAAGTCTATATCTGCCATGCGTCCTTAAGGGTGCTACAAATGTTGTATCAAACTCAATATACCCTCACCACATTAAATGTGAGGGGTATAAAAGTTAACTAAATAACCATGCATAAATATTGTCTTACATACTAGGAGTAATAACTGAAATAATAACATCATATAAAATAAAAAATATTACAATAACAAAAACTGAAAGTATGATCCATACAGCAATATATTGTTTACAGATTACAAGAACAAAGTGTACATAAACATAAAGTCAAAACGAAGAAAGCGATATTATATTATAAGTTGAATGTAAGTGTATAGTTACCTATATGTATAGTAAGCTGACTGGCATTCTCTGCTTCTAAAACGTTTTCGCTTGCTTCAACAATTGAACTACTTGTTGACACATTGTCAGAAGAACGTTTTCGTTTTAAATTGTATCACCTTCTATCTACATTTAATAATCCCAGCATTCCGATATTTTTTTGTTAACCTGTAATATTTTTCCCTATTTGGGACTTTTCCCCGAAATATGTTACCTGCAAACATCAAAAAATATTACTTATTATTATAAATTTAATTTTATTTGAAAACAAACCTTATCCTCTCCAGGAAATATATTTTTTATTTTTTTGGTGCTCTAGTAGATACAGGAGTATGATGGTAGGCTATGCGTATTTTTAACGCTCAAAAAATTCTAAGCGCCACGTTATTTTAATATGTTTTTTCCACTTGCTGTAGATTGCAATAATTTTTCCTTTTTTCCTTAAATAAGTCCTTAAATGCAAGTTGGGAATGACTTAATAATGATAGAAATAAAGTAATATGTATATATAAAAGTAATAATTGAAAGTAATACTTACCAGTAAATAATAAATAATATAACCAACTGTTTAAGCTTGAGGGTGTATTAATCTACTCACCGTAGATGCTAGTGGAGTAAATTAAATTAAACATACATACATACTGGCTTTCAACAGTCTATAGACTGGTGAAAGCCTACCGCTCAGTTGCTGTCATGCGTCTGGCTAAATTGCTAAAAAGAGCGTGTGATCGGTAGTATATAGCGCAGTGCATGCAGGTTTCAGTTGCGATTCCGAATTAGCGTACACTTTTCTACCCTAACTTGACTATATGTAGGTCTGGGAAAACCAACCACTGATCGAGGGTGTGCGACATCCCAAAAGGCGGTGACACGTGGAGATTTTGCTCTACTGTGTACCCTCCGAAAAGTTCTAGTCAATAATAGGTCCACATTAATTCCTTCAACAAACTAATAATTTCTTTAATCAAAGAACCATTCATCGTAACCTTAAAATAACGCATTTTAAATGCACCAACAATTTCGTTAATTTAAACAATTATAATTCTTTCACTCAACACAATCATAATTATTTGAACTAAATAAATCTCGTTCTTTATAATTTGCGAATTGTAAATTTTAACTGAAAACGTAAGTTGTCTGACACAAATAAACATCCTTTCTACCAAACAAATATTTCAAACAAATGCATTTTTATCCGCAAAGAAATATTTCTTTGCCTCTATGGATACACCAGATACCTTTGAGTCAATGTATACTTATTTGAATCAAACAAAATTTTCTATCTGTGTAGACTGTTGCTAATTTTGTTTATTGTTTTAGGTGACAAGCCCCATGCCTGTGATCTCTGCAATAAGAAATTTGCGTTAGCTTGCAATTTGAGGGCGCATATGAAAACGCATGAAGGTAATACCTACGCAAAACTATGCTTTTTAACCATAATGATACGTGGTATTGTAGCAATCGATATACAGGATGCGTCACAAAAGCCGGGAGTGAGAGAGTTTCTACAACGGAAAATTATTTTCATTTATACATGATGTTAGACAACATAGAACATTTAGACCGAGATATTCAATTGTTTCTGAAATATATGGCAATTGCAGCCCTTTCTTAAAAACTACATAACTAATAAATTTTTGCAGATATTGTCGTCAAAATTTTGTCAAATAATAACTAAAACCATAGCTAGATGCTGATGTCATGAAAAATTAGATTCGGTCTACAGGGTGATCGTAGCATGCAGAATTTTGTATCATTTTAAAAAGGCTTTTTTTGAGATTTTTAAATGGAACAACCTGTATATTATTTGCCAACTGCAATGTCCTTAAGTTCTTTTTAATTTATATTCTTCCTAATATATATTCTTTAAATTCGTCTTTTTATTATATATCTTTTTTTACTAGTTTTTTTACTTTCTCATACGTAGTATGAACCTGTATGAAGTATGAAACTGAATGACTGACTCATTATGGATTGAATCACAATACAAGACTTATTATAAAATTCTCATAGTGTGCTATTACAGTAATTATACAAGTTCTAAGAAGCAATATGTAGATACCCACAATCATGTAACATGATGTTGCTTTATTATTACGAACAACAGCGTATAATGAAATTTTATTTTGTCTAACGTGTCAAGGTATAACCGTATGATTAATAAATAAACCCATAAAAAGGCAGAATTACCAGAACTAACAATTAATACTAATCGCATGTGGAGAAATAATTATTTATTTGTATATAAAGTATGATTCCGATATGATAATTATTGAACTTTATTTGCATATTTATCATTGTCTGTAGTTCTTATCATGAGATTTTCTGCACTTACTGCCAGTGAGTAATTTTTCAATAAATACAATAACCTTCGTTCCACACATTGTACATAAATGGTTATGCATTTTAATTTCGCAACAACACCTGTTTTGTCATATTGTTTTATTTATCTATACCTGCGTACATGATTACATATAATAATAAATTATAGTTTTAACCTAGGTTATGGTTATCTCATTAATCATTGTCATTGTGACCGTTCTCCGTGATTTTTCTTATGTAAAAGGACCAAAACAAACGCTATACATTTCTATAATAAAGTGTAGTAATAAGAAATTATGGATTCTGTAACAAATTAATTTAACGCACTTTTTGGTTAGACTTCACGAGAATGTTTATATATATATATATATATATATACAGGAAGTTTATACACAAGCCGGCAAGGGATTTTCAATTACTTGCTGTAAATGTCATAAACAATAAACTATCGTTCTGTCACCATAAACCATCCTACGATCATAATAAACTAAGCTACTGTCACAATAACACACCGAACTGTCATCGGTACATAATGAATGAATGTAGTTGTCGTAGATAAACAATTGGAACATATAAATCATGACAGGTAATATAATTACTTTGCTAAAAAGTAAGTAATGTGTTAAATGTCATATTGTCTTGGTTATTACATTAATTGCATTCATTAATGCATTAATTACGCATTGAAAAATAATGTTCTACATTGAACTCAATTAACAAATGCATTCATATTGCACAATGCCGGGGAGTGAAAACCATCTAGTCTTTTATACAGTGTAAAAAGGCAATAACTAGAAGATTTTGAAATAAGTAATAGGTGGGTTTCCGTTCGGTGTATTGCATAATCAAAAAGAATTCATTTTAACATACAATAACATTGGAAAATTAAATTTCCATAAAACTGTCGGAATTCCTTTCGGAAATTAATCATAGTCCACGTCCACAGTGGCATTTCTTCGAGTGGGAATAATTTTTTTGATTTTTGTAGTGCTAAGACGCATTTTTTAATCATGAATAAGTAACTACGTAGCTATATATACATCATGAGCAAAAAATATATACACCCTTTAATGGGCGGCCATTATGGACTACTTGTTTACATGGTACACACAGAAAAGTGATTATTTGGAACGAGAAAACATAATTCTTGAATTTATTTACTAGATTCAAATGCATATTTACTTGGATGTAGAAAGTTAGGTAAATATATACAAGAAATGCCACATACTCAATATAAGTAAAATAATTTCTCAGATAAATGCTGTCAACAAATAAATTCTTTCTTTATAAGAACCAATATTGTATTGAAAGAAGTAATTGAATTTTTCGTCCCAAAAATGTTAATTTCTCAAACGAAGTAATAGTAAATCCATCCAAGTGCGTAGTTACTTGATCCAAGAAAATATAAGACATTTAATATAAGTAAGTATTGTTTACTGAATAAAAACCCACCAATTATTTAACTGAAGTGATTCTCACTTCTTTCAAGTAATCCCTTTCTCTGGAATAAATATGTGCACCGTGATTTTGTCAAGGCTCGCGCGGCCGCGCGTGGTGCTGGCGCCGTAAAGGAGCCTAACCTAGTACGAAAACAACAACGAGCACCCGTAGGGAATGTGCCTTGTGATTAGTGTACAATAAACGTTTCAACACGGAATAGTTTGATGTAACGCACGCAACAGTTTAGAACGAGTAAGTAAATATAACATACCTATCTTGTTAATTAGCAATAGAAAACGTATTTGTGCCAAATCTTTAAAATTCTTACATTAAGTAGCTAAAAATATTTACCGGGAATAAAAATATACACTTCATTGAAGACTGTTTACTTTCTTCACCAGAGTAACCGCTTTCTTAAATCTAGTAATTATTCCAAGAAATAAAATTTCTTGGTTGAAGTCAATAATCTCTCGCGTATATACGAACCTACCAACTACTTCAGCCAAGTAATTCTCTCTTCGTTCGAGAGATCACTTTTCTGTGTGTACGGTGTTTTATAATTATAAAACACCGGAACAATAACAAGATTAACATTGTCACCAGAAAATAACGAACTGTCATTAAAGTCACTGGTGTGTAGTATCCAGATCTCATATAGGTATTTGACACGAGGATCATATATTTTCACAAAAACTGATATCTCATATTTAGTTACGAAAATCTCAAATACTTTAACCAAAGAATTATGAACTCACCGCCTTGTGGAGTGTATAATTTTATAGGGGCGTAGCAAATAAAAAAAACTTGATAGGTACTCAAAAACGAGAGATTATTACTTAATAAACGGAGTTAATAGAAATAACTTGACTCATAAAAACCAAAATTATATTTTGGATGATATTTTATTTTTGAACTTAAAAATCTCTTAATCTTAAGATTAAGGCTTTTTATTTTTACTTTATCATACGTGTATGACAAAGTATTGTAATCGTGCCGAAATAGTTATTTCCGTCGATCGTTTATTTATGACTATTTTTACTGAATAGAAAATCGTTTATTAAAGATCTCTAAATGCACGATTTCTATTAATGCATGATTTGTTATAGCCAATCAAACGACTTCATTATAGCCAATCGAACATACGTAAAATAAAACCATTCAAACATTCCGCTATCCAAGAACATATAAAGTCTATGTAGACGCCGCCAGAAGAATACGATCGACGAAAAAATTTTTGTAACCAACTCGAATATTAAACCGCGATTAATGACTCAGACAATTAACGCACTCGCTAATCGCTCGTGGGTTAAACAGTCTCGATCATTAATCGTCTTTTTAATATACTTGTTGGTTAAATAACTATTATGTTCAAAACTTTGCAAAAATGTTATTTGAAAAGAGTATTATATATAAGTTGGTGTTTGATACTCTCTAATATTTCTAAACACTTTTTTCAAATAACATTTTATGAATATAAAATAAACATTTTATGAATAAATAAATGTAAGTACTTTACTGTTAAGAGTATTTCAGAGTTTTGGTAACATCCGGTACATGCAAGCAGATAATTACGTTCCAATATTTGCATTCTTGGTTTCAGACAATCCAGAATCTATTATGAAAAATATAATTTTCTAAACAGTTAGTAAAATATTTTCTTATTAGTGTCCAACTTTCTGCCGGACATGGTAGATTTCGAAAAGTAAAATCTGGCAACCCTAGTAATTGATAAAATATGTATTGATTAATACATAGGATTAATACCCAGTAGGCTCAAATTCAAGAATAAGTATGTGATGATATTAAAAAAAAATCAGTTAAGTATTGATCCTAGGTATCAGTATCTCATTTATTTCAAAAAAAAAGTTCTTAATTTGTCAAAAATACAATAATCTAAGCTAAGTGACTGACTATCCCGGCCAACAATTTTGAACGCAGAATTTATGAATTGGGTCTAATTTTTGAGAGAAGAAAATCAATTTTTGTTCTTTGGCAGTTTATTTATAGCTGCTTTTCTGAAAAACTAGGTTTAATTAAAAATTTCTGCCTTAAGATTGAGAATGACTTGTTTAATTTTTTTCATTATTGGCCAAAATGGTCGCTATGATTATTGTATTTTTGATAAACTAAGTCATTGCAAATGTGTTATATTCTGTTATATCTACACTCAATAGATTATTGATTATATTTTTTTACTCAGTTAATAAGTGTGGTAGGTTACTGAATTTAGAGTAGTTTATAAAATTAAAAACGTTAAGTATATGGTCTTACTTTAATTTTTTTTTAAATAGTTTTTTAACCAACAAGTATATTAAAAACAGCGGTTAATGATCGAGACTGTTTAACGTTTAAGCGAGTGCATTAATTGTCGAGATCATTAATCGCCGTTTAATATCCGAGTTAGTTACAAATTTTTTTCGTCGATCGTGTTCTTCTGGCGTCGCGTCGTCTACATAGATTTTTCTTCGCCGATGTCTTTTTACTTTCTCATACGTGGTATTATAAAGTACGGTAATCGTGCCGAAAAAAAATGAGATTTTAGCGGAAATATGTCCTTTCGGGTCCCCTGAACATTTATGACCAAGGTACAAAAAAACTGTCTGTGTGTGTGTGTCTGTGAGTCGCCATTTCTGTAAATTCGTCAAAATAGTTAAATAATAAATAAAAGTAAGTAGAGAAAATTTTGTATAATTTAAGTCTATGACATTTTTTGGTAAAATTATTGGTTTAGCTGCATAAGCAAATTCTATTTGATCGAGATCGGTCGTGGTTTGCCTTGATATAAAACTACTTACCCAGGATTTGACAGATATTTTCATTGTAATGACAGTAGGTAGTGTCAAACGCTGATGTTTGGACAATACCTACTGTCAATAGAATCAGAATACCTGTCAAATCCTGGCTAACCCGACCGATCTCGATCAAATAGAATCTCATGCAGTTAAATTATTAATTTTATATCCAGTATGATAAAGTCATGTGCCTGGCCACATCAAATTTTTAGGTTATATGACAATTTATGTAATTTGCACTGACAGTTCTAGAGTGCGGAACGATCGACGGAAAATGATATTAATGACAACTTATTAAGGAACATATTTATCAAGCAAAAAAATGAAAATTAATAATTGTGCACGTTAGAAGGCAAAATGGAAATCAAACCCCTGCTAGGACAGGGCTAGAAGGACTATTAGATAAACTACAACTCGCTTGTCAAAACCAATGATCAGGATAGAACTGTTTAAAGACTCATTATGCAAGGATTAAGGCAAGACAAAGAAACTATTTGACACAAAATATGAGTACATCTAATAGTGAATACAAATGGTACACTCAGCACAATAAAATTGCTTGGGGAAGACCTGGGGGATTCAGGATCTACTTAAGACAAGTTTAGCTAATATCTTTGGAGCAATGCTAGTTCTGGAAAAAGCAAAACTAGGTCCTCACCTAGCAAAATTGATCAATAAAATTCCTCCAAATGATTAAAAACCTTCAACACCATTAACCAACTACTCACACCAATTCAAGCAGCGCTTTCCTGGCCACTCGATTAAAACCACAATCCTGTCCGTCCAGCTCGAGCCTTAACTCAAATCGATTCTCGCAACACCTGAGATCAACTAAATGAACTGCGTAATCGCTTACCCATCGATATAACGTCAATAATTCGTATCGTAAACAAATACTTTCTGCCCGAGCGGCCGGCAGTGGATATCCTGCCAATATCGTAATGGCCATATAATCACGAAAGGTGAGTGTCGATTTCCTGCGCGTGCACTTGTTTCTCATTGTCCTCCGTGTTCGCCGTCCGTTATTAATAACAATTTCATTTGCATATTGTCATCGCATAAATACTGGACTGGCGATGACCGGTGACTTCAGAAGCAGCGGCAGAAGCGGCACGCGAATGAGGAAGTCGTGACTGTCGAAGTTGGTCTTTGCTAATTAAAACGCTGGATTGCTTGCGGCACCGCGCGAGTCGTTAATCCTGGAATTATGGAATTATATGGCGCGGAATGAGTGGAGAGCATGGGTTTTTACTGTAGGTGTAAGTACGACTAGCGTCCGGAAACCGATGGCATCGATAATGACATGTAGAATGCGCTCAATTCATCTTTTACATGAGCGAGTGAATAAAATATTATTAATGAATTGATTAAAGTTGTTTTCTTTGGAAAAAGAATACCCAGAAACGAGAGTTGTTCATTTTAGCACTGATCAAAAACTAGACACAATTCATAATATGTGTCTGTCCAGTGTCTACAGATAATTAATTTTAAGACAGTCAATAGTTTCTACATTGCTCTCAATATTGCTCTGTATGCGGTGTGTTGGGGCTGTCTTTACAAAAAAAAATAACATATTTTGCATCGTTTGGTATATTACAATTCATTGTATGGATTATGTCCAAAGTCCGAAACTGGTGTAGGAATTACGGACATCATTAGTCCCTAATTCCGTCATCGACAGTCGTCATAGGAAATGATGAAATAAGACAGAATGATGCAACACTAGTAGTAGAGAGTAGCAATTTTTTCATTAAAACACCACATCTGGAGCTACCAGTTGAATCATGAGATCCCCTTAAAAATGAATAATTTTTCTGGCCTGAAACACCCAAAAAAGCAAACAAAATTCTTCTGTAACTATATTTGATGCTAGGAGAGAATATTTCTTAATAAAAAAGAAGCCGAGAAGCAAACAAGAATAGCTTGGATATAGCTTGGATATTGCTTGGATATATAACACTAAAAATTCGAGATGCAAGGAAAATTAAAATACAGATAAAGTAGAGAGTACAGACTTATTTTATACTTTGTTTCTTTAAAAATGTTAAATCATAAATGTTTAACTTTTCGTGATAATAAATCTTATTAACAATATTTAAAACACTTAATATTTACTGGAATGTTTTTATTTGTTAGAATAATGTACCAGAAGTGTCTGATTTAGTATCACTGTCTGAATTAGGTTCACTGATGTGTCAGATTTCGGATCAAAATATACGCTTAGTGTCGGAATTAGGCGCAACTGTTAAAGTTATAAAAAATAATATAAATTACATAACTATTATCAATTTTCTTTTAAAAAAAGGTGGACATAGACATTAGCACTACATAAATATAAATTCTACAGTTAAAAATTGAACAAAAATTCCTTAACCTGTCTGTATTTTGGGTATTTACCTTACTTTTAGGTATACTCTGGCGAAAATTTGTTCACTGTTGAAAATGTTAAAACCCAGCTTGATAAGGAACGTTTGAGAACGGATTTGTATTCGGTACAAAAAAAACAACCAACAAAATCTATTTACTGTCGTTGCTAATTAATTCAAAACAGGTTATTTTTCTGGAGAGAAAAAGAGAGAATGCGAATGATAAGAGGTTTTTGTGTGGGAGCACGTCCAGGCATTATTCTAAGGATATTTTCCCACTACACAAATATCAAATAATTTTGAAAATATTTACATAGTATGACTTTTTCTTCTCAGCTTATCACCAACAATCAATTCAGATATGGAGACGAAATATTTATTTAAATTAAGGTTCACATTATTTCTGTTGCATGTCCAGAAAATATTCAAAGCGCATTTATTCTCATGAGTATGTCTACCAAACGGCATCGTATCTGCATTTTTTAGAAAAATAAAATGTATTATTAATTATACTGATAAACGTGGTTTCGGTGCTTTTAAAATTTCTTTTGTTAATGAATAGTTAAAAGAAGATGAAAGAAATTTTCTTGAGTAAAAAATAACAACAGTCACTTTTTGAGCTAGTTTAGTATGCTATGTACGTTATGCTCAATATATTGGGTTATTTGTTATGAGAGCGTTCTCATAAAATGATACACATACACGTCGTGTCTACTATCAACTGTTTATTCATACGGGTACGTTGTATATTTATATGTGACACAGTTAGGCAACTTAATATACTCTTACAGGTACGATACATGATATGACTATAATGTTATACACATCCCAACACATAGGAATGCACATCTGTGCAAAAATATTGGGCAAAAAGCATTTCTATGTTAAACAAAAATAAACACAAAATTGTAATTATTTTATTGCAAAAGAGAACTGGAAATTTCATTTCATCAAAATACTATTTTTATACCAAATTCGTTTTCTGTTTTTTTTTTAATTTTTTAATAGCAATTCACGCTTTTTTTTGTGTTTTTGTCGGAAAAAAATACTACGTGGGAAAACCTATTCGAAAAAATGTCAATTAACTATTAGAAGTAAGTACTAGAAGGAAGTTAATATCAAGTAGTTTGCAAAGTTTAAGTAATATAAGATTGTCTTTGAACCTTTTGGGACATTCTGAACATTTAAGCGAACATAAATTTGATTTTGTAACTTTACACCCGAAAGGTATCCAGGGTTTTATTGATTATATATATATATATATATATATATATATATATATATATATATATATATATATATATATATATATATATATATATATATATATATATATATATATATATATATATATATATATATATATATATATAATTGATTATATAAATTTCACTAAAAAATATGCATAATAATTTGCATTTTAGATATATCTTAAATTACTGCATCGCGTTGTTTATGGACCAAGAAATAATTATAATAAGAAATACTAAAATCAAACATGTAGTTACTGCACAAATATGAGATTCCCACTGCACAATTTAGAATTCCAACGGCACATTTAGTGACCAGCTGTACGTTAGAATAATGCCTGAGCACGTCAATCACATCAAAGAAACGCAATCTGTTCATCACTTTCACCAGTAGACAACTTTTCACGATAGTTATAAGTACAGGGTTTAGGGTTTGCTTTAGTAGTAATTTGTAGTTTTTAAGTCGCGAGTACGTTTGCCATACGATTGCAAATTATTACAAAATGTACTAAACAAATTTCAAATAAAATTGTTAATACCTTCATAATTGTGCAAGGATAGATAAATCTTTTTTTATCATTAAATAGGTTCTAAATTATTTCTTCTATGATCCGTTAAACACTTTACAGCAAACTATCAAACACCCTGTATACAGAGCAATATTAAGGTTACTTACATTACATTTTCGTTAATTATATATATATACAGGGTGAGTCACTAGAGTCGCGGTGGTAGATATAGCAATTATCTTTAGAGATGGAAAAAAATATTTAATACAAAAGTTGTTTGGCATATCATTTTCTACAACGTAAAATTATTTTCATTTATACTGGGTGTTGCATTTAGGCGTAGCAGTAAATAAATTAACTTTTTTTAATGGAATGCCCTGTATATTATAACATATTATGATTGCGAAGAAAATTGTCTTACTAATTGTATCAGGTGATATTGACGTAAAGCTAATAGTTTCTGCAATATTCAATTTTTTATTAAAAAAATGGCCGTTGCAGGCCTTTTCCGAAAACTACGTAATAGCGTCATTTTTGCAGATATTTTCTTACAACTTTGTCAGAAAATAACCAATACTAATAGGGAGGTGATAGTGCCCAAAGAAATTTGATGCGCTATACAGGGTGTTCCTAGCACCTAATCAATTTTGATATTTTTCAAATGGCTTTTTCTTGAGTTTTTTAAATGGAACGCCCTGTATATTATTTGCTGGTTGCATTTCCCATTAAGTTGCCTTTAATTTATATTACGTGTGGCATATACATATTTGACCCGTTTTCGTGATATTTGGAATTTAAAGAAAATGTGTAATAAAGTATACCAATACAGTGCTTTAATATTACACCCTGTATAATTGAGTTAGTTTTTTTCATGTATTTTGTTATAATATTTTTTTTTTTTTTTTTTTATTAATAAGCATAAGATGCTTAACATATTGAAACTAATCTAAAAGATTAACCATCAATTTAAATCTGAATTCTTAAAACTAGGTACTTGTCTCTAATAGGCTATCCACTGATGTCCCTATATTTACTTTGTCCCAAACAAGAAGCACTAACACGTCACTCACTGTGCTCTGCTTTTTACACATTTCACTGATTCACTAGTTCGAAGGGTTTAGTTCTTTTTAGTCTTCTCACTAGATTCTGGTTGTCCAGTAGCTGCAGGGCCTCTACGTTGACGTGATGGCTTAGGCGAGATTCATGCTTAGTGGCGAGTCTTTTTATCTCTTGGATGACTTGTGGGACACCAAGATCACGGTGCAGGTCACTATTCCGTATGTACCAAGGAGCGTTAACCATATTCCTTAGTACTTTATTTTGGAAGGTCTGGATTCCTTGTATATTGGAGCTTTTTGCGCAGCCCCAAAGCTGGATGCCGTATAACCAAATCGGTTTTAGTACTTGGTTGTAGACTTGTAGTTTGTTCTGTACTGACAACTGAGAGTTTCTTCCCAGAAGCCAGTACAGTTCTCTGTATTTGAGGCCAAGCTCTACTCTTTTCTTCTTAACATGTTCTTTCCACCTTAGTTTTGTATCCAGTGTCATACCCAAATACTTTGCAGTGTTCGCATATGGAACTATGGCGTCGTTAATCTTGACATGAGGTATGTCCTCGATTCTTTTGTTTGTGAAGTTAATGTGGACAGATTTCAGTTCGTTGAGCTTGGTCTTCCATTTTCTGGTCCATTTGTATATTTTGTTACTAGCTTGTTGAAGATTCCTGGTAGATTCACCAATAGTTGATCCCACTGCCATTAGAGCCGTGTCATCTGCGAATGTGGCCACTGTTACATTTTCCATCTGTGGAAGGTCACTTGTATATAGTAGATAGAGAATTGGTCCCAATACACTACCCTGGGGTACCCCAGCTTTGACTTCTTTTAGTTCCGAGTATTCATCGATCTGTTTTATTCTGAATAGTCTATCAGATATATAGGATGTTAGCAGCTCGACGTATTGTAAAGGTAGCATACTCTTTAGTTTGTGTATCAATCCTTCATGCCAAACCTTATCGAACGCTTGTGTCACATCAAGAAAGATTGTTGAGCAAATAAGCTTTTCTTCTAATGCTTTCTCTATGATATCTGTTATTCTATGGACTTGATCTATAGTGGAATGCTTTTCTCTAAAACCAAATTGGTGATTAGGAATTAGTTCTTTTCTCTCAATGATAGGTTTCATTCTCTTTAGAAGCAACTTTTCAAAGAGTTTCGATATCATTGGTAACAGTGATATTGGGCGATATGATTTGGCCTCGGTCGGTGGTTTGCCTAGTTTTGGTATCATGATGACTTCTGCTACTTTCCAGACATGTGGGATGTATTTTAATCTGAACGATGCATTTATTAGGTACGTCAGCATAACAATACCTTTCTTAGGTAATTGCTTAAGAACTTCTCCTGTGATAAGATCATATCCAGGTGCCTTCTTTGGATTCAGGTTTGTCTTGATTTCTCTGGCAACTTCCTTTGGAGTAACTAGCTGTATGGCTTCTTCATCATAGGTTATATCTTCATTCGTGATTGGCTCTGATTCGATGTTGTGTGGCTGGAAGATTTCTGTTAGATGTTCTGCAAAAATTTCAGCCTTCTGTTTATTGTTTCTTGCCCAGGTACCGTCTCTTCGTCTTATAGGTGGGACATGGGCCACTGGCCTCTTGTATTTCCTCACTGCTTTCCACAGCGAGTAATCTGTTTCTTTATCGGGAGTCAATTTGGTTAAGAAGGATTCCAATGATGCCTCTTTTAGTTTTTGAATTTCGCGTTTAAGTTGTTGGGATTTATTATTAAGTATGGTTTTGTCAGCTGGATCTCGTGACTGTTGCCATCTTCTTCTAGCTTGTCTTTTTTGCTTGACCATTTCTCTAATTTCCATAGGATAATTATTTCCAATAGTTCTGTGGGTGATTTCTTTAGTGTTGTTCCAAGCGGCTTTCTGGATGGTGTTGATGAATTTCTCGGCTTCTACGTCGAGCTGATCTCTGGTTTTAAGCTGGATATTTAGCTGTATAGTGTTTTCAAGCTCTATTTTAAAGCTTACCCAGTCTGTAGTTTTATTGGTCAAGGTTGGGGTACATTCCTTTTTGATTATGCTTTCGCTTAGAGTCATTAGTATTGCAGAGTGATCAGAGTCCAGATCAAAGTTCTCCTCAATATCAATGAAGTTCGGCGAAAATTTTCTTGTTATAAAGAAGTCTAAAAGATCCGGGGTTTTGTCCTGGTCAGTAGGCCAATAGGTTGGGTTACCTGTGGAATGGAATCGACATCCTCTTTCTTGGATTGCGTTTCTCAGCTCTCTCCCTTTTGTGGTTATCAGTCTGGAGCCCCAGTCTGTATGTTTGGCGTTATAATCACCACCCAGTATAAACCTTTCTCCGAGATGTTCTAAGAATTTATTATAATCTGTTTTCTTGAGATTAAACCTTGGGGGGCAATATATCGCACCTACAGTAAAATTCTGTTTGGTTGATTTTATACCAACGACCGTAAGTTGTACTTCTGCGCTCTTGAGATGGCACTCCTCATAGTGATTTATGCTATTTTTTATTATTACGGCACTTCCTCCTCTAGCTTGGTTATCCGGATGACATACTTCGTACACCTGATATCCCTTCAGCTTTAGATATGTCTGATTTGTTGAGTGTGTTTCTGAAACAAGACATATATCGATTTTATGTGTGTTTAGAAAAACTTCTATTTCCAATTTTCTGTTTCGTATACCGTTGGCATTGTTATAATATAAATAAATTATAAATGTTGGTAAAGTTAAAAATGCTATTTTTTATAAAGATACATTTAAATAGCAGAGTTACGCTAATATTTTAAGTTAGCTTAGATTTACTTAACCTCGTTGTCATGGAAACAAAAACAAATAACAGACGTGTAGTTATTGCTGTCAACAGACTTAATATAGCTAACCAACATTTGTAATCTCTGTTAACGATGAATTTTAATTATACTAAAGAGGAACTGATAGATATTATTTACATCTATGGAGAAGCCGGCAAAAACGCTCTACTGGCCTCAAGAATTTACGCTCAGCGATATCCCGAAAGACGACATCCCGATGCAAGAACAATTAATAGAGTTCGGAAACGTTTTGAATCAACAGGTACTATTACTTACAAAAAAGAAAAAGAACAAAAGCGGCGACACATGAAGAGAATGAATTTCTGGTAGTTGCTAGTGTGGTAGAAAATCCATACTCAAGCACTAGACAAATAAGAAATCAAGGAATAACCCAATCATCTGTGTCCAGAATAATACGGCGACACAAGTATCATCCATACCATGTGCAACATGTACAGGAATTGAGCGAAAACGATTTAGAAAAGAGATTAAATTTTTGTAATTGGGCAGCTGCTAAAATTCAACAACAAGCAAATTTTTTTGACTTTGTTCTTTTTACTGATGAAGCTACGTTTCATAAAAATGCGTATGTTAACCAACATAACTTCCATTTTTATGCAACAGAAAATCCTCGCGTTATCAGGCCTTTGGACCATCAACATAGATGGTCACTCAATGTATGGGGTGGAATAGTAGGTACCAATTTGCTAAGGCCTTACTTTTTTGAGGGTTCCGTAAATGGTCAAAGGTACTTACATTTTCTTAACAACCATCTACATGAATATTTAGATGATTTGCCGCTTAATATTCGCCAAAACTTAATTTTCCATCACGACGGAGCCCCACCCCACAACCAATACCCCAACAAATGGATTGGAAGAGGAGGCCCTACGTTATGGCCGCCAAGATCTCCTGATCTAAATAAGTTGGATTTTTTTTTGTGGGGTCATGTTAAGGAATTAGTATACCAGACACCACCTACCACACAAGACGATATGAAGATTAGAATAAGAAATGTTTTTGCTGACATCAGAGAAAATAAGAGAGAGATGTTAAGAAATACTTCGAGATCTTTTACCCATAGGATTAATGCTTGTAGAAGACAAAATGGAGGGCATTTTGAACACCTACCAAATCAATAACTACTTGTTGTTTTATCTTTAATTGTTATAGTTTTTTACTAGTTTTATGTTAATGCTTATCAAGTTTAAAAAATAGTTTAATAAATGTTATTAGTTGTGGTTTCTCTTAATTATTTGTTTTTATTTAATTTTTAGTTGTCTCAAATTATATTAATTTTTCATATTGAGTAACTAAATGGTAATTCCATGTACTTTTCAATTTATTTTGAGCAATTCTGTCAGTTTTTTAATTCAACAAAAGTATTTTTTTCCTTTCTATGTTCTCATTACAAAAAAAAATCATTAAAAAAGAACCATGTTATGCAGGGTGTAATATTAAAGCACTGTATTGGTATACTTTATTACACATTTTCTTTAAATTCCAAATATCACGAAAATGGGTACAAATATGTATATGCCACACTTAATATAAATTAAAGGCAACTTAATGGGAAATGCAAACAGCAAATAATATACAGGACGTTCCATTTAAAAAACTCAAGAAAAAGCCATTTGAAAAATATCAAAATTGATTAGGTGCTAGGAACACCCTGTATAGCGCATCAAATTTCTTTGGGCCCTATCATCTCCCTATTAATATTGGTTATTTTCTGACAAAGTTGTAAGAAAATATCTGCAAAAATGACGCTATTACGTAGTTTTCGGAAAAGGCCTGCAACGCCATTTTTTTAATAAAAAATTGAATATTGCAGAAACTATTAGCTTTACGTCAATATCACCTGATACAATTAGTAAGACAATTTTCTTCGCAATCATAATATGTTATAATATACAGGGCATTCCATTTAAAAAAGTTAATTTATTTACTGCTACGCCTAAATGCAACACCCAGTATAAATGAAAATAATTTTACGTTGTAAAAAATGATATGCCAAACAACTTTTGTATTAAATATTTTTTTCCATCTCTAAAGATAATTGCTATATCTACCACCGCGACTCTAGTGACTCACCCTGTATATATATATATATAAATATATATATATATATATATAAATATATATATATATATATATTACACTGCTCAAAAAAATTAGGGGAACACTTTTTCGAAACCTGTAACTTTTTAAATAATAGTTCTAGGCATATCAAATTTGAAAAGCTTTAAGGTCATATATTTAACTGAAGAAAATTACAAAAACAATGTTACAATTCGTTACTTCTAAGTGAGACTTGAAAATGTAAATTAATAATTCAAAACAAAATGGAAAAAAGTCAAATATGCTTTGAATTTACGTATAAAAGCCTACTAAAGATGACAAATGAATTCAGTTGTCAATTTTCGTTGATTAGAAACGTCACTAGAAGTAAAATCAGGAATATTAGTGAAGTGCAAGTTGCTCGTGCTGTCGCCCTTATTCAGCATGGCCACTCTATTCGACATGTTAGCAGCTTGGCAGGGACCTTCGAGTTTCCCCTTCTGTTATTCAGCGTTTATGGAATCGGTTTCGGGAGACTGGCCAATATGTTAGAAGAGCTGGACAAGGTCGAACCCGAAAAACTACGCAAAATAAAGACCGATTTCTTGTCCTTTCCTCTCTTCGACAGCGTACTGCCAAAGCACGAGACCTCCTAAGCGACCTAAGACGAGCACTTGGAAATTTCTGATCAAACTGTTAGAAACAGATTAAAAGACGCAAATCTGAAACCAAGAAGACCTGTCCGAGCACCACGCCTTACGCATCATCACAAAGCAGCGCGAATGAGGTTTGCTCTGCACCACAGAGATTGGCAACTTCGTCACTGGACGCCTGTACTGTTTACAAGCGAGTCCAGATTTCGTTTAACTCGAAGCGGCGGTCGAGTACGTGTATATAGACGTCCTGGTGAACGCTACGCAGCCGCTACTATACAGGAAGTGGATAGATTTGGTCGTGGATTTGTGATGGTTTGGGCTGGAATCAGTATAGACAACAGAACTGATCTTGTGGTTCCTGGTAGACTAAATGCCATGAATTACATCGAAAACATCTTGGAGGACCATGTGGTGCCCGCTGCATATGTCGTCGGTCAAAATTTCATCCTAATGCAGGACAATGCAAAGCCACTTTGTTTTGCGTTATTATTTTACATTCAATAAACACGAATATTATGATTATTACTATATTATTATTAATAATAATATGTGCGTTGGATTACGTACCATACAGGCGTTCATTAAAACTTCACGGAATTTTAATCGTTAACTTACCATGACGTGTTTTTAATTTATGGTAAGTGGGGTCCGCGGTATAGGCTACATTATGATTACACGTTAATGTTTTATTGTAAATAGTTTCGCAGGTAATGGATCATTAGTGGCGCCCTTTCTGGCGCGCACCGGGCCGTACCCAAAAATGGGCTACAGATTGCGGCGACCCTATATACGGAACCGCGCGTCCGACGCGGTCGGACTCTACTCGAAATTAAATGACACCGCAAGTACTATAATTCGGCCCGTTTCGGTGCCAATTACTGAATGGAACGCGCGCTCGTCGGTACCTACCGGACTAGAGTCTATAATTTTTTATTTGGTCGCTATCATCTATCGACCTTTATAAGCACGATTCATAGTTTGAAGACCAGAAAGCAAACGAAAAGGGTTTTTGGTGTTTTGTAAATATTTCGGCTTAAAATAAATTGTTTCAGAGCGAATGTAGTCTTTCTATTGTTTATTAATTTTTTAACAATTATAATTGTTTTGTATAGACGTGAATAACCCTATTCTGGAAATTGCGGGTTTGTCTTTAATTTTTCCATTGTATTTTTATCGTTAAGCAACATCTCTTGAAACCCATAGTATGGCATAGTAGAAACAAAATTTAAACTAACAAAAAAAAACAAAATAAAGAAAACAACATTATTAAACTTGTCATTAGTCTTCATCATGATTTAATGTTTCCCAAGAAGTAATATGGTAGTAAAATTCAAGATCTTCTCCTTCTAAATAGTGCATCACTTTTCTGAAGTAAGCCATTTTTAAATAGTTAATAGGTATTGGGTTTTTTATGCTGATTTTGTTGGAAGTG
Organism: Aphodius sticticus; assembly: GCA_963966075.1. Lineage (NCBI taxonomy): Eukaryota > Metazoa > Arthropoda > Insecta > Coleoptera > Scarabaeidae > Aphodius > Aphodius sticticus. The sequence goes on from OZ014509.1 coordinate 69,899,953, forward strand.
TGGGACGATTTTTAGTTTCTTTTGATAGTTTGAAAGTATGGATGCTGTAGCCATCTATACAATGAGCGCGTAAAGTATGCAAACATGACAAAATCTCAAGAAGGGTTTGCTATTTTAAAAAATCCTCGAACACGTCGATCTATAATTTTATTATCAAAATACACCTTATGATATCAAATTAATTTTTTTACCTTTAATTGTTTTTAACAGGTGACGTCATCGACATTTTTTTAAATGACAACCTTATATTTTTTAATAAATTTAACAGACCTTTTAATTGTCTTATTGGTAGCATATTATTTTTATGGCCTTACATAAGAAAATTTTCGAGAAAGAGACAATTGAAGGTTATGAAATAAAAGTGACAAAATCTCCGGAACGGCGCCACCGAATTTAACGAATTTTGGAATTAAGTATTTAGCAACCATGTGAAGTCACTGGCGTTACTATCGTGGATGCAACGTTTATAGTTTCTGAGATATAGCCTCAAACTTTTTAATTTGAAATAAAACACCCGGTATATAATGACATTTTCTGTTACAGTCTTCATTATTATAACAAAAACATCTAGAAAAAATAAAAACCTTTATTACTTACGTCTAAAAATTAAAAAAGAAGCAATTGATAAGAAAACATTATTACATTTTCTACTGCAACTACTCTAGTTGGTTTATGAGGATTCTCAACCATTAAATTTGATCGGTTTATTTTTTTTTTGTTATTTTTTGTTATCAATTTTTTCTGTTAATTTTTAGACCTAAGTAATAAAGGTTTTTGTTAATTTCTAGATATTTTTGATATAATCCCTACTATATACTAAAAGTCTAACACAGTCCGCGCAAGAAGTTTACGAAAATCGGCGAATCGGGGGAAGGGTCTGCTCCTCGGAGAAGTGAAAATCGGCGCCGCAGGCGCCGATTTTCCGCCTAAAATTGGATTGTACAGCGCTTAGGCTTTCGATTTTGTCCAATTTCCGGCCAGTTCTCGTTATTTTTTAACTCGATTAGGCTAAATTTATGGAGTATCGTTTCGGACTGTCCTCGCCAGCGTGTCGTCATGCCAATCGATCGCGGTTGCTAGGCAACGGCCGCGCGCTTCGCGACGCGGTCACCAGACGGCGACACATCATGTCGCTATTGAGGTTACGCTACGAAGCAATAGATGGCGCGCCCGTAACCGCTTCGAACGTACGAGCATTAACGCTTCGGCGATCTACCTAGGTCGACCAGCAGGCCTATTAGGCCTGCACATTCTCCTAGTACTGTATACTGAATATTCAACGGAAGACTGTAACAGAAAATGTCAAAATATACAGGGTGTTCTATTTCAAAGTCAAAAGTTTGTGGTTATATTTCAGAAACCGTTTGCATCAACGATAATAACGCCAGTGACTTCACATGATTGCAAAATACTTAATTCCAAAATTTCGTCAAATTCTGTCGAGCCGTTCCGGAGATCTATTCACTTTTATTTCGAATATTTTCTTATGTAAGGCATTAAAAATATAATGCTACCATTACGACAATGAAAAGATCGGGCAAATTCATTAAAAAAAATATAGGGTTGCATTTTTAAAAAATGTCTATGACGTCATCTGTTAAAAACAACCGCGCTCCATGCGATGAGTGGAAAAACAGAGTATGTCCTGGACTTATTCTGTTCTTCCAGTCATTGCGTGAAGTACGGTGCTTCCACAGTAGTACTGGTAATATATATGATTATATTTTTCATATTTTCGAAAAGATCGAGAAATTTTATACATATCTTAGTTTAAAATGTCAAATTTTGGACTTATTCTTGTGCTTCCTCTCACCGATTCAATTATATTAAATATTACGAAAACATCTGTCTTACTCTTTACGAGTTTATAAACTTATGTCCGCGATAGTGGGCTAAAATTAGCTTAAAATTCTATTGCCATTGTAGTTGACAACCCATATATACAAGAAAATATAAATAAATTTTTGTGCAGAATTTTATAAAAATTATTTTTCTATAGGAGTTAAAGTTACGAAATTATGGCCGTTTTGCGGTAAAATGCAAAAAACCGCAAATGTAATAGTAAGGTGGTGGCTTTTAGCAGTACTAGGTTCTAATTCACACAGAAAAGTGCTTACTCGAAACAAGAAAACATTATTTCTTGAACTTATTTACTGGAATCAAATGCATGACTACTTGGATGTAGAAAGTTAGGTATATTCACGAAATGCCACCTAGTCAATCTAAGTAATTGAATATCTCAGCTAAATGCTCTCGACAATTAAATACTTTCTTCATAATAACCAATATTGTCTTGAAATAAGTGAATCAATTTATTGTTCTCAAAAAGCGAAATTTCTTCAACGAAGTACTCGTATATCCATTCCAGTGCCTTGTTATTTGTTCCAAGAAAATATAAGATATTTAATTTAACATAAGGAAGTATTGTTTTCTTGAAAACGGTATGAAGGATGCCAATAGATGTCGCTTTAGTGGTCTGATCGTAGAATGTCGTCGTCTTTGGGTATATAAACGCTGGATAACATGTCCAATTAGTGATCTGTGGGTCCAATGTATCTTTTGTTGTTGTATTGTAACGAAAAACGTCAACATCTCGACATTTTGTGCCAGTACAAGCGCGCATAATGCGATTACGTGACCAGTGTGTCAGTTATGATATTATTTTTACAATAGTACCCCTTGACTCACAAGGTTAGCTGCGCGGGACCATTTATTATTTAGTCTGGTTTTTCCCGTTTAGGTAAAAATCATACTGAATTTTTAGTAGAAAACTTATGTTTTAATATTTAAAATCTATAAAATACTTGCAGCAAGTTAGATAGATAACTTATTAAGGCAAAAAAGTAACTACTCCCTCTATTGAAGATGCTGAAAACATTTGCTGCAAATAAAAATATGCCCTTCATCGGAGTAACAACTTTTTTAAATCTAGTAATCATTCCAAGAAACAAAATTTCTTGGTTGAAGGCAACAAACTCTCGCATATGTACGAACCTACCAACCACTTCATCCAAGTATGTAATTCTCTTTTCGTTTGAGATATCACTTTTCTGTGAGTAGAATTCGGTGACATAAACTGTACTATATTTGAATACCTACATTGTACATAGTTCTATTTTTGGAATCCACGTATTTTTTTTTCATATTGTCACTTGAAAAAGTAGGTACTGGCATACTATTGTGTAAAAACCTATTGTTTTGGTAATAATTAAATTCTTATGTCGATTCCATGAAACCTAATTGCTTTATTTAGTTATATGGAAAGATTCATTTTCTATTGATTTTATTCTATTTTTTATTTCTTTATCGAATAGTGTTTATACCAGCGTTTGAATACCATTGACGTAAGAATGATTTTTTAAACTGTAGATTTTTGCACTAGTATACTATCTAGTACTTTTTCTACATTAAAACATATCTACATTCCAAAAAGGTAACCATATACAAGGTATTCCAATAAAAAAGTGAGTATTCTTCGAACGGAAATTGTTTGATATATAGATGTAGTCCAAAGTTATGCAAACCAGTTGTCGTGTGTATTGAACTATCTTAGAACCCTGCAAAGAATTGTTGCAAAGAATTGAAAAATATACATTATTCCATATAATTCCATTCAAAGAATTATGTTGACCTGATTTTCTTGAAACTAGCGCCATCTAGAAGTAAACACGACATTGTTCCTGTTATTCCTATAGTCCTATATATTTCTTTCCCAACAAATAGGGATGTTCCATAATAAATCTACTAACTTAGACAAATAAAACTATGATCTGAAAAAATAATTCCAGTAATTCAAAATTTGAAGTTAATATTAATTTAAAAACAAATAACAAATAAAAAATCATCAATGTTTAGAAGATGGTGATATACAGGCGGTATGTAAATTTTAAATAAATTAAAAACTACAGCCACAACCTGGATTTGAACCAGGGACCATTGTGTCGCTAGCACAATGCTCTCACCAACTTAGATATTGAGGCCTATGACATACGTCGTGATAGGTTAGGTTTGGTAGTGTTGACTACCACCTTTCCTTGATATAACAATTTCCCCCACAATATGTCATAGGTTCCAATAGCTCAGTTGGTGAGAGCATTGTGCTAGCGACACTAAGGTCCCTGGTTCAAATCCAGGTTGTGGCTGTAATTTATAATTTATTTAAATTTTTAATCTTCTATGCATTGATTATTTTCATCATTACGGCAAGTCCGTATGATACCGTATGTCCGTATATTCGTAAAAAATCGTTAAACTTTTGAGTGTATATGTCAAAACTTCTAAATTCAATTTAGGTACTTAAACTGCTATAAAGCCAAGAATCGAAGACAAATGACCACATCTGGATTTAGTTTTGTTTTACGATAGCAAACTAATTCAAAAGTTATTTGTTTGACCTACTACAAATCCTCTCACATATTAAATTTGTTTGAAAACTTTTTCAGTCTTTTACGTCGATTCGTTTCGTGCCTTGTAAGTGCGAACGTTCCTTCCGACCCGTAAGTTCCTCCGGTGCGGTTGTCGGGCTGTCGATTCCGGGGCCAGGACGTGAACCAATTTATATTGCATTAGCGCGCGGACATTTGAAATTATAATAGGCGAAAATAACTGTAGGATGAGTCCACAGAATTTTAGATCACGACGCCCGCGGCCACAAGCGTCCGTAATTACGTCCGACCGACCATCATCTCCTCTCAAATCGACGGACGCCAATGGAAAGGGGCACCGAAACGGGCCACAGACCGCCGGAACCGAATATTGCGCTTCCTTATACGTCGAGCTCTTACTTAAATTCAAATTACCTTCCACGAAAAGAAAAAGAACAACACTTGGTACATAAATTAAATATAAATTATATTTTAATTAAATTCAAATAAATCTAATAGCACTGTAGCTCAGAAATTAAGCAATTTGTCATATAAATGAATAGTTCCAATCATCCTAAAATTTCCGAAATAGAAAGTATATGTGACCCCGCACGACAGAATATTAATATAGCATTTGAAGGCGCATAACTCTAAAACTACTGAACAGCAAAAATTTTAATAAAGTGCGTTACAAATACTTGAAATATTATTAGTATAAAATTATATGATCACATTTATATGAGATACATCTTCAAAAGTGTTGCCACTGAAAGCTAATACACCAAGATTGTTAAAAAAAATCAAGGGATCAAACCAGAAAATTTTAAATAAAATCATCAAACTGTGGGCAAAAAACGGTACAAATTTCAATTAGTCGTATTTCTGATAATATTTAGTAAATTTAAGTATTTCTTTAAAAATCGAATTGCCTATAGTGTGACACTTGTTTTGTTTTGATCAAAAAGAATAGTAAATATTTTGTTAGTATAGTTATACAGGGTGCAATTTTAAAACGAAAAATCGTTGTTTATTTTTTAAATCAACACATCTTTTATTGAACCAAAATTAAGACAGTTTACTTTCACTTGTCTGACGCTCACGGCTATTCCTTTTCTCGTAAAAATTACCATTAAATAAAAAATATCGAAACAAATAAGACTAACTCAATGTAACTCAATTACACAAATAGCGAACACCAATGGTTTCAAGTCAACAGAAATAGAGGCATTATATAACAAAATCAAAGAAAAACATTTAATTAAGAAAATCTACCCTCACATTACAGTAAAACAGAGATATATATATATATATATATATATATCCATATCCTTCTATCCTAAATTTTATAAAAATATCAAGTCCGTCCTGAATAGATATAATATTAACACAACCACAAGAAATACTATAGAAAAAGCACTAATCAACAATAAAGATCAAACAACAATGTTAGAAAAAAGTGGAATTTACAGAATTATCTGCTCTGATTGTGATGCACAATACATAAGTCAAACGGGACGTAATTTACAAACAAGATATAAGGAACACACAAAACAAAAAACTTCTACCTTTAATAAGCATCTAATTGAACATAACCATTGCACTAATATTGCCAACATAACATTACTACATAATATGAAGAAATCAAAGAAAATGGATTATTATGAAATATATGAAACAAAGAACAACATTAAACATGGACACAACATTATTAATAAATTCACTGAATTTAATGAGCGCTATCTATTTGAAATTTTCCAATAGTGTGTACTTACTGCGCATGAAGCGTACACACAAACCGTATCAATGACACGAGTCACACGAGTCTTCAGTACACTATAGCATGTCGCCGCACCATGCTGATTTTACACACACCGTTTTTGACAATTTTAACCTGCTCGACTGTAAGTGACTTGGTTGTACCATAAGCTTATATAAATTATAGTGTCAATGTTTTGCCTTTTAGATTATCCTGATGATGGTCTACTGACCGAAATCGATCGCTTGTAAATTCAAAAGTTTAACATTCACAAATAAACAGTTGTTTCATTTAACGAATATATATATATATATATATATATATATATATATATATATATATATATATATATATACAGTGCTTCCCAAAAGTAACGGATAAATTCAATAAAACCTTAAATAAAAATATTTCAGAAAAATGCTCTGACACGTCGATTTTTATTTTTAAATTACTATCCTGACATACACTTTTCAGCCCCCCACCCCTTCGCCCCTAAGGGGTGGCAACCCCAACTTTAAAAATTCAAATAGCAAAGTACCCCTTGCGATACCTCGATTGATAGATTTTTTTATTCTGAATACAACGAAAAAAAGATTATCAAAATCAGTTGATAAATAACCGCGATCTTTACCAAAATGTATTCAAAGAAGAACGTCAATATTCGAGTAAGCGCTGTTGAAGCGCGCATAGCAATATCGTTCAAACAATTGCAACTTGTTTTTACTTATGTCAAACACAATTCAGATTTTTCGTCATTGAAGAAATAATAGCAAAATGAGATTTACAGAAACCGAAAGAATCGAAGTTTTAATGATTGGGTTTGGAGATAGAAGCCGGACGCATGACGAAGTTCGTGTTTTGTTCAATGAAACGCACCCGGACCGTCCGCCAATATCGGAATCTACAGTAAGTCGAATCGAAAAGAAATTTCGCGATCTAGGTCATGTACGGGATAAGCCTAAGGCAGGACGTCCATTGGCCTTAATTGAAAACCGACAATTGGATGCTATTTTAATGGTGCAAGAAAATCATTCAACCCTTGCGGAGGTCGCTTCACAAGTTAGTGCGTCAAAAAGCACAGTGTCCAGATTATTTCGAAAACACAAATTTCACCCGTATGAAGTGCACTTGGTACAAAAATTGTCCGATGATGACTTTGATCGACGAGTGCAGTTTTGTGAGACAATGATGGAACTCTCTAATGAAAATCCTTGCTTAATTAGATACATCTTTTTTTTCTGTTGAGGCAACATTTTGTCTGAATGGCACCGCCAATAAACAAAATTGCCGTTAAGCGAACACACAATATCTTCAAAACCTTAATGTGTGGGCTGGTGTGGTGGGTTCTAGAATTATTGGACCAAATTTTTCGACGGAACACTGAATGGTGAACGTTATCTGAACTTTCTACGAAATGAACTACTACCTACTTTAGCGGTGTTGTTTCCCAACGCAGAAGGTCCTGATAGACACAAGGACAGAATTTGGTTACAGCAAGACGGTGCGCCTCCACATTATGCGCGACAAGTTCGAGAATACCTCGATCAAGTATTTCCTAATCCAAATATTTTCAAATTTCCTAATGGATTGGTAGATGAAGGCTTATTGAATGGCCAGCAAGATCGCCAGATTTAACCCCACTAGATTATTTTCTTTGGGGCTATTTAAAAAGTAAAGTTTATTTTAATAGACCTGTAAATATTGAGGCGTTAAAGGAAAGAATTCCTGCAGTAATTCACTTAATGACTCCAGGAATGTTCGGAAACTCGAAATAAAATGTTAGAAAATGTTCAACAAGCGTTTGGGGATAGATTCGGGCATTGTCTCGTCGTTAACGCGCAGCACTTTGACAATTAATTAAGGATTAGTTAATTAAATTTTGTTATTCCTCAATTTCGTGTATAAATAAATTTTGATAAATATCGCCGTTATTTATCAACCGATTTCGATAATTTTTTTTTCTTTGTATTCAGATTAAAAAAGTCTATCAATTGAGGTATCGCAAGGGGTACTTTGCTATTTGAATTATTAAAGTTGTGGTTACCACCCTTTAGGGGTGAAGGGGTGGGGGGCTGAAAAGTGTATATTAGGATAGTAAGTTAAAAGTAAAAATCGACGTATCGGAGCATTTTTCTCAAATATTTTTATTTAAGATTTTATAGAATTTATCCGTTACCTTTGGGAAGCACTGTATATACTATCTCTGATGCTTTGAGAGAATATTTGTTAAAAAAAGAAGGACGAACAAAAGAAAATCATTCTAGAGAAATAAGAAAGGAAGCCAAAAAGGAACAGAATACAAAGCAGCGCCAAGAAAAAGAAAACACTAAAAATTCTTGATGCAATAAACATTAAAATACAGGTGAGGTAGAGTGGGTAGACTGAAGAAGACTAAGGACTTATTTTATAATGTGTTTCATTAAAAATGGTAAATCATAAATGTTTAACATTTCTTAATAATAAATCTTATTTAACAATATTTAAAACACTTAATATTTACTTGAATGTTTATATTTGTCGGAATAATGTACCACAAGTGTCTGATTTAGGATCACTGTCTGAATTAGGTTCACTGATGTGTGATTTCGGATATCTTTACAAGGAAATATTTGTTTAAAAAAAAGTTGACACAAATGTAACAAAAATTCCTTAACCTATCTGAATTTAGGGCGTTTACCCTACAACTAGTTTGCCATGATTTGACAGATATTTTGATTCCATTGACAGTGTTGTCAGATCATCAGCTTTTGACACTGCTGTATAGCATGATAAAGTCATGTGCCTGGCGACAGCAGATTTTTTTTATTCTTAGTTCCCTTTATGGTAAACGTTGAAAAAGTATTGAGTTATCTTCTACATGACGTCTTGTCTTTACAGCAATGTTTTAATTGCTGATAACTGGCTAATGAAACTTTAATAAGAAATAAAGATAACCCAAAAGTGTGACTAATGTCTTGTACAACACCGGCATTAGAGAGAAATGCCCAGTTGCTAACAGGTGATCTAAAATCTAAAAGCTTGTTCGTGCCCGTGCCACGTCTGTTAATTAATAACTGTACATGGCGGCGCATTATTGGTCATTAGAATTCAAGAGCGACATGTACATGGCCGCATAATTAATGCAGATTATTAATTATTGACAGTCTCGCCTACTCGTTCCGACATTAATTCGTTTGCCCCGCCGTCCATTTGCAATGCAGATCGCCGCTGGGTGCTCGAAAATTCTAACCTAACTGCCACGCTGCAGTTTCTTCTCCACTCTATTCTAACCTAAGCCGACTACTTTCTAATGGGCATATTATTCAGGGAACATGAAGCTCGCGCTAATGACAAGTGAAGTGCATAGTGGAATATTTGCAATTATTATGGCGACTGGTATACAGCTAGCTATAGGAACTATTGCGAAATGAGCTGATTAAATTTGAGTTATAGCTTTGCTTGCAGTACATGTCGTTCGTTGAAATTCTAGGAATAATTGGTATAAGATTTGTAGATGAGCAAGTAGATAGTAAAGACACCTGACGTCTGTAATGAATGAAAATTTGGCAAAAATACGATATGCAGTTGTAGATATTGCTAACAGATAGTTTATGTGCTTTGGCTTAAAAATAGGTTTACTTCCGCCATAGAAATCGTATTTTGATTCAAATAAATGTATTTTTAGTGTGAATACCTCATCTAACTGTATTGTTAGATGGCGCTGTAACTCCTCGCTGTTCGGCCTTATCTTGAGTATAAATAGTAGACTGGTGAAAGCCTACCGCTCAGTTGATGTTATGCGTCTGGCTAAATTGCTAAAAGACCGTGTGGTCGGCAGTATAAAGCAGGGGTGGCCAACAAGTCGATCGCGCAGCCAATTTTGGTCGATCGCTCGCGATGTCATGACTTAAGGCGGCTTGTACAGCGCTAAAAATTAGTGCATTTTTTCAACTCAAACGTCCCGTGAACGCTGTGACATATGATCCTGAAATTTGGATATAGTATAGATATGGAGATAATCCAGGTGCTATCAAGAGCAAAAAAAATATTTTTAATGAATTCATATAGAAAAAAAAACGGTAAAAGTCACCCATTTTGTCTAATTTATAGCGGCAAAATAGAAGCGAGTTCTGATCAAAACCCCATGTCAGCATCTAGACCAGTCTTTTCTCAATCGGTAAAAAAATATTCAGACGTTAATTGCATAGTCACGAGAAATTATGTACGAAAAACAGGCATGTTTTGTTACAAATCAGCAGTGGTAAAGTGCTGCCATATATTCCGTTGTACTAACTAGGACCGCCCCTATTTGGCTGGAGACACCCACATTGTTGTGGCGGTTTTATATAAATAGAAATCGTACTCGATGTTATACATATTTCGGCGAGGGAAAGGTTTGCTTACCGATGCCGCTGACTGGGGTCGGTCGCACTAACCAGTAGACGATGAAAAAAGTGGGCGCCGTATGTCTCGTAGGTACAAACAACACTTCCGACATTTAGATCGCCTCTCTTGACGGGTTCTCGTGATTTGAATTATTTTTATAAAAGGTACCTATAAAAACTTTTTTTAACCGATTTCATTAAACGATACATTTTTGAAAAGCCCACAACCTGTTGAGTATATAGTAGTTATAATTACTACTTCAAAATTTGAAAGGGATGTCCTTATTTTCATAAATTATAATCTCTTACATACAGTATGTCTCACGGAACTCTTCCAGTAGAATTTTTTGATGTACCACTATTTCTATATGTTTGAATTTCTGGAATCGGGGTCTACTCGATCCGAACTTTTGAATTAAAATACTCTGGAATTGACTCTCACTTCCGGTCTACATGAAGTTGGTATCAACTTCGTTATTTTAAATGGAATCATATAATTTTTATTTAATTTTTTGCTTTGACTCATTTTTGTCAAGTAAACAAAACACTCTTTATCACTGCAGACTGGGGTTCGCTATTCATATCTTCAATAATTGTTTTTTAGATATTGATAAGTTTGTGTTAAATAATTAAAATGCACCTGATATTGTATTAGCGGACTTCGATATTTCGACAGGTATTGTGTTTTATTATCTATGACGTTTTACAACATAATTTTGATCAATAATTGTGAAATAATTGAAATAATTGTGAATAGGGGCATTCGACATGCACGTAAGTAACACTTAAAAAACATCATTAAAAATTATCTACATTTTAAATTCTTCTCATAAATTTGTAAATGAAATTTTATCCCCTATTTAAAAAGTTTATTTTTAAAAAGTGCTTCGATTTAATTCGATTGATGAAAATTTCTACCTGATCCATATTTAATGTGAACGTTAAATAATAGGAAAAACGTAAAATATGGAATGTAGTTTTATTCAAACTGATTCAAACTGTTTTTTTAGTTATTCAAACTGTTTTTTTAGTTTTATTCAAACTGGTTCGATTTGATTTCGTAAATTTGCCTCTCTTCTTGCATGGGCTTAGCGCATTTTTATTTCACAAATTAATTTCTCCAGAGTATTCAAGATAAATACCACACATCACCCTAAACGTTTATTAGGCTGAATTCACAAAATTCAATCCTCACCGATTTACATGACCAAAAATATAATCTCTGTCACCACGCAAATATGAAATAGCAATAATAAATACATATAATATACAAATATGTATAGTCAATACTATACTCAATTTGTCAAAAGTTGACAAATAGGTTTGTCTTGGTTTGTCGATATAAGGAATCCGACAAAAGGAGACCGACGATGCTAAAAGCAAGAAAGAATGGAATGACTTTTCGTCATTCTTAGCGCCGAAACGGTGACACAAACAATATGGGTTTTACGTCTATATGCGTACCTACTTTCCTAACACAAAAAAAACAAAAAATTTATGTCACCGTGAAATACGAATACCGACAACGACATTATGTTTATAGACGGGGTAGGTGCTATAAAAGAAGACAAAACGCCATTATTCTGTTACTTGTCATTTCCACTGTTACCATCGGCACAAAGATTGAGAAATTAAAAAAAAATTAAAGCAAGTGACAATCTTCATGAGTGTCATTGTCACTATGTACCGAAAAAATAATCAAATCAAAGTAGTTCAACAGTTATTCGACGTCAAAATAACTAGATAAAAATATTAGGTATCCATAATTATTGGTATCAATCATTTATTTTATATGATTTATTTCGTTCATGGCATAAGTAAAGATTGCGTAATTTGTAAGAAATGTATTATCACGTATGTACCACGCTGACTGAGATCGCTATACGTCCACCTCGGCAGTTACACAAATAACGCCCCCCACTTTATTGTTAGTGAGTTAAGAAACGCCCAGCTATCCTATTTACATTTCGAAGCTGACGTGTAATATTTAGCGTGCTGCACGTCGGCTGTTTAGTTTGTATAGCTCTATCTCATTCTGAACTTTCGTCGCCTCGTCGATGGCTCGCAAGGCAAAAATTGTATAAACCGCCTTAAGTGGACAAAAGTTGGCCACCCCTGCTCTAGGAGGCCTCTCTTACGACGAGAAACTAAAGTGCAATCTATCGGCATCCTTCACATTATTTTCAAAACAACGACTTTCTTAGGTTGTTTATATTAAAGAAATATTCTTATTATAAGTATGTGTTTATTATGTTAAGAATGTTACTTTTTTAACATTAGACAACCATTTCTCTTTCATTTCTCTGTACTACGGTACTACCTCTATGCCTTAAACGGCAGTACAAAAATAACAAAAGATACATCAGACAAATGACAACTGATTCTAGTATATCTTCTTCAGTAAAATCTGAATATAAAGGCAGGTATTATGAATAATGTCCTGTCTTTGAGATATTTATTTTTCTCAAAAAATACAGTAAATTCATAATTTCTATGTTTTTGAGTAACTGATCGTTTTTCTGTCATGTGATGTCAAATGACCAATTTCGTACTAAGACCTTTGACGTGATTTTTTCGATAGATACTGAAGGTTATCATCAAATTATGGTAATTAATATTGTTTCTTTATAGGTGATCCACAAGAAGACTGTGCCAACTGCGGAAAACCATACATATCCATTGGGTCTGAACGAACGTGTTCAAATTGTAGAGACACACCATCATCAACAAAACCAGCACATTCAGCAGAAGATTCAAGCGGTCACCACACAGAAGACAGCAACTGTCCACCAGAATAAAACTACCCATAACATTAGCATTGTATATTAGCATCTATAGCCATATATAAAAACGTGATATATTGTTTTCTATTTTATTTATTCTTTCTACTGGTTTAGTACCAACATAATACTCTATTATAACATACTCGTGATTGTAATGTATTATAGTAAGATTTAGATACTACTCACTTACATGTACATGTCATGTCATCAAATAAGAATAAATAATAATTTACCCATTGTATTTGTATAACATTCTTGAATATAATTCGTAAGTTACAAAGTTATTAAGTTTTAAAAGCTATTTCGTCTGCTTAAGAACATTCTAACCTCAAAACAGCAATTGACGTTCGACAAACGTCAAACATCACGGTTACCAATCCACTATTTTGATCAACAGAATTTTAACAACAAATGTGCGTTCAAAGCAAGGCCCTAAATATGCGAGAAAGATGCATATTTCGTATTCTATTAAAATTCCAGCATGTAGAATGCATGCATTAGCGTCGGCAACAAATTTTGAGTAAAGAAATCAATTTCTAACGCATGATCAGGCCGATCAATCACTGCAAGGAACCGATCTGGTCGCACTGTCAGATTGGATATGTCACGCCGAAATTGTCTCATTAAAAATGTGCCGCTGCGAGTATAGAACCAGTCCAGACTAAACTTCTAATCTTCACTTTTTATCATAGCTTACAACGATCTGTGAGGAGACCCTTCAAACAGGTCCGGATTAGCCCAATTCTAAAAGTCTTAAAATGAGCTTAGGACTTTTTTTTAAATAATACTTCTAATTAAATCAAATTTGATATGCTTTAAGGGCATATATTTAACTAAAGAAAATTACAAAAACAATGTTACAACTCTTAGTTACTTCTAAGTTACCCTTAAAAATGAAAATAACGCAAAACAAAATAGAAAAAATGTCAGCTATGCTTTGAATTCACGTATGAAAGACTACTGAAGATTACAAATGAATTCAGTTGTCAATTTTCGTTGATTAGAAAGTGCACTCTATTCGACATGTTAGCAGGAACCTTCGAGTTTCCCCTTCTATTATTCAGCGTTTATGGAATCGGTTTCGGGAGACTGGCCAATATGTTAGAAGAGCTGGACAAGGTCGAAATTGAAAAACTACTCAAAATCAAGACCGATTTCTTGTCTTTTCCTCTCTACGTCAGCGTACTGCCACTGCACGAGACCTCCTAAACGACCTAAGACGAGCACATGGAATAGAAATGTCTGATCAAACTGTTAGAAACAGATTAAAAGAAGCGAATTTTAAACCAAGAAGACCTCTCCGCGTACCACGCCTTACGCAGAATCACAAAGAAGCGCGAATGAGGTTGGGTATGGATCACAGAGATTGGCAACTTCGTCACTGGACGCCTGTACTGTTTACAGACGAGTCCAGATTTCGTTTAACTCATTGCGACAGTCGAGAACGTGTATATAGACGTCCTGGTGAACGCTACGCAGCCGCTACTATACAGGAAGTGGATAGATTTGGTCGTGGATCTGTGATGGTTTGGGCTGGAATCGGTATAGACAACAGAACTGATCTTGTAGTGGTTCCTGGTAGACTAAATGCCATGAATTACATCGAAAACATCTTGGAGGACCATGTGGTTCCTGCTGCATATGGCGCCGGTCAAAATTTCATCCTAATGCAGGACAATGCAAAGCCACATACCGCCGGCATCACCAGAAACTTTTTATAAGAACGTGGAATTCAGGTCATGGAATGGCCGGTGTTAAGTACTGACCTGAATCCTATTGAACAGGTGTGGGATCAGCTTGACCGACGTATTCGCAAGCGCCCTAAACCACCCATACAGGAACTGACCAGGGTTGCCATCCGTCCCGATATATCGGGACTGTCACCGTTAGTGGCCTAGTTGTCCAGACGTCCCGATAAAGTCGTGTAAAGTCCCGACGCGTTTGGTAGTTATTTTATTTGTATACTATATTTTATTGTTATTTTATATTTTATTGTATCGTAATTTTAACATCTGAGAAGACTTTTATCATGTCGTAGCGGCAAATCCTTATTTTTTGACAAACCATTATTTTCTTCACATCTCACTGCAACAGTGTGTAGCAAAACTGTTATACCCTTTTAATTTTTTCAGTATATTTTAATTTTTGTATCAGAAATTAAACATATACCTAATGGCTACCAATGCCTCTGGGATATTAAAATAAATGAAGAAAACCGAAAAAGAAATTATACCTAAATTAAACATTACAGTTTCACAAAAAAATCTTTTGATTTTTTACAACACGGAAGTGCTACAAAACAATTTACAAACTGTGCGGTTTACACTTTATTATAAGAAATTGCCATAGTACGATATATGCCGCGCTAGAGTAGTCTTTTTGAATTACTTTTTTTCTTAGAAATCTTATTGTGTTAATCTGACAAACAAAATATTTAAAGTGTTTTAACAATTCTGAACATCTATGAATATTTAAGCAATAAAAAATCCCTAATATTATTTTTCTTATTTTTTCCCATTTATTTTTGTTATTGCAGGTTGCTTTGCATTTAAAGAGGGCTTTTTGTACTGACCGTTGTGTGTTCGTTCCATTTAGGGAGATAATGGATTTGGAAATTGAAATAAAAAAATACTCTCACGTGGGTGTAAACCATGTGTCAACAAACTGTAGATTAGGCTGGACTTTTCTTAGCCCAAACATGTTTTTGACCTTTTCAAAATGTTATATGACCTGAATAACAATTACGGCATTTATTTAATAATTTAAAATAATGTTTAGGGGTTACTAGCGGCTGTCAAAATTATTCTTATTTTCTTTTTAAATAGAAACATTATTTGTATGTATTGTTATGTGTATTCATTTTAATAAGTTTGCATACAATATTAATAGAACATATATATAATAAAACAAATTACAACCGCTTCTGGTATTTTTTTGTCATAGAAACTGGATCAGGTCAGAAAACATAAATTGTGAATTGACTCCAGTTATTGGGCAAACCAAATCAGAAAGGAACCTCTTTTGTACAGGGTGGGCCAAATTCGATGTCACTATAGGTGATCTCGGCAACTATAAGAGATATCGAAAAATGAGTAAGGTTGTTGTGTCGTCTTTTTTTGAGAGAAACTCAATGGTGAAACCTAAAATTTGCTATCGTCTTTTGTTTTCGAGTTATAACAGAAAACTCGAGTTTTCGCTATTTTGATACTTGTCGATATCTTTGTTGTTTGTTAAATCGGACGAATGATATTTGCACGTTCTTCAGGCACTTTTTCGATTAGAATTCAGTGGAATTCACAGATTTTAAATATCTCCAACAGTTTTGCAGATATAACATAAAGTTGTGTTTTTTTAAATAGAAACCATAGCTGGCTATGACTGAAATAAATAGGGCCTTTTTTCCTCTTTTCAACGATATATAACATGCTGGTCCAAAATATTTCAAAAGTAATGTTTTATTGAATAACATGAAATTAGTATATATCAGAGAAATTATAATTATTGTCTTCAAGATTTCTCCGAGTAGGTGTATGTCACTAGTAGTTTGACACTACTAATCAGTGAAATTAGTAAAATTTCATTCAAAACATTATTGTGAATTTAAAAGATAATTATCACTACCGTTATATTACCTATATTAAAGAAATTTTCAAAGAATATTCCAAGAAAGAACAAGAATGTTGTTACAAGAAAGTTTTTTCGAAGCGATTTTGATTAGGAATTATTGCGTGTATTATTGCTCCTTAAATTTGTCTTCTATTTCTTATAATAAAGTTAATGTTAGCTTTGGCAAGTACAATCACACTGTGTATTTTCCCGGTCACTAATGTCCCGACAATGTTACCATAAAATATGGCAACCCTAACTAACCATACAAGAACTGACACAAGCCCTGATTGAGGAATGGGAAAGCATACCCCAAGAATCTCCTCGCAGACTAGTGCGAAGCATGCCACGCAGGTGTGAGGAAGTGATTCGTGCTCGTGGAGGGCATACACTGTATTAATTTACATATTTCAGTGTAACTTAGAAGTAACTAAGGGTTGTAACATTGTTTTTGTAATTTTCTTTAGTTAAATATATGCCGTTGAAGTATACCAAATTTGATTTGCCTAGAACTATTATTTAAAAAGCTGCAGGTTTCGAAAAAAATGTTTTCCTAATTTTTTTGAGCAGTGTGGTATAATAGTGAAGAAACCACGTGTTTTCACTGACTCATCGTTTGTGCAAAGTTTCTATATCAGTAAATATGGATTTTCACGTTTGAAAAACGACAAGTGCTTTGGTAAAAAGACAGTTTTTAATAGCGGTAATTTGACAAATTAACAGCAATTCGTGCCCAAAACAGAAAGAAATATCCAACAAACTTTAAACATCATGCTTGCCAACATACTATTTGGATTAACACAATTTTTATGGTGCCTTTTTTGAAGTTATACAGAATAAGGCCCCAAATTTCTTCACATAATCTATTCATCTATTGACGCTAGTACGTCCCTGGTATGATAGGACCATATCGACCATACTGGACGGCATCGACGTAACATAAAACTTTTAAAACGAAATTGCCTGTGGAAAATGCGTGAGCATCTAACCGTCTGAAGAATTTGGAACAAACCTAGGAGGCGTTATCTGACAGATCGAGTTCCGCATGTTACGGACGGTAATCGGAAAATAATTAGGAGGGATTTATTCAATAATCTGATAGGATTAACTCGGACCGGTTACGGTACTCTAATTTGAATCGAATTAAAATTTTCGAATTAAAGTGTCTCCAAATTTATTTGTCCAACATCTGCTGTATAGTTTAATTGGTGCAATCGCGATAAAGAAGAAAAAGTAAACAATAGAGGCACAAATGAGACGATTTCTTCATAGTTCCATAGATGATTTTATTCTTTTTGACGAGTAACGGTTTTCCCTAAATATGTGTACGGAAAAATCGAAAAAATGGGAAACGTTGTCCACCCATGTTTACATCAATATCACCAAAACTACTAAGATTAGCAAACCAAATTATACACCATATTAAAGACGTCGATGTCGGTGAATGATAAAGACAGAATTACGACGAAAATATTGAAAGATGTAGATTTTGCAGAAGATTAAAGAACAGGTGTTTAGATCGAGATGTGTCAATAACAATTAATATCTAATTATTCTGGCTTCTGGCTTCTTATTTAGTCTAAAAACTTCATTTCAAGCGCTACATTTTAAAAATGTTATGTGATCAGGAAAACAATAAATTTCAGTATTTATTTTATAATTTTGTTATATGTTTTTGGGTCGCTAATTCAGACAGTGATCCTAAATCAGACACTTGTGGTACATTATTCCGACAAATATAAACATTAAAGTAAATCCTAAGTGTTTTAAATATTGTTAAATAAGGTATATTATTAAGAAATGTTAAACATTTACGTTTTACCATTTTTAATGAAACAGTATAAAATAAGTTCTTAGTCTTCTTCAGTCTGTATTTTATAATTCTTGCATCTGGAATGTTTAGTGATTTCTTTTTCTTGGTCCAGCTTTTTATTCTGTTCATTTTTCGCTTCCTTTATTATTTCTCTAGAATGATTTTGTTTTGTGCTTCCCTGTTATACCCCACATTTAATGTGGTGAGGGTATATTGAGTTTGATTCAACATTTGTAAACCTTTAAGGAGGCGTGGCAGATGTAGACTTATATACAGTGTGTCTCACGGGACGTTGTATTGTATGGGTACTTTTGTTATTATTAGAGATAGAAAGTCGGTTCAATGGACAAAGTAGTGCATATTTATGTGCTCTTTCATAATCGGTTCAGAAAACAATTTAATTCCAAACGGTTCCCAAACTATTCTGAAAAAACGAAAAAATTTCATTTTTTAATTATAGTCTCAACTTCTTTATTTGTGATCAAATCAAAAAAGCGTTTTGACATTATAAAGGCACTTTTTTGTCTACAATTTGATTATGTCAGTTGAAAACTTTTTTCGGCAATGAATTCGTCAGAAACAAACGAAGCTTTTGCTTTTCTTATGTACGCCATATTGCTTTTAGACATGTTTGGATTCACCACTCTTTCTGAGTTATTTGGTATGCCACATGCCATGTTTTTAATACAATACGATAATAGAATGGACTGAACATTGTACACTTCGAGAATTGCTGAAAATCGCATGGTGCCATGGAAGACATTTTGTGAAACAATGTGATATCTACCCATCTGTACCCATCTGTTGAACAAAATTGGTGCAAACCCGAATTTTATAAAAAAAATCTGATGTGGCCAGGCACATGACTTTATCATACTATATATAAAATTAATAGTTTAGCTGCATGAGATTCTATTTGATCGAGATCGGCTATGTCTGCATTAAAATAAAACTAGTAGAACTAGACAAATATCTCGATTAAAGCTGCGTTCGGATATTGTACTCCGTTGACAGCGGGTACACCGTCCAAATGACAGTTACGTGTTATTGGGTGTAAAAAGTGTAACGGTGTTCAATATCCGAACGCAGCCTATATTGACAGTAGCATTTTCAAGACATTAGCGTTTGACACTAGCTACTGTCATTAGAATCAAAATAATCTGACATATCCTGGCTACTAGTTTTAAAGCAGTACGCCCGATCTCGATGAAATAGAATTTGCTCAAGCGGCTAAACTATAAATTCTACCAAAAAATGTCATATACATAAATTATGGAAAATTTCCTCTCCTTTAATTTATTATTTAACTATTTTGACGACATTACACAAATAGCGGCTCATTTGCAAAATCTTCGAAAAGTGCTATGAGTAAACCACCAGTTCCTTTGGACCCTTTTCAACAGAAAGCTTTTCAGCTCTAAGTTTGGTTATAAAACTTCTAAATATGAAGTTTCGTCCCGATACCATTAGTAGTTTCTCCGGAATCGTCTCCACAAAAACGGGTACACACACACACACACATACACACACACACACACACACACACACACAGACATTTTTTGTACCTTGGTCAAAAATGTTCAGGGGACCCAAAAAGACATATTTCCGCTAAAATCTCAAAAAATTTTTTTGTAATACTTTACATACTGCGTATGATAAAGTAAAAATATTATGGTCCGATGAAACATATTTTCTAATTGCGGTATTTTTAACTGAAAGAAGACGTACTACTGGGTACTGGGCCCGCAAAAATCAGTATCTTTTTGTACCGCTCCATAATCAGGTGCGGTTTGGTTTTAATGTATGGTGCGGTATAGTGGCCAACCGATTAACCAGACCAATTTTTTATAACAAAAATTTAACTTAGGAGAGGTATCGGCAATATTGCTCTCTGAGGACATGGAAGAAAGAGTGGACGATATACCGTTGGCCTTACGCTAAAGTATGTGGTTCCAACAAGACGGAGCGCCTGCACATAATGCCCGAATTGTGAGGAACTATTTAGATATAAACGGAGAGTAATTCCTACCTAGTCAGAAATATTGTGCTCACCAAGATTGCCGGATCTTACCCCTTGTGATTTTTATCTATGGAGTGACTACAAAAATAAGGTGTATGGTGTTTATAATTTTGGAAACGTTGGGGAGTGACGTGACACCGTCATCGCCGCTTTCGATTGACAGAAGAACCCTCGGTAAGGTCACCGTATTACGGAATGCTGTGAAAAAAAGCCTCCACGAAAGAGGCGAGATTTTTTAAAACATTATTTAGTTTGTTAAAATGGTGTTACTTTTTTATGTTGTGTTATTGAGTTATGTAGTTAGTACAAATAAGTATATTCCAAAATTATACTGTAACTTGACTATGGGCACATAAATACTGTACCACTCAAGCGTGCTTTTCATGGCACCATGCGATTTTCTGATATTACAAAAAACTTCAATTTGGCGGCTTATTGTGTTCTAAATATGGCAATCCCAAATTACTCAGAAAGAAATTCTAAATCCAAATACATATGTATAAAACCAACCATAAGAAAAACAAAACTTCGTTTGTTTCTGACGAATTCATCGGCGAAAAAAATTTTAAACTAACATAAACAAACTGTAGACAAAAAAGTGCCTTTATAATGTCAAAACGCTTTTTTGATGGGATCACAAATAAACAAGTTATGGCCATAATTAAAAAAATACATTTTTTGGCTTTTCAAAATAGCTTGGAAACCATTCGGAATTTAACTATTTTCTGAACGGATTATGAAAGAGCACATAAATATGCACTACTTTGCCCATTTAACCGACTTTCTATCTTTAATAATAACAAAAGTACCCATACAATCCAACCTCCCGTGAACACTGTATATGGATTTGATCAGAATTGAAAACTGAATCGATTTAGCTATGTCCGTCTGTCTGTCTGTGTACACGATAACTCCGTAATTTTGAAGTAATTGATCTGAAATTTGGTATACAAGCTTATCTCTTAAAAAGTAAAGACAAGTTCGTGAATGGGCAAAATCGGTTCACTCGTTTTTTTTCTTTTATTATTTTACGGTGGGGGGTATTTTAACTTCAGCACGGCTGAAAATAATTTTCTTACTAATTTTTTATTAAGAATATTCTCTCCAAGCATCAGAGATAGTATTACAGAAGAACAGTTTCCTTTCATTTTATTTGGGTGTGTCAGGCCAGAATAATGATTTTTAATGGAGATGCCAAACTCGCTACTCTCTGCTGCTAGTGTTGCATCATTCTGTCTTATTTCATCATCTCCTATGATGCCTGTCGATATTTATGCCGGAATTAAGGACTATTGATGATCGTAATTCCAAAACCCTGTAATAATTAGGGATTATTGACGTCGGAATTTGGACTTGTGATTAGAAACACCTAAATAATCACATGGGCCGGCTATTATTAATAATTCCCTACCGGGCAAGGTAAATGTGATAAAAACCTTATTTAAAAAAATTGTAAATAAAATCTTCTTATACAGGGTGTTCAAAGAAGTTAGCTATGTCATTGTGATTACCATATAAGCTATTATACGTATTTACTCGACACACGTCATCAGTAGGGCTACCCCAATACGAATAATTTAAACCATTGGTATACTGGGTATTCTCTTCTGTCCCCCTTATACTTTAGAAACTACTGGATATAATTCCATTATATATTATTATTATTATTTGGCATATACTCAAGGACAGCCCAAGAACGAAAATGCAAAAAATGGTCATTTGTGTACAGAAGAAGTGCTTATAGACAAAAAAAAACATGTTTTTTCTGATACTCTTCGGGTTACTATGACTTCCGGTCTTTCCGGAAATGAGGTCACCATTGAAATTTCATAAGCCACCTTATATCATGAGTGTAATATTTTCAATCAGGATGATATTCCGAACACAAGAACATATCGACTGTCAATTTTGGGCGCCAAGGCAACAAAAAAAAACTTAACTTTTTTGTTTAATAATTAAGGTGACTATGAATTTGTGAAAACAGTGTGTCCATCCGGCGTAGAACCATAAAACAGCACGTGTTTTGTAAATCCAGACGTGCATTGTTTTGAATCGATATAACAATGGTTAAATTGATAATTTCCTTAACTCGTCTTTAAAAGGTGATTGGTTTGAATAGTTGATTTTTTCACTTACAAATACATTACATCAGTTTCCTTTGAATGGTTAATCTGTAATCAATATCCAATCAACCACATATGATTATAAAATCTCTTAGCGCCCATTACTCTTGCGTATTAGTAAAAATGTTAATGATTTTCCCAGGCAGTTATGTTCCAATGCATCGGAGATACAGATCTCGACGCTACGTATAACATGTCAAAAACAGCTATATATGAGCGTGCAGTGCCGCCATCTAGCGCTGGTATTGTCTCGATAGCAGGCATCGATTACAGATTAGTGGGACGATCATTAATCAGTTGATATGGGAGATGAGAAAAATGGGTACTTTGCTACCGCTCGCCGATAAGATCTGAACGAACGGTGAAACAAAACCGTACGGCCAGTACGGAGAGAATAATTAGTTGCTTCATAGTAGATCGATTAACATAACAATAAGAAGATCAATTTCGATCGACCAGCCAGGACGAGGATCTCAGATAGACGCGCCACTCCCCGCTTGCTTTTGGCTAATAGCCCATGTCAATGTTGATGTCTTCGTAATAAAACCCACAAGGCTTAATGCCCAGTTAGTCGTGTGAATTTGAGACAGTTTTTTATACGAACGCGTACACTGAGAAAAATTGCTGTAAAATTACACATAAACCATTGTGAAAATTACAATAGAAATGTGGTAAGTATAAAAATTGCACGTAATTCACATTATTTTTACAGGTCTGTGTACTTTTATATTGCTGCGTTATTTCAATTACAATGATCTTTTAGTACAAATGCAATGGAAATATACCTTAAATTCGTAAAATTACAACGTATGTTGTGATTTTACTATTATAATAGCGGGTTTGTTAATATTGTAATGCCCAGACGCATGCGCTACGTTTGATCAGCTGTTTTGCAAACGAACGCCGGCGGCGCATACCATCGAGTGCAATATGTAGTTGGGCGCGTTGTATTTCTGTCTCCGGTAAGTAACAATGATACAGTGAACTAAAACTTATCTAGATAACATGTAGGTGTAGGTTAAAATACCATGTCACACTGCAGAACAATTGTATTGCCTTTGTAGATCACCAACGACGACAATTAGCCATTAGAAATTGATGTCTTAACGTTAACGCCATACCTGGATAAAAGCTGTAAGTACAGGCTTCTACGTTTCTTTGTGAAAATTTGCTTTAAGATTGAAGGGTTTTATATCAACAGAAAGATAATGTGCAATCTTCTTTTTAGGTTAACTTTGTTGTGTCTGTCTAAGGTTTCCTTGTTCTTACAGATACAGATGCGTAACATCTTGCACAAAGTGTGTTTGTCAGAAAAAGAGTGAACGAGCAGTATGTGTGTTCATGGTTGACCGAAGAGCGTTTATATATTTATCCGTTTGTTTTCTATGTTTAAGTATTTGCGTACGCTAATGCCCGTTTGCACCGTATTTGCTAAGCCAGACTTAACTTTAGGAATGACTTAAAACTGAGTCGAGCTTAAGTCGTCGTTCATTTGCACCGCATATGTGTAGGAGATTCCTATCTTAAGTTATGCGTGATTTGGCAACAAAGTACAATTTTAGTAATATCGAGAGATGTTGGTACCTATCTGGTAGTATTTTGTCAATTGTCAACTTTACAGTCATATTTTATTTACTAGAATACTTTGGCGGTAAATTTGAGTTACTTTGATAATGGCAACAAGTACTGCAGTTATCAGCAATACACAAAATTTTATGGTTAAATTATAACAATTTATTTTCCTTTCATAAGAATAGACTTTAAAGCCTTGGAATTATGCCAATAAATGACCAAAATCATTTGATCAGGTTCATTGAATGACAGCGGTCATACGTTCTTTTGACAGAAGTCACAATTCAACCTCCATTGACCTCCATTCAGTTAATCACGCGTACGCAATCCGTTGCCTAAATTTAAGCCAGTCTTAAGCCACCGATTTTCGTCGGCCTAACTTAGGTCGTTCTTAACCATAGTTATTGACAGATTGGTGACGGTGGAAATGAAATCGATGACTTAAGTACGATCCCATACTTAAGTGAAGCTTAATACATACGGTACAAACGGGCATTAGTATTTATTAATTGCTTCTCTGTAGTTTTAATGTATTTTAATGTCCCTCAAACTATTTTATACTTGTATGAACGTCTACATATTTATTTTTTTACAAGTAATTTTATCTATACCATTTTGTTTGACCGTACTATTGTAACGTTTGACTGTGTGCATCATGTTACTGTTTTCTTTGTATTATATGATAGATAATGTTAATATCTACTAGATGTAAAATTACACTGATTGTCGCAGGGCAAAAAAACCTACTATTCCTACTGTAAATTCACATCAATTTTTTTTCAGTGTACCAATTCATGCACCGGAATCTGCATACCCTGTGAAACCATGAGCGAAAGAAATAGTAAATACCAAAATATAATGGTAAAAAACGAGACACATTTTAAAGTCATTCTTTATGAAGACTTTATAAAGTCAGAGTTTTGATTCACAAACAGGCTGGTTACGAAACAAAAAACTGTTAAATTTGCTTTAAATTTGTTAAGTGCATTGTCGGTTTTTTACAATTGTTATAGGGAAAAGTAATTCTAAACATAATATTATACTCAGAAATCGTATTGAAATGTTTTATTTAAAATATTACATTATATCACAATTTTACAAGAAAACATAAGTTAAAAAGCAATTAAATAAATCTAGAGACCGCAATTATTGTTGATATCCAACGCAACGTCAAACTCAGATGACAGCAGTACAAGCACATTATCAAAACTCGTTGATCAACATTTTATTGTCACTAATAATAATAAATCTTAGAACAAAAGGTTTATTTAGTTCAATGGTTTCAACAAAAAATACCCTGTTGTATACGTTTCATATTTTTTTCTGGTTTTAAAAGATTTCCAATCATTATAATATATATTACAACTTTTAATCGAGTCCACTAAAATAATACACGTTCTCCGGAGTTAATAATATTTTACGATTTTCAATTGTCGTTTTCTCGAATATTCCGAATTATCATTATTAATGCCTGCGTCTGTGGCACGTTTTAACTTGTTTGGCTTCCAGCATTCGCCGTGGAGGAAGGAAAACCACAGAAAAACCTTCACTCTGGAAGCAGGTCGTGAGACTCGAACTCACGACCCCCAGACATAGCCAGGCGCTCTACCGCTGGGCTACAGTATGTAAAGTCATATAATTTTAACAACATAGAATTAAAAAAAATGTCATTTAATTTTGGATAAGAAATATACTGTCCGTTTCGGATAAGTTGAGCGGTCTAAGGCAGTACACAATGGTGCGGAGATACTTTTAACGCATATTAGTAAAATAATAGAAAAGGATACAATTATTTCCGCTCGCTACGTAGCGTTTATGTCCAATAATCCATTGGAGTTATAATGGTCAAGCATCTATGTTACATATGATTACAAAGTGCAACAATAAAATTCTAGTTTGTTTTGACAGTAGTCATGCCAGGAATGATGTAGTAATTTTTTTAGGACAAATTCTGAACTAATATTCTGAATACATCAATAGTTAAAAACCTTTCGAGTGCGATTTAATCGTGCATCATTTAAATAGATGTGTGCATTAAAATCAACACTTTGTGCATTAGATATAACAATTTGATCATTAAAATAATAAATGTTGTACATTAAATGAATGTTACATACAAAAGTGACATAAGTAGCAATATTTTATTCAAATTGTGGTCTAGAATGAATAACTTGTGCATTAAAATAATACAGCTTAAGCATTAAATAAATATTATTAAGTTACAGTTTTTGAGAAGTTGGGACAATCGACGGTGACCTTGATACGATTTTTACTACTTTTAACCGTTCGTTGTAATTGATTATTTCAAACACTTTTGCATTCATATGATGTAACAAAAAAACACAAGGATCACCACAGATAGAGCCAATCTAAACTGTAAATACAGAACCAAATGCGTAGTAACAATTTTCACCACGAGATGGCACCAACCGCCAACAATATATTTTACAATTTATTTTAATGTGGTTGTAATATATACCATGTAATATTCAGAAGGTGTTGGTCGTCTTTATCTCTATTCTATCTGAATAGCATCTATTTTATGCGGTTATTTGATACTTAAAAATAATCAATTGTGCATTTCGATTTTACTTGATTACTGTGTGGCTAGTTTAGTCGCCCGCTGATTCTTGAGAGTTACAATTAAGTTGTTTTTCATCTACTCCCAAATAATCTTAAATTTGTTTGATTTTCTTACACTATCAGTATGTTTAGTTGCAACTATTTATTATAAGCAGCTACTTAGTAAAATTTGTCACTTGTACAAATTTTAAAAGTACCTATTCACATTCGCTCATTTTTATACAATGTTAAGAGTGGATAACTTTTCACTTTAGTACAACTTTCAACCATTGAAAATTTCTAAAATAGTTATTTCCACTCTAGGGGAAAAATCGTGGTGCTTGCTACAATTAACCTTGTGCTCTCATATGATGCACATTTGACAATTATAGTGTCTATTATCGGTGACCTTTTCAATAACTTGCGTTATCTAAAGAGTAGATTCATATGTGCCTATGTGACATCCAAGAAACCGCAAAACGTGATTGTAACTCTCATTAAGAAAGTATTCAACTACTCTGGTGGAACTTCCATTGCGAGATACATTTGTAAAGCAACAAAGACATAAGTCAGTATGTTGTGCATAGCCTAAAATAAAAGAAATTCAAATATAATTCGTCCGAGGAATTGTCTTAATGCAAACGTTACCTGTGCACACAACTTCAGCTGCAGAATTATTATACCGCCGCCAGGTCTCATTATTGGGATCCTGTGGTTTAATGTTTCGAGCACAGTTTCAACCTACCAACAACGAAGTTTAGCAATGAAAAACTAAAATCTAATCAACAACGATTACCATCAATGTTTCCTGCTTTGCAAGTTGAGATAGTGGACATCGAAACAAAAATGATCGCAAGTCATCGCCCTGCAATGTGTTCAAGAGGTTAAAGAGTTGCAGATTTCAATAATATGTAATAGACATACCAGTGACATTGCAGTATCCGCGTTAGAACAAACAAATAGTGACAAGCAAAAGAATAATATGAGCAAATATATTGCAATTATTAGCAGTAATTGGGATGTTATCATTATTTTATCGGGCATAATTATTAATGCAAGCATGGCCAAAGTAAGTGTGCTAACGATTTGAGCAACCAGATAAGAAATGAGCACATATGCACCAAAAGATTTATTAGCTAATTCGTGATTTTTTACTACCATATTTTGAAAATCGAGGAGTCTCTGCAACCGATGGAACGTGTTTATTCGCACAACATTTTCGTCTGACTTTAAACTGAAACATGTCTTGATATCGGTGTAACAACACTTCAGTACGCTCATGTGTATTTTGATAATCACAACCACAGTCATTGAGTATTGGATGGTAATAGATATACTTATCGGTAATATTAGCATCATGAATTTATATCCGCTTGGTATGTAAAAGCCAAACATTATGAACGCATTTATAACAGCAGTAAGCCAGGAACCTTTCACTATCCAGTACGTGTCTTTCACCAATTTTTCCTCCATATTTGACCAGGGTGAGATATATTTATAACATTCAAGCAGCTCTGCAATGTTTTGTTCGAACATCCTTAAGGTATTTATCTTAGGCATGGCTATCAATATTACTGCAACTTCACAAAATGTTATACCATATGTAAGGACTCGAAGAATCATTTCTATGTCCATCACTGATCCACAGCTTATAATGAGATGCATATCGTAAATTGCAATTGAAAGGCGGAGTAGAATAAATCCCAAACTCAAAGCAACAAAAGTCCAGCTAATTTTCAACTTTACTTTTCGTTTGGTGCACGTGCACAAACCTGTGAATGGCATCGCCCCAATAAGCGCTCCGCAAAGAAAAAAAGCACTAGCGGAGCAGAAAAAACATTTCTTCCGGACCATTCTGACAACAAATCTGTATGCATGTGTAGAAGAGACTGCACTAATGCGCTAATGTACTTTGTTCAAATGCTATGCGATTTAATCACTAGCTATTGATTTCGTATCAGAGTATGCAATATTTATACCAGGTTTGGAAAATGCGCCCTGTAAACTTTGTCAGTGATTTAGCTATCGGTGCCGCATGGGCGCACGCAGTCAGGGGCAAGGGGTGCGCTTGCCCCCCCTAGCTGTTGGTATAGTGGGGAAAGATCAACAAGAAACAATTTAATAAGTGCATGCTGATTTATAACTAGTATTAATAATTGTAACCCAACATAACCACATACAAAACATAATTTTAAGAAAATGTAAGATCTGAACGAACGGTTCAGAACGTGTGAATTTTTTATATTTTTACTTTATCATACGCAGTATGTAAAGTATTGCAATCATGCCAAAAAATTCTTTTGAGATTTTAGCGGAAATATGTCTTTTGGGGTCCCCTGAACATTTTTGACCAAGGTACAAAAAAATGTCTGTGTGTGTGTGTGTGTGTGTGTGTGTATGTGTGTGTGTACCCGTTTTTTGTGGCGACGATTCCGGAGAAACTACTAAAGGTATCGCGACGAAACTTCATATTTAGAAGTTTCATAACCAAACTTAGAGCTGAAAAGCTTTCTGTTGAAACGGGTCCAAAGGAACTGGAGGTTTAGGCTTAGCATTTTTAAAAGATTTTGCAAATAAGCCGCCATTTCTGGAAATTCGTCGAAATAGTTAAATAATAAATTAAAGATGAGGAAATTCTGAATAATTTATCACTATGACATTTTTTCGTACAATCAATATTTTAGCTGCATGAGCAAATTCTATTTCATCGAGATCGGTCGTACTGCATTAAAAATAGTAGCCAGGATATGTCAGAAATTTTGATACTAATGACAGTAATGACACTAATGACAACGCTAATGTTTTGACAATAACGTCTGTCAATATAAGCTGCGTTCGGATATTGTATTACACTTTTTACACCCAATAACACGTAAGTCATTTTGATGGTGTACCCGGTGTCAACGGAGTACAATATCCGAACGCAGCTTTAATCGACATACCTGTCTAGTTCTACTAGTTTTATTTTAATGCGGACATGGCCGATCTCGATCAAATAGAATCTCAAGCAGCTAAACTATTAATTTTATATATAGTATGATAAAGTCATGTGCCTGGCCACATCAGATTTTTTTAGACAATCTCGTACCAAGTCATGCACCAAAATCTGCATGCTCTGTAAAACCATGAGAGAAAGAAATAATAAATACTAAAATATAATGGTAAAAACAAGATATTTGAAAGACATTCTTTATGAAGACTTTATAAAGTCACAATTTTGATTCACATACAGGCTGGTTAAATTTGCGTTAAATTTGTTAAGTAAATTGTCGGCTTTTTACAATTGTTATAGGGAAAAGTTGTTCTAAATATAATGTTATACTCAGATATCTTATTGAAATGTTTTATTTAAAGTATTACATTATTTCACAATTTTACAAGAAAATATAAATTAAAAAGCAATTAAATAAATCTAGAGACCGCAATTATTGTTGACATCGAACGCAACGTCAAACTCAGATGACAGCATTAAAAGCAAATTATCAAAATTCGTTGAGCAACATTTTATTGTTAATAATAATAATAAATCTTAGAACAAAAAGTTTATTTAGTTCAATGGTTTCAACAAAAAATACCCTGTTGTATACGTTTCATATTTTTTTCTAGTTTTGAAAGATTTCCAATCATTATAATAAATAATACAACTTTTAATCGAGTCCATTAAAATAATACACGTTCTCCGGAGTTAATAATATTTTACGATTTTCAATTGTCGTTTTCTCGAATATTCCGAATTATCATTATTAATGCCTGCGTCTGTGGCACGTTTTAAGTTGTTTGGCTTCCGGCAATCGCCGTGGAGGAAGGAAAACCACAGAAAAACCTTCACTCTGGAAGCAGGTCATGAAACTCGAACTCACGACCCCCAGACTGATAGCCAGGCGCTCTACCGCTGGGCCACAGTATGTAAAGTCATATAATTTTAACAACATAGAATTTAAGAAAATGTCACCTAATTTTAGATAAGAAATATACTGCCCGTTTCGGATAAGTTGAGCGCTCTAAGGCAGTACACAATGGTGCGGAGATACTTTCAACGCATATTAGTAAAATAATAGAAAAGGATACAATTATTTCCGCTCGCTACGTAGCGTTTATGTCCAATACTCCATTGGAGTTATAATGGTCAAGCATCTATGTTACATATGATTACAAATTGCAACAACAAAATTCTAGTTTGTTTTGACAGTAGTCATGCCAGGAATGATGTAGTAATTTTTTTAGGACAAATACTGAACTAATATTCTGAATACATCAATAGTTAAAAACCTTTCGAGTGCGATTTAATCGTGCATCATTTAAATAGATGTGTGCATTAAAATCAACACTTTGTGCATTAGATTTAACAATTTGGTCATTAAAATAATAAATGTTGTACATTAAATACATATAAATGTTACATAAAAAAGTGACATAAGTAGCAATATTTTATTCAAATTGAGGTCTAGAATTGATAACTTGTGCATTAAAATAATACATCTTAAGCATTAAATAAATATTATTAAGTTACAGTTTTTGAGAAGTTGGGACAATCGACGGTGACCTTGATACGATTTTTACTACTTTAAAACGTTCGTTGTAATTGATTATTTCAAACACTTTTGCATTCATATGATGTAACAAAAAAGCACAAGGATCACCACAGATAGAGCCAATCTAAACTGTAAATACAGAACCAAATGCGTAGTAACAATCTTCACCACGAGATGGCACCAACCGCCAACAATTTATTTTACAATTTATTTTAATGTGGTTGTAATGTATACCATGTGGTTCAGAAGGTGTTGGTCGTCTTTATCTCTATTCTATCTGAATAGCATCTATTTTATGCGGTTATTTGATACTTAAAAATAATCAATTGTGCATTTTGATTTTACATGATTACTGTGTGGCTAGCTTAGTCGCCCGCTGATTCTTGAGAGTTACAATTAAGTTGCTTTTCATCTACTCCTAACTAATCTTAAATTTGTTTGATTTTCTTACACTATCAGTATGTTTAGTTGCAACTATTTATTATAAGCAGGTAGGTATTTAGTGAAATTTGTCACTTGTAAAAATTTCAAAAGTACTCACATCCGCTCATTTTTCTATTATGTTAAGAGTGGATAATTTTTGACATTAGTACAACTTTCAACCATTGAAAATTTCAAAAATAGTCATATCCACTTTAGGGTAAAAATCGTGGTGCTTGTTACAATTAACCTTGCGCTCTCACATGATGCACATTTGACAACTATAGTGTCTATTATCGGTGTCCTTTTTAATATCTTGCGTTATCTAAAGAGTAGATTCATATGTGCCTATGTGACATCCAAGAAACCGCAAAACGTGATTGTAAATCACATTAAGAAAGTATTCAACTACTTTGGTGGAACTTCCATTGCGAGATACATTTGTAAAGCAACAAAGACATAAGTCAGTATGTTGTGCATAGCCTAAAATAAAAGAAATTCAAATATAATTCGTCCGAGGAATTGTCTTAATGCAAACGTTACCTGTGCACACAACTTCAGCTGCAGAATTATTATACCGCCGCCAGGCCTCATTATTGGGATCCTGTGGTTTAATGTTACGAGCACAGTTTCAACCTACCAACAACGAAGTTTAGCAATGAAAAAACTAAAATCTAATCAACAACGATTACCATCAATGTTTCCTGCTTTGCAAGTTGAGATAGTGGACATCGAAACAGAAATGATCGCAAGTCATCGCCCTGCAATGTGTTCAAGAGGTTAAAGAGTTGCAGATTTCAATAATATGTAATAGACATACCAGTGACATTGCAGTATCCGCGTTAGAACAAACAAATAGTGACAAGCAAAAGAATAATATGAGCAAATATATTGCAATTATTAGCAGTAATTGGGATGTTATCATTATTTTATCGGGCATAATTATTAATGCAAGCATGGCCAAAGTAAGTGTGCTAACGATTTGAGCAACCAGATAAGAAATGAGCACATATGCACCAAAAGATTTATTAGCTAATTCGTGATTTTTTACTACCATATTTTGAAAATCGAGGAGTCTCTGCAACCGATGGAACGTGTTTATTCGCACAACATTTTCGTCTGACTTTAAACTGAAACATGTCTTGATATCGGTGTAACAACACTTCAGTACGCTCATGTGTATTTTGATAATCACAACCACAGTCATTGAGTATTGGATGGTAATAGATATACTTATCGGTAATATTAGCATCATGAATTTATATCCGCTTGGTATGTAAAAGCCAAACATTATGAACGCATTTATAACAGCAGTAAGCCAGGAACCTCTCACTATCCAGTACGTGTCTTTCACCAATTTTTCCTCCATATTTGACCAGGGTGAGATATATTTATAACATTCAAGCAGCTCTGCAATGTTTTGTTCGAACATCCTTAAGGTATTTATCTTAGGCATGGCTATCAATATTACTGCAACTTCACAAAATGTTATACCATATGTAAGGACTCGAAGAATCATTTCTATGTCCATCACTGATCCACAGCTTATAATGCGATGCATATCGTAAATTGCAATTGAAAGGCGCAGTAGAATAAATCCCAAACTCAAAGCAACAAAAGTCCAGCTAATTTTCAACTTTACTTTTCGTTTGGTGCACGTGCACAAACCTGTGAATGGCATCGCCCCAATAAGCGCTCCGCAAAGAAAAAAAGCACTAGCGGAGCAGAAAAAACATTTCTTCCGGACCATTCTGACAACAAATCTGTATGCATGTGTAGAAGAGACTGCACTAATGCGCTAATGTACTTTGTTCAAATGCTATGCGATTTAATCACTAGCTATTGATTTCGTATCAGAGTATGCAATATTTATACCAGGTTTGGAAAATGCGCCCTGTAAACTTTGTCAGTGATTTAGCTATCGGTGCCGCATGGGCGCACGCAGTCAGGGGCAAGGGGTGCGCTTGCCCCCCCCCCCTAGCTGTTGGTATAGTGGGGACAGATCAACATGAAATAATTCAATAATTGCATGCTGATTTATAACTAGTATTAAAATTTGTAACCCAACATAACCACATATAAAACATATTTAAGAAAATGTAAGATCTGAACGAACGGTTCAGAATCGTGTGAATTTGAATATTTTTTAGACAATCTCGTACCAAGTCATGCGCCAAAATCTACATGCTCTGTAAGACCATGAGAGAGAGTAATAATAAATACTAAAATATAATGGTAAAGACAAGATACATATATTTTATATTTATTAAAATTGTTTATGGATAAAGGTGGATCCAACTATAATTTTGAAAGTTATTCTTTATGAAGACTTTCTAAAGTCAGACTTTTGATTCACATAGAGGCTGGTTGCAAACCAAGATACTGTTAAATTTGCGTTAAACAAACGGTCGCTTTTTTACAATTGTGATAAGGTTGTTTAAATTTAATTTTATGCTCAGATATCTTATTTGAATGTTTTATTTAAACTATTACATTGTTTCACAATTTTACAAGAACATTAAAAACGTACGTAGTAAAAAGAACATTAAAAAGTAATTAAATAAATCTAGAGACCGCAATTATTATGGGTGCCAGTTTTCAGCACGACAAATTAGGGTTGCAAAATATGCATTTGAACAACAAAATTAGTTTTAACGACAAAAACAGAAAATGGACAGCAAAATGTGT
Organism: Aphodius sticticus; assembly: GCA_963966075.1. NCBI lineage: Eukaryota > Metazoa > Arthropoda > Insecta > Coleoptera > Scarabaeidae > Aphodius > Aphodius sticticus. The sequence goes on from OZ014509.1 coordinate 69,934,556, forward strand.
TTTTACGCCAAAAACTGAAGAATCATAAGCATTAGTTTTAAGGCGGACTATTACTCAATTGGAGGAACAAAGAGTATTTTTAATATCTCGCTGCTGAAAATTTAATTGCTGTTAGGCCATGTTTTAATAAGTTTAATAAGTTTTAATAAGTTTTATGTTGGGATACCTAATTTTCAATATTAATATATCAAGTCAATCGTCAAGTTAGTGTAGTAGAATAACCGAGGCGCGATTTACAAAGTCAAAATATTGGATGCTTTTTGTAGTGATGGGCGCATTCGGATTACAAAATCGATTGTAATCGATTCTTGAAATAATCGAGATATCTTGATTATTATTTTTAATAATCGATTCTTAATAATCGATTTTTAATAATCGATTGTTAATAATCGATTTTGAATAATCAATTTTGAATCATCGATTTTGAATGATCGATTTTGAATAATCGATTTTATAATAATCGATTTTTAATAATCGTATGTTAATAATCGATTTTTAATAATCGGTTTTTAATAGTCGGTTTTACATACATTTACATCAGTTTTATACCCCCCCCCCCCCAACCACCGTCACCAACTTCGTTGCTCAACTCAACCCAAAATATGCTTTTACATCATTGACTCTCCCTATCCATAATCGATTATTAAAAATCGATTATTCATAATCGATTATTAAGAATCGATTATTAAAAATCGATTATTAAAAATCGATTATTAAAAATCGATTATTAAGAATCGATTAATTAAAATCGATTACTAGGAATCGATTATATTAAAGATCGATTATTAATAATCAATTAATAATCGATTATATTAATGTAGAACAACTCGAGAACCAAATCATACGATTCTGCGAATCACTCGAATACTGAACATCGATTCTTGAAATAATACGATTCTCCCCATCACTAGTTTTATGCTCCATTTGCCAAGATTATTTCGGATAGAGCTTGTACAGTTCAATCCGAAATAATCTTAATCCGTAGTATGTCAACCAAATAACAAATCCAAATGTTGCAAAATTTGTTTGAAAAAAAATGGACCAAGAAAAACCGAGAAATTTGCTTAACTGTGCTGCTTTATGAATTATGACATACTTTTATGCAGTGGCGTGCGGTCCATACGTTTAGAGCGTGCAGTGCACACCCTAAGATTTAGGAAAAAATGGAAGAAAAATTACAAAGTAGTCCAGCAAAAAATGATATATTATGTACTCCTATGTATGTACACTAGGGTGGTCCAAATTTATACCTTGCAATATCATTTTTTGCTGGAGGGCAACGATCTCTCCCAATCGGTTCCTTTTCCGGAAAAGAAATTCCCCCAAAATTTGAGAAAAATCGGTTAACGTTAACAAGTGCCACCGAGCACCTCGAATTTCCCATTTAAAATACAATGGAAAAATCTTTTTTTCTTATTTCTTCACGTTTCGGATTTAGAAAAAAAGTTTCCGGAGATTATCAGAAATTGTTCTGAACTTCCCAAAGATCAAATCCACAACCACTATTCTTTTTTCACCACCCCCACCCTCACCTGCACTACCCTAAAAATGAGGCAACATTTTCCCCAAATTTACAATTTTACAAAGTTACGTGATTTATTATTTTTTTGACAGAAATTACTATTATTGGATTATTGACATGTTTTTTGTCATTTATTAACTAATTTAAAAATTGTCTAAACAATTACCATTTGTTTAAACAAAAATATGCGATGTTACGAACTCATTTTTCCATTTGTTGCAAAAATTATTAAATATTGTTTTTTGTCATTTATTAACTAATTAGTAAACTTATTGTTTAAGCAATTACTATTATTATTGGTATTTTGTGTCATTTATTAACTAATTTTCAATTATTTAAACAATACCATTTGTTTAAACAAATATATACATTGTAATGGACATAATTGTCTATTTTTATTGCAGAAACTATTATTGAATTATTGGCATTCTTTTGTCATTTATTAACGAATTTGCAATTCCTTAAACAAGTACCTTTTTCTTAAACAAAACTTTACAATATTTTTTGTTTTTCCTTTTGTAGAGAAATTATTGTTACATTGTTGGCATGTTTATTGTAATTTGTTACTTAATGTGCAATTGTTTGAACAAATAAATTTAAACAATAATATTTAATGTTAGCACATACGTATTTCTTGACAAAAATTATTATAGGATTTCTAGTCTTTTATATAATTTTTGAGGTTCTCGATATCGGGCAAACAAGTAATATGGTTGCAACACTAATTATTAATATAGGTTATAATTGAAAATTAGTTAACAAACTTGGCAAGAAAGTTAAAGACAAGAAATACAATATTTTTGCCAAAAAGATATCATTGTATGGTATCTATCATTGTTGGTATCATATCATTGTTGGTATCATTGTAAATTTTTGTTGTCCGTAACATTGTATATTTTTTAAACAAATGGTATTTGTTTAAACAATTGCTAATAATGACAAACAGCCAGTAATTTAATAACTTCTGCAAAAAAAATGAAAAGATATGTTCGTAACATCGTATATTTTTGTTTAGACAAATGCTAATTGTTTAAACAATTTCAATTAGTTAATAAATGACAAAGAAATATGTTAATAATCCAATAATAGTCACTTCTCCCAAAAACAATAATAAAACACGGAACATTGTTAAATTGTAAATTTGGAGAAACTTTTGTCTCATATATTGGGTACTATGGAAAGGGTGGGGGGTGGTAAACAAAAAAACAGTGGCTGTGGATTTGTTCCTTGGGGAGTTCTGAACAATTTCTGATAATCTCCCGCTTTTATTTTTCTAAATCCGAAAAGTGAAAAAGAAAAGGAAAAAAGATGCATTTTTGCAATGTATTTTAAATGAGGTTTGAGGTACACTCATGGAATTAAGTAAGTTCTATAAATATTTTAGCAGTGTGTCGATGATACATCCAAGTACAAGTTTTTTGTTATTCTGGTCGACCGCTCGGCCGCTAAGTGCAAAAAATTGTCCGTTTACGCTTCAACTCGTATATCGGAAATTTATTATTTGCGAAACCTTGTTCGAATGCTTTGAATTGGTTTCTAATGATTTATATGTTTCTATTTATTAGCTTAATGTGTAATTAATTAATGTAATTCATACATTGCAATGTAATTGTCTTTTTATTAAATATGACGTTAATTTTATATTAACAAACATAAAAGTTTTCGATTACATGAAATGAAAATCTCATTTCAAGATATTGCATACAACACAACAAATTATACTTACAACCTTATTGCATCTAATAGCTTTTTTGTGTTAATAAATACAAAAATCAATTTGTTGTTGTCAATATTTTTACTTTTTAGGTTATTTCAGAACTGACATATGTATTAACATTTATTCACAAAATAGAAATAAATTAAAATTAAATTGCTTTAAATTTGTCTTTATGGTAATTTGTTAATTGTGATTTACTGGTGCTTTCGAGATATTTAGCTTCAACGATATTTTGCAGTGTTTAACTTAATAAACAGAAAGGAGTATGTATTTTGTATAGCATGAATGTATCATTACTATTTTTTTATATTATTATTTTGTATTTACTTTACAGCAATATGTTTCAAATATCTGACAACTGAAAATAATGACAATTATGTATATCACTAATTTACAAAAATGCTTGGAAGCAAGATCTAAATTTTCGACGAATTTTGATGGAATGTAATTATGTCATAATTATTATTAAAAAAAAATAAACTAAAATATACGACCATCTAAAAGAACATTTATACAACATAAAAATTATTTCATCAAATTTGACCTGGGCTGAGTATAAATTGTGTTGGTAACGGGTATATAATTTCCCAAAAGGAGACGCTTCAGAAAGAAAAGTTGTTGGTTTCTCTTACGTATAGCTTTTATTGCATATTAATTACTCACAATCATATGCAATAAAAGGTATACGTAAGAGAAACCAACAACTTGACGATTTGGACCAGGGACCTTTGCGTCGCTAGCACAATGCTATGTATTATCGAATTGATGCCGCATTTGATAATGTCCGTAACTAGTAATATGGCAAAATGCACAATCAATGTTGTCTTATTCGTGTGTTTACTTATTTTGTTACTTTTAAAGGGCTCTATATCCGTCAAGTTTTTTAAGTTTTGCTTTTTTATCGTGTTCATATTACCATATTTATCAGAATGTACATAAAATATGACTGTAAATTTGTATTACATGATAATGTCATGTAATATATCTTCCGAAGGTCTTAATGCTTATAAGTTATATCCTAATAACTACTATAATTACTATTTCACAGTAAACATGCAGTAAAAGAACATATAATAAGATATTATTACCAGGAGGACATAAATTTTACATAATAGCACAAAGTGAGAATATTTTGGATAGATACATAATAATTTTAATTCGATTATAGAAAATCGAAACAAAGTCTAGCATATTTAAAAAATTACAAATAGAAACATGCACTTGGATAAAATCCTACTAAATACTGGTAGGAGCGTAAAGCACCATATTAAAATCGATAAATAGTTATATATTGCTGTTACTGGTTGATCTATATTTAAAGGTAGGAGACACTCAAAAGCAAGAGTGTCTCAAATTGTTCAAAATTAACGCGTTTGATTAGCTTTATAGTATTTCTCTTATTCGTATTTTATTTTTATTATGCATTCTTTGTTTATTTTGCAATTTTTTGTTTATTGACAATTACAATTAAATACAAAATTTTAATTTTTCTCGATTGAACTCTGAAACCGGTCACTTTGACCGAATACGTACATATACCAGTTCCCATAGAAATATTTCCTACGTACCGCGGCCCTCTTGTCTTGTTTTGTTAGACACCTCGAGAGGCCCCGAGGTGTGAAGTGTGTCCTTGTTTAATCCCTGATCCTTTGTAATTAAAACCAAACAAATATAATATATATTAAAAAAATATAAAAAAGGAAAAAAGGAAAAAAAAAATAAAAAAAAAAGTAGAAAGAAAGAAAAAAGAAAAAACAAAACAAAAAAAAAAAAAAAACAAACAATAAACATGACCAAACCGAAAACCAGAAGTACCAAACATGGAAATGGCAGCGAGAGCGAGAGCGAAGCAGAGGGCTTGGAGGGAAAATTAGAGGAATTGGTAAAGACAGTCAAAGAGCTGAAACGATCAGTAGAATTTATGTCATCTGTTCTGGAAGAAATTAAACAGGAAAACAAAGACCTAAGGAAAACTTTAAAGGAAGAAAGAAAGGAGAGAGAACTTATGAAGGAGAGAATGGAACAACTGGAAGAGGCGGTAGATGTCTCCGAATGGAAACACATAAAAAATAATATAATGATCAACGGAATTGACAAGCAAGAATCGAGAGGGGGTCAGGAGATGCTGTGCGATGCTGTAGAGAAAGTATTCAAAGGCATGAGCCTGAAAATTGAAAAGAGCGACATCATTTCTTGTAAGAGAAACAATGGAAAGCAAGACCACAGTCCGATTGCGTAGAGCTAAAAAACGTAGAAGTCAAAGGAAAAATATTGCAAGCAAGAAAGACAATCGGTTCGATCAAGACAGATGAGTGTGATCTGAAGGGAAGTAGCAAAGAAATCTACATAAATGAACAACTAACACGACAAAAGGCTACCTTGTTCTATAAAGCAAGACAAGCTAAAAAAGAAAAAAAATACAGATTTGTTTGGACAAGAGATGGAAACATATACATGAAAAAGAACAAAGATGACACACAAAAAATAATTATAAAAAGCATAGAAGACCTAGAACGCTTAACCTAATCATAAGGAAATTACAAGAAAAAAAAACCAAAAATAAATTAAGGAAATAAAAATGTATTCAATATATCTACATAACGTACGAAGTATAAAAAACAAATTCCATGAGATCGAGACGATACCCCGTATGCACAACAACCCGGAAATAATAGCTATTACAGAAACATGGTTACGAGAGCAGGAAGAAAGTCAGTATAAGCTAGACAACTATGAAGCGGAATTCCTGTCGAGAGAAACTAGAGGCGGAGGAATTGTAATATATATTAGAAAAGACATTAAATACACTACAAAGCTAAAAATAACAAATAACAAAGTAGAAATTATAACAATATTCCTGAACAACTTAGCATCGTATGTCACCCTAGTATACAAACCCCCCCAGATTAATATTTCACAGCTGAAACAGGCGTTGAAGACATCAATTATAAATAGGAGGAAACAGCATATTGTGATTGGAGACTTCAATATCAATATTGCAGAAAACAATCAGACAACCAAGGACTACAAATTAACCCTACGAGAAGAGGGATACGAAATAATGAACAAAAAAGACAAACAATACTATACAAGAACAAACCCGACCGGAGACAACACAATTTTAGACCACGTGATTACCAACAATAGACAAATAATAGAACACCTAAAAATTCTACCAACAAACATCTCGGACCACTCTCCAATTGCCACAAAAATAAAGACAGACGAAAGACCCAAATTACACTACTCCCACCAAGAACGTACAACAATAGACCACGATAAGAACCGACTAGAGATACAAAAAATGCTTGAAGAAGAAATAGAAAACCTTGATCAACTATCCGATAAATTGCACAACATAATAAAAAACTCCAGAACAACAAGAACAATTAAAAGAAGGACAGAATGTCCCTGGATAAGCGAAGATATTGTAACATTAATAAAAGAAAGAAATAATACCCACAAAAAGCATAGAAGAAACCCAGACAACATCTACCTACAACAGAAATATAAAAGACAAAGGAAAGAAATAACACAAAAAATAGAATATGAAAAAAGAATGTATATCCAACGACATTTTTCTAAATGCCAACACAATCCCGAAAAGACCTGGCGCCTAATAAACAACATTTTAAACAGAAGAAACAGGACAGAAGACAATATTATCCAAATACAGAAAACTAATGGAACTATAACAACGGACAATAAAGAAATGGCAAACGAAATAAATAGTTACTTTGCGAAAATAGGAGAAAAACTTGCCAAAAAGCATAGACCTAACACTTTTCCTATACAACCATTACCGGTCCCACCAACTGAATTCAGCAACACAACAGAAGAAGAGATACGGAACATAATACAAGGACTCAAAAATAACAAAGCACCAGGACTAGACGAGATTACCACCACCTTCATTAAGAAAAACAGTGACATACTGACACCAATACTAACAAAACTGATCAACAACACCATTACCGAAGGCCATTACCCAACATCTATGAAGAAAGCAATAATAAAACCAATATTTAAAAAAGGACAGGTTTATAAACCAGAAAACTATCGTCCCATCTCGCTCACATCCACACTAAACAAGATCCTGGAAACGGTAATAAGAGTACGCTTAGAGAAACATATTAAAACAAACAAAATAATAAACAAACGGCAATACGCATTTCAAAAAAACTCTGGAACAACGTCAGCAGTGATAGATTTAATAACATATATTGCACAAAAAATGGACGATAGAGAAACTGTTGTAACTGTTTTTATAGACATGCGGAAAGCTTTTGACACAGTTAGCAGACACACATTAGTTAAAAAATTAGAAGCTATTGGGATAAGAGACAAGAATCTAGAACTACTAAGAACATACCTACAAGACCGACAACAGATGACAAAGATAAATAACACTTACAGCGACCCGGACTATGCCACATACGGCATACCACAAGGAGGAAATATTCCTCCCCTGTTATATATCTTGTATACAAACGACATCGTTGAACAAGACCTGGAAGGAAAATTATATATGTATGCAGACGATATATGCATAGCATATTCAAATAAAAATGAGAGAAAGCTCCAAGATTCCATCAATGCAGATATGACCAAACTGCAAATATGGTGTGAGAATAATATCTTAACAATAAACGAAACAAAAACAAATTACCTAATATTTAACCCGACCAAGACACAAACAAAAATAAATGTGAAGATAAACGATACGATAATTTCCGAACTTACCGAGACGAACTATCTTGGACTCCACATTCAGAACACTCTAAAATGGGACAAACACATATCAAAAATAATACAGAAGAACTCTATAACCATAGCACAAATATATAAAATCAGTAAATATGTGCCCAACCACCTGAAGAAAACTATATACAATGCCTTATTTGTCTCAAACATAACATACCTACTAACTGTATGGGGAAACACAACACAAACAAACATAAACAAAATACAAAGACAACAGAATAAAATACTAAAAATATTATACAGAATACCAAGGCTGACACCAACAAAGGACGTGATGGAAATGACACACGAATTAACAATACCACAACGAATAACATTTAATAGTCTAAATCTGCTATTTAAGATAGATAACAACATTACAAAAACCGATATTGTATTTAAAAAATCGAACGACTTCCACAACTATCATATCAGAACAAGAACAAACCTCAGAACACACAAATATAAGAGAAGCAAATACTCCCAAAACATAACCACCCGAACGATAGACACATACAATAAGATAGACCAGCATATAAAAAAACAAACATACCAAACCTTCAAACTTAAAATAAAATATATGCTTATACAACACCAATTGAGACAATGATTGGGACGTGACCAACACACAACAGACAAACAACGTAGACCTTCAATGCCGCCCACTGGGAAGAGGATCACTCAATACCCAGATGGACGTTGAAGGAGCAGAAGAGTAGCAAGCATTTTATATGTGTACTGTGTACTCACTTATAATGTATTATATTTATTACATTATCAATAAAACATTAATTCTTAAAAAAAAAAAAAAAAAAAATTAAATTTTGTCTATATTATAATTTCACAAAAATAACATATTTAATGTAGGTATTTACGCGTTTCATAAATCTAACACAGATTAATTAAACCATATGAATAAAATAAATTTGGTCGGTAAAATAAAAATACAAAATCTGTTGTGCTGTCGACCTCAATTGGCATTAAGAAGATCTAATTTGTCGTGATGAGTACATATACTGTCGTGCAAAAATTGTTGTTGTGAATACCTAATTTGTCGGGCCGATATACAGTGTTAGTCAAAATTACCAGAACGCCAACGGTAAACTATGTCAAAAATTTCTTTAAACAATTTTTCTTGTTTGAATATATTTTTAATATTTGATTTTATTCTGGAAATTGGTAACCTTTCCTTTTTCAAATAGTTGTATGTTTACAGTTTTCTTATTCTAAGATTAATTCCAATAATTTGTTAGAATAATTATTGTGGGAATATTTTTTTATTCAATAAATCATTTTTGAGTTATAAGCAATTAATAACAATTACTCAAAATTATCGGAACAACTAAATAATTCTCCAATCGTAAAATAATTCCAAAATTGTTTCAGTGTTCATTGTTCATTTTATTATGGAAACTTGGTAACCTCCTTTTCTAATAAATAACGTGTACATTTTTAATTTTTTTAATTCTGAGATTAATTCTAAGAATTTATTGTATGAATATTTTTTTTAAATACATCATTTATTAGTTATAAGGAATTAGTCAAAACTCAAACTTTTATTTTAACCCAAGGGATAAAAAATTTAAAAAAAACACGACAAAGCAGTTAGATAGAATTAAATTAAATGTTCAAACTGTTCAAAATGTATTTAGGATTTTATACTTGATAATATGAAGTTCAGGGGTTTTGATAAATTGCTAATAACTCAAAAATGATACGTTTTATAAAAAATTATTCCTACAAAAAATTCTTGGAATTAACTAAGAATTAAGAAGTGCATAACAAACATACATAACAAACAAACAAGTGATGTTAAGGTCAGCGTAGTAATAAATTTATGTAAAAAATACAGTTTTTTAAAAACAACACTTAATGAAAAAAACGCATTAACAGTTAAATTTTGGAAATTGTGGCAAAATTTCCAAAAATGTTTCATTTTTTTTATTCCCTTATGCATTGTCACCGGCAATCTGTCCACGTGCAAAATTTCAACTCGGTTGGATATTGGGAAGTAGGTAAAATATCGATTACAAGATTATAGCAAACAAACAAGTGAAGTTAAGAGGAATCACTAGAGGTAGTAGCGTACTACAAAACAACACTACATAAAACCAAACATCCTGAGCTTAATTGTGTGTCAATAATCACGAGTAATACATTAAATTATAGATAAAGGTGTATTACACCGGGTACGAATGCCACTTTTTTTCATTTGCGTTGTTGTTTTGTTTTTACCCTTGCTAAAGAAGCCAATAATTGGTAATTTTTGTTATTTTTTTTTCCAAATCAGAACCAAATATCAAAAAAGCAATATTACAACATTTTGTATTGAGCTTTCATGAACTTGTGTAAAAAAAATGACAACAAAATATGAATGTTGTAATGATTTAACCTTTGATTTTTTGAACATGTGAATGAGACGAGAATAACATATTTTATCGTCGTACGGTGCAGCCATCTGTTGGATAAACACCACATCATTTTCTTCGACCAATCAAATTCAAATGGTACAGTCTGAAGCAGCAGCATGAATACGTAGCTAGGGGAATCACAAATATTGAGCAATTTCGGCCTACCAAAAATATTGATCGCATGTTGACACGTGAGGAGTACCGGCGCCGCGCCCGGCAAACGAAAGCCATACGAAAAATAAATTTTACCGTGCTGGTGCTACGTAGATAGCAACGACTCGCTTATAAATTAGGACAGCATATTCTTGCGGAAGTGTATGTGATCAACATGAATTGTTGAATTTCGTCCAAAATAGGCTAGAAACCGAATACGAGAAATAATTTTTTGCCGTCCTGATGGGACTCTACGCAGACCGCAAAGAGCGAGTTATAAATTAGGAGCGCATGTTCCCGCGAGGGTTTATAGTGCAGTCCCCCGTACGACACACGGAACGAAGAATAACACTGGCCAACAAAAAAAAATTGCCGGACAAATGACAACTGATTCGGATAGAGTTTTTTCTCAGGAATCCGAATCTGAACGCAGAAATACTGAATTGGCTCTAGTTTTTCGAAAAACAGTGTTAAATGTGCAAAAAAGACGCTTTTTTGCTACTTTTGCAGACATGCCAAACAATAACGTCATGTAGTAGAAGTTTGTAATTAGGATCAAATAATACTTTGAACCTTCTGCTTTAACAATATATAGCGCGAAATGGGATGGCATAAACTTTGAACATTTTACACCACTTTTTTTATGAGGAGCACGCCAATTGCAGCACCGCACGGAGCACACTGATTGTTCCTTTATTTATACATTGCACTGGTCAAATAAAAAGTTGCCGCAAAAATGAAAACTGATTTCGATAGGATTTTACCTGTGGAATCCGAATCTGATAAGAGAAATAGTGAGTTGGCTCCAGTTTTAGCGCAAGACAGCGTTAAATTTGCAAAAAACGTGTTTTTTACTTCTTGAAATTCCTAAACACATGCAAAACAATAACTCGCCGTTATAGAAGTTTCTGTGTTGGTCAAATAAAACTTTGAAGCTACTGCTTTTTGATAATGTAAACTGGTGTAAAACTGGTCACGTGGTGTAAACTGCAGTTTTGGCTCGCATTTTAATAGGAGCGCGTGTCAATTGAAACGTTGCACACTTTTCCTAACGGCAGAGGCGGACACTGCTGTCTTCGTTTAGTATTCGTATTAGATTTAAATATAGGGTGATTTTATGTTGTTGATTCCGAATTTGATAACAGTTTTAGAACATTTGTTTTAATTTTAGACATGAATTTTAGACAGAAAGCATGAAAAGAGAATAGAACTTTTTTTACAAATTTATTTCTATTTACAAATACCTAATTCAAACACACTATTATGATATTTACTTAAGATTTAGAAAAACTCCGCTTGTAAGATCTTCTTCTGTGTTCTTTAGAACAGTCACGTTGGAGGTTCCAACAATAGTCCGCCATCATGTGAACATCCCATCTGCCTTGATATCTTTCCTCCATGACCTTTATATCCTGATGAAACCGTTCCCCTTGTTCCTCACTAAAATCGCCAAGGTTTTCTGGAAATCTGTCTAGGTGGCTATGAAGATAATGTATTTTAATGCTCATATGAACACCTAGTTTATCAAAATTATGGAGCATGGTTTCTACCATGTCTTTGTAATTTTCTGCTTTGTTGTTGCCTAAGAAATTCTTTACAACTGAGACAAAACTGCACCATGCAGAAGCTTCAATATCAGTCATAGATTTTTTGAAGCCTAAATCCTTGATTAGTTTCCGAATCTGCGGACCATTAAAAATTCCTGCCGTTAATTTCTCCATGCTCAGTCGAGGAAATGATCTGCAAATATACTTAAAACATTCACCATTTTTGTTTAAAGCTTTCACAAATTGTTTCATTAACCCCAACTTTATGTGGAGTGGTGGAAGAATAATTTTTTCCCTAGCAATCAATGACTCCTTCACAACGTTTGCTACACCGACGGTCATGCTCTCTCTTAATGGCCAATCCTTTTTTGTCCAATGATCCTTTGCTCTACTATCCCACAGACAAATAAAGCAAGGATACTTGGTGTATCCACTTTGTTGTCCAAGCAAGAAGTTCACCATCTTTAAGTCAACGCAAACAGGCCACTGGTGCTCTTGATAACGGATCTTCTCCAAAACAATTTTTATATTTTCATATTCTTCCTTTAGCTTTGTTGAGTGTCCTATTGGAATGGATGCATACCGATTTCCATTGTGCAATAAAACACATTTTAAGCTTCTTGTAGAGCTGTCAATAAAGAGCCGCCAGTCTTCTGGTCGATATTCCAGCACACCCATGTTTAACAGAAGTCCTGCGACATCATGACAATAAACAAACTCTTCATTTTCACTAAAATATGGTAGAATTGCCAGCTCCCTTGTTCTGAAAGCTGTTATTTTAACTTCTCGGTGTAGACATTTCTTTACTTTTAATCTGGATGCTAAAATTTCAGCGTCTTCTTTTGCCAGCCTTAGATCTCGCACCAAATCATTTAACTCATTCTGAGAAAATTTTTCTGGAGTCTCATCTTTGCTTTCGCTGCCCGAATAAATCGTACTCTCTGCGTTAGGGAATACTTCGTCATCTGACCATGGATACTCTCGCTGTGACATAACAATTGGTACTTGTGGTATTGGCATGTCTTCTCTGTGGGACATGGGACGCTTAGCTGACTCCAAAATTGGATATTCCCAAGTACGTTTCTTGCTTCCATTAAAGCCTTTCACATCCACAGCGCAAAAATAACAATCATCATGGTGATTTCTCGGTTCTGACCACATCATAGGAAAGCCAATGTTTATATGTCGCCTGTTTCCCTTAGTCCATTGTCGCAGCGACTCCACACACACTTTGCAAACCTTGTGGGGAACCCAGTACTTATCCTGTTTGCTAATTGCAATACCAAAATAAGCAAGATATGCTTCTTGCACAAATTCAGTAATGTTTTTTCTATACTTTTTCAAAGTATATACCCCACAAATAAAGCAGAATACATCTGGATTGTTAACGCAGGCTTCTCTTGACGAATTCATATTTATGCGAAACTTTAAGGCAACAGAACTTGAACTACACAAAAGTGAAGAATCACGTTTTTCTTCCACAAACCAAGCGGATTGGAAAGCATATGCTAGGAGTTCCAGGAGCGTAAGTTATATATGGCCAACATATACAAACAAGTAGCTAAATAACTACTTAATAAGTAGTTATCAAGTATGTATAAATGGGCAACCAAAGGCTGCTTATTTTTGTTAAGTAAAAGGTTGTTTTCGGTAAAAATGTTAAAACTTGCTTAATCCGTTCTTAATTAGCTACTAACAGAAAATTCACATTAATTTTCAATTACTAGTGGGATAGGTGAATAAAACCTAGACAATAGTAGTAACTATATTTGTCCAGGTAATATATTATCCTGTTATCTTAATAAATCAGTTAATTTTCAATTACTAGTGGGATAGGTGAATAAAACCTAGACAATAGTAGTAACTATATTTGTCCAGGTAATATATTATCCTGTTATCTTTATAAATCAGTTATTAAGTATTTGTTGGCAAAATATACTATAAAAAGATTTACCTACTATATATTACACTGACCCTATAAATCGTTAGGGGTATTTTATTCTGAAACTTGTAAACCAAGGGATATTAATTAATTTACCTTATTGTTGTAGCGTTTTGCATTTTTCACACTACCTCTCAAAAAAAAAAAACTAGCCAATTCATTATTTCTGGTTTCAGATTCGGATTCCATGGGAAAAATCCTATCGAAATTAGTTGTCATTTTTCCGACAACTTTTTATTTGGCCACAGCAATTTATAAATAAAGAAACAAGCAGTGCGCTCCGTACGATACGGTGCCGTAATTGGCGCGCGCTGCTATAAAAAGGTGGTGTGAAAAGTTCAAAGTTTATGTCATCCGATTTCTCGCTATATGCTCTTAAAGGAAAAGGTTCAAAGTTTAATTTGATCCTACTTACAAACTTCTACTACATTACGTTATTGTTTGGCATGTCTGCAAAAGTAGCGAAAAAGCGTCTTTATTGCACCTTTAACACTGTTTTTTGAAAAAACTGGAGCCAATTCAGTATTTCTGTGTTCAGATTCGGATTCCTGAGAAAAAACTCTATCCGAATCAGTTGTCATTTGTCCGGCAATTGGAAGTCGGTCAAATTTTGTTGGCCAGTGATAATCAACAACCGCAATACCTACTTACAATGTTACAACTACTAAATAATTAATAGGAGTTTAATAAATTATTAATAAGGAAATACAAGTAATTTAATTTTAGTCATTTATTTTTCGTCATAGAATTTCAAATATATTGATATTTAGATTTAGAAAATAATATTAATACCAAACACTTGTCGTTTGGCAATGCATTCAGGGCAATCGCAATCTATGTAGGATGGTTGGCTTTAGTTAGACTTGTACAACAGACGTAGAACAGACGCTATAAGTATGGGCAAATTAAAAAATCGGCTGCCTTTATGTGGCCCGCGTTCAAAAAAAAACTAATAACTTGCGAGAGTACCTGCGAATTTTATGCAAAACGATCATGCATACAGGCGCAATTGTCGTACCATGCTAAAAGTCTCATTCACGACATTGATAGCAACATTGTGCAGCAATTCAATTCCATCATCGCCAAATATGTGGGCGGTAAACGAATTAATTATTCAAAGGGTTGTTCATACCAAACGCGATGTTATGCCGCTGTTGTTGCTCACAATAGTAAGGGTTTGCCTCACCACACACTACACAAGACGACAACAGGAAAAAGTACTACGAGAATGAAGATAAATGAGATCCGTCGGCGCGAAATTTCCGCAAGATCGCAGATCTTCAGAAAGGAGCATAAAACACGTACTACAAATAAATCGAGCACCTTGGATAAATCTGATTATGGTAGCCACTGTCAACCACCGGACATGGACAGTGAAGAATTTGAAATAAGGAAAGAAAAACACCTTAGCGACATTCAAAAATCCGTCGAAGAAAGAGCACAGCTTGAATTGGAAACCCGTTTGCAGTCAGCATTCAATATGAAAATTGACGATGCAATGCAACAAAAAAAAATAACAATCTGGAGAGAAAACAAAACTACAACAAAATACGAATTAAACACGCACCATAGCTGGTATTATCGAATACAGGGACAGTTGCGAATTACCCAAAAAGAAGAATGTTTGTTGGCTGTGTGGACGTCCCCCGATACTGAATTAAAAGTACAACGTACGATCTTTCGTACGTTGTACTTTTAAGTATATATAAGTATAAATAATAAATAATAATGTTGGCTTTTATTTTCGTTTTTTGAATTGTTAAGTATATATAATAGATGCACAAAGAAAAAGTTAAATGGTAATTACATATAATTAAGTACGAAGGCTTTCACGGCTAGAATCAATTAGAAAATAAATAAGTCCGGGTTATGCCATGTGTGGAAATTCATAATTGCTAACGTTTCATGAACTTCAAACTTCAGAGCAAAATGAATATTAGTATGTATTCAGTATTCAATTCGCTCTCAAGAGAAGAGTGCATGAACAGTGGTTCGCGAAACGTCAGCAATTATGACTTTTGATGCAGGGCATAAGCTGAAACTAATTAATTTCTAAATATGTAAATAACTGGTTATTCTATTTTAATTTATATTTATTTTCAGATGCTATCGACGAAGTAGATGATATTTGTTATTTCTATTGTAAAATATTTGAACATCTGCCTATATAATATATAATAAATGACTTATACATATACATAAAGCTGCCTGTTTT
Source organism: Aphodius sticticus (assembly GCA_963966075.1). Lineage (NCBI taxonomy): Eukaryota > Metazoa > Arthropoda > Insecta > Coleoptera > Scarabaeidae > Aphodius > Aphodius sticticus. Next base: position 69,950,806 of record OZ014509.1, read on the forward strand.
ATCGAAATCGCTATTTTTTCTCATACCTACAATTGAAATTGAAGTACGTATACTACCAAGTCTATACATAGCAATAATAATTTTGTGTAAAATTTCAAAATGCAGTATCCAACTGTATCTAGAATTTTTTATAGGAATATTATATTTACTAACACCTACTTGCGTCACCCGATAAAAATTTGAATTTTTATATGAGGTGTGTTTTACCTGAAAGTATCGATCTCTGCTAAGTACGAACGAGACATTCGAGATTATTGATGCACAAAGAAAACGTTAAATGGATTTAAATAAGTATCTGAGTACGAATGCTTTCACGGCGAGAGTCATTTAAATTTAGATGATAAATAGTTACCGGTTTATGCCGTGAGTAAAAATTCATAATTACTGTCTTCGCGAACCATGCTGTTCGCTTCTTCGGAGCTAACTGATAATTAGTTACTAATTCTAATAATAAATGTAAAGCAATAAATGATTTAGGTAAGAAAAGCTGTCTGTTTTACCAAAACTACAATTTTTTTCTACAGACAAAAGGTAAAATGTTCAACCATAGTTAGTAGTAAAATAGGAATGTTATGATAAAGCAATTAATTAATTTATATCACTGTATTGTTTTGTGGAATTGTATTTGCATTTAAAATATACAAGAAAAGCATTTCAGAACATGCGATAGTCACATACACGAAATTATTAGGAAACAGTTCGGCGCCAGTCGACACCGCACGGCCCCTTTGATCTTTGCCGCCAAACAACGATAAGCGTAATTTAATTTGCGCGAAAATATCAATAAAGAAAAAACATTTCTTCCGGACCATTCTGACAAAAAATCTGTATGCATGTGTAGAAGAGACTGCACTAACGCACTAATGTACTTTGTTCAAATGATATGAATTTTAATCACTAAGTATTGACTTTGTATCAATGTATGAAATATATATACCAGATTGGGAAGATGAGTCAGCTCTGTAGACTTTGTCAGTGACGTAGCAATCGGGGCCGCATGCAACGGGGAGCACCCCCGTCCCCTGGCTGTTGGTATAGTGGGGAAAGATCAACAAGAAAAAAGTCATTAAGGTCATGCTGATTTACAACTAGTATTAAAAATTTAAACACCACAACACATAATATTAAGACAATTTAAGATCTGAACGAGCGATGAAACAAATCTATACAGCCAGTATGCAGAGAATACTTAGTTGCTTCATAGTTAATCGATTAACTATAAGAAAATCAATTTCGATCGACCAGCCAGGACGAGGATCTCAGATAGACGCGCCACTCCCCGCTTGCTTTTGGCTAACAGCCCATGTCAATGTTGATGTCTTCGTAATAAAATCCACAAGGCTTAATGCCCAGTTAGTCGTGTGAATTTGAGTCAGTTTTTTAATACGAACGCTTACCAATTCATGTACCGGAATCTACATGCTCTGTGAAACCATGAGAGAAAGAAATAGTAAATACCAAAATATAATGGTAAAAAACGAGACATATTTGAAAGTCATTCTTTATAAAGACTTGATAAAGTCAGAATTTTCATTCACAAATAGGCTGGTGACGAAACTGTTAAATTTGGGTAAAATTTGTTAAGTAAATTGTCGGTTTTTACAATTGTTATAGGGAAAAGTTATTCTAAATATATTGTTATACTCAGATATTTTATTGAAATGTTTTATTTAAAATATTACATTATTTCACAATTTTACAAGAAAACATAAGTTAAAAGGCAATTAAATAAAGCTAGAGACCGCAATTATTGTTGATATCGAACGCAACGTCAAACTCAGATGACAGCAGTAAAAGCACATTATCAAAACTCGTTGATCAACATTTTATTGTTAATAATAATAATAAATCTTAGAACAAAAGGTTTATTCATTTCAATGGTTTCAACAAAAAATACCCTGTTGTATACGTTTCATATTTTTTTCTGGATTTTAAAGATTTCCAATCATTATAATAAATATTACAACTTTTAATCGAGTCCACTAAAATAATACACGTTCTCCGGAGTTAATAATATTTTACAATTTTTAATTGTCGTTTTCTCGAATATCCCGAATTATCATTATTAATGCCTGCGTCTGTGGCACGCTTTAAGTTGTTTGGCTTCCAGCATTCGCCGTGGAGGAAGGAAAACCACAGAAAAACCTTCACTCTGGAAGCAGGTCGTGAGACTCGAACTCACGACCCCCAGACTGATAGCCAGGCACTCTACCGCTGGGCCACAGTATGTAAAGTCATATAATTTTAACAACATAGAATTTAAGAAAATGTCACCTAATTTTGGATAAGAAATATACTGCCCGTTTCGGATAGGTTGAGCGCTCTAAGGCAGTACACAATGGTGCGGAGATACTTTCAACGCATATTAGTAAAATAATAGAAAATGATACAATTATTTCCGCTCGCTACGTAGCGTTTATGTCCAATAATCCATTGGAGTTATAATGGTCAAGCATCTATGTTACATATGATTACAAAGTGCAACAATAAAATGCTAGTTTGTTTTGACAGTAGTCATGCCAGGAAATATGTAGTAATTTTTTTAGGACAAATTCTGAATTAATATTCTGAATACATCAATAGTTAAAAACCTTTCGAGTGCGATTTAATCGTGCATCATTTAAATAGATGTGTGCATTAAAATCAACACTTTGTGCATTAGATATAACAATTTGATCATTAAAATAATAAATGTTGTACATTAAATGAATGTTACATACAAAAGTGACATAAGTAGCAATATTTTATTCAAATTGTGGTCTAGAATGAATAACTTGTGCATTAAAATAATACAGCTTAAGCATTAAATAAATATTATTAAGTTACAGTTTTTGAGAAGTTGGGACAATCGACGGTGACCTTGATACGATTTTTACTACTTTTAACCGTTCGTTGTAATTGATTATTTCAAACACTTTTGCATTCATATGATGTAACAAAAAAACACAAGGATCACCACAGATAGAGCCAATCTAAACTGTAAATACAGAACCAAATGCGTAGTAACAATTTTCACCACGAGATGGCACCAACCGCCAACAATTTATTTTACAATTTATTTTAATGTGGTTGTATATATACCATGTGGTTCTGAAGGTGTTGGTCGTCTTTATCTCTATTCTATCTGAATAGCATCTATTTTATGCGGTTATTTGATACTTAAAACTAATCAATTGTGCATTTCGAGTTTACATGATTACTGTGTGGCTAGCTTAATCGCCCGCTGATTCTTGAAAGTTACAATTAAGTTGCTTTTCATCTACTCCTAAATAATCTTAAATTTGTTTGATTTTCTTACACTATCAGTATGTTTAGTTGCAACTATTTATTATAAGCAGGTAGGTTTATACTTATACTTAGTGAAATTTGTCACTTGTAAAAATTTCAAAAGTACTCACATCCGCTCATTTTTCTATTATGTTAAGAGTGGATAATTTTTGACATTAGTACAACTTTCAACCATTGAAAATTTCAAAAATAGTCATATCCACTTTAGGGTAAGAATCGTGGTGCTTGCTATAATTAACCTTGTGCTCTCATATGATGAATATTTGACAATTATAGTGTCTATTATCGGTGACCTTTTTAATATCTTGCGTTATCTAGAGTAGATTCATATGTGCCTATGTGATATCCAAGAAACCGCAAAACGTGATTGTAAATCTCATTAAGAAATTATTCAACTACTTTGGTGGAACTTCCATTGCAAGATACATTTGTAAAGCAACAAAGACATAAGTCAGTATGTTGTGCATAGCCTAAAATGAAACAAATTCAAATATAATTCGTCCGAGGAATTGTCTTGCAATGCACACGTTACCTGTGCTAACAACTTCAGCTGCAGAATTGTTACACCGCCGCCCGGTCTTATTATTAGGATCCTGTGGTTTAATGTTTCGAGCACAGTTTCAACCTAACAACAACGCAGTTTAGCAAAGAAAAAACTTAAATCTAATCAACAACGATCACCATCAATGTTTCCTCCTTTGGAAGTCGAGATAGTGGACATCGAAACAAAAATGATCGCAAGTCATCGCCCTGCAATGAGTTCAAGAAGTTGAAGAGGTACAGATTTCAATAATATGTATTAGACATACCAGTGACATTGCAGTATCGGCGTTAGAACAAACAAGCAGAGTCAAGCAAAAGAATAATATGATCAAATATATTGCAATTATTAGCAGTAATGGGGATGTTATCATTATTGTATCGGGCATAATTATTAATGCAAACATGGCCATAGTAAGTGTGGCAACGATTTGACCAGCCAGATAATAAATGAGCATAGATGCACCAACAGATTTATTAGCTAATTCGTGATTTTTTACTACCATATTTTGAAATTCGAGGAGTCTCTGCAACCGATGGAACGTGTTTATTCGCACAACATTTTCGTCTGACTTCAAACTGAAACATTTCTTAATATCGGTGTAGCAACACTTCAGTACGCTCATGTGTATTTTGATAATCACAACCACAGTCAAAAAATATTGGATGGCAATAAATAGACTTGTCGATAAAATTAGTAACACTAATTTACATCCGCTTGGTATGTAGAAGCCAACTATTACGAACGCATTTATAACAGCAGTAAGCCAAGAAACTCTCACTATCCAGTACGTGTCTGCCACCAACTTTTCCTCCATATTCGACCAGGGCGAGATATATTTATAACATTCAAGCAGCTCTGCAATGTTTTGTTCGAACCTCCTCAAGGCATTTATGTTAAGCATGGCTGTCAATATTACTGCATCTTCAATAAATGTTATACCATATACAAGGAATTGAAGAATCATTTCCATGTCCATCACTGATCCACAGCTTATAATGCGATGTATATCGTAAATTGCCATTGAGAGGCGGAGTAGAATAAATCCCAAACACAAAGCAACAAATGTCGTGCTAATTTTCAATTTTACCTTTCGTTTGGTGCACGTGCACAAACCTGTGAATGGCATTATCCCACTAACGGCTCCGCAAAGAAAAAAAGCACTAGCGGTGCAGAAAAAACATTTCTTCCGGACCATTCTGACAAAAAATCTGTATGAATGTGAAGAAGAGACTGCACTATGCACTAATGTACTTTGTTCAAATGTTATGAATTTTAATCACTAGGTATTGATTTTGTATCAAAGTATGAAATATTTATACCAGGTCGGGTTTGGAAAATGAGCCGGACCTGTAGACTTTGTAGTGACGTAGCAATGGGTTATTGATCAGAATTTAATTGATTTAGGTTATGTAAACCATAAAATGAGCATAAAAACTAAATCGTGTTTAGTAAGTAAGTTTTACCTAACTTTAAAAAACTTACAAAAAAGGCTTATTCATTAACTTTATGTACGATGCGCGAACGGAAGATGTTAACCGATTTTTATTTTTTATGGCGTTTTTCTTTTTACATATTATAATAGGCAACTTTTCAGCACTAAAGCGTTCCGAAAAGTAATTGATTTTTTCCGATCCACTATAATTTGACAGTTTTGCTTAATTGGCAAATAGCTGAATCGGTTGTCTTTAACTGCGGGTGACAAACTATGTCTTTTTATCAAAATAAAATATACTATTTTTGTGTGACGTTCAACACAATGACAAGTGTACCTATAATTTGAATTTGACTTTTGGATAGCAGAAGCTTTGGGTTGCGAGTTTTAGGGGTAATGCCACTCTAGATTTTTGAAAAATCAAAAAAAATTCTTTTTGCTTAAATGATGTCTTGGGGTCTTAGAAATAAGGTACCTGCAATACGTTTCACATTGGAAAAAAAATTTTAAATGCTTATTTGATGAACATACGGCCAAGCGTCTAGCCGAGCGTACATGCAAAAAGTTTAGCGTATGAAGTTACAGCCTAGAGACCTATACGCTCTTATCTTATTTGGAGGAATTACATGCGTGGTGTGAAATATAACATAAAATATTATAAAACACAAAGATTTTGTGGAAATATCCTCGGTACGTTCGTTGAACTGACGCTAGCCGCACAATGTTACAGCTGTCTGATGTAACGTGTCTTGTTCTTGATTAGTTGGTAAAAAATAGCAGAAATAGTTCGCGACATTCTTGGAGTATATCGTGATTGAAAGGAGTCGAAAGGAAGCAGCAGATTTTCAAATAGAACTAATATGACAAGCATTGAATCGCTTGGAACTAGAGTCGCCTCTGCCTGATAACGTATCCACAGTCCACACCGGTAAAAAGTAATGTCGGTTGAAGATTATTACAACGTTGAAGTCGATGATGTTTAATTATCATCTTTTGAACTTTGTTGTTGTGTTTTCTGCTATTTCACAAGTTGTAGTGTGTAAAACGTGCAAATCAAATGCGAAATTGGCCGAAGGTGGCAACCGTCACTTAGGATTTCAAATCGTGGTTTCTTGTGAGAATTTTGAACAAACTTTCATTTCGATTTGCCCATTTGTTCAAAAAGGATATGAAATGCATAGCGGAATTATCCTTGCCATGCGCATAAGAATAGGTGTAGATAGAATTGAAAAGTTTTGCGCATTCAAGAACCTTCCTCGTCAGATTTTTCACTCATTTTACGGTAAAGTTGGTCGCACAATTTTTGTCGCAACAGAAGCAGTTTGCAAATAAAGTATACAGAAAGCAGCAGAAGATGAGAGGGCTAAAAATCAACTGAAAATTGTAAAAAAAAAAGGATAACGTAACTGTCTCGTAACGATGGAACATGGAGAAAACACACAACTTTTCTTCTCTGTATGGTGGCGCTTATCAGCTGGAGAAATGTTATTGATATTCTCATAAAATCTAAATTCGGCAAAGCTTGCAAATTTTGGAATAAGATAAGTAAATAAGAAAAGGAATGCATAGATCACGTGCAAAAACTAATGGCACTCGTCCCCGCCATTTGACAGAAACCAGTTAGGGCCTCGAAGAAAAGGGGAAGTTAGCCATTCGTCGTAATCATGATTCAATTGATAAAATGAAGAAAATAAAGCTGGGCGACACTGTATCATAAATTCTGACCGATGAAATGCCGCAGCACGAGAATTGTCCACCTGGTGATTTCATTTTCATTTTCACTTTCAAGTGGCAAAGTAATTGTGGATATTGCAGCAAGTATAGCCATTTACGTTGTCAATGATGCATTAACAATATTTTGGAGACTGTGGCGAACTTAATAATAAAATTATAAACCCCTAACCACAACAAGTATTTTAGAACCTAAATACGTATTTCAGCAACTAAGTTGCCATCTTCAGTAGAAACTAAAAAGAAAAGAGATTAGCACTTCATAGTATCTTTACTGGATATTGTCCAAGCAAATCACTAGTGGAAGTCGCTTGGACAATATCCAGTAAAGATACTATGAAGTGCTAATCTCTTTTCTTTTTAGTTTCTACTGAAGATGGCAACTTAGTTGCTGAAATACGTATTTAGGTTCTAAAATACTTGTTGTGGTTAGGGGTTTATAATTTTATTAATGATGCATTATCCAGCCTTATGAAGATTATGGAGGTATTATATATGAGCAACGGGCCAAACTGAAATAATTTCTGCGCCAAGGCTGACGCACGACGCATCATGTTTTCAGAGCCATCGCTGACTGATACTGCAAAACAGGCCCGCCCGTCTGTCGTCAAAATCAAACAGAAAGAAACAAAAGGAGGAAAATGTTAATTTGAAAAGATAATGATATGGTCCAGGCATCGCCGACTATAGAAAAATATAACAATTCTATACATCAAAGTTACACAATACTTTAAACGGTGTTTTCTTAAAACCACATTTTTCAAACTAGCCGGAAAGATAACTTCAACTGATCTCCGCCAATTCACTTCAACTTTTATAAGCAGCTTCAGAACAATATTATCTAGATAAGTACGTACGGATTTTACGATAAGTTCGAAACTTTTTTTGTTATAAACAATTTTTAACCGAATTTTGTACCTAAAAGTGATAATTTGTGTTCAAACGTGCGCCATTTTGTTTTAAAGCAGAATTTTCTAATTTCCGTACGCACTTCCCGAGATAATCTTATATAGAATCAATTCTTTTTTTGTTTTTATGGCTAAGTGAAAAACTGTGTGCAAAATCTTTCCGGCCGTGCAACCCTGTCCGCCGGAAGAGGCTTCCTTTGATGTCCTCTAACGCTGCTATTTCTTATTTATTTTTGTTTTTTTTTATTGTGAATATTCCTCAAAATATGAACAATAAGGGGCTTTAAAGAGATTTTGTAATTTATTTACTATACTGTAAAAAATATACCTACAAAATCGGCTATTTTTGCTCGCGCTAGAGTGGCATTACCACTTAAATTTGATCGTACAGGCAAGATGAGACTACTAGCCTATTAACAAACAAGTCTGTGAAAGAAATTGTGTTTTTCCATTCATAGGAAATCACTAAATATACAGAGTGATTTACAAATTGGAGTCAGAAAATTGGTATAGCTATTCACAATACCACTCTAATAAAAATGTATTCCGAAAAAGGAGACAAGAAGCTTTGAAGAGAAATTCACAGATTCGTTTAAGAAATTAAAACCAAATCAGCCTTTTAGAATAATTAACAAACCGTTATTTTAAAATTTCTTAAGAAATTAAAAATAGGGTTAGTCAGAAGTACATATGAAATATTTTACTCAATGAATGTCCCAATTTTTATTAATTCATTTTTACTTTATCATGCATAGTATGACAATGTATTATAATCGTGTCAAAAAAAAATCTGGTGTGGCCAGACACATGACTTTATTGGTCGTGTCAGCATTAAAATAAACTAGTTAGTCACGATTTGACAGATATTTTGATTCTATTGACAGAAGGTATTGTCAAGAGATCAGCGTTTGACACTACCTACTGTCATTAGATTGAAAATATCTGTCAAACCCTGGCTAACTAGTTTTATATCAATGCAGACACGACCGATCTCGATCAAATAGAATTTGCTTATGCAGCAAAACTGTTAATTTTACTAAAAAATGTCATAGACATAAATTATACAAAATTTCCTCTACTTTAATTTATTATTTAACTATTTTGACGAAATTACAGAAATGGTGGCTCATTTGCAAAATACTTACAGGAAACAACCAGTTCCTTTGGACTCTTTTGAACAAAAACCTGTATGTGTATGTGTGTGTGTGTGTGTGTATGTGTGTGTATATGTGTGTATGTACGTGTCTATGTGTATGTGTCTGTGTGTACCAGTTTTTTTTGTGGCGACGATTCCGAAGAAACTACTAAAGGTATCGGGACAAAACTTCATATTTAGAACTTTCATTACTAAACTTAGAACTGAAAGAAGACTTGTTCAAAAGACCCCAAAGAAGCTGGAGGTTTACTCTCAGCATTTTTCAAAGATTTTGCAAATGAGCCGCCATTTCTGATAATTCTTAAAGTAGAGGAAATTTTGTATAATTTATGTCTATCACATTTTTTTGTAAAATTAATAGTTTAGCTGCTAGAGCAAACTTTAACTTTGAAAGTATGCTGAGCAGTTGACTCTGTTGGTCGGTCAGCGCTCTGTGCATTATCTATATACAATAAATAGTTTAGTGAAGCGTTAGCGGTTTTTATTCGGACCAACGCTAACCCGTCTACACACATTAAACATTCTATTTGATCGAGATCGCTCGTATCTGCATTACAACTATATTGCCAGGATTTGACAGATATTTTGATTATATTGACAGTTTTGTCAGTATTGACACTGCTCTATAGTATGATAAAGTCATGAGCCTGGCCACATCAGACTTTTTTTTCTGTGTATGAAACTTATAAGTTTATAACTCAGTTTGGTTCTCAACTAAATTGGCGGAAAAAGTACACTGTACATTTTTTGTGTCTGTACAATATGGCCGCCGAGTCATTTGGATTGTGAGTAGGATCACTTCGAATTTTGGCAAAAATTAGACTTACCTTTAGCGAACCGGAATGGAAAGGGGCACAACATCCTTCGGGATATTGGGACACAGGCACTGATACCACTTATAGGTCGCGTCACGCGAAAAAATACGGAATATTAGTCGATAAAAATAAAGAAAACCGATCAAAACATCCACTCCTGTCAAACACGTCGCGATACTGGCATCTGAGATGGCATTTGTTTCTTTGGCCGCGTTCATCCATTTCTAATGATAGGATTTACGATTCATTTCTATTCATTGTTTTTTTGTAAGTATATTTTTATTATCCTTGTATTTGATTTAGCTATTTTAAAAGTAAATAAAACTAAATAATAAATAATTATTAATTTTGAAAAGGTGGTAGACACGCTTGTATCCTAAGTTTCCACTTCTTCTTCTTTAAAACAGATAATTTGGTGTGGCTTTTGAGTTTTGACGCAATATCAGAAGCTCTTTATGTCACTTTTTGTGATCAGTATTTCCGCTATTTCGCTCTTTTTTAATAAATATTTTATTGTCCGCTATTTCACATGTATGTATGTATTGACAATGGGCGCGTTCTGCCAGTTCCAGCCAAAGCTGCTTACGCTGCCGGCGCCGAGACTAAGCGGCCGCGGTGGCTGAACGGTCAGATCCAATCACATGTATTTCCGCTTGAAGCGGAGTTCTAGCGCTGTCTGGCGCTTTCACTAAGCAATAGCGTTCATGTTGTCGCTGCCGTCCGCTGAGCTCAAGCGCTTAAGCGGCTTAAACTGGCAGAACGCACCCAATACCTAGATGCAATATGAATTTGTGGCGCCACCTATTGCAGCCTTCATAAAAATACTTGACAGACTTAGTTGGTATATGTAGGTTCCTGTGATAAGATGACAAGGAGAGAAAAACAAACAGGTCCATCGTTGTTAAAAACACTATTGTAGATAATTGTTTATCGTATAATTACATAAATTGTAGCTCAGCGAGCCAACGTCACGCCGATAAGACACTTGCAGGCGTATTTGTCAAGTCATCGGCTAGTTCTTATCTTGTTTGTATGTAGAAATCTAAACTTTCCTCCCAAAGTTCGTTTAGTTCATTTCCAGCACCGTATTTAACTAGTTCGTTGTAGATCGGTGCCAGGAAAAACCGTGAAAATGGTGCTTTCCAAGCCCCTATTCAATTTTACCATGTGGTATTTCAACAACCTATTCAACCACCCACTGTTAACAAAAGCAGTAACCAGGTATGTATAAGTAGTTCTTCGTAGAAAGTTAATTACAATCACTATCTTCTAGCTGTGTCATCGCTACAAGTGGAAAACTGCTTAGCCAGTACATGGAAGGAAAGAAAAACCAGAAAGCGAATACAGTGTTGGCGTATGCGTTGTTTGGATTGTTATTCGGGGGCACATGTCCTCATTATTTCTATCAATTTTTGGATAGCATTATTACCGATGATACTAAGATAGCTGTTATTAAAAAATTGTTGCTGGAACGATTGATTTACACTCCTATTTACCAAGCGTTCACTTTGTACACTTTGGCTAGGTTCGAGGGCAAGAATCACGACAGAGCGATGGGTCAATTGTTTATTTTGTACATTCCTACGCTAATGGCGTCATGGAAATATCTTACGTTGGTACAAGTTCTGAACTTCACTGTTATTCCACCAATGGTAAGTGACCCAATATTTCCTATATTCGTAAGTTTAAATTGTCCAAAACTCGTTAAAATATAGACAAATGTTTGCTTTGTTATACAAACACTCAATTTTTTAAGAGGATAGTTTATAGTAATTGTTAATAAGAGAATCAAAACAATCAGTGTTTTTAGTTCATAATACAAAAGCAATAATTCTTGACGAAACATTTTCGAAAGGTTTTATTCAACAAATAAGTTACCAAAATGCCCGTTTTGTTTCTAAAAATGTTCCTACCTTATCAGTTATATTAGGAGTGCTTTGATGATAAAATAAACCAAAATATAGCCTCATGCATACATAGATAACAAGCATTATTTATGTATTTTATATGTTCTATTTTTATCTCATATTGGGTGAATTAATATGAATAATATGAGGTTATGCTACGAGTATGTAGTCATGAGCACGAGCATAGCGAGTTTATGCTCGAGTTTGAGTGAATAAAAGCAAGTTAGCTTTGACAAGTAAATGGTCATGTTCATGGGCACTTTCAGAAACAAAATAAACAAAAACTTGGCCATTTTGTATAATGGTTTACGGTACACAAATTAAACATAACCTCTGCCATGACAGCTATGTCAAACTACAAATATATGCAGTAAAAACTCTATATTCATCATGAAATTTGTTTTTCAAAACTACATTTTGTTTTTTTTACAGATGAGAGTCCTGTTATTGAATTTAGTTGGGTTTATGTGGATCGTATATTTGTCCAAGAAACGTCAGAAGGCAAAGAGCAAGTAAAAAATGGTGAAAATTGTGTTAAAAATTGACATATCTACAAGCAGAATCACTTACTTTTGTACTACGATGACACAACACATTCTATAGATTTCCATAGCTTCTATAATAATATTACTGAAAACAATTTCTGGTGCAGTGGTTTTTATACAAATATAAATAGTAGGAATAAGAATTTTATATTTTTCTATACAAATAAGTCGCCTATATCTGCTATTAATTTGATATGCCAAACATTGTGATTACATTGTAATAAATATGTTTACAATTTTTATAAGATCAAATCAACACAATTTGAAGTGTTGAAAACAAAAATAGAAACTTTCCAAGTGCCTTTATTGGAATTTTATAACTATTTTGTATAAATTTGTTATATTTTTGTTATGGGGTATTGTATCTTAATAAAATAAATTTTAACTAGCGTTTTGTTTTATTTTACCAACGAAGTGGCCCTATTCCCTAGAACTCATTATATAAAAAGTTATTAAAAGGTTATTTTATAGCGGAAATGAAAAAGAAAAAATTATTGATGTACATTTTATTTATACTTTAGATGCAACATTTGCTTGTTTTCATTAAACTACACACTAAATTTGTTTTACAACACATATTATGACTATAAAAAGATAAAAATGACTAGCTGGCTATTAATACATAGTTACAGTTTGACTAGACGTAAAATTAAGTTGTACTGCTTTAGAATGTGATTTAGTGATGAACTAAATAGATATCACAATAACTACATAATATCCAAAGATTGCCATTAGCTACAATAATAAATAAGTAATAAATTAAATATAATAAATAGTCAAATTGCACGAGCATAATTTAATAAATAAGTACTTTGTATAAAATAAATAAATCACATATTCCCTAATAAATCCCTCAATATACGGATAATTTTTCAGTATTTAAGTACAAGATAATATCAATTCGAGTATTTTCTGAAGTCAAATATCAAAATAAATCCCACCCATTGCTTATATAGGTTAACAACAAAGTTAACAACCTCATCTTGGAATGTCGAATATCATTGAATAAATTAATTATTAAACTATATTTCTTGTTTCATTGTGACTCCGATGTTTACATATTGCACAAGATGTTTTCTTTTTATTTTTTTATCTACGTTAACAAACCTACGCATGAGAATTGTCATTACGGAGATGACCTTGGTGATATCGACGGCGATTTCAAAGAACGGCTAGGAGACCGGCTTAAGCTGTCTCTTCTGGCGTACCAAGGGCTTCTGCTGCTATAACTGCTTGCCGACGATGGTGACGTTGGTGTTTGCCGATGGTAAGGAATTGGTCGTTTCCTCGCGCTATGTTAAGAGTTAGTTTTGTTAGAGAATTAGGGAAGTTAGTAACGTTATTCTGTATTTGTAGTTATGATGTTGTTATAAGTTAGAAATGGGAGATCAAAAATAAAATGGAAAAATTAGTTTATATTCTAGTACACGCTAGCTAATTCTAAATAGAAAGCATAATGGAATAAGTTGTACGAAAGTTTGATATGGTTAACATAAAAATGATTGGGCTAAATAAAAATTAAGAGACGTTTACATGCAAAAGAAATTTATAGGTTTACTTACCTTTTCATAGGTACTGTGCATAACTAAATAAAATACCAAATTTAAGATATAATGGCTAGGATACAATAAACAACTAGAAATTAATTGTAAAAATTAAAATAATGTACTAGTAGTGACATAGTTATGTGGATAAATTTGTGGACTTTTTAGGCATTCGTTTTGTGTACGACTGCAGCCAGTTTTGTATATTTTTTTTACAGAAGTGTGTAGCTTTTGCAAAAATTTAAATATTGGGACCAACCACCATTTTGGTTCTCCCAGTAAAATCCCAGAATCTGTATTTTTCTTTTAAATTGTAATAATTGTATTTCACAATTCTCACGGTGTTTTTTTACAATTTGCCGAACAAATCATTATATAACTCATAAATATATACTTATTTAATATCTGCCAAGCTATTGTTTAAGTGTTTTGTGTTGTGTTTTTTTGAAATATTGACGTTTGGTCTGAAGATGCGGGTACCTCGAAACTAGTTAACAAAAACTTTAAAAAATATACTAGTGAAGAAACATGTTATTGTTTGCCTTCATACAGTGTGTCCCACTTAAGAGTGTAACACCTTCATATCTTTGTTATTTTAGTCCAATTTTAGTAATTTTTTCTTTCAAAAATAGAACACACTCTATTTACTGCCAAAAAAAACAAATTGCCTACTTTAAATGCAAAGCATCTTGTGATGGCAAAAATCAAAAAATCACTAAGAGATTTTTTTATCGAAAAATTTTACTAGTAATGTAAAATGTTCAGAATTGCCCAAAAACCCTAAATCCAAAATTTCATGTAAATTAAAAAATATTAAAATTTTCTTCAAAAATAATTAAAGTCTGTAAATATTATTTGCAACATCTTATCTTAATTAAATACGACAAAGCCCTTTGACACTTCAGGTTTTATTTCAAACAAAATTTCCACAGCACACTTTTTTTAAGCGCAGCTGCCTATGCAAATAATATTTACAGACTTTTTACAGAATTTTACAGAATTATTTTTGAAGGCAATTTCAATATTTTTAATTTTCATGAAATTTTGTATTTAGGGGTTGTGGGCAATTCTGAACAATTATTGCTAGTCAAATTTTTCGAAAAAAAATCCCTAATGTGATTTCTTGATTATTGCCATTTATTTTGCCATCGCAAGGTGCTTTGCATTTAAAGAAGGCAATTGGTTTTTTTGGCAGTAAATAGAGCAATATGTGTTCTATTTTTAAAAGAAAAAATTACTAAAATTGGACCAGAAATAAAAAAGATATGAAGGTATTACACTCTTAAGTGGGACACACTGTAAGTGAAGTAGTTTAAAAGTTATCAAACGTCAAAGTATAAATTAAATAAGTATCCAGAATTTTTTGTTCATAAGTAAAAATTTTATTATAAACCAAAGTCAAAAAATGTTTGTCTTTTGTGAGATAAATTGTTAGATAAAACATTAACCATAATTATTTTAGTAAGAAATTTGTTTGATTCATTTATTACCCACACCAACATTTGGACTAAAATAAGGTTTTATTTTTTTAGTTCAAAGTTATGGTAAAATGAGACTACTGGCAACTATTTTATGGCCATATTCGAAATCATCATGTCCAACTTAACAAAAAAAATTAATGTGGCCAAGCACATGATATGACCTACTATATATACAGTGTGTTCATTTCAAAAGTATCCAGCCTTAACGATGTAGTCTACCGGAAGTGTACCGTAGGTTCGAAATCCTAGCGTTAATACGCATTGTAGAGATATGAAATTTTTACAGTGGTTTTCTGATGTAGTATTGCATATTGGAAAGTATATAAAAGTAATAAAATATTAAATAACGACATTCATTTTTTTTGGTATACATTACTATTTTATGAAAATGACTTTCCAAAATAGAACATAAAAAACCTATGAACTTAGTTTGAATTATTTATCGTTTTTACGTGATTTTGAACCCGCGATTTAGAAAAAAATTGGTTTTTCTAAGACACCTTTGACGTTACATGCGCTTTTCTACGCCCTATATCACCTGTGGTTAGTTTCCATTGCAAATAGTTTTTCTCAAAACACTAACAAAAATTTTCATTAGTGGGGTATACTTGCTCCTTAAGGGGAATCCATCCCCCTACGTTTTGCTTGCAAAACAGGCAAAAGTTCTGAGGCTTTTTCTCAGCAATTACTTCACATAATCGTAAAAGAAATACACCAAATTAAAGATAAAAGATATATAATTTAACATCTAGTAGTAGATTTTTGATAGTTCTGTTTGTTTTTGACAAATCTATTTCTGAATATGACATAAAATTGGCTGACTTTGCAGTTCTTTTACGAAGAACTCAGGTTAAAATTGAAAAAAGTACCACATAATAGGTCTAAGTTACACCTTCCTCTGTAAGTGTACAAAATTTCACGTAAAAATATCAATATCTTACATACTTTTTTCACTCAAAACTTTACTTTTTCGAGTACATGCATAAGTTATATTTTATCACGTAGCGTGGATGCAACAACAACAAGTAATACATATACATTACCACAGCAAGTAATACACCTTTATCTATAATTTGATGTATAACATGAGAGAATTGATACAACATTAAGCTGACTATGGATGCTTATTTTATAGGACGTACCAGCAGTACTGATTCCTCTTAATAACTCTTGACCTGATGCGATTATTGCTTTGAGTGGATACATCATTGGAAAGGGCACAAAATTCTCTACTCAGACATGATAAAAAAAATGAAATCAATCGATTGGTTCTTAAGACAGACTACACAGAAGATGGAAGGTATGAAATAAATAATTAGCGAAACATTGCGGGTTGGATACACTGTTGAATTATATTACAGTCATAAGAAATAAAAAAAATAATAAAATAAGAAATTATTTTATGACAAGTTCGAAATGGCCACCATTATTTGCTAGACAAAAATACATTCTGTTTTCGAACTATTCGAGAATTAATCAACGATGTTGCATACGTCGCATTCCACTGTTTTCCTACTGTAGTCAGACAGTGACACATACCCCAAATCATCGCTCTGTCTCTTTTGCTTGCGCCTGCCTCAAAAATCGTCAGCAAATGTAAAGCACGCGTCCCTTTCAGTTAGATTAGAGTTCACTGACTACGTATGATAAAAAAAAGTATATTTAGGTTAAAATTACCGACAACAAAGTCAAATTTTTCAACCAGTGGTACCAAAACAAAGTTAAAAAACCCATAAACGATCAATTACTATCCAAAATGGTATTTATTGTCAATTAGTTCTTAATTTTCTTATCTTACTATAGTCAATAAGGATTTTTTTAAAAAATTATAATTTGAGTGAAAAATTAACCAAAAATGTATCAATAAACTTAATTTTCAATTATTAAATTAATTATGTTTAACAAACTGGTGATGATATTTGGATGCAAAAATATGCATCCTATGACAAGACAAAGGTTTTTTTTTTAATTTTTGGCAAAAAAAAAAAATCTTTTTCTTCCCAAACACTTTTTGTGGTTATATTGACAGTCAATTTCAAGATTTGCAGTCACACCTGTATTTCCGAATTTTACTTTTTCAAATTTATTTCATCGATTATAAATCCACCACAACAAATAACTATGCACCATCAAAAAAAAAAAATATTTCCAACAAACCTCAAAACAAATAAAATACAAACACGAAAGTAAGAAGTTTATTTTCACCTACAAAACAAACATAATCATACAAACTTATCTACATTTAGAAACCGAACGTAATGATCGAAAAAAAAAAAAAATAAATGATGTTCACCGGTCGCGAGTTAGCCAACTCAAATACACAATATATAACTATAGCTAACTCATGCGGTGCACCAGAATCATAAAAGCGCAAAACGAGTCAAAGTCAAACATCATACGAGCTACAGTGTGTGGTCACTTATCGATATAAAAAAATAATGGAACTTGGCATATACTATATCCTACTTCTTGCTGAAATAGAGAAAGCAAAAAATAAGAAAAACAAAGAAAAACAACAACACGTGAGATGCTCGTCCTGTGCGAACACGTTGGCGCATGCAAAATTACCTGGTTATGCGACGCCTATCTAGGAAACTAGGGGAGCCGTGCCTTCTCGGAATCGAAGGTGATCTCGATCGAGAACCGCTGCTCGAGCTTCTCGACGAGCTGCTCGAATTTGAACTGGATCGACTCCTGGATCGGGATGGTGAACGAGACGACGAACGACTAGAATCTGAGGTTGAGACGCTGCGGGAGCTGCGACGCTTAGAGCTAAAATAGAAATAAAACCGTCAAAAATAAACATAACTAGAAGATAAAAATAAATATATCGTAGAAATGAGGTCGAATATGATGTGTTACCTATTAATAAAATTAAAAGGAAGTAAAAAACTAGAAAGATTTTAAAATTACCGCAAATAGAGTAGACATAGAAAGAATATAATAATATCGTCGAATTGGTCGTCGTCGCATTCGTATTCTTCCAGTAGATTTAATAAAGTTAGAAAAGATAGCGAATCCTCGGGATCCATGTTTGAAAAAAGTATTTTTCACTTTGAAATTCGAATCTGTTATGCGCGAGTGCCGGGACAAAGTAATTTTTGTGGTTATGTTTAGTTGTCACAGTTCAACGATGTGAATAGCGGAAATCCGACCTTGAAACCGGGCAAACCGGGTTTCTAAAACTCTTACCAAGAGAAGTTAGCGGCGAAAGTTGGTAACCTTTGGGTAACCTAATAAAATTAAAAGCGCCATAAGCACCTCCAAATTCACTGTTTTTAAAAGAAGAAGAAGTAAATGACAAGTAAATGTAAATATCGTGGTAAACATAACCCACAGATAAATAACCTAATATTGGATTGCCGAGTTCGACAACTCAGGACAGTATAATGGGTCGATTCTGTGCACTCCTGTAGTGTCTGTAAGGGCAAACCTGTAAGCGTTACGGCCTGTAGGGCAAAAGTGCTATTCTGTGCGCCTCCATAGGCAACAGATTTCCCGTAAAAGTTACAAAAGCAGTCGGATCTCTACGGGTGGCGAGGAGGTGGCCGTAAAGCCTACAGATACTTGTAACTGGGGATGGAGCATGCGCGGTAATGCGAGTCGCATGGAAAACAACTTTTCAAGAGGTTATGTTACGCTAAAGTTGCTTCAGCTGGCGTGTTCAACTTGCGATTTTATTATTTGATGACAAATGGATCTACATAGATTGCACTTATTTATTGGCCTTCTAATAGAAGAAGACTACAACAGGTAATTGCACACTAATTTATCGCTTATGTTGCTGTTTTTATTATATTATATTATATTATTTGGTTAGAAATCACATGAGAGTCGCGAGAAGGCATCTTCGAGACACCACCGACCCATTTCAGCTCTCCGACAATCATTTTAAGAGGATGTTTCGTCTAAATAAACAGTCTGTGCAGCAATTAATTAATGCTTTAAGCAACCACTTACCTGCAGTCGCACCATATGGGCTATTTCTACAAACAAAGGTTACTATTGTTGTGCTTACTTATTGGCATACTAATTATATATTGTGTTACAGGTTTTTGTAACATTGCACTTCTTGGCTGTTGGCTCGTACCAAAACCCAGTTGGTCTAAATGCTTGGTTATCGGTAAGCCAAACTTCCGTTAGCCGTGCAATCAACGAAATTTGTTTAGCGATTATAGAACATTTGTTGCCAACGTGGATAAAGTTTCCAACTACCAATGAAGCAATGAACGCAGTCAAGGAAGGGTAAGGTATTTCTTATTTTGGAAGTTAACATTTTTTTAAATTGCTCTTCAGATTTTATAGAAAATATAGAGTTCGCGGTGTCCTAGGTGCTATAGACGGTACACATGTTGGAATTATTGCACCTCCCATAACAGACGAAAACTATCCTCCATTTACATATATAAACAGAAGAGGTAAACATACAATTAATGTTATGTTGGTAAGATTCTAATTAATAGTTTCAATTTAATAGACATTTAATTGCAAACTTAGATTTCAGATGCTAATAGCAAAATACTGAGCTGCACTGCCAGATTTCCTGGATCTGTTCACGATTCCGCTATATGGCAGGTTAGCAGAATTAGAGCACATTTACGTACTCAGTATGAAAATGGAGACCATTATAGTCATTTAATAGGTAAGCACACATAATATTTCTTGTTTTGAATTCTAATTAAACATTGTTGAAGGTGATAGTGGTTATCCATTGGAGCCATGGCTGTTCACACAATTTTTGAACCCGCAGAATGAACGAGAAGAAAATTTTAATGCATCATTGCGTTCTGCTCGTAATGTCATAGAACGCACTAATGGATTGTTGAAAGGCAGATTCCGTTGTTTGTCAAAACACAGGACATTACATTACCATCCAACAGCAGCAGCTCGTATAATTTACGCTGGATGTGTTTTGCACAATATGGCTTTAGCTGCCGGTTTAAATTTAGACGAAAATGAGATAGAACTTCCGGAAGTTATCAATGAACAAAATAATGGTATGGTATTTCTATGAATACAACCACTATTTATTTTACAGATGTTTTTTCTTTTCAGAACCTGTCCTTGACAACAATATATTGCAATTGGGAAGGCAAGCAAGATTGCAGTACATGGACCTTGAAAATTGACAATGTTTTTTCTTTATGGCGGCTAGCGGAAATCAATTTGTGCTAGATTAACAAAATTACATTTTTTTTGTCGATCGTTTATTTACGAGTATGGTTAGGGAATGGAAAATCGTTTTACGATCGACGAAATGTTTTAGTAACCAACTCAAATATTAATTGGCGATTAATGATCTCTTTTTAATATACTAACATTTTTTATCAATTTATTTGTTATTAATCATGCATCAATTTTCTATTTTATAATAAAATACATTGAATACATTTTTAGTTTTATTCTCTGAACATTACCTTTTTGTAACTTTTTAACCTATGATTCCATGGTCTATGAATAATCAATAAATAAAAAAAAGAACATTAAGAAATTTATTTACAAACTAAAGAATAAAAACAAAATATGAATATAATACAAAATAAGAATAAAATATAAAAACCAAACAAAATATGTGAATATAATACAAAATAAGAATAAAATATAAAAAACAAAATATGTGAATATAATACAAAATAAGAATAAAATATAAAAAAGGATAATGAAAAATAATTAATTTTGAAACTTAAAATTAGGGTTTTCATATTCATACTTCTGTATTTCGAAGTTTAGCGCCCTATCCATGTTGTCGTTATATCGGCTCAACTGCCGCTCCAAAATACAGTTCAGTTCTGCCCCATGCTGTCCGTGTGTTGACGTTGCCTGCATAAGCTGTTCGGCCAGAACAGGCAGGGGCTGGGGTCTGCTGCGGGCCCTTTTTCTTGGAGGCTCCTCCGGAGCCACGTGCTCTATTATTATAACTTCGGGCACATGTTCGTCTGGTGTATGTTCTGGTTCCTGTTCGTCCGGTGCATTGTCGTCTGCGGCTTCAGCTGGCAGGGGCAGGGGCAGCCCGTCAATAATTTCGGGGATGTCCGGGTCACCTACCACTGTTATCTTGCCCCACATCCCAAGGGCGCGCTCCTCCAGGGGAGTGAACTTATCGTCAGCAGGCGGTCCTCCGCCCGTGCCCAGGTGATGCGCCCTAATCTTACGGCTCTTTGCTTTCAGCGAATACTTCCAATCGTTCAATCGCTAAAAGACATATTGGAAATTAAAAATAAGTTCAATATGTAAAGTACAATGTTACCTTTTTCCACTCGTCGACTGTAAGATTAGGGCCATCACCCTGCGCATTTAACTTCGCCGCCAGGTTCGCCCAAACATCACGTAAGTAATTTTCTGGTTGAGTCGGGTTCATAACGCCACTCCTGAAGTAATAGTTGTTCTCCAACTCCCCCACGTATAATTCCAGCTGTGCTGGTGTCGTATTTTTGGTGCGCTTTCTCTTTGTTTTCGAATCCATTGTGCTCTTTGCTGATTTTGTTATAGTAACCTCACTTTATAACACGTGTTTCTAATGGTTTCAAATAGCACCTATATAATTTCTATAACCAATGACAAGCCAGGAATCACTTGCTGTTAAGTTAGGCACATAGGCTACGATCAGAAGTGTCTGTAGCGGGTCTACCGTATCGCACCTTCGTACAGGAGCGTGCACAGAATACCACTTTACGGGAATTCTGTATCGTCGCCCGTTACAGACATCCGTAACATACAGATCTGTACCTTACGGTTGAAAACACAGAATCGACTTATAAGTCCATTAGTCGGACTAATTTAGTCCACAGCAAATCCTATGGACATGTACTGTTTTCGAACTCGGCGATTCAATTATAGTACAATTATGCACGGTTCACTAACAATTCATCGTTGTTAAAGTTATTATACGAATCAGCAAATACTTCATCAAAGAAGAAGTCGATGAGATGAAATGTAAATATCGTGGTAAACATAACCCACAGATACATAACCTAATTAATTATAGTACGATTTCCTGCACGGTTTGCTATGCAATTCATCGTTAAAGTTATTATACGAATCAGCAAATAGTTCATTAACTATTGGTGTATATGGGGATTACATGCGTGGAGTTATATATTAATTATTTTCTGTATCTTATAGCTTATACGCATATTAAGTCTAATGTAAGTCCATCAACACACTGGACGTGCATTTATTTGTTACCTTACTCCACATAAACGTACCAACAATCCAATTGGTAAATATTTCCAAGAAGAGTGACGTAGGAGTGAATTTGAGCAATCTCGATGTCCTCGACTTTGTTTATACAAGTTGGCGTAAAAGTCATCACTCTATTTTCTTAGCTAATAATTTTGGTTATAATCAGAGAGCGGAATTTAATCTACCTGCAAGCGTCCATTTGTGAGAGCGGTGTTGTTTGTTTCTAGTATGGTTTCTAGTGAATGAATGATGCGTACTTCACAGTAGAGGTGCATATAATATAGTTTATTGCCAGTTTGGCTGAAACTAATGTTCGTATTAACAGCGTTTTTTGTTTCCCTTTTTCAGATTTTAAGTTCAAAGTATACCGGGTGACCCTAGCCATAGTTACTCCCGTTTATTTTTTAAGTTTATCAAGGTGGACGAATGTAATTAGGGAAAGTGTTAATAAACCAAAAATGCCATTCTTTGGGATACTCTTGAGGTTAATATGACTTCCTGTTTTTCCGGAAATGCCGTCATCATTGAAGTTTTAAATGGCACCCTATATTCCATTTCCTTGCTTCTAACAACATTTGTACGCTAAGAATTTCAACAAAATATCAAGTATTTGGTATCATTGTAAACGGAAAGATGTTTTCTATCGAATAATCACGGTGTGGGTACCCATGAAAAAATGACTCACTGGCCAAAAACCAATTAAATGATGCTAGAGGGCGCCAGCAATGCAATGTCGGTCAAAATCGATTTAGTTAGTGTTTATTTGACAGATTGACAATCGATATGTTTTTGTGTTCAGAATGTCATCCTGATTGAAAATGTCACACAAAGAATATAGGGTGCCATTTAAAATTTCAATGATGACGTCCTTTTCGGAAAAACCGGAAGTCACATTAACCTCAATAGTATCCCAAACGATGGCATTTTTTGTCTATTAACACTTTCCCAAATTTCATTCGTCCAGGTTTATAAACAAAAAAATAAACGGGATTACCTATGCAGTGGGTCACCCGGTATAAAGAGAACTTAATTGTCTTAGTTTTGAACATTTTGATTAATTTTCTTTAAAAAAACTGCCATGATAGCAAACTTGAGTCCGGATCCGTATTCAATACAAAGAAACATTATATTATATTATATACATTATACAAACCGCATATTAAATATCAAGATTGATCATTGTTTATTTACAACATAACATATTTGCCGTAGACTACGGAAATGGTGTTTATGTGTCAAGAAGCCAATTTTGAATTTTTGGATTATTCTAATACTCTAATACGGAAAAATATCTGTCCAATAAATCTTAGCGGCTGAGCTATTTGCGTGTAAAGTTTGGTAGAAAAACCGAGCGCACAGCTGCTAAAAACTTCAACCGCGTTTTTCTCGAAAACGTGATTTCGCACATAAACTCCGTTTCCGTAGTCCAGGTCAAACCTGAAAACGGTTCCAAATAATAAAAAAAAAACCTAGGCTAGGTTAGAATCTAGTCCGTCCGGCCGCCGGTTCCTTTCGCGGAAAATAATATATAAAACTAGCCGTACTGAGAAGACAACTTACCTATAGGAAGACCGCGACGAACTCCTCGACTTGCTCTTCCGTTCCTTGCTGACGGACTTGCTCTTCGACCGCGACCTCGACTCCCTACCCACGGCAACCTTCCTAACCTCCGCAACATTCCCCTCATCCTCGCAACTACCACCTCGCTCCAACTTCTTCCGCATCTCCTTCAACTTCTTCGCGTCCGCCATCAACGCCTCCTTATCCACCTTCAGCGGCAACACCTTAATATCGAACGAATCCGGATCTATCCTCTTCTCCGTCTCCGCAGACTTCCGCCTCTCCACAGACCTATCTTTCTCCACGTGGCTCGGAGCCAGATTAAAACAATCCCCGCGAGCTTTCGGGATCTTCTTTTCGAGCGCTTCTTTAGCTTTCGCAGCTAAACCGGATTTTAGTAATTTCAACATCTTTAGTTCCTTCTCGCGTTCTTCGTCGTCGTTATCGATGTCGTTACCGGAAACTTCGTCCTCGCTGCTCGAGCGTAGACGAACCACCGGCATCATCGGAATTTGTTTCTTTTTCTTATCCGGTTTCTGTGTCGATCTCGATTTTCTGGTTTCGTCATCGCTCGGTTCGAAACTCGCCGATTTGTGCCGGTCGGTACTTCTAGTACGCTCTGTAGGAACCTCTGATTTATAGCGGTCGGTACTTCTAGTACGCTCTCTAGGGAATTCCAATTTCTGCCGGTCAGTGCGCTCCGGTCGTTCGTATCTCCTATCCCTTGAAGGCGAACGCGTCTTCGGCAACTCTAACCTCTTTTTCGAACGGTCCGACGGGTAATCCCACTTCTGATCGTGTTTCATACGGCTTTTTTCAACCTCACTTTCGGAGGATTCCTTCGGGTGGTTCGATCTTCGAATCGGTGGTGGCGTGCAACTCCTTCGGTCTACCTTCTCAGGTGTTTCGCTTCTACGCAATTCTTTAGGTCTACGAATCTCCGGAGTGCGTGACTTGTTCCTGTAGGTTCTCGGCGGGGATTCTACACGCTTTTCCGGGCTGTAGTTACGCCTCCTCGTGGGAGACGCTCGTTTTTCGTTGCTTCGTTCCTTACGGTCCCTACGTTCCCCTTTCAAATTTTTCGACTTCTCTTTCGATATTCGTTGTTCTTCAAGCCTACGACTAACTGACCCACTACGCCTCTCATCCCTTCTACCACCATTATTATCCCGTTTCGGTGACGAATACGACCTTGATCTTCTTCTATCCACAGAAACTTCTTCGTCTCTCCTATTCCGATTCCTAGGAGATCTAGATCGTCGATTTCTCGGTGATCTAGACCTCTGGTTTCTCGGTGATCTAGACCTCTGGTTTCTCGGCGATCTAGATCTTTGGTTTCTAGGCGATTTGGACCTTTGATTCCTCGGCGACCTGGATCGTTGATTGCGGTCGTTGTACCTCTGGCCACGTTGGTCGTATTTTTTCTGGTCGTAACGTGTTTTGGAGGTGTTATCGCGAGCGTTAGGTGATTCGGAATATTTGTTGTTGCGGGGGACGTCGCGCCTGGGTGGGCTGCGTTCCTTGCTTCTGGATTTTCGGTCGCGTCTCGGCGAGGGCGTGGCGTGTCCGTGTTTGTTGCTCGGCCTGTCATTTCTTTCGTTTCTTTCGTTTCCGTCGTTCCTGTCGTTTCGCGTCTCTTTCGATACGGAGTTTTGCTGTTTCTTCGGCGGCGTTTTGTCGGCGTGCTTGGTTTTCTTTGGCGAATGCGCCGGGGAACTAAAATAAAAGTAAAAATTATATACGCAATTTGTCGGAGAGCAACAAATCTATTATCTATCATCAAAAATTGCCATTTTCCAGGATACTCTAGAGGTTTTCATACTTTTAGAAAGAATATGCGTTACTGATACTGGTTTTACAAATATAATGTCAAACTTTTCTTTAATTTAAGTGAATACGCCGTTTGAAATTTGAATAAGAACTGCTTGTAATGACGTCACGGGAAGCAAATATGTTCTTTTTTGTGTATTAACACTCCTCCATATTTATACATCTAGCTTCATTATTAAAAGATAAAATTAACAAAACACAGAAATAAAAATATTTCAATTTTTGATGTCAAATTTGAATATAATTATGTTTATATATGTACTTCTAAAATTTTTAAAGCAGCCTCATAGTAGATTCTCCAAATGAATGCACCTGCGTCACCAATTTTTTAATTTGTCTGAACCTAATTGATACTCTGGAGTCATGTCAGAAACAATACAGTAAAAAATAAATACACTGCTGAAAAAAATAGGGGCACACTTTTTTCGAAATATTTCACTAAAGAAAATTACAAAAACAATGTTACAACTCTTAGGGCCGATATATTCACCTATCGTGAAACTGTTCGTCATCTAAACGACAAGATAAATGGTAAAAATGTGTCTATTCACCTGTCGTTAACGTTACCGACCGGATAAATACGCTTAACGATCAAATTTATTTAGCGATCGAATGAACCTGCCGTAAACTAATGACGAACACTTTGATTGGTCACAGAGCATGTGCTGAATGTCAAACAAAAAGTCAAACTGACAAATATTTACGTACGTACGTGGTACTGTATTAATTGAAGTCATTATTTAGTTAATATGGCCGAATTTGCTGAATTCGTCTTCCATACCATTTTTTTTTACTTTTGGTCGTCTTTTTTAATTGATACGGTTAGAAATGGGTTCGAATGAATTTTAGTTACGTTTTGTCAATGTCACTTACGGCGCTGCATCTGGCTGCATCTAGCAGCAATTAGTCCAAGTTATGATCCAAGTGTTGATTTAGTACACCTTTTTTACCGACATTTGATACTATATATCGGCCCTAAGGGCCGATATATTCACCTATCGTCAAAGTTGTCGTTAGCCAACGAACAGATTACGCTAACGTTCGCGTTAAAAATGATTCTGTCTTTTCACCGATCTGTAAGTTATCGTCAGGTAACGAGGACGTAAACATCGCTAACGAATGTTTTTCGGCAGTATAGTATCAAATGTCGGTAAAAAAGGTGTACTAAATCAACACTTGGACCATAACTTGGACTAATTGCTGCTAGATGCAGCCAGATGCAGCGCCGTAAGTGACATTGACAAAACGTAACTAAAATTCATTCGAACCCATTTCTAACCGTATCAATTAAAAAAGACCCAAACCAAAAATAAAAAAATAGTATTAAAGTCGAATTCAGCAAATTCGGCCATATTAACTAAATAATGAC
Source organism: Aphodius sticticus (assembly GCA_963966075.1). Lineage (NCBI taxonomy): Eukaryota > Metazoa > Arthropoda > Insecta > Coleoptera > Scarabaeidae > Aphodius > Aphodius sticticus. Next base: position 69,978,098 of record OZ014509.1, read on the forward strand.
TTCAATTATGACAGTACCACGTACATACATAAATATTTGTCAGTTTGACTTTTCGTTTGACATTCAGCCATGCTCTGTGATTGGTTCAAAGTGTTCGTCAACAGTTACCGGCAGGTAAACTGTTCATTCGATCGCTAAATAAATTCGGTCGTTAAGCGTATCAATCCGGTCGGTAACGTTAACGACAGGTGAATAGACACCTTTTTACCATTTATCTTGCCGTTTAGATGACGAACAGTTTCACGATAGGTGAATATATCAGCCCTTAGTTACTTCTAAGTTACCTTAAAAATGTAAATTAATAACGCAAAACAAAATGAATATGACTGTCATAATATCGATGACAGTCGGGTTTTCAGTGAATTGGTGAGGTTTAATACAGTGTATGCCCTCCACGAGCACGAATCACTTGCCCACACCTGCGTGGCATGCTTCACACTAGTCTGCGAAGAGATTCTTAGGGTATGCTTTCCCATTCCTCAATCAGGGCTTGTGTCGGTTCCTGTATGGTTAGTGGTGGATTAGGGCGCTTGCGAACACGTCGGTCAAGCTGATTCCACACGTGTTCAATAGGATTCAATAGGACTTAACGCCGGCCATTCCATGACCTGAATTCCACGTTCTTGCAAAAAGTCTCTGGTGATATCGGCGGTATGTCGCTTTGCATTGTCCTGCATTAGGATGAAATTTTGACCGATGCCATATGCAGCAGGCACCACATGGTCCTCCAAGATGTTCTCGATGTAATTCATGGCACTTAGTCTACCAGGAACCACAATAAGATCAGTTCTGTTGTCTATACTAATACTAATTCCAGCCCAAACCATCACAGATTCACGACTAAATCTATCCACTTCCTGTATAGTAGCGGCTGCGTAGCGTCCACCAGTAAGCTGACGTAGAGAGGAAAGGACAAGAAATCGGTCTTGGATTTGAGTAGTTTTTCGATTTCGACCTTGTCCAGCACTTCTAACATATTGGCCAGTCTCTCGAAACTGATTCCATAAACACTGAATAACAGAAGGGGAAACTCGAAGGTCCCTGCTAACATGTCGAATAGAGTGGCCATGCTGAATAAGGACGACAACACGAGCAACTTACACTTGACTAAGATGCTTCATTTTACTTCTAATGACGTTTCTAATCAACGAAAATTGACAACAATTGACAACATTTGTCATCTTTAGTAGGTTTTCATACCATTATTTAAGAAAGTTACAGGTTTCAAAGAAAGTGTTCCCCTAATTTTTTTTGGGGAGTGCATTAATAAATAAAATATCTTACCTGTCTCTTGAACTGTCACTAACAGAATGTTGCCTTTTCTTAGCCTTCTTTTTCTAGATAAACAAAAATATATTCAGTTAATATTTGATGGTATACTACCAAAAAAAACTTATAAATACTAGTGCTGATTTTAGTTTAATCTACACAACAGATTATTCAAATTTAATAAAACTTCATTTTAAAAAAAGGTCTGATGATAAGTATCATAATCCTATTGATTAACATTTGTAAGGGTGATCTGTCAAAATTCTCAAGTTAATATTTCAAAACTTAGACCTAAACATTACCGTATAAGCAATATCTATTACATTTTCATTTATTTTTCTCTCTTAAAAATCTAAGTGTTGAAACTGTAGGAATTTTATTTATCTTTTATCATTACGAGCATGCAATCTTTTGTGCTGTAGGCTCACGTGGGGCCCAGGTACTTACTAGCTGCGCAGTTAACCAGTCAGGCTATCCTATGTGACGATGCGCAAGTTTCAAACAAAACATGTTTACTTCCAATAAAAAAGATGTCGGAAAAATTCATGCACAACATAAACAAAGGGGTATAACCAACGGGTACAGATGAAGGATAAGCCTAACAGTTTTAGATTCACCGCTAACGACAGCATGTCAAATAAATGAAGAAAAAAGATACTACGATAAAATAATATTAAAAAATATATGTATTTTTGTTTTGTTTGTTTCATGTAAATATTTTACAACTGTTGGTATAGGTGAAGTGGAAAAAATTGCAGATAAAAACCGAGTGTTTAAAATATATGGGTCATTTATTACTAAGTATACTTGCAAAAATTGAGATAATAAACAACGCCAAATAACAACGTTTGCCATTTTATAATCCGATGAAGCAAATTAATTTCAAGTGCATACGGTTATATTACAAAGCCGGAGCATTGTTGTGCTACAAACACGAAGGAGCGTGGCTTCACACAGACATCAGCCCCAGCTATTATGTTGCACAAATTAAAAATGACGGAGCAGCGGAGAATACCACAGATAAATAGACAGACGTCAAACTCCTTTTGTTACATGCCTTTCAAAACGTAACCAACAGACACAAATTGGAAAATTTTTAAAGCATTTCAAAATGGAGGAGGGAAAAACGACGTTACATGTAATAGTAGACCAAATTTTAGAACCACTATGTATATTAATACTGATAACTATAGTGATTTATTTCTTAGTATGGTTGACGATGATGATTGATGAATTTTTGTTATTAAACATTACTTATTTTAATAAAATATACATCCCTAGTGTTTGTTTTATCACACATCATGAAAATTTTTATCAAATTTTTGTCAATTTGGGAACTATGCTTAAGGAATCAGAGAAGAGCTGAAAGTACTAGTATGCCGACAGAAAAAAATATTTGGTCAATAATAGTTATACACTTATAGGGATGTGACAAATTTAACTGCTAAAATACGTGGTGATTTTTTCTTAGTGTGAATCTGGCTTCTGGATTCATTCCTCCTGGTTATTAAATAGACTATCCTCCGATTTTACCAATAAGTAGTGATGTAAAAGCATAATTTACCGCATAAATTACCAAACTAATTACTGTAATTAATGGTAATTTATTATTTGTTTGTGCTTTGTCTGGGAGGTACTTACGGATGTAAGAGCGTAATTTATCTGGTAAATTACTAAATAAATTACCGTAATTAATGGTAATTTCCAGATTTTTAATTGCTTAATTCAGCGGAGCCAATAATGCCCATTTTAAATCAGAAGCCATCTACCTACTATCGATTTCATGATTTAAAGAAATGTTCTGGTGTTCCGGATAAAAACTGATCATTGTTTGTGAAACCGGGCGTTGTCGTTTTGTGAGTCGGTAATAAATTACAGTATTTTATACTATAATTATGCTGTTAGATTGTCCATTTTAAAAATAGCTGGTATAAAAAGTATATTTATTGTAGTCCCTGCTTTCATTTTAATAATGAATTACTACTATTAAATCTGGAAAAGCATCGGCGATTGGTGGGTATCTAAAATATAATGACTTATATAAGACTGTACCCAAATTCTTTTTATCTAACTTACTGTCATCGGTAAATTAACATTTTGAATTACCCGGTAATTTAAGCAAATGTAATTTACCAATTGCAATTTTTAATTACGTGGTAATTTAAATTTCAAAGTAATAATTTTAATTTCAGCGGTAATTTACTGAAAAAATTAATTAGGGAAATTTAACATCCTTAGTCAGATTGCTACTTATCTACAAAATAATGACTTTTATTTACCAAACATTTTTATTAACATAAGTAGCATTCATAACCTAAAGTGATCAGTATTAATGCCGAATTTACGGAAAAATTAGTTACCGTAATTTAACATCCCTGCCAATAAAAGATATATCGATGGATAGCTATTGGTCCGATATAATTTATCTGTGGATAAGGCGAAAAATCAGAAGGCCGATGAGAAGATACCTAACCTACAAAATTGAATTTATATTTTTTATTATCTAATTTTTAATTTACTGGCAGAAGTATACAAATCAGGTGGAAGAACCCAACCACTGACACTCATAACCTCACTTGATGAGGAAGTAATTTCAATTATTTGACAGCAAGTGCAGCCTATCAAAAATTCATTTGTTATCCATTTTACTTTGAAGAAAAACACTGAAATATATCACAGTAAAGTTGCTTTCTTTAAACGTTAACAACTTTTGACGTTAAAACCAACTGTCGTCACGTGCAATACAATAGCTAAACATTTCATCTGTTCAAAATCGAAGAAATAGTTTATGTTCCGATTTGTTCTCTATAGAATAAATTGTTGGGAATAAAAAATTGATCATATCCAGAAGATATTAGTTCTTCAACTGATAGTTATTTATATCTTGTGGGTAAAATAGGTGGTATAACCTATAAATTTACTGAATAAATTTACATATTAAGAAAAAATATCAAATGACATCTTACCTAACCTAACCTAACCTTTGTTGCTTCGATCCTACTTTCGGAAGATAAAACCCAAACGATTTAGTTTTAGTTTGTTTTAGAGAGTTTCAAGTATAATAAGTAATGGACCCATATATTTACAATACAAATAAAACGACAAAACAAAAACACAGCATACCTGTTTGACTGTGTTCGATGAAAGCAATAAAAACAATGAACATGGAACCAAAAATTTTAGGTTATATAAAAAATGTATACTCTAAAAATTATATCTTATGTCGCCTTGTTGTGATCAAACTATTCTATGGGATCAAAGTTACGCAATATTGCACCACAAACCTCTTTCTTCTTCTTGCGTTTCTTCTTCTTTTCATCCTCGCTGCTCGAATCGTCAGACTGATCGGAAGAAGAATCATCGTTGCTCGAAACGGAAGACCTGCGCTTTTTCTTCTTCTTCTTGTCCTTAGATCTACACAAGAAAGAGCATCCGATAAGCGAAATCGATAACTTATTTCGATGCTGCGAATAGTTTTGTACACTGTCATTGCTGTCTAATCACAAGATTCCACGTTGCACATACAAAATTTCGCTGGAAAATTGCATGTACAACGGCAGGCAGTGAATTAACGAGTAACTCTGATCGTTAACGACTGGAAAAACCAAAACAAACGTGTAAGCTGAAAGTGTGTGAACGCACCTTCAGTCCAAAACCCGCGGCTGAGCTAGACATCAAAGCAAAGTCAAATTATATTAAATGTGCCAAAACCATACCATTACCTGAGGGCCTTCAATGACGTACCGCAAGAAAATATAGCAACGATTACATTAGTAGTGTTTGTCATTAGTTTATATACTCTATTATGTTAGTAGTTTTTTTTTTTTGTTAAAAGCTAACAACACTCAAGATTGTACCAATAAAGCACAAAGTACGAACGGTATATGTACAGAATACCGTCAAAGTTAGTGCATACAAATTTTTCATCAATTGTTTTAACATTACTTAAAAGAAAGGTTGATATTTTTTGATAACAGCCAGAAAAATTTAACTTTTTGTCTGTGGTTTAATAAATTTAAAACTTTATGGAAAATGTTTAGTAATCTTTTTCTGAAAAAATATACAGGGTGTGTCATTAGTGCCGCAGTGGTCGATTATTTCACTATTTTACAAGAAAGTTGTTGGAGCAATCATTTTCTAAAATGATTATTGTTGAAATTAATTAAAAACAATCATTGATTAAAAAAATTGTTATGAATGCTTGCATCAATATAATCAAAAGTATAAAGCTTACCAGAACAAGTCATACACCATCTTAAAGACAAAAGCTGTGGGTACATGATAAACAAAGAATTAATTAAAAATATTGAAAGATGTACCTGTGGGAGAAGGTTAAAAAACGGGTTTTAAAAACCGAGATATTATGTTAATATCTATTCTGTCAAGTCATCTGTCATCAACAAACTTCTGTATGCTTCTGTATTTTTTTGACAGATCTAGTAACCACATCAACCCACATCCTTCATCTTTAATATGGTGACAAAATTTTTCTGCTGAGGTATACAACATTTCATAACGATGTTTTAATCAATATACCTAGTTTTTAATTAATTTCAATCATGCTATCATTAATAATTCAGTAAACATTTGTCTATGATGTTCAGAACAACTTTCTGAATACATTGGTATTATTTTCATAGGCAGGCAAATTAATTGTCTACCCAAATTTAAAATGACGACTCAGTATATTTTACGATTAAATATATTTTACTATGAAGTATGAATAGTAATGTTGTCGTCTTTCCAAATGTATCAGAATTCTTTTTATAAAACAAGCAAATAAAATACAGGTGTTCCATTGAAAAAAAAAAACAAGACTCGAAAAGGCCTTTGAATATGATACAAGATTACTACATGCAAGATACACCCTGTAAAGTGTATGTAGAATCTTTAGACACCAGTAAATGTGTATTACATACTTCAGATTATTATATAACAAACTTGAAAGTCAATAAATATCTACAAAAATGTAGTAAAAAAAAAATTCTTTATCAAATGTTTTCCTAAAGACGTCACAGCTATAGTCAGAATATTGATTTAACAGACACTAAATAAATGAATGTAACTTGTCGTAGGGAGGAGTTTTAAATTTAATTTAATGCTCAGATATAAAATTTTATATCAATTTTTAATATTATATCTTTTGTTTTTATCGTTTGTTCTTATTTTATTGTTTGATTTAAAGTCAAAATTATTATTAACAAGAATAATCTGTTTTCAGTAAAAACAACTAAATTCAGCAAACTATTTTGTCAGATAAACCTGTACTAATTTTTCAAAAACCGACAAAAATATCAAAAATCCGCTGTAAATGTGCTAATTTTTACAAAAAAAAACTTTTCTTGCATTAAAAAGTACTTCAAGGTCATTTTTTACTTTATCATACGTAGTATTATAAAGCATTGTAAACATACCAAACAAAAATTGAGATTTTAGCGAAAATATGTCCTTTTGGGTCCCCTGAACATTTTTGACCAAAGTACAAAAAATGTGTGTGTGTGTGTAAAAGTTTTTTGTGGCGACGATTCCGGAGAAACTACTAAAGGTATCGGGACGACACTTCATATTTAGAAGTTTCATGACCAAACTTATGGTTCAAAAGGGTCCACAGGAACTGGATATTTACTCTACGCCTTTTCCAAGGATTTTGCAAATGAGCCGCCATTTCTGTGAAAGTAGAGGAAATTTTGTATTATTTATGTCTATGACATTTTTTGGTTAAATTAATAGTTTAGCTGCATGAGCAAATTGTATTTGATTGAGATCGGTCATAATATAAGACTAGTTAGCCAGGATTTGACAGATATTTTCAATCTAATGACCTACTGTCATTAGACGTGTCAAACGCTGATAAAGACGTGTCAATCGATAAAGTATGGTATGATAAAGTCATGTGCCTGGACACATCAGATTTTTTACAAAATAAGTTAGTATTCTAGATTTTATTTAGAAAGATTTTCCATATCTTCTTATTCCATTTTAAAAAAAAAATCATGTTGATAGCTTAAGATGTCACATTCAAAATTCCAACTAAAGAAACTATTTTTGTATTTGATATTTGAGCATAAATTTGCATTTAACAACTATTCCCTATAACAAAATGTCAGTGTGAAATTTCAACTTAATAGTGAACAGCTGATACTTTACTTTATAGAGAAAATTAAAACAACTTTTTGTTTTTCAACCACTCTTTTTGTTAAATCAAAGCATCAAACTTAAATTAATCTTTTTTCAACACACTTAAATATGTTTTTCAACAAATGACTCACCCTATAATGTGATAGAACAAGAATAACTACAGATTTATTAATGTTACGCCATCTTCTTTGGGTAAACACACAAAAAATCATTCAAACCCCAGATTCAAGCCTGCCTATGTACAATGAAACAAAAGTTGTTAATCATCAAATAAGTTGTATTCAAAAAGGAAGTAAATAGGTATATTTAGATATCTTAATTGAATGAATTTAAAAAATGGCATTTATTTTCTTAAGATTTGCCTAGCAATAAAAAAAAAACCTTATCACTTCACTACAATAAGAAATGGAAGCAAAATGTCAAAAAAATTAATGTTACTTGCACGTTTAGATGCTTAAAAAAATAATTGGGCTTGATACCATTTTCTAAGTAGGCTGAAAAAACGCTCGAACCTTGAGTTTTAGAATAGCACTGAAAATAGAATTTGTAGAGATTCTTTAATTGAAGATCATACCAAAATTTATACAACTCATCATCAAATAACCAATTTCAAACTTCCATATAAGATGCACTAACTTTGAGAGAATCTTTCCATCACATCGAGCAATACAAAAGTACTCACTTGTCTTTCTTACGCTTCTTGGACTTCTTCTTCTTCTTGTGGTCCTCACTCGAACAACTGCAAGACAAAAAAAAATCATAAAGCCTTTCCATCTTCTCACCTTTTTCATCATCAAAACATGAAATAAGTAAACTTAAAGTAGACCTACACTGAGAAAAATGGCTGTAAAATTACACATAAATCATTGTGAAAATTACAATAGAAATGTGGTAAGTATAAAAATTGCACGTAATTCCAATTATTTTTACAAGTCTGTGTACTATTACAGCGATATTGCTGCTTTATTTCAATTACAATGATCTTTTAGTAAAAATACAATGGAAATATACCTTAAATTCGTAAAATTACAACTTATGTTGTAATTTTACTATTATAATAGCGGGTTTGTTGATATTGTAACGCCCAGACGCATGCGCTACGTTTGATCAGCTGTTTTGCAAACGTACGCCGGCACGCATACTATCGAGTGCAATATGTAGTTGGGCGCGTTGTATTTCTGTCTCCAGTAAGTAACAATGATACAGTGAACTAAAACTTATCTAGATACCTTGTAGGTGTAGGTTAAAATACCATGTCACACTGCAGAACAATTGTATTGCCTTTGTAGATCACCAACGACGACAATTAGCCATTAGAAATTGATGTTTTAACGTTAACGCCATACCTGGATGAAAGCTGTAAGTACAGTCTTCTACGTTTCTTTGTGAAAATTTGCTTTAAGATTGAAGGGTTTTATACCAACAGAAAGATAATGTGCAATCTTCTTTTTAGGTTAACTTTTTGTGTCTGTCTAACATGTTTCCTTGTCCTTAAGATTCAGATGCGGAACATCTTGCACCAAGTGTGTTTGTCAGAAAAAGAGTGAACGAGTATGTGTGTTCAAGGTTGACCGAAGTGCATTTATATATTTATCCGTGTGTTTGTTTGTTTAAGTATTTGCGTACGCTAAGTATTTATTAATTGCTTCTCTGTAGTTTTAATGTATTTTTATGTCCCTCAAACTATTTTATACTTGTATGTACGTCTACATATTTATTTTTTTACAAGTAATTTTATCTATAACATTTTGTTTGACCGTACTATTGTAATGTTTGACTGTGTGCATGACGTTACTGTTTTTTCTTGTATTATATGATAGATAATGTTAATATCTACTCAAAATCAGAAGCAAATTATACAAATCAAAAATACTGCATATTTCATTGAATACTACAATGAAATAGATGTAAAATTATTACGCATTACCTCATATTTCATTTAAAATTACATTTAAATTGATGTTCAAATATTACGCATTGCCCCGCATATATCACTTAAAATTACATTAAAATCGGTGTAATATTTCAGCCAAATTCTTGTAAAATCACAGTGTAAATATACAATGACAATGTAAAAATACAATTGAGATGTAAAATTACACTGATTGTCGCAGGGCAAAACAAAACCTACTATTCCTACTGTAAATTCACATCAAAATATTTTTCAGTGTACCTTAATTTCCTCTTTTTCTTTTTAGCGGGCTTCTCGTTGCCATTGGCCTGCTTCTCTGGTTCCGGGCTAGGCGTGTGGACCAGGTTGTACCTGGCGGCGTTCTGTTTCTCAAATTCCTTCTCTTTTTCCCGTTCCAGCGCCTTCTCCTTCTCTTTTTCCTGTTTTACCTGCTGTTCCTTCGCCTGACGGTCCGGATCAAAACTGCTGCCGTCGACGAAATATTCCGAAATTCCGAACGCCTCGCGCAACCTTGCATTCTTCTCTTGCTGAGCTTCGGCGACTTGATGGGTTTCTGTGACACTGTAACAAAGAAAAGTATCCAGATATCAAAATTTCAACTGTAAAATTCGCTGCGAAAAAGAAATAAAAGCACTCCTGGAGAAAACATTATAATAGTAGTACTTGAAACTTAATAATGAATTAGAGAGACAAACAAACTTACGAATTTTGTATAACATCAACGAGGCACACCATTTTTTGTTTTGTGACGCAAGGTCGCGTTTCGACAGCGCGGAGGATACTAAAAATGGGTAAAAAGTTCTAACAACGTTGACTCGTGGTGGTGCTATAAAACATCCGCGTCGAAATTTGAAGTGTGACGGGCCTTATAGGGTAATATAAGGTTTCCCTGCACCCTATTTGCTTGGCACGCGTTGGATCGATAATATAGTATAGGGGGCGAACGCAGAGCTATGTTACGCGGACCCCTTTATTTAAAATATTATGTGTGCCTATTGTGCGTAGTGCGTTCAACTTGGTTGACGTTGATCAGCTGCTATAATGAGTAATCACCCTAATTTTATGGAAATACTGCACAAAGTGGAGTCAAACTAGGGGTTCCCCTAGGAACAACTCTGATTTTAACGATTGTTTTTGTTTATTTTCAGATGTGCTAAGTTTCAAATTGTGAATATTAAAAAATTAATAACAAAAAACTAGATATGCAACAATCTTGGTAAAAGAGAATCATTTTTCCGTACTTTTTACAAACAAATATAGGCCAAGCAATAGAGCTAGAAATGATTGCTTTTTTGACATAAAGACTAGCAGGAAGCCACCTGTGCCATCCTGAGCACGACAGTCCGTAGTATATTGCTACTATCCTTACTCGAAAATGCCATTTTTTTAATTTTTTATAAACAATTATCAACAAAAAACCGCGTTTTTTACTTTTTTTATTGTAAAAAGAAAACTATTGAAGCAATCTTAATGGTGCAACGGGATAAATTGTAGAGAATTAAATTACGAACAGAATGACAGGTCAAACGATCCGATCGGATAATTAGAACCGGAGAAAAGCTGGAAAACCGGAAAATTTTGCTTTTTTTTATAAATTCATAACTCCGCCATTTTCTAATATTAACAGCTGAAACTTTGCACAGTGGTAGCTATTCACGTGTAGTTTAAGTGTGCATAACCTGGATTCGGTCGGATCACTAGTTTTCGCACAATCCTCATTTGACTCTTTTGGTAATATTTTTGCGAAGAGCTGGTTGCGTTTGAGGTCGTCCGATTGCAATTTAAAAAACGGATTTGGAAACTAGACGTGAACAGCAACAAAACGTCTATTCTAATTTTTCGATAAGACCCGTTTAAGTGGGTAATAAACTACTGAGGCCATGAGCGAAAGCGCCCGGTATAGAGCGCGCGGCAGTTTTCGGTCATGTTTGCAAGGATTTTTGACCTATTTCGCAACATTTTAACGCAAAATCAGAATAGATGTTTTGTAGCACAATACTTCTACTTTCGAAATACGTAAAAAAAAAATTAAAATCGGACCACCTCCGACGCGTGCAGGTTCGCCGAATCATATTGCATACAGATATTCCAATCGCAATTCTGCAAAAACTAATCATCGGACAACGCCTGGGTTGTCCACACTCAAAGTACCCATCAATCGCTACTAGCCTCCGCTACAACTTTGAAAATGGCGGAGTTATGAATTTTTGAAAAAACGCCGATTTTTCCGGTTTTTCCGAATTTCCTCGGTTAATATTAATTCAATCGAGTCCGTGGGGTTCATTTTTTCGTCTCTTCATTCTCTACAATTCGTCTGTGGAAATCATCAAGATTGCTCCATCGCTTCAGATTTCACAAGCGAAAAACGAAAAAAAAACGCGTTTTATTATAACAAATGAAGAAATGACATTTGCGCGTAGGAAACACACATCATAATAAATCTACGAACTGTGCCACGTGACCTGGGAGCGTCGGCTTCCTGCTAGTATTTTTGTCACGCAAAAATCTCTATTGCCTGGTCTAATATTGCGTAACTTTCTTTCATACATCAAAACACGTCAGGTTTTCGAAGAAAAAGCGATAAAATGCCAAAAACACTTGATTTGGCAATGTTGGCGCATATATTTTAAAGCTGAAACCAACCTCCTAGAAACATCAAAAGAGTCTCAAAATAAACCTTAAGCTTTTAATTTTACCTGAAATCATGTGATTGGATGCCCGCCAGATTATTGGATTATTTTCCATGGGGCTTCATAAAAACGCGTCTGTCCAAGAAATTATGATACAGTCTAGAGAAGTCGGACTAGTGCCTGGGGAGTTTAATCCCCAGGCACATCATGTTCCGTGAGACAGCCTGTATATATTTATTTTGAAACAATAAAATTCAAATAAAATTCTAGAGAAATCTAGAGAGTCTAGAGCAGCGTTTCCCAACCGCCGGTCCGCGGACCGGTGCCGGTCCGCAGAAATATTTTACCGGTCCGCGAAAAATTTCGCCCTTATCAAGGCGGCTCAACTATTTTTCTATACTTCATAACACTTGCTATAGCTTTCACTAGATGGCACTAATACCAATCAATAGAAATGCGTGTAAAATATGCACAAAAAGTATATTCCAAATACATATCATCTTCTATTATTCTGAACTACAGTATTGTAATTGTACGATCACCAGTTTGGTGGTGGCAACATTGGTCACCTATACATACAACATAATTTATAACGATTCGTGTATGCTCCACCCAAGTATTGTGTCAGATCGTTTGTCTTTTATTTTATCGCGCTCGAACGTATTGTTTTTGAATATTGTGGGTTATAGTGTGTTGTGTGGTATTTTGGAAATAAATTTTCTTTCGTAAAACTTTAAGCCGTACAAAATGGAAGTAGGTACCTAAAAAAGTCAAATAGCAAAACCTTCTTTCCTGGTAGAAGCAAGGACAATATTCAGGAGAAAAGTACTAATGGTATCGAAATTATGCCAAGTACCAGTGCTTCAAGTGTAGAAGGACCACAGAAAAGGAAATGGGTCGATACTTCTGAATATACAATACAAACAAAAAAGAGAAAAGGTAACTTTATAAGGCAATATGATAAGGAGTATCTAAAGTTCGGTTTATTGTACCCTTGGCAGCGAACTATGGCCACTGCCTTTGTGTGTAGTATGTTCAGAAATTCTTTCAAATGAAGCTATGATGCCTTTAAAACTAGCTCGTCATTTGCATTCAAAGCATAAAAATTTAACTGATAAGCCACTGGACTTTTTTGAAAGATTACACGATCAGATGAAAATTCAGAAAAGTCAAATGAAAATTATGATGACTACTATAGTAACAAGTCACTGCTTCAAGAGTCTTATTTCGTAGCTCTTCGTATACCTAACTAAAACAAAAGAAACATTCAGTATTGGTTAGGAGTTAGTAAAGCTTTGCGTCTTAGATGTCGCTCAGGAAATTTTGGGTCCTCAACAAAATTTGCTACAAAATTAGAGGCTGTACCACTATCGGATACCGTAACTCAGAGAAGAATTAATGACATTGAGCTTGCCACCGACATTGAAATACAAGTTATAGTGGGTGTATAAGTGTCCACTTTTTTAGGTCGAAAAAAGTTTAAGCATGTACATTGTCAAAAGCAATTTTATTCAGTAGTTACATAATTTACACATGCTTTTAAAATTACGTACTTAAAAAACATTAACAAAAATGGCAGCGTACGGGCTTTTCTCCTCAAAACTCAATATCATCAATCATCAAATACGTTGAGTCGGGTATCTCAGCCAATTCATAACCGATTGACTTGAAATTGGGACAGTCTTCTCCGATACCTACATATACCAGTCCAGCAAGTTATTTTTATGAACTTTTCTAAACTTCTTTTTGATTACAGCTATTTGGTTATAAAATTGTCGAATAAAATGCAAAAAAAAATACTATTTGCTAACATCCTACGTACTGGACTGGGTTTTATATCAGAGAATAGGTACATAAAATCGGTCTATGTAGTAATTTTAAATCAATCAGGTGTGAATTGTGAATTGGTTGAGATATCCGACCGTTTTTGAAATGCAAATGATTATAAAGCAAAAGACTATGTTATGTCAAACAGAATATTTGATAAAATTGATTTTTACACTACTACTAGGCACAACTTAGGTATCATTTTTCTAACTCCAGGTGTGGTATTACCCCTTAAGGCTCCGTTTTAAAAACATCGCAACTTCCAAACGAAATATTTCGTTGCGATGTTTTTTTTTGCTGGGAGTGGTCTGCCTGGCCCCCACCAACGTCAACCAGGCCACAGTTTTATGATAAGGGGAAGTTGGGGGGGGTTAGAGGAAGCAGGCAAAGGCGGAGCATAGTCGACGCGAGTACATTCGAAGGGGAAGTACTCAGCCAGTTTGTCGCCGCGTGTCGGCGCTTTCGCTTTCGCTCAAGTTACAATGTATTAGTGTTCTCACTCATCACGGTCGCAGATGCATACAGCTGGATGGCGGCCGCCAGGCGGTAAAAGAAAATATATTGATTTAATGTAGAGAGAGCGCGCTTGCCATTATAATATTTAATCTTTTTAACAGGGTGACATACATACAGTATAGTAAATTGACAAAAATGTATTAACTCATGATAACTCATCGGTGAATTATGGATTTCAATTTAGAAAGGAATTAATTATAATCGAGCAATGAGGACCCAATACATCTATAAACGTGCTGGATATCGAACGAACGCACGGCAGTGACACACGAAGACAAAAATAAAAAAAAATAATCTGATGCGTTCAGGCACATTACTTTATCATACCATACATAAAATTAATAGTTTAGCTGCATGAGATTCTATTTGATCGAGATCGGCCATGTCTGCTTTAAAATAAAACTACTGGAACTAGACGGATATTTTGATTATATTGACAGTAGGTATTGTCAAAACATCAGCGTTTGACACTACCTACTGTCATTAGAATCGCAATATCTGACAAAGCCTGGCTAACTAGTTTTAATGCAGCGATCTCGATAAAATAGAATTTGCTCATGCAGCTAAACTATTCATTTTACCAAAAAATGCCATAGTCATAAATTGTTCAGAATTTCCTGTAGGTACTTTAATTTATTATTTAACCATTTCGACAAATTTCCAGAAATGGCGGCTTATTTGCAAAATCTTTCAAAAATGCTATAAGACTAAACCTCCAGTTCCTTTGGATCCTTTTCAACAGAAAGCTTTTCAGCTCTAAGTTTGGTTATGAAACTTCTAAATATGAAGTTTCGTCCCGACACCTTAGTAGTTTCTCCGGAATCGTCGCCACAAAAAAACACACACACATACACAGAATTTTTTTTTTACCTGGGTCAAAAATGTTCAAGGGATCCAAAAAGACATTTCCGCTAAAACCTCAAAAATTTTGTTTGGCACGATTACAATACTTTACATACTACGTATGATAAAGTAAAATCATAGTACATAGTCCAAAGTTCCCCAAACCATTTATATAGATTCCAAATATTTTGTCACCTACAAGTTCGCTATATTATATAAACGTTTTGGGCTCTATGAATGCAAGATTCATGAATGAAAACAAATTCTGGCATTGGCTATATCCAATTCCCGCTGTAATACTGCCCAATGCAGTCGCTGAACTAATATCCATTAGAGCCGACCCAAGTTCGTCACTGCTAATTGTCTCTTCCTGTCCACAAAACCGACATTTTAAATAAAATGTTCATTTGAGTCCTGTTCTGGTCTCTTTGTCTCATTTGTAATTAAATAATTATAATATTGTTCTTTTAGATTATCTATACATATATTTTAACTTAGGTGGCACGTAGTCGTCTTTTACTAATTCGTCTAGAGGACAGATGCGGATGTTTAGGTATTTTGCCACGACTTCTACCCATTATTAAACAAATGTACCTAACACCTAGCAGGTATAACTACACTAAGTATAATATCATACAGTATATACTTTTATCGTGTGTTAAATTTGTAAACCGTGCGTATAAATGTGAAATGCGAGAACTTGGTTCTCCCGATTCAATATTCGCTACGGTCATAACTTGCGAACAGTCTAATCTAAAAATAGCAGTAGGCGTGGCGTAGTTATAGGCGGTGTTTAAAACTCCTAACGTCTGCTGTCTACACCGGGCCCGTAATATAGGCAAATTACATACATTTCTGGCAATTACGCTTTGTTATCGCAATTATAATGTTTAGATTAAAATTGTACTTAAATAAAAAATCTATTTTTGTATCATGAGTTGGGCTAAATGTTTTATATTTGAAAAAAACCAAAGATGTAGAAGCAAAATTGATTTTTATCTTTAAAAAATTTTTTTTTCATCCAGCCCAACTCGTTATTTATCTAAGAAGTTACATAAAAAATTTCATAAACTTTGAACAATAAATAACGCTTTTATTTGCAAACGCGTTTTAGGAGAGGTAGAACTGGGTCTTAATTGTCAGTCGGTCCGCGAAATTTTCCCCCACTTTTGCCGGTCCGCAGGCGTAAAAAGGTTGAAGAACGCTGGCCTAGAGTAGTCGGACTATCTCTTACAGTTACCGTAATCAGCAGGTACATCATGTTCCGCGGGTCACCTGTATATATTTATTTTTGACAAATAAACTAAATTTCACATTTCATAAAACAATAAATTTGTACAACAAAAAGCACTTCTCAACACATTTCTCGCATTCTATTCACCTACCTTAAAGTATTTCTAAACGGTTCAAATGTTTTGATGAAAAGGTTTTTCTTGATCGTTCCTGACCGATTCAAGGTTATACCGGAAAAAATCAAAATGGGAATGCAAAAACATTTTTTTGATAATTTGTAAATAACAGCGATTATTTGTAGCTTTACTGTCCCACACAAAGAAAACAGTACTTTTCTTTAGTAAAACAGAGCGACAACTTTTAGTTCGTCATAACCTCTCCCTTTGTATTCTTTGTACCGGATTAAATCTAAAATTAATTGCATGATTTCATACGTTTTCTTTATATTAGAATAATAGAAATAGTAACTTTTTAGGTTACTATTTCAAATAAGTGATAAGTATTAATGTTGGAAAAGTATTGTCATACTGTGGAATTCATCGGGGTAGTTACCCATCAACGCATAAACATAATTCAGCCAGAATCTAGAAATGTTAAAGTACTACTAACACAATTTTCCGGGTGCGGAATGAAAATCTAGAGCGAATGTCGGTCGCGGCTTCCAACACAAAATCGGATAAAGGGCTTACAACCATTAGCTAAAATTCCATAAGCCGGCAAAGCTTCCACCGTTTTAAACTGTCATACATTATTTAGACCTATCGGGAAGGCGCTTATAGGCCCTCATGCAGGGACATTTTCGCGAAAATTCCATTTGTGTTCCAGATCACATGTAGACAGAGAGTGTGTATACATGTAGACATGTTCTGTAACATTTGCATCACTGTGATAAATATATCACAGCACTGTAGCAATAGCTACACTAAAAAAATAAAATTATTTTTCTACTTGGCATTCACAATGCACACATTGTAACACTGTTTTCGGTGTTACAATTAACAAATTGTAACACCGCTTTTAATTACTTTTTTCTAACATTGGTCACAATGATATCAAATGCCATATGTCAAACGTACTGCACATAACCACAAACTGCCTTTTTAGAATCGCTTGCAATCGCATAAAGGCGAAACATCTATATTCTATACATATTTAAACATGCGTGTAAAATACGCCAGCGTGACGTTTTCGGTGATGTTTTGCGACTCTGGTAAGCCATCGTGGATAATTCTCGTCAACTAAACATCAAATTCCCGTTTCAGATACAATACAAGGGCCACATTTACCTGAATAAGGAGTGCAGCTAAGATCAAACCTACATCGTAGATATGATCGGGTTCAAATACTGGCGTGGGATTGTATATGCGCAATAAATAGTTTATTGAATATCAGCATGCACGTAACAAGCTATAGGTTTGTTCGAGCAGTCGCAAAACCAGGTTACAAACAGTGCTTTTGTGATGGACCAGATAGGTAGACGCGGAATTAGGTAGACACCGCTATTAAACAAGTGTTATAACAATTCTTTAGTAAGTTCTTGTTGTTCGAAGTAACTAATCAGTCACCGCCAAACACTTCTATTCTGACTATTATAATAAAACTATTAGACACTATTTTTAAGTTAACTTTTTAGGTTATCTTTCTGTATATGTTTATTCAGTCATTTCATGTAAGTTTTGATCACAGTAGCCGTTGCATGTTAATTGTGTTGCCCCAAGCTCTATTGTGATCATAGTTACACCTTGTTAATTATTTATTTAAACTTGTAGGCTAAAGTACAGTAAAATTAACCACAATAAGATTTTGTCATGATTTTATCCCAACTTTACGAAGTTGACAGTTTATTACTGTACCAGCATAAGTCCTACAACACGGTAAATTTATATACAATTAATTAGCAAAGTAGAAAAAATAGTATATAGGTAAAACTACGAGAGCTGAAGTTGAGTCATCGCCTAAAAACGTAAGAACAGACGCATGAAAAAGCACTCTGTTTCTTTCTAACGCGCGGGAATGGTCTGTAACGTATCAGCAAAATAACAGCTGGAATCGATGACTCACCTTCAGCTCTCGTAGTTTTACCTATATTACACTTGAATAACAAGACATCTTGGCGCAATCGTTCATGTAGGGCACTCGTCGCTGGCGCTCCTCCTGCCCTAAACAACTCATGCGCCAATTTGACGTCTTATAAACCTTTGGAGATTTCTCAATTTTTTTTTTGTTTTATTGATTTGTATTCATAGCAGATAAAATTGCAATTACAAATGCATTCATGGTTTTATTTCAGCATACCCACAGAATTCTATTACGTATGTTCAAAACTACAAGGAAGGTTTCCATCACGAGTGGTCCGACATTATTGGGAGAAAATGCTTGAAATTAACATGAGGTCGTGGTCAAACTTAGTGATTGAAAGAGTTACAATGGCCCAGGTTGCAAATTTAGGTTTAATGAGAAGATAAATGGTTACAATAACACTAAACTAATAACATCTTTATCTAATGGTATACCTCACAACCGACCGCATGGTATTCTTCGCCGGCATAATCGGCAGACTCCTCTGTACATTCGGATTCCCAACAATGCAATGACAATGACAGCAACATTGCCTACCCCTACCGGACAACCTAAGCGGCGCTTTCGGCCCCAAAGCCTGGCACAAAGCATCCCTCCATAACCTCTCGAAGATGACCCTCTCGTCCACGGCCAACCTCCTAGTATTAGCCCCGTAATACATCTCCACCAATTCACGAATTCACAATTCAAAAATTCCAAAGGAATCAATTCCCAAAGGAAACAATTCTCAAAAGTCCAATCAAACAACAACTTCTAAATACAAAAATATCCACTTAAAATCGAATACATAATACACGCGCGCGATCACCGTTTATTGGAAGACTTGGTTACGTTGCACTTAAAAACTACGAGTGTAACCTTTAGGTTGCTTGGTTACATATATGGAAGACGTTTGGATTTGTTTGGATTTGTGTTTGCGTTGTCTGGTTTTTACATGTTGTTGGTTTTTGCGTTGCGTTTTGCGCGCAAAGTCCGTTGGTTATCGGACCATGGCGAGCGCGAGAGAACTGATCTGTGGAGGGTGAAGTGTTGCTGGAGGCGGGGGTGGCGGTCGGAGGGGTGGTATGGCGAGGGGAAATGCGCGGAATTGAAAGAGGATGGATCGTGTGGAGTGTGGAGGAAGAGGCGGGAGCCGGCGGGCGAATCGATAGAGGAAAAGCGGCGCCGATTATGGCATATCCTCTGCTGGTTGGAGTGGTTAGGAAATTATCTTGTATTGTCTTGTTAGGGGAGGAAATTTGGCGCTCCGAGGCGTCTTTAATTTCTAAATTTGGATAAGTTATTCATTTTTTTATCGTGTAAGAGATCTATTGATAAAGACAAACAACAGAGCTGGCAAACATTTTGCAACTGGAAAGAAGTGAAAGCAACCTGAAAAACCGTCAGTAAAATATCGCAAAACGCTTATTTCAGGGATAACGCCGTTTCAAAATTTAATGAGATTTGCTTCTAATGACGTTTCGAACGTAGTAATTTTTATTGCTCCGCAATACTAAACATTTCTTTTAGAAAGCATATCAATGGCCTAGTTGCAGTACCACCTCGCTAAACTAACAAATATTGCTGCAACATTTCTACAATATATTTCTGTGATTTTGTAATATTGGTTTTATGTATTATGTAATATTGGTTTTATGTAATATTTAAACAACGTTATAACGTTGTTTAAAAGTTGAAAATAATGTTGTGAACTTGTTATTATAGCGTTGTTAAAATATTATAAAAAACACAGTGATAAGTCGGTAACATCTTTTATAATATTTAAACAACATTTTAATTACAATTACATACTTTGTAATATTTTGTGACCACGTTATATTTAAATGTAGTATCATTTTGTGCAATATTTGAATAACACTATTAGGTATTACAAAATGCAACATTTTCATAATATTATAGCATACTTCCCGATTACGCAGGGCGTATGACGGTATCAGACATTTTGCAGGATACAAAAACACCAGCAGACTATTTCAGCCAGCGGTCTCAGGACGAACGTCGAATGCCGAGGGATTTTACCTCCCTATAGTATGTATTTATACTGAAAGATGACGCGAATGGAGATTAGCACTGACCAGCGCCATCTAACGGACGCTAGGCGTACTACCTAACTGATGCACTTATGTAGATAAAATAGTGTCAATAAAATGTTGTCTTGAGATTGTACAAACATATGCATTTATGTAGATAAAATGTTGTCAATAAAATGTTGTCTTGAGATTGTACAAACATGATGCATTTATGTAGATAAAATGTTTCAATGTAATGTTATCTCCATATTGTAAACATATGGAGTATTTATGAAGATATAATGTTGTCAATGTAATGTTGCCTCAAGATTGTAGAAATATGTTGCATTTATATAGCTAAAATGTTGTAATTGAAATATGGTATTGATAATGTTAGCCAAACATCGTAATTACATTACATAAATACATTTACACAAGTTACCTTCTTACAATATTACAGAAAGTTGTCGCGATATTGCTTGTTTAGCGGGACGTATTACCGATGCTTTCTTTAACTAAGGTGATACGTGGTATTGCAGCTAGGCCATCGATGTCATTTTTTGTAAAGTTACATATGTACCGCATATGAAACTTGTTCCTATTTTGTTTCTCAATTCCCTCTTAAGTTACAGCCATTTGAAATTTTAACAAAACAAAGAAAAATAAATAAGATACTACATATGAAACAAAACAAAAACAAAGGAAGAATGTAAACAATACCTATTACGATAACAAAAAGGCAATACATTAGTTAATAACAAAATTAAAGAAAATTATCTTCAGCCGTGCTGAAGTAAAATATTTTCACAAAAAAAAGTGAACCGATTTTACCCATTCACGAACTTTACTTTTACTTTACTTTTATGAGATAAGCTTGTATACCAAATTTCAGATCAATTACTTCAAAATTACGGCAGTTATCGTACACAGACGGAGAGACGGACAGACAGACAGACATTGTGGCAAAGTCAATATACCCTCAACACAGTAAATGTTGGGGGTATAATAAGTAGCAAATCAAAAAAGTAATTGTCATTTTTAGTAGTCATTTAAGGATGGATTTATTGGTTTTTCAATTCCTTATGATGTGAGAAATATTAATAAAACTTTAATTTAATTGATTCTATTTTGTTACAATCTGAAACTTCTTACTGAAAAATATAATTACTTAAAAAAAAGGATGTTTCACTTTAGTCATTTTTAAATCACCGTTTTTATTGTTTTGTTAATTAATTTATTTACTAATTATTATTGTATTTAGTATTGCTTATATTTTTCCATCATTTTCGCATTTCTGAAATGTATTTTCTATTTTTACTTGTTTTGTTTTGTTAATATTTCATATTTCTACAGGAGTAATTCTTTAAAGAATTCAAAAAGTCAATATACATTTTTTCTAAGAATCACTAAAAGTTTAATCACAGTTTTAGTATTTTAGTATTTATTTATTTAAAAATCTGTTGGACCACCGAAGATGGTCTTCTAACATTTTAGTGAGCCTCTTCCATTTATAATTAGTAATCTTAGTATCAGTATTTTCATGTCTCAATAAAAATTGGGACACATGTTGGCAGTCTAAAAAGCAAGTTGTAGCTAACCAATTATTTAAAAACCATGAGATCAGGTAAAGTACGTTTGAAATATAAAAAAGTGGAAACACTTCCATTAGACACCCTGTATACTGCCGACCTATGCCCTTCTAGGGTTGATAATAAAAAAACATAACATTTTGGATGATTGTAAAATACACAAAAATTTAATTTTTTTAGATTATTTTGAGGATGGTCTGTTTTCCTGTTTTTGCCAGATTGTTAGGAATCTTGTTAATTAGAAAAGAAATGAAAACGATACGATAGGAGAAAAGTTGCATGTTTTTATGCTTATCAATCAGCTAAATTTGAATTTAACTTGCTCTTTTTAGTTTTGAAGAAAATATCACTTTAAATTTTTGATTCTAATTCTCAAATCAATGTGGAAAAAACCTTATTAAGTTCTTTTTCTCAGAACTGTGAACCTAATTTTTAAACCATTGTAACTTGCCCTGTTTTTTGCAAATAGAATTATCGTAAAAAAATACTCCCCACAATTTTTACAGAAGGCCTCTAAAAACCTAAAGTTAAATCTGACTACTTTTTATTCAACAATACAAAAAATATAAAATTTAAATTCAACCAAACGGCAAAAAACATGTACATGTTTTTAGGATAATTTTAAGTAAATATTAGAAATGAAAAGTATTGTAACTTGTTTAACTATTTAACTATACTAGTACTTTTAGTGTCTTGGGATTAATACAACAAATAGTAGGTTGTTTTAACAAGAAAGTACGTTCCAGTTTATTGTAGCTCTTGTAGATTAGACCCTATCTGGACTGTTATTTCTATTGGCTCTCTATAGTTGGCTTAATAATTTTAACTTAGCATAGTCATATTTTTGTCTATTGATTTCAAAGACCCATCCAAAAAAAACAGATAATCTTAAAGATATATGAACACATTATATGTATACATTGTATATATAGGTACTCTTGTCACTTTTAATCATCAATATGAACTCAAAACATATTTTAATCGTCTAATAAATTCTCATCTTGAGAAAAGCTTAGTTTATAAATTCAATATATCTAAGAGTTATTTTATATCTGTCTACGAGAATCTATTAAATTCTTTTTAAAGTTTAATTGAAATCAAACCCCAATAAAGGTGAATTATATAATTAATATTTTAGAAAAACACTTACCATACTCGACCCCATTGATCAACAGCTTTTTCCAATTTGCCTTCATGTCCCATCAACATGGTCCGGTAATTATTCACTTTATTCTTAATAGCTTCCTCGCTGTAACTGTAACCAACAAAACAAAATATTTATTATGCACGGTTTACATATTTAATTTTATACACAACTTAAAATATGAAATCATAAAAAACGTAGTAAACGTGAATTAAATAGGTTTTTAATTTAATAGGCTAATAATCAGAATAATATATATTAGTAAACTTAATAAATATCCATAAAAAACTGTACATACCCTTGATCTTCTAAAATCTCCGCAAATTCAGCGCATTTTAGCTCGATCTTTCGTTTCCGTTCATGGTCCAAGATATCCTTATTGGGTTGCTTATTCGACGCAGCGTCTAACACAGCTAATTCACTCTCCGTCTTGTAGTTCTTTTCCTTCTGTTGCGGTTTAACTAGGGCCCAGTTTCTTTGTACATGCCCGTTTGTTCCCGAACCCCTAGGGGTTGTCAAACCAATTCCGTTGTACATATTTAAAAGCTGAAATAAAACGGGATATTAGTAAATTGGCGATGTTCTAGTAGAGTTAAAGTGTTTAAATTAGTATTAAAGCATGTTTCGTGGACAATATTTTGGATTGGAATTGTTTGCAGTAGTTATTAACATTATTGATTATGCGGATATAACTAAGCAATGGTTACTTACTGTTTAAGTTCGTTGTGGTTTATTATATAGTGTAAATGTGCTCGGGAGTATTCATAATTAGTTATAAAAATCAGTTTAAAATATGTTTATCGCCGTACGTAACATTTGCGTCGTCTTAACTGTCAAACGCCATTTTCTGCCAACGTTTAAAAAACAATAACACTAATCACTGATGTCACGTATCGAATCAGCATTTAGCGCTGGGAAATAAACTAAACTAAATTATGGTTTCCTTATTATAGAGTTGTTAATTGTATCATTGTTTATTAGGTTGTTAATTTTTTCTTATACAAATTGTAAGATAAATTATTGTTTATCTTAAAATTGCATCAAAAGGTTGGTAGGCCTGTAATAACGCCTAGTAGTTATAGGACCAAATATGGTTATGCTCATCATTTCTATCATAAGTGCGTAAAAACATAAATGCGCAATTATAGATATTTTAATTTAATGTGTGGACTTGATTTGATTTGTTTATAAACAAATTTGTTATGGATTTCTTATTCCAGAATATGGTCGCCGTTTTACAAGTACGCACTATGTATTATTGGTTGCATACCACTTACACAAACATCTAATTTTGTTCCTATTTATCAAATATGTTGTATATATGTATAAGTAAATATTTTGTATTATCTAGTTATTGTAGATTGAGGATATTATTGCCTAATGCAGGAAAACAGAGAGAAAAGTAGAGGTAATTGAAAAAAGGAATTCAAATAAATTATTGTTTATTCCAGTAAATTAAAGTCATATCAATTTTTAGATTTACCCAATAACAACTTGACTACAAACAATATAATATTATTACATTTAAAAACATATCACAATTTATTAAACTGTATTATTTATTATATTATGTTACATAGAGTATTTTATTTTTTGTACATATTTACATATTAACAACGTATTACTAAATTGTATCCCATACAATTTATGGAAAATAGTGTGCTATCTACAATACTACTACAAAAACTACTATCACATTATTTTACTTTAATATACATCTTATATTCTTATGTAGCATTTGGACGTGGGTACTATTTAAAGTAAAATTATAGAAGCCTGAAATAGTATAGGAAAATGTTGGTTAATGTTCCTTATCCAAATAAAGTTAATACATATATATTATATAATATTTAAATTGTAGAATTAGTCTTTTGCTTTTCTTTGCTTATCCCATCCGACAAAGTAGTTTTCCAAGTCGTTCTGACTTGTATCTTAGTGATTTTCTTGCACTTCTTGCAGTTTTTACTGATTACCTTATGCATCTTACTTATAACGTCAACACTGCCATTATACATATATTAATTCTTGTGATTCATCTATTCTATTTTCTTTTTCAACATCGATGCCGTTTGTACGTAATATGTGTGTCTTATTTTCAATATTTGTATTCTGATCGTTATTATTCACAACATCGTCAGGTTTTTTTAATATATCAGCTTCAATATTACTTGGTGCTTCATCTATCCCATTTATAGCATCAATGGCATTATTACCCAATACTTCATCTATCTTAATCTCATCTTCGGTATCATCACCATTATTATAAAGAACTTCATTTACTGTGTGGACATCTTCTGTACTGATGTCAATGGTATTTAGTGCTTCATCTTGCAACTTATTTTCATCTTCGGTATTTGCGTCTTTATCCATCAATCTTATATTAGATGAATTTTGTACATCTACATCAGCTTCAATATTAGCTGGTGCTTCATCTATCCTATTTACATTATCAATGCCCAATACTTCATTACAATTATTACCCAATACTTCATCTACCTTAATTACATTTTCTGTATCATCATCGACATTATCCAAAACTTCATTTACTGTGTGGACATCTACTGTGCTGATGTCGTTAGTATTTAGTGCTTCATCATGCAACTTATTTTCATCTTCACTATTTGCGTCATTATCCATCAATCCTTTATCAGCTGTATGTTGATTTACCACATCAGTTTCAATACTTTTTGGTGCTTCATCTATTTTATTTATATTAGCAATGTCATTATTACACAGTACATCATCTATCTTAATCTGATCTTCAGTATCTTCACTGTTGTGATTATCCAGAACTTCATCTACTACATCAGCTTCAATAATAGTTGGTGCTTCATCTACATCTTTTCCAGTATTGACAACATGCTCAGTATTCAAGAGTTCTTGTGTGTTATTTTCATCTTCTATTATCTTGTCATTGTTATGCAATACTGTAACCACTTCATCTATTATATTAGTTTCAATATTAGTTGGTGCTTCCTCTGTACTAGTTATATTTTCAATGCTGATGCTATTATTAGCTAATACTTCTTGCGTATTATTGCCATGTTTTAGATCGTTATTTAAAACTTCATCTACGCTATTGACATCTACTAAACTGTCAATAGTATTTAGTGCTTCATCTAACCTAACATTTTTAATAGCAACACCATTATTATCGAATATTTCATGTGACTTTTCTTCTTCAGTATTCTCACCATTATAATTCAATTCTTGATCGGTTGTATGTTGATCCGCTATATTAGCTTCAATTACAGTTGGTGCTTCATCTATCCTTTCATTTTCAATATCGACACTGTTGTGACCAAATAACTTATGTTCATCTTCCGTATTTTCATTATTATTATTCATAATTTTATCAGTAATATGTTCAGCTACCATATCAACATCAGTATTAGCTGTTGCTTCATCTAGCTTATTTTCAATATCGAGGCCACTATCTGTAACTATCCTATTTTCATCTACTCGTATATCTATACTAGTTGCGGCTATTATATTTACACAATTATTATTGAATAGATGAACCATTTTTGAAACATATTTAGTATCTAAGCGAAAAACAACATTTTCGTCCACATCCTTCTCAATACTTATATCGCTGTCCTCTGGACTAGAGTCGGAATCTGTAAATGAAATAAAATATTTGGTATACGAGTTGAATAAATTAGAAAATATTATCATCATATTGGGATTCTAGGAAGATTAGGATGGTTTAATAAGGATATATTTAACGGAACATAAGCCACAAGGACTAAAAGCACAACAAAAACATATAATTGACATAATTTGAATAAGTTATTTTTAGGTTATGTGTACAGGAAGGTTATGTATAAATTTGACAAGTCGAACTTTCTGTTCCAATGTGTCAACCAATACAGAAATATGATCGATTTTGCGACAATTGATGATGCAAAGCCAACTCTTGCTGAAAACACAGTACTTACCTGGTGAATTCCAAACACAAAAAGAATAATGAAAAGCAAGTATGAAAGAAATGAAACACAGAAAGCAACTTTTATGTACTTTATTTATTGAAATAATATACGAGAACATAGCAGAAACTTACACAGGTGCGAATTCAAAAAAATACAGTACAACGGAACCACTATGTTCACATAGGAGGTACATATTACAATCGGGGGAGGTGGGGGGGAACAACGAGAAAAGTCTCATCATGGAAACCCTGCTCTATATTACCTAGCAACTAATAACTTAAATTCTTTTTTCTAACCCACAGACAAGGGATTCACATTCAGAGACAAACACAAAAATAAATGGAGATGTAACAGTTACCACGTTTAAAATTAAATATTTAACCGTAAACAAACGTACAATGCGCATTTGAAATGAACATAGTCACGAGGAAAATCCAAGAAAAACTAAATCAACCATTTGAATAAAAATTTAATTCTCGTTTCTAACGGGGGGACACAAGCCACAGCCAAAAATACAACATCCAGAACGCACTGCTGTCAACTTACGAGAAATTGATAGGCAGTGATTTAATTTTTACTATGTGAGAAGTTATTTATATTAGACTACATATAGACTATATAATTTATAGACTACACAATGGGTGTGAAACATTAAGGCAGACATGTATGATACCTATCAACTATTGACGGATGAACACAATATTTCATTGTTAGTGCGAAATGCTAGGGACAACATCAAGAACTAATAAGTTATGTCCTAAACGTTTGTAAACATAAAGTTACACAACCTACTTTTTTAAGTGAATGATTTTTGATTTTTTCAGTCGATAATGTTGTAGTCGATATGTTATTACTTTTTGTTGTTATTTGTTATTATTTTTTTTATTTTAACCTGAGTAACTGTGTTGTATAAACCCAAAAGGAATTTTTGTCATAGATTAAAGATTGAAATCACAGAAGAATATTGTGCTAATTTCAAATTTATATCAACTTTCTGCCAAAAGTAAAATGGAAAATTCTTTGCCTACTAATAATTCTAACCGATTCTTTTTAGTTTATCTATGAATATTAATATGATCATAGTAATAATAACAATATGATTCATAATTAGCAATATTGTAAAATTGCTCTTGATATAACAAGTTGCATCAAGAATTTTCAATAATTTCGTAATAAAAAAATAGATTCAAAAAAGTTAGAATCAGAATTAATTGCAGGTATTACTTTCTGAGCCAATTGTTTTTTTTTGTAATAAGTAGAACATTATGTGTCCAATATTTGAAACAATAAAAATAAACTAGATAAACAGTAGATCGGTTGTGAATTCAAATTTTATCCTTTTTAAATCTAAATATCTAGTAAAACAAATTTTTGACTAATTCCAACATGATTTCAAACATTCCTGTCCACATTGAATAACCTATGAATACAAAACAGGTGATTAATAACTGGTACAAAAAAATTAAACATCACATAGAGAGAAAACTTATTTAACACAAAAAAACTAATACTTTGGAAAGACTACAGTAGCAACAAAGAATGGAAATTAGAAAATTAATTCAACATGATATAGACTATTCACAATAACATAATTCTTGAAATGTCAAAGTTTTTCAGTTGGTTACACTTATTAAGTTGCAATACCTGACTTTCAAACCTCAAATCAGAGACACCTAACCTAGAAAATCGCTAAACACCAGTTATAAATCACTCTGTATATAAATAAAAAAATTAATATTGGCATATTTATTGTACGCATCTTCTTTTTTGTGTTTGTTGAAATTCGTTGTGTTGTACGTTTCAAAATGGCTTCGAAAAGCACCATTTCTCGAATAATTAAGACTTTTAGAAGTTAGGTTAGGTTGGAAGAATTATTTCGATAAATTATACTAATAATTAGTTGCGGATATCTTGATCGTAATTCTTCAAAACGGGGCTCTCGAATGACTAGCTTACTAAAATTTCCTCAAAAACAAAAAACATCTCGAAGGCAAAGAGCATAACCGCAAAGATCCGAATATTAGACCAATAGAAGTACATGTAAAATAAAAAGTTGACCGAATAATATAATTTAAGTATAATCTTTACTATTAAATTACATTTAATTAGTACACGATAAAGGGGGGGTGAAAGAAGAGACAATAAACAACTTATCCGATAATTAAATCATTTTAGCTACAATATACCAATTCTCTCGTAGTCTCTCGTAGAAAAATACAATTAACCTATTACCTGTACAGTTAGATAACTTAACAATCGGCGTACGCCGTTTCCATCCAAAAACAAAAAAATCTTAAACATTTACAACAGGTTGCAGACGCTCACTGGAGGCTAACACAGAATACCACGATCGACAGTTATGGGTGTCTTGGAGACGGGGGTGTGAGGTAAGCGGCGACAGGTTGTGCCGCACTGGGCGCAAAGGCAATTCGCTGTGACAGCGAAAGATCGGACTGGGGAATCACCGTAACCGTTCAGGCTGTCGCTGGTGAACGTCGAACGCGGGCTTTGAACGGTGTTGTCCGAAGCCGGTAGAGACTTACGCTGACTGAGGGGTGTCGTTTTCGGTGTCGTCGTGATCACGTCGGAGGTCGATTTTAAGGTTAGAGACGGCAGGATGTGGCTCTTCGGCGATATCCAATGGTGCTGCAATAGCTCTTGTACTGTGGGCCGTTTTCTGTAAGAAAAAGATTTGTTTTTTTAGGGTGTTGTTACGAAAGTTGTTTAATATAAATAAATAGAGTTTCAAGATAAAATATTTATTTCAAGATAGGTGGCAGTGATGTAAGTCAAATACGACGATTTATCTTCTACTCATAAATTCCATTTTATATCAAATATTTTAAATGTATTTGACAACTGTGGCGATGTGAACTGTCACAATCAACTGTCAGATATGCAGGTGTTGGCAGTAGCTTTGAATAATAATGACAGTTCCTTCGAATAAAGAAGTCATGATTTAAAAGAACTATCAGTATTATTCAAAGCTACTGTTATCATTATCATCGGCATATATCATGTAGATATAGTAAAAACTGACTATTTTTTTTTCATTCGAACAACACAAAGCCAGGTAGAATGTTAAAAATAATTTATATGGAATAATAAATTATTACTTAAATTATACAAGGTTCTAATTTTTTCCTCATTTTATTAAAGATAATATCATTCTGAATAAAGAGTTACATATGAACGTATTTTGTTTTTGAATTGCTTAAAATATGACAGCCTTTTGAAATATTAATACAAAAATAATAAGAACTAACTAAGAACACAAAAAAATATAATAAGTAATATAGTAATACATATTACTCTTTTCCACATTTTTTATAAATTAATTGTTATTTGGAGTAAGGAGTCTTATATTTTGGACTTACCGTTTTTTCAAGTCCTTAAAAAAATCTTTAAGTCTCTTTGACTCTTTAAAATACGGGTTAAATAATTATTTAGGCTTTCACGGCCAGAATAAAAATACTGCTTTGTTAATATTTTAAAAGGCAGAACTTTTTAAGTAATTGAAAAACCAAGTAACTCCATATGCAACTTCTTGCTCAGTAGGTTTGCATTATAAACACAAATATAAGAAGACGAAATGTAAACATAACAAAATAATTGTTTATGGTTTGAAATATTAGTAAACATGTTAGATTACATAGGCTTTCACGGCCAGAATTATTTAGAAAATAAATTGCTTCCGGGTTATGCAGTGCGTCAAAATTCGTAATTGCTGACATTTCGCGAACCATGTTGCTCGCTTCTTTAGAGCTGACTTGAACTATGACTTGAACCACGAACTGAATGAACTGAATACAGTATTATATACAGGATCATTATAAATGATTGTAGGCAAAGTAGCCCATGCCTGTTAGAAACTTTTTTCCCACTATACACAAGCAACTGTCAAACTTGAAATAGGTTATGCAACCAATTTAACTTTTACGTGTAGAACAGTGGTATTCCATTCAAATAGAGCGGCAACCAGAAATTTACATTTGATATCATGACCTACGTCGACTACAATCATTTATAATGACCGAATGAAGAAGCAAGTAACATGGTTCGCGAAACGTCTAACAAAAGTTAGGTTATGTTTTCATTTCTGCTTTCAAAACATAGAATTTGGTGAGGGAATTTGCAATTGTAAATAAATAGTTACAACATAAAATATGTGGTAGGTACTGGAAATAAAATATGTGGTACATCTATACCTTTATAATTCACATACACTGGTTCACATACACAAAGTAGTAGTAAAAATTACCTTGGATTAACTACGAGCGCTGATTTGATAAAGTCTATAGCTGCACTGGAGACGTCGCCGAAATGATCCGGCTCGAACGTCAGAAGACATTGCGATATGTTGAGATATGTCTGCTGTTTCGTCTCGGCCCCAAATGGCGTATACCCCGATAGCAAAACGTATGCCAGAACGCCCGCCGACCATATATCCGTCGATAAACTAATTGGTTCGTAACTTAAAACTTCCGGTGCCACATAATCAGGAGTACCTAAAAAAAGAGAAGAACAAATATTATAAATAGAAACAAGTTGAATGTGATTTTAGAAATAGTGTCTAATCTAGGATGTATATTACTGAAAACGAATAGTATTCTTTTCACAAGTAAGTAAAGTACTCGATAGTATAAGTATTCGTTTCACAAGTAAGAATAGTATTCGATGCTAAAAATATCTACTGTTCCGTTCGGCCAAAGGAAAACAAAAGTCATTACCTACTAATTTTGATACACCTTTCATTTCACGTTAAATTGGCCCAAAGTTATCAAAAATGTTGCATAGCCATACATAAAGCAACATAACATTGGATTAAAGCGTGCAATTATTGCGAATTTGGGATGTTTTAAATCTTCACAATACATACAATTCGTTTTTGAAATGCTTGAATTTACTTAGTAATTTTTGTATTGCTCAAATATTTTTTGTTTTGTTCAAATATTATTTGTATTGGTCAAATTTTTTATCATTACCATTTTATCAAATGCCTACAATATAGCACGTTCTATTTTATATATTCCGCATATAATTTTGATGTCTAAATTTAACTTGCTGTATGGGAGATGGGTGCCCATTAGGGTGGTTCAAAAAGTTTTGATTTTTAACCGTGCTTGTCGAGGCCTTAAATTTACATGGGAAAATGCATGGGAAGAAGTCATTTTTTGGTATTTTTCAATTGTTTAATGGTTCGGGGTGTGGGAAAACTTAAGGTTACGTAAGGACTTGTAGAGGACTTTCCAAGGAAAAATTTGAGCTATTATACATATGGATTTGACGCCCCCCAACCGATCCCCATAGTGCCCTGAAAACTACCCTTAAATGAAGAAATGTACATTCTTAAGATAATTGATCCTACTAATCATTTCAGTCTCCTTTTTCTCATAGAAATTATGACTATAAGTCTAGTGGAATGTTTATAAACATTTGTCAGTTAATTTACATTTGTTTAAAGACATTCTATTTGTATAATAATTCGATTTTCTGTTTTCTGTGTTCGAAATGGCTAATTATTATCTTACAGTGACATTATTCATTAAAAATTTCTTCCTATTGTTTAAACAATCAATTATTATTAATTTTCAACATTTTTTCTAATTATGCTAGAGGTCAGTTGTTTTTGTGACATTAACTTTTGCAAAATAAAAATTGTTTAAACAAATGGAATTTGTTTAATCAAATGTGGGTTTATAAGATAATATAGATAATAGGTTTGTTAGATATCTCGAACATAAAATTTATAAGTTAATTTCACAAATAAACTGACTTTTCTACCATAATTAGAAAATAAGTTGAAAATGAATTATAGTTGATTGTTTGAACAATAGGAAGAAATTTTGTAATAAATAGGGTCCCTCTAAGGTAATAATATCAGTCATTTCGAACTCAGAAAACAAAATTCAGAAGGATTTTCGAGAAAAACTAATTATTTAAACAAATAGAATTTGTCTAAACAAATGGAAATTAACTGACAAAGGTTTATAAACATTCCACAAGAGTTATACTAATGATTTATATGAGAAAATGAAATGATTAGAACAGTAAATTTTCTGAAATTTTTTTTTCATTTGAGTCGTTTTCAGGGCGCTGTGGCGTGGATTGGGGAAGTCAAATCCATATATATATAATAGGTCAAATTCGTCCTTGGAAAGTCCTTTATAAGGACTTCGGGGTTTTCCCAAACCCCGAACAAATATTCGAAAAATTCCAAACAATGTCTTCTTCCCATCTAAATTTGAGGCGTAGAAAGGCGCCATTAAAAATAAAAATTTCGAAGAAAAATAGATGTCCACTTTTTTTTTTTGATTTGGAAACGATTTGGAGAGGATTGTTGCTTTCTAAATAAAAATAACCACTCTAGGGTCTACAAGGGAAAGAGTGCTATGTAATAAACATAATACCAAAATGCGAAAGGTAGGGGGGCTGCCCCCCTTGCCCCCTCCCTGGATACGCCCATGTACTGATGTATTATTAAAAACTAATACTATTCTATTCATAAGTATGAACAGTATTGTGTTCACAATTACGAATAGTATTCTATTCACAAAAACGAATAGTATTCATTTCACAAAAACCGAATAGTAAGTACGAATATTATTCTTTTGGATTTGGAATGTGTCCATGTCGACAAAGGTATATAAATTAATATACTCGAAAAAAATTCCCCTATTCTTTTGTACCGGTTTCGTTGGTTACAACATCATCAGCCTAAATGTACAATTAGAAAATGTTGGTACGAAAATAAATAAATAACAATTTAACAGATTACTCACGGTCAGGTAATTAAAAACACAAGCAAAGTAAAATGCGTGTGCCATGTGTGAATGGCGACAGACAATTGACATACAGCTGGAAGTTAGCGAGAGGGATAGCGAAAGTAGTGAAAATTTGGTTCCAGGTAGGCAACTTAAAGTTCATAAATTAATAAATTATTGTAATGTAAACATGCTTTTGTTGGAAGTCTAATTGATCATTTAATAAAGTTATGTTGTGGTTTCTTTTAGGTTTTTCTATCTCGAGTTGTTCTAAAACGTAGTTTTTGTAGCTTTTATTACATTTGTGAAGAAGTGTAGGTTCGTTGTATTTTATACAATGACCTGTTGAAAGTTTGTGTTGATAAATGTTAAAAGAGGTTCTAGATCTGTGTTCCGCTATCCGTTTTGCCAACTTCCTTCCGGTTTGACCTACATAAACAGCATCACAATTACAGCATTTGACTGAGTACACTCCAGACTCATCCATAACCGATTTAGGGTTTTTGACATTTGAAAGTAATTTGTGGATAGCAAAATTATGATGGTAAAATTTTGTTAAGTTTTAAATTAACGTTAATGTAAGTGAATGGTTTACATATTTTGTCTTGGGTTGTTTTTGGTATGTAAAGTGGGTCAGAGGTGTTAACGATTTGTTGTAAAAGACGATTGATGTGTTTTAAAGGGAAACGTTTGTTTGAAGCAAGGTTATAAATGTAATTTAGCTCATCAAGTATAGTATTCTATTTAAAAAGAAAAACGAATTGCGTTATATCCACAACAAAACGATTACTATCCTTTTCACAAGTACGAATACTATTCTACTAGTAAATAACGACTACTACTCACTCTAACGATTCAAATACACAAATCCTCACCTAACAATGCTCGCACTTCCGTACCGGGCTCCAGAAGCCTAGACACTCCAAAATCGCACAGTTTAATATCGTCGCAGCAGTCCTCCACCGTCAGCAGGAGATTCTGCGGCTTCAGGTCCAGATGGGCGATGTTCTTCTCGTGGAGATAGGATAGGCCCTCGAGTATCTGGCGCATCGCTCGCCTCGCCTCGACCTCCGTCAGGCAGTGGTCGCTGTCGAAGATGCGCTGGAGTTCGCCGCCAGCGGCCAACTCGAGCACCAGCACGACGTCCGCGTTCGTCTCGTATACCTCGTGCAGGCGGACGACGCGGCTGCTCGAGGCGCAGTTCAGGAGGACGCATATTTCGTGGTATATCTCGGGCGTCATGTCGATGGCGCGCCGTCGCTTCTTGATGTACTTCGCCGCGTATTGGACGCCGGTTGTCTTGTGCGACGCGCGTCGTACGGTCGCGAATTTGCCCCTGAAAGAAGGAGGAAGAAAAATTAGTTAGTTACTTATTTGGTTACTATTTTTTAATTTAAAAAATGCAGTTTGGAGTTTTCAATACTCGATACTTTACTATTAGTAGGATAAAACTAATAGTATTCTATTCACAAGTACGAAACGTATTCTATTCACTAGAACGAATAGTATTCTATTCACAAGAACGAATAGTATTCTATTCTAAAGTACGAATAGTGTTCTATTCACAAGTACGACTAGTAATTTATTTAAAAGTAAGAAGAGTATTCTTTTTGCAGGTAATGTCAATTACTTACTCGAAGGATTGAAAAAATACCATTGCAAAGATATGTGAATGATTTTTTGCATACCAGACTTAGATACTGAATGTCTTAGATCTTTGAGACGGTGTGTCAAGCACTCGCTGTCAATGGAGTTGGGCAAACCAAGTTATTAGGAAAGCACATATTTATTATACATTATAGAATTATCAACAGTATTAAACGTTCTACGATAAATTTAATAGGGATTAATTCATCAGTGTGTTGTATTATAGGCTAGCATTATATCTTTGACTTAGAAAATGGCGACACCAAAACCTGTAAAAATGTATGATGATGAATCTTTAAAAGAACGAATATACAATATATTTGTGTACTGTACTACACAGTGATGTTAAATACCCAGGTATTTATTATCAAGGGTAAATACCCGGGTATTCACCAAAGTGTGTATTTATAGGGGTATTTATAGATATAATATTGTCATAAAAAATAGCAGTAAAAGCAAATATTTAATTACTAAAAAAAGGTTATTCTTATAAAAATAAAAACATTTTTAAAACAAAGAATAAAAATATCAGTTTCATCTGACGATATATCAAGAGCAGCCATTTCCTTGTCATCATCGTCCATTTAATCCTGTGAATCTTCCATATTTTCTGATTCTGTTATCGAAGATTTAGCAGAAACTTATGATTATATGTTAAGTCTAGTTGGCTTTTGCCGTTGTTAATTAACTTCTTATTTTGCTATGAATCCGACTAAATGTACTCAATGTTCTTATATAACTCAAATATTGTACATTATTTGTAATCAAGAGTACATCTACAGAGTGTCCCATTTTTTTCCCGCATAACTTCTTTCCAGATAGTAAATGCCACACTGAGTAAAAAGTATCGTATGGACCTATTTGTTTCCTTTATTCGTTAAAAAATTACAACCGTTTGAAATAATTGTAATATCATTGTATATTAAATGACTTAGCTTCTTTAGGAATTGAGAAACCCAATAAGTCGGCATGAAAGAAACTTTATACAGAATGACAATTACTTGTAGAGAAACAAATGTCTAAAAAGTATCATATGTAATTTGTTTTCGTTCATTTGCTTATTTAGTTTATTTTTAATATTTTGAATTTTTTACTTAATTTTATTTACTTTTAATTTTGTTATGGGTGTTGATTGTGCTCTTTCTTAGTTTTAGCATTGTTTGATATGTAGTTTATTGTTTATTTTTCTTTATTTAGTATTATATATTTCAAGCGGCTGTTTCACTATCTATTCACTATCCAAAAATAATTCTTGCGGGAAAAAAGTGTTACACTCTGTATAAATAACTCTGAAATGTTGCGTTTCATTTAAAAGTTATGTAATCTGGAAATCTTTACTAAATTAATTGTGTACACTACAGAGTGCGGTTTTAGAATAATTGATATAAAATATAGACACAAATGAGAAAAAATTTATTATAAGAGTAAAATATCTCAATTTTAAAAACTACTAAAAAATTTTATTTGAAGAAGCTGTTTAGAAACACTAGATGGCATTAAATACGAAATTGTATTCTCCTAAACTTTTTCTGAAGTAAAATTTTCAGAAAAATGATAGTAAGAATGTTTCCCATTTGTGTCCAAGTTAGTGCCGGTACTATGTATCTTTTTATAAATTAATTGTTACTCTGGGTAAAATGTTTCATATGGACTTGTTTTTCAATTCATTCAAAAGTTAAATAAGTATTCGTATCTTGAAATCTTTTAAAGTAACGCATACAAATGATTGAATTGTTAGAATTTACTTTGTCTTAGTGGAGAAGTGTTGAGAATCAATTATATTAACAAATGGCGTTGACCCAAAATCTCTTCCTCCTGCCAATTGGAAGATCCTGCATCGTAAAATTAAGCATTCAGCGAGATGCACTTTAAACAATATAATTCGATCCCACCAGCCAATTACGACATGATTTCATTGCATTCATTGTTTCGTAAAACCCCCAGCTCTTATACATTCAATTGTAGTAAAGAGTCCAACAGTTCATAAACATATCCCACGCGTGATATGTGCTTTTCAGAAGTGCTATCAAACAATTCCATGTGTGAATGGCCCTGGTCCATAAAACACTCACTTAGGAACATTGCAGAAGGGGCATAATTGGACGCCGTTCGACTTTTGAAATACAACAAACGAATTGTGTTACTTGTACACACATTTGCTAGGTCAATTATCTGTGTTTCAATGCGAGTATTGTGTACCTATTTACTATTTCTAGTGGCACATCACCTTTTGGATAGATCGCCGATCGCCTTCTCGGTAGATTGCTTATTGATACACACATAAAAATACGGAGTTGAATTTAACACCGATTCAACTCCTCTATGTATTTCCCTCGCGACCGTTTGGGAATGTAGTGAAATCAGACGGATTTAAATTTTAGCAGAGTACATTCACTCCGTTTGTAGTAAGCGCTTATCCGTCAAGGAGTAAAAAATATATCTTTAGGGAGTAGGAATTTATCACCTCGCGAATGTTAAAATTATCCTAACGGAGTTCAATATTTCTGCTCTAGTAGTGAAATATATTCGTGCCGATGTTTGTAAACTCCGCTGAAGTATAAAAATTACCCTGTTGGGAGTTATACTTTTCTTAAAGGAGTTATATAATGTAGTTAATATGTATCAAAGGGAGTTACTATATTCCAGGGTTGTACTTACCTTTATTAGGAATATTACCGGGGCGTAGTCAAAAACATAAGTAAATGTGAATCGTTTATTCTTCTAAAATACATATATAAATAAATAAAATACTGTATTCTTAAAGTAAACTTACTTAAATTGTATTTAATAATGTAAATATACAGCAAGTTAAACAGTGAACCTATATTCTATTCTATAATTTCATAACTGCTAAGAATATATAAATCATTTTCATTATTATAAGGAATGAGGCCATCATACGGAACTATATGTTCTAAACTTTCAAAACAAATAACACATTGCTCATCGATTTCATGTTCCTGTATTTTATATGCTTCATACTACTCAGAGTAAGTTACAGTTTTATAATACTTACAAATAAAATAAATTTTTGTATTGTAACTCCTCGTTCACTGTGCCATATAAAGTCGACTAACAACTCCTTGTCTATTTCATAATTAGCTGCATCATAGTATTTGATATCTTCATATCTTGCTTCCTCTACCTATTCCAAATATTTTTGCACCTGTAGAGAAAAAATGTGCATAATAGCTATACTTATTGAAAAAAATGTATGCAAATATTTGTTGTTGTTTATGTTTTCTGTTTCCTAATATAACTTACCTGTCGTATTAACTGCCTCGAAATCTAGGACATCTTTCACAATTCTCACCCATTTTCATTGTCGTATTTTACGCCGATGAAAATGCTCTGCTCCATTGTGAACATAATAACATAACAAACGTACATCACAGCAGCCCACGAAGGTATGTGCGAAAAAACGAACACGAACCAAAGCCCGAATACTGCAGAGGGGGCGACAACCTGTCGCCACTTGTTGACGGGTATATTTCTTAAAATCCTTTACACTTTACAGATTAAATAATACGATTTCCGAATATTAGTAACTCCGGACACGGTGTTAGAGAGTAACGTCGTACAGAGAATTAATGTTTACTTTTGGGAGTTTTATCACTCCGTCAGAATGTTGGTCATATTTTAACACCAAGCAATGTATTTTTTCGCTTTTGTCGTTATTTCAACACCCTGCGCGATGTTCACTTTCATTTCACCGCGCCAATGAAAATTTTCACCGCGCCGATGAATATTTTCACCGATTTGGATATCAACTATTTACAACTCCCTGTTATGTAGTTAATTTACTCCGAAAATAAGTAAATTAACAATTATTGGTGTAACTTCCAACTGATTTTCGGTGAAAAGTTCACTCTTTTCGGCATTGATTAACTCCGTCCAAGTTTACTCCGTAAAATTTTTATGTGTGTAGTATGATTTTATGTCACATGATTTCATAATCACAAAATCAATTTACTTCTAATTTACATCAAATATGCAGCATTTTAGATTCCAAAATATTATGGTCGGTATTCAAACTATTAATTTATTATTCACCCGACCGGGCCGGTATTTCAGACTTTCGGGTGGTGCCGGTAAAACCATCTGAAAAGCCGGTAATGATTTTTTTTATTTATTTATACCATACCTAAAAATGTACCTAACTATACCCTGCACCCTGTACGACAACTCTGTTTTCAAGCACCAAATATGATTACATATAGAATTATTGATCAACAAATTATCGAAAGCACCCTTAAAAGGAAAAACATTATTTACAAATTTACTATGGTATATGAATATAAGAGGACGGAACTAAGAGTATTTATTTATGGAAAATTAGCGCCTTAAAAATAAGCAGAAAATTAGCTACTGAAATGAAGACAATGAGAACCACACAAAAAAAATATCTTAAGTTAAAATAAAAACAGTAAAATAATATTTTTATTACTATTATTATAATTATATTTGTTTATTTTGTTATATTACGTGTCTATTGGTTATCCCAATGAAGTTAGTTGAAATGGAATTCCACGTTTTATGTGAGCGAATAAAAAAATCTGATGTACCCAGACACCAGACTTAATCATCCTTTACAGCACTGTCAAACGTTGATGATCTGACAATAGAATCAAAATCTCTGTCAAATCCTGGCAAACTAGTAATCCAAATGCGGGCGATCTCGATCAAATAAAATCTTTTGAGTAGTCGGGTTAGCGCTGGATCGAATAAAAACGGCTAACGCTTCACTAAACTATTTATTGCACAGAGCGACCAATAGTAATAAAGTTTGCTCATGCAGCTAAACTATTAATTTTACCAAAAAATGTCAGACATAAATTTTACAAAATTTCCTCTACTTTAATTTTTTTTGGGATGTTGCCACGTGCACAAAGCCTGTTGGCTTGTCTGTGCGGCGGGCGTGGAGACGGAGTATTTTTAAAATCCCTGCCTAACCTGGGCTTGAACCCTGGGCTTCATAGTGGAAGGCATTCGCCTTATCCACTAGGCCACCTCCGCTCCAAATTATTTAACTATTTTGACGAAATTACAGAAATGGCTGTTCAATTGCAAAAGCGTTAAAAAATGCTAAGAGTAAACCTCCGGTTCCTTTGGACGCTTGAACAAAACTTCCTTCAGCTCTAAGTTTAGTCTGAAACTTCTAAATATGAAGTTTCGTCTTTTCGCTACAACTATTATTATATTACTATATTTTATGAAAAACATTTTAGTCGATTGATGAACAAAATTTAAATTAGTTTTGATGTATTGATGGATCTGTTGGTTCTTCCAACTATTCGTAACTTACAGCAAGAAGACAGAAGACAGTAAGAAGATCTTAACGAAGAAAATAACACGTGCTTTTACTTGTCAAAATAAATCTATCTTTTTATTTCTATCAATAAATAATTATTGCGAAACAACCAAAATACAAATTATGAAAGTGTCAGTTAGCAAAGGTCAACTATGATCTTGACGCAACAGATCTATGAATACCACTCTTAAAGACCAGCATACAGCTCTGGTTAAATAATTAGATATTCTGTTCAAATTTCGGTAAAACACAACAATTAAAACAACCTGTTTAAAACATGTTAAAAGCAAAATATTAGTGTTAAAACATATTTAAAACGCTGTTTTAAAACAAAGTGTTTTAATTATAAGAACCATCTGCGCTATTTTGACATTTTCGGGATATATCGGAATTTTCGGGATTATGCAGAATAGAAAAATTGTCGGGATCCCGAAATTTCGGGATCCTAGACTTGCTTGCTATTGTTAAGCAACGCGTTGTGTTGGATTGTGACCCTTTCACATAAGGCTCTGCTTTTGTGTCGAAATGAAGCCTAACTATTAAATTAAAGACGGTTAAAAGGCCGTTTTGGATCAATTTTAATAATATAGATCAATATAGAGTTTTTCGCGCTTTGAATACCTAAAAAGGACTATCCAAATTTGGATTTGCGTGACTTATAATATACGGTATTGGGAGGTATATTTGATAAATAAAACTAACAAAAACTATTATGAATAAAAAAACTACTTTTCCTTTGTTTTCTTTAATTTCTTAGGTACCGATTTCGTTAATTAAAACATGATTAGCTTAAATCCACAACTCGAAAAATGGTGGTAATAAAAAAAATAAATAATAATTTAACATACAGGGTCCTGCAGCTCAGCTCCCGTCTTCTGTAGCTCAGTTACTAATGAAGCTAAGAGTTTGACATTTTGCAAGCTTACCCTGTACAGGGTGTCCCAAAAATGTGCAACGCCAACGTGATATATTTTTTTAAATTCCATGCTATATATTTTTTTACACATTTGGAAGCCTGTTATGGTTGCCTACATACCACCAAAATTTTATTGAAATCGGTTGAGTGACTGCAGCGCAAAAAAATAAAAACAATAGAAAATTGATTTTGCATCGTTGGCTTTAAAAATCAATAAAAATCACAAATTGCACCTCGTTAATAAAATTTTGCGACGTCCTTATTAAGTTAGATCTAGTAGTCTCGTTAACCAAGTGTCATTGATCCAAATTATACAGGATGACCAAAATCTAGTGACAAACTTGTCAAACTTCAAAGCGTGTTATTGTTCTTATTTTAAATTGGAACCCATACATTTTTTTAGGTGAAACGATGCAGAATTAAAAAAATAAACATTGTTTCTAAACACAACCCCATCACAATTCCCAATATTTTAAAAGTTATTCGCCAAAAACTCATTTTTCAACGTTTCCAACGGCAATTGTAGGTAATAAATATCGTACGTGGCGTTGAAAAACAATTTATTTCATAAAATATAACACAGAGAAGTATTTTTTATTTGAGTGTACTTAATTAAGTAGTTGTTCGAAATGTCTTCCGTGCTCTTCGAGGCACAAACGAAGACGAGTATGAAATGACCTCGCCACTGCTCTTAATAGGTCGGGCGTGTAATAGTTAGAAATGCATCTTTCTTGCATGGTTTCTGGTGTTGTTGGAGGTTCAGCATAAACCATGTCCTTAACGTAGCCCCACAGGAAGAAATTCAGTTTCGTTAAGTCCGGTGATCGAGGAGGCCACGCAACTGGTCCTCCTCTTCCAATCCACCGATTTGGGAAGATTTCGTGAGCTGGTGCCTGACATGTAACGAGTAATGTGCTGGAGCTCCATCATGTTGCAGCCACATTTCCACCCTTACCGCCATAGGTAAATTTTTAAGTAAATTTGGCAATTAAACAACTACTTAATCAAGTACACTCAAATCTAAAATATTTCTCTGCGTTATATTTTATGAAATAAATTGTTTTTCAACGCCACGTACGATATTTATTACCTACAATTGCCGTTGGAAGCGTTGAAAAACGAGTTTTTGGCGAATAACTTTTAAAATATTGGGAATTGTGATGGGGTTGTATTTAGGTTGTATCCATTTTAAAATAAGAACAACTTGTTCAAAATGTATAAACTCCAACGCCGACATTGTTCTGTGCCGGGCTGTATCAGCAGGTGAACAGTAACTCCTGATAATATTTTCTTTACATTGCCGACTAGCGAAATGAGAGATGTTTGGCTTCAAGTTTCAATGATCTAATCATCTCTCAAAAAAGTTACCTTTATTCGTTGTCAAACAACAGGGTCGCCAACCGTCAACTTGGCCGATCAGCTGTTCGAGAGCTGTCCGCTGTTGCCACCGCTACTAGGGATCGGTAATCATCGTGTATTTCCGAGGGTGGTCGGTGAATTCAAACGAAATGCACTTTTAATTGCAATTATCTTATAGAAAAACTAAATCAAAAAGCTCATAGCTTAACTATGTGAATCCTCATAAATTATACAATAGGTTAAACCGAATATCTGCTTAAATTTTGACATGACCGGAATACCCTATTCTACCCGATCATTTAATAAAGTTAAATTGTGGCTTCCTTTATGTTTTTCTATCTCGAGCTGTTCTAATAAATCTAATTTGTAGTTGTTATTGCATTTGTGAAAGTGTAAGTTTAGGTTGGTCTGTTTGAACCAATTTTCCGCTATTCCTCTTGCTAACGTCCAACCGCATGTCAAGTGCTACCTCATCATTCACACATGCCACACGTTTTTCGCTTATGTTTTTAATTACCTGACCATTTTTCTAACTGTAGATTTAGGGTGATGTTTTACATAACGAAACCGGTGCCGAAGAAATTGAAGAAAACAAAGGAAAAGAGGGGTTTTTATTCATTAGCTTTACATATATAGAGTAGGTGTCAATTATCGTTGTTGTATCTGTGTTTCAAAGCGAGTATTGTGCGCATATTTTCGAATAGTTGAGGGCAAGTATTTAGGTTACTTCCGCGGTAAATACTGCAATAAATCAGTGCGGACAGTAACTTGCGCTGGCACAAATGCTGCTAGGGCATTTTTCCAAGAGTACAGACGCCATCCTTGCAAGTTGCACCGGCCGGCTCGCGTTCCGCCGAATACCTGCGCGCACAGGTTTAATTTAAGCAGACATTACTAAGAATATACACAGGCGGAGGAATGCCGCATACCGAAAACTATTTGGCGCCTGTTGTGGCTTCTTTCGGCGCCCCGAAAATCCCGATTTGGGCGCGTTTAATAACCTAACCCGCGCGCCTCAGGCACAAATTTGGAAATCGGACAAAGGAGGTGGTATTTTTAGGGCGTCGCACATAACCGGTACTACTAAATTTTTCGTGTTGCCCGATGTCGACGAAGACTGGAGAGGCAGGTTACCACTGTGACTCATGCCGAGATCTTTTCAAGTATCCCGATTTGGGG
Source organism: Aphodius sticticus (assembly GCA_963966075.1). NCBI lineage: Eukaryota > Metazoa > Arthropoda > Insecta > Coleoptera > Scarabaeidae > Aphodius > Aphodius sticticus. Next base: position 70,022,395 of record OZ014509.1, read on the forward strand.
CCCCCAGGCCGGTGTGGGCTTTGCTGCGCCGGTGTTAAATTCGCATTCGCACGTTATTTTCTGATAATTGCTAAAACGACAAACGATATTGTCCAATAAAAGTTTGTTTACCAGGAGGCAACCAAATGTTTATCTACTGATTCATTGATATACAATTTCTTGACATAAAATGTCTGTTGTCTAAGATATAAAGTGCTTGCTAGTTGATCTAGGTATCAGATTAGTGGCTCCATTGCTTATCAGTTCTTTAAGTTTTTAAAAGATTTTCTTGTTGTTTCGTAACAAATATATTAAACAAATTTTTCCCAATGAATTCAACACAATCAAACTATCTTTTTTTTGTTATTTTATGAAAATGTTGCTAATTATTGGGATAAAAAATTTGATTTTAGTGACAAGATCTTGATGTCCAAACTTATATTATCCTTAAATCATATTAGTTACATTTAGTTATGAGTTACTCTTCGAAATAGGCACTGAATATTATCGATTGTTATTGATTTTGACACTCTATGGAGAAAGTGTAATAAAACCAGTTGTTAAGATGCCACACAGTTACTAGTTCAGTCATAGAAAAGTAGAGTAAAGATTTCTTGGCAAATAGCGAATTCCTGTACATATTTGCTGAAAATTATTCAACTTATGTTTTCTATATAGGGAACAGGGACCTTCAGGTAAGACTAATTACCACTAATTACCAATGCATGAATCAATAAGAAAAATTTAAAAAAAATTAAATTTTCGAAAATTTATCCAATCGAGTTGAAATTTTGTATGTGGATAGATTTCAGTGACAATGCATGAATCAATAAAAAAAATCTGTAACATTTTCCTCAACCTCCACAAATCTTCAAAATTTTTTGTTTTGGAATTTTTGTTTATAAAGCCTAGTCTTTAAAAGATATATTTTTTACATAAATCTATTTTAGCTTTTCATGCAAAGATTTCACCCACTACGCTCGAAAGTTGCCATTGTCGAATCACTATTAGTAGAGCGCTGAGAGAGCTGAGAGCTGACTACATCGTATATTTTCTAATATCTGAGAGATACTGTTTTAGTTCATGTTGTGAACTTGTGTTTACCCATCAGTTTTATATATTATCAATTTTATGTATTTACCAAAATATACCTACTTTTGTTTTTTTTATTTTTTTTTAAGTTTCATGGCTAAGGAGTGCCAGTTATTTTTGACATGTGTCCTGGAGCTTTTCACCCTTGTCCTGCGAACTCGATATTTGGACCTGACAAACCCTACCCATAACGTAAAAATGGTTCAGATCAGATCAATAGTCAGCAAGATAATGTTACATACACTAAATACTCATCTTTAGACATCGTTTTTTGGCAATTACTTCCTTCTTTTGTTCTGGAGGGAGTAAGAGTTAGGATACAATTGCTAGATTTTGTAACCACGTAATAAAAAGTTGGGCGTTTTCGATATATGTTCTCCAGTAGAAAAAGTGCTCAATATAACTTGGGAAGTGGATTCAAAAATTTCAGATCTCTGTCATTTTAATTGCTCAGATAAAACTGGTAAGTATCATAGACTCACCCCGTATAGACTATAGATTATTTATCTGCACCCATAGACATACCTTGGCTATCTAATAGACCCAAAAATTATATTAATCAAACATTTATTTAACATTAATAAATTAGAGATTTATGTATGTATTCTAAATTCTAGTAACCAACACCGTTATAGATTTTTTTTGTAAATACTTTCTATTGCACCTAGATTTACAAATGTGTAATGAATTAACGATAAGATATACTTATTTTTTAATCAAATACAACTTACACTTCGTGGAAATAGATTATCTTAAAACTGTTTGCACCCGTAATTCTATTTAAGGAATTACTAGTATTACCGGCGCAGGCATTACAACACAGAGTGTGTTTTATTGAGTACAGTACAGCCTAAAATAAAACAACGAAAGGATCAAAAAAAACTTCCCAAACTCCTCAAATTTGATAACCATTAATTTCATCTTTGCCCAGTCGTTTTCCGCGTACCAAACCGGTACTTTGCAAATTAATCTCCAATGATGACAGCGCTTAACACAACCGCGGGTTCAAAGTCATCAAAATAAAGGCCAATTTTCAGCGCTTCTTGCCGTAAAAGTGACTTTTATAGTAGCCACATGTCACGTTGTTGTTGCTTGTTAACGGACACGCTGATGGCACAATACTCACAACGTTTCTGAAGCTGAACTGACGCCAATTATCGTGTAAAGAGTAATTATACGCGCCCGTACTGTTCTTTGTCGTCCTACAATGTATCGCCATTAGGAACAGACAATGTCCGCAACCGTGGTCGTGGTATGACCTTCACGACATATGCTCATATTATGCTCATTGTCGGGCAAAGCAAATGCGTAAACCGCAATAGTGTGGTCGGGCTAGGATCTGAGACATACGAGGCAAGAAAGTACCTCGACCCCGGAAGTGAACCATACGCGGTTCCTAATTGTATAATAATGTATGAATTATTATTTTGGTTTGCACTCTGCTTACTAACCGATTTTTTTTTTAATAAGTTATCTTTCAATTTGGCAGCATTTTCTGTTTCAACATTATATTGGAAAATCTTTCTCACAGAGTGCCCTCTACACAGAGGAAACAATTTCTTTTACAGTAAGAAACTTTATTTAAGTCAAATATACATGACTGTTAAATATCAGCAAAGGAACTTTAGTTTGAAGTAAACATTTTTGGTTAGTTATATCAAAGCAGGAATTTGCTTGATACAGCAAAATATTTAATTGTTATTAACATATAATGTTTTAGGACAGAGAAATATTATATTGTATGTAAAATTAGTTAGTTGTATCAAAGTTCCAATTCGTTTGATACAGCAAACTATTTCATTTGTTACTAACATATATTGTTCTACTCCAAAGAAATATTCTATTGTAAGTGAAATTAGAAATTATTAAATTAATTGTTTATATATTTAATGTTATCATATACAGTGTGTCCACGAAAGTCCGCACCATATGGAAAAAATTTTTATTGTGTATTTCTCAGAAAATTTTATTCTTTATAAAAGTTGGCGGCTCATATGAAACCAAAACTGCAATCATCAAATATGTAAATTTCCGTGTCATATACCGAGCGATTCAGAATATATGAACTTGTGATAAGAGTAAAGTACCTTTATTTTCATTATTATCGATAAACTTTATTTAGAAATGTTGTTTAGAAGTAAAAATTATATTCAAATATAAAATCAGAGCCCCACCTACCTTGAAAAAAAATATTTTCAGTTTTTTCCTTAATTATTACTCTTGTGACAAATATTAGTAAATGCCAATGGTACTAAAAGGTTCTTTTTAATCTATTTTTTGGAAATTTGAATACATTTTTTATATTTTTTGTTATTTTGGTATGATAAGTAATGTTTATTTAGAACTAGCACAAAATTACTCATTTTCTGGGTGCGAAGTTGATATTTCACCCTGTAGATATTAATATATCATACAATAACTAATTCAGCAGCGTGTCTTAGCTTTTATTCAGTTAATATTAACGACTGTGGATAGGTTTCTAATAGTAGTTATCCATCTACAGCGAGCGATTCTCAAGTGGTGGGACGCGCGGTACTACCACTTATGAAATTTTATTTTCACTGATAATATTTTAATAAAATTAACTAAAGCATCACACATCTATTGTTTCTTGAATTAATTATGACTGATTTGCCCGTTATTAAGTTAATAACTATTATGAATATGTTATTAATGCTAATTTATTATCTATGAACTAATTTTATTTCTACTACTTAAAATGTTGTATAGTTTGGTCTAAATGATTTATATCTCTAAATGGTCGGTGTTTGGATACGTTATTTTTTACGTAAATCCACAAAAACAAATTTAACGGGGTAAAGTCGGGGGATCTAGGTGGCCAGGATATTGGTTCCGAATTTCTGCCTATCCAGCGATGGCCAAATTTATGATTTAAAAAGTTCTAGACAGAGTTTATATTGTGTATATGGGCGCACCATCAAGCAGGAACTAAATTAACGCCCGTTGAATTAACGGCAAAAAAGGTGACAACTTTCTGTTCAGGAACTGAAGATATAATTCCCCATTTATATTTTGACGAAAAAAAAAGGCCCAAATATTTGATTATTCAAATATTAGGCATATTAGTCTTAAAATGGTACTGATCTCGGCATTCTATTGTAAAGTTCGTGTTTTCATGTGTCCACCACCGGCAATTTTCTGAAGAAACAGCATCTGTCCAAAGAATATTTAAAAAAAAAACTTTGCTCTCTTTCATATTCACCTCAAACCAGATGGTATAGTCATACCTGATGTCGAAGTCTCTTTCTTTTAGTGTAGGCTTATAAATTTTGGTTTATAAGGGTGATACTTGTTTAGTTTTATTATTTTATGTACTGTTGATTTACTGCATTGGCTGTGTGAAGCAATTTGTCGAACACAAGTCGTTTTATGCTCGATTACTTCTTGCAACACTGGCAAACTTGTTTCCTCATTTTGGAAACATATTTTTGTGGGGTTTCTTGAGCTATTTTCAACAGACCCAGTCTCTTTGATTTTTCTCATTATCCTGGAAATGGTTGAATGGGCAATTTGGTTGTGTGGATGTCTTGAAAATAGCAGCAACATCTCGGTGCGGTCTATTTTCTCCATGTATTAAAAGAATTTCAACTTTTTGTTGGAGTGTAAGCATGGTTTTAAAAGTTACAGCACATAAACGAACGTAAACTGTAGTGAGTACGATTAAATGGATAATGTCTGGATAATGCTTTTGTTTTTCATATCCACCTGTGATAGTGGTGTATAATTATTTTAAAATTTAAACAATGTTGCATAAAGAAAATAAACTGTTTGTTTCATATTCTTTTCTGTATCATTGGGTTGCCTATACAAGAACCTATACTTAGGTGGTTATTGGTGCGTTTTGTGCTGCTGTACATAAGAAGATACATTCTTGCATAAAATAATTGATTCAAGACACAATTGATTGAGGTTTCAGTTATGTTTATTAAGATATTATCAGTGAAAATAAAATTTCATAAGTGGTAGTACCGCGCGTACCACCACTTGAGAATCGCTCGGTGTAGATGGATAACTGCTATTATAAACCTGTCCTGTCCACAGTCAATAATATTAACTGAATAAAAGGTAAGTCACGCTCCTGAATTAGTTATTGTATGATATATTAATATCTACAGGGTGAAATATCAACTTCGCACCAAGAAAATAAGTAATTTTGCGTTAGTTCTAAATAAACATTAGTTATCATACCAAAATAACAAAAAGTATAAAAAATGTATTCAAATTTTCAAAAAATAGATTAAAAAGAACCTTTTAGTATCACTGGCATTTACTAATATTTGTCACAAAAGTAATAATTAAGAAAAAAACTAAAAATATTTTTTTTCAAGGTAGGTGGCTCTGACTTCATATTTGAATATAATTTTTACTTCTAAACAACATTTCCAAATAAAGTTTATCGATAATAATGAAAATACAGGTACTTTACTCTTATCACAAATTCATATATTCTGAATCGCTTGGTATATGGCACCGAAATTAACATATTTGACGGTTGCAGTTTTGGTTTCATACGAGCCGCCAACTTTTATAAAGAATACAATTTTCTGAGAAATACACAATAAAAATGTTTTCCATATGGTGCGGACTTTCGTGGACACACTGTATGTATTTGTTAAATTTAAAAATTTATGTTTGTTACACCTAATAAATATATGGTGAAATCAAATATAACTTCTTTCCATTCAAATGCTAAAATTTCCTTAGATTTTATATTCACAACATTATACATTTCTTTGTTATAAACTATTACATGCATAGAAAGAATTAGTCATGTTGTTGACTTTATTAAATATGATACTTAATTTAAATAAATATACGCTATAATTTAAACAAGCGTTTAAATAAATTTCTTTCCATCAATATTAGATCTGTTGGAAAGTTCTACGTCAGGTACATTGATGATATAATGGCACAATCACGGATGCTGCATAGACATGTAGGAGACCTCTCTTACGACGAGAAACTAAAGCGCCATCTATCGGCATTCTTCACATTATTTTCAAAACAACTACTTTCTTAAATCAAAACAATCGTTTGATTAAAGCAAATATTTAGGTGTTTGATATTAAAGAAATAAAGTTTCAAATAAGCAAATATTTTGTTGTTAGCAAATCATAAAAAAAAAATGTGTTTATTTGCCTCAAAACATGTAAGAAACTGAATTCTTTCTTATTAATAAAAATCTATTTACGTTAATAAAATATCTCTTTAGGGCTAATATATTTGTTTAAGAAATGGATTCTTTGATGCAACACTGTTTTTTCTCTCTGGGTATGGACGTATTCTGATTACAAATAACAGATATTTCATATTTTAGTAGTGAAAGTACATTTCTGTGTCTGAAATTACATTTTATTGTTTGTAAAACTGGTTGTCGACATGGCAACACTGTCTAGACTTTAGTACATAACTTACAATCCTTCCAGTGATTTCGCGGAACATTTCGGCGTTATTTTTATTAAAATTTTAAACAACTATGACAGCAAATCTAGAGAAAAGTTGCAATAAAATTGTATTTTAAGTGATAATAGTGTAGTTATATTTTAGATGAACATACTACTTTTTAAATTTACTGCCTTTCAAATCTTTGTTTGTGTAACATCTAATGTTATGCATTTTATTACATACTTTTATTGTAATACAGTTATATTATATTATTGAACAGCTAAAGATGTCACAAGCCATTTTATTGCATATTTAAATTTTACAGGATTAGGAGACGAACTAGTTTTTTTTTTTAAACCATTAACAACTTAACATTTACTTCAAACACTACCAGAACAATGTGTAATGTGTAATGTATTAATTAATGTAATGTATTAATTAATGTATTAAGTCTGGTTGCATTGTGTGATGTTTTACTAGCAATTTCATCTTCAATCAGCACGAAAACTAATCTCACTGTAGTCTTTGATAACTTCAAAACTACTAAAAATTCGATTCAAAGCTCAGAATGACAAAGGCTTCAGAATGGATCTACTTGAGCAGCTGGAGATCCATAAACAAAAAATGAACCCGAACATTCAATATTAAACGTACAATTGGACTTTCACATAAAACCTTTGTTCACATATTTAAAGTTTCACCCCGACTAATATAAGTTAAGAATAAATAATATACTTTCCCACCCTTTCTCTATACACCCTTCCCTCGGTATACCACTAAACAACCTCCCTTTGCTATTTAAAACTGATTTTTGAACACATGAACACTTGGTTGCCTGAGTGATGGTTTTAGACATCTCCCGTTTTTGGTTATTTCAGTTATTTTCGGTTTTGACCCTGTTTTGGCTCACAATAACTTCCGAAACACCGTAAGACAAGTGTTTGATTGTCGTCCTATTTTCTGTCAGTCGTTACTAGTCTGATTCTACTTGTTGTTACTAATGTGCTAACTATGTACCAGATGACGAGAGTGTTTATTGTCCGTAGTTATCCTCCAGATTTGACAGTAAGCCTAGCACTATTATTTAAAAAGTTACAGGTTTCGAAAAAAGTGTTCACCTAACTTTTTTGGGCAGGTTATTTTAGGGTATGTTTCGTTTACAGTTTAATCCGTGGATGTACACCGTTTAACGTAATCTAAAATTTTACGTATTAAACTAATGTTGAGAAACGCGAAATTAAGCTAAACATTAGTTTAAAGAAAGTATAGTTTAAGCTGAGATGGAAAAACTGGGCGTAAGTGAGGTTAGGTGGAGATTTATACAGACATTGGATTTACGCAAAGATTATCTTTAATGTGAAATTCATTTAAGAATGGGATTTAAGGTCATTTAATATATTTACTGATATAAGGCATTTTTGGAAATGCAATATTTGAATTTACAGATGCCAAAAAAATTGTTTAGCTTAGTCAATTGCTTAAGGATGATAACGGAAGATCGCAGAGATGATTCGAATATTGTTTACTCTGATAATACAATATATACTCATTCGTCTCATACTGAAGATTTTAGGTAGTCCGGGGAATACCACAATTCAATCTGACGATTTAAAAAAAAAAAAACGAAAAACAATTAGTAAAGGAAAACGTTTGGTAATAGTTTGCATTCCTTTTTCTTTATCATTGCTTATTACAATAAATTAACGACGCAAATGCACTCGTCGCTGCGCTTCTCGTTGGTACTAAAAGAGATAACTAGAATATTTCAAAAATAACTGGAATGTTTCAAAACAATATCTTCTTAAGTGCTAAAGTTCTTTCCTATGATACTAGATGGCGCCGCGATCCTTCACAATTTACTTTTTCCCATTCCGCGTTATCCGAGAGGAAATCTAAACCACAAACCAACATCCATTATAAAGGCTTCCTGCGTGATTCATTATGGAATTAATTAATGGCAATTTCACGATGCCGGCCAATTACAGTGCATTTAATAAACTATCTGAATGCGCAATTATAAACAAACGAGAGTGAATGCACTTACCTTGAATCGCCCATATTACTACAATGGTCTGGCAAACGCCATAGCATAGCCGGTTACACTTAATAAAGCACAACTTGCTGGTATCTAAATCATGCCTCTCGGACAATGGCACCGCTGATAGATATTGCGTCTTATTGCCAGGAATTTTTCGCTATTGCATCGGGATAACTCAATTATAAACTGGGGAAGGTAGCAAATTGCACTTCGAAAGGGAGGGGCTTTGAAATTTATGGCTAATTATGAACATAAATCATAAGTCATAAGCTATATTGTCCTTGTTTGAAAGTTAAAAACGATTATTTTTTGTGTTGTTGTTGCAAGAGTAAAGATTGATGATGAAGCATAAGAATGATTGAAGTTGGAAATATAATATATGATTTATTTACCAACTAGAATTAAAAAAAAAATGCATGGACATTATTTTCGAATAGTTCAGTCCTATAAAATCCACAAACAATGGATATTTGAATGTTATCGCTTCCCAAATCGTTATCTCAATATGACAAGGTTGTTATTATAATATTATGAGATTTTAGTTGTGATATAACGAGGTGCACTAAGGGGCAAAAACAAAGTCGGATTTGAAACATATGACCAAGTTCTTGACATGGTTTCATACACTTCAAAAGTATTAGTTTTACAATAAAAATTACAATGTCAATATTAAAACTAGTAATGTTTTCCATAAACAAACGTAAGCATAAACCAATCCATGGCTTACAACTCAATTAACGCATTTTACGTCTATGTCTTTGAATTGAAACTTACATTACACTCTGTATAATTGATTAAGGGTCGATCTTACAAGTGTACGTATAAGTAGTGGAATAGTTATTCCCAGTATAAATAGTGCTATTCCGCCTCCCATTGGCTAAAATATTTGTGTTGTCATAGTAATAACAACTTATACCGGTATTTATACCAATATTTAGGTTATTCCAGAGTATAACGTGTTTTGTAAGATCGGCCCTTAGTGTCAATATTATGTCAGGAGCTAAAATATCAGATTAGTGTGTGATTTTTTTCGTCTACTTTGGTACAAAAGGATGGTAAAGTGGCAGTGTTATGCACCAACCGTTCTCTCATTAACGTCAACAACAAAATAATGTGCAACGTTAGTACTAACGTGACTAGGAGACTTTTTGCTCGTTGATCAAACAATCGAAAAATGTATAATGGATATTTGGGTAGTGAGCCAATTAAAAGCCTTGTCTTAGTTGACCTTTTTTATTAAATCCAATATTTCGCTAACGATTGCTAGCTTTATCAAGGAAGCTAAAAATTCATTTCGAGGTTAGAACATGTGAAAAGTTTAATATAAGTCTACTTACAATAAATAGTCTAGGCTACATGGATAATGAAGTGATGTTTGATTACTGATGACATTTGCAATGGTGTGATAAAGATGGATTAAAATTAAAATTCTTGAAAGTAGATACCAATGTGTCTATGACAGCAACTTTTGTTGGTTATGAATTGACATTAAATAGAACTGAATAAGCCGCTGCCAACGTCACAGTGCTATACAATGGCGGGAAACATTTGAAATTTGAAATTTGAACTTTAGAATACTGGATAACGAAACGGGTTGAGAGACGGGTTGAGCACAATGTATAGTTATTTGTTAAATAAACCAAGTGTTTCTAGTTCTGATGATTCCATCTCAGACACTGGCAACTTGAGTGAACTAATTTTCTAGTGACGTTATGTCATGGTCGACCTGTTTCGTTATCCAGTATTCTAAAGTTCAAATTTCAAATTTCAAATGTTTCCCGCCATTGTATAGCACTGTGACGTTGGCAGCGGCTTATTCAGTTCTATTTAATGTCAATTCATAACCAACAAAAGTTGCTGTCATAGACACATTGGTATCTACTTTCAAGAATTTTAATTTTAATCCATCTTTATCACACCATTGCAAATGTCATCAGTAATCAAACATCACTTCATTATCCATGTAGCCTAGACTATTTATTGTAAGTAGACTTATATTAAACTTTTCACATGTTCTAACCTCGAAATGAATTTTTAGCTTCCTTGATTAAGCTAGCAATCGTTAGCGAAATATTGGATTTAATAAAAAAGGTCAACTAAGACAAGGCTTTTAATTGGCTCACTACCCAAATATCCATTATACATTTTTCGTTAGTACTAACATTCATAGGATCAAAACCATTGAGAATCGTGACATTCTTCACGTCTCGGGTCAACATGCGTCCGTCAGGTATCTTCAAACTGAATGAAAATTCGTCGTTGAACACTCTGTGTCACTTGATTCTATTTGTAGAGGTGGAAAACGTCGCGGTTCTCATTATTTTGTGTCTAGAAGAGCAGGATAAATCCAAAAATCATCTAAATTATTTTTATATAATTGCAATAAAAAACCTCTTTAGCCTTTGCAGATTATTTATTTCTTTAAGTACCGGTTTCGATCAAAGATCATCATCAGCTTAAAATCTACAAATATAATTACATCATTCAAGGTTATTAATTATAAAATTTTGAAACATTACAAACAATTGAAAAACTATAACTTACGTCAAGTAATCCAAAGCGGTATAAACAGCAAAATACATTTTTAAAAAACATCCTAATTCGCTAAGAAACGACAAGTCATTATCGTGTCAAAATGGTTGCGACGTAAATAGACGATATCACAAGTACAGTGTTCCAATGGAACGAAACGGAGGAATGTAACCAAAACAGCACAAGAACATTAAGGAAAAGAACATTTCTTTTCTTAAATTTAAAATTTACATATTCTAATGTAGTCCTATCAAAACTAAACATCAACGAACAGGACCAACACAATAACTGCAGGGGTTGTACAAGAAACATATTAAATATGTGAGCCAGACTCGTACATAAAAAGAGGTTTGTGTGGGAAATTAATTTGATCGTTGAGAAGGTTAATATTTTTGTCAAGTTTATGTCTTTCAATTTGGTATTGTTCCAATAAATCTAATTTATAGTTCTTCTGACATTTGTGAATAAGTTTAGTATTTTTGTAATCAATATTGTGACCTGTTTCTAATTTATGTCTGTAGAGATTTGAAGAATTTCTACTTTGATGCTCTAGAATGCGTTTGGAAATAGTTCGTCCAGTCTGGCCCACATATACAGAGGGACAATTGGAACAACTAACAGAGCATACGCCAGGGTTTTCCAAAGTGGGAGTAGGGGTTTTGAAATTGGATAGTAAGTTAAAAATTTGATCAGGGCTTTTGAAACCAGGGTGGATATTAAAATTTGGCAATGAACGGTCTGTAAGCTTTATTGTCTTGTCTTTCTAAAATATAAAATGGATCAGTCTTTAACAAATATTGTTTAAAGAGTCGATCGACGTGTTTCACGAGAAATAAGTTGTTTGCAGAAAATTCATATATATAATTTAACTCATCAATTTTTGAAGGGTAATCTAAGGGATATGTGAGACAGCGATGAATCACGAAACGAAGCCATGCGCTGCGAATAAGAGTGTGGGAATTATGGTTGGTACAGCTGAGGGCTTTCTAAAAATTTCAAATTTGATGTTGTTATTATTGTTGAGACAAACCGAGAAAGTTTTAAGTTGAATTTGTTTCAGTTTCTAAATTATTTTTTTTCCCAAAACTACTTGAGTGATCAAATAAACTTGAAGCAAACAAGCTAGGGTATTCAAAGAAGTAAATATTTTTTGTGCCAAAGATGTTTTGTTCCAAAAGAATAAGTTATTTTCTTAAATTTCTTAAATACCAAAAATCTTTTCTATCTGAGCATGCTCACAGATCCATAAAGAAGTATTTCCGATCCACAACACAAGCAATTTGACGTAACCAGCATCACCAAAGATTCCTCTGACACTGCGCCAACGCGCACCAATTCTTGACCGAAAAAATCTCGTTCCGAATCTCCGTTAACCCGCTTCACTTCTGGCCGATAATTGAGTTCACTCAATTAGCAAGCACTAGCGTTTGAGTGGCGATGCTCACATTCTGGCCTCTTGCCCAAGACGCATTCCACTGCTGGAAATATTCATGAAAGATGCGTCGGTGAGGCGCCGCGACGCTCCCGCAATGCGACGTAAACGACGTCTAGACGCCGACGACCAACATTCGAACTTAAAGCCTCCCGCGCGACACCTATAATCATCAATTACAACAACATGTCACGACCGTGGATTATAAGGATTATACGAAGCATAAGGGCCAAAATGAGGCATATTTAGGCGTCGTAGTTATGCTGGATGGGTTGCTAACAGAGGCGTCGACGTCGCGACGCCGACAGATGCGTTTAAGACGCCGCATCCTCGTTGTTCTTTGGCGTTACGAGTATTTATCATCGAGCAGGCGTGTCCTGAATTAGTTACCGAAACAGACGTAATAAATTGTGGTTATCCCCGGAATGTCGGAGCAAATTAAAAGAGAAAGAATTTGAGGTGCATAGTTTGGATGTCTGGGCATATGTCGTCTTGTTCTTCTTGTTGAAGTCGGGTGTTAAATCTTAGATATGAGACAGGTTAAAAATTGGTACGCGAATTCTTAGGTATTTTGGCACTTGGTGTGCATTAATTCAATGCTTGAGAATGTATGTATTATAGTTATAGCACATAATACTCCTACTGACAGTTGAAACAATGTAGCCTACACTTATAACTAGGCTATTTTGTAGTTCAGTCAAATTTATCTAATCATTAATCAAGATTAAATGATGAAATTAAAAGAATTTTTCTCCGAGTACAGAGCAGGTAGTTTTTTGATTAAGGTTTGTGATTAGTTTTAATATATTATACATTAGTATTTGGTCTATATTCATCCGCGTTAAACACAGAACAAAAAAAAAACAATGGAAGGAACAAATAATTGAAAGCGAAATTTTAGTTTTGATGCTTTTATATGTTTGTACATTTCAGCTGCGTTATAACACCCTGTGCCAGGGGAGGAGGTTTAACTAAACATTGCTAAAAGGTATATATCTATCGTTTTATTTACTACGAATATTGATAAGTGGTGATTTTCATTTATGTTACAGGGTTCCTTGACATTGAAAATTAAGAATAGAAGAAGAAATCCGCACTTGTAAGTTAAAATATAAATTGTAATATTTCCTTTTTTATTTCTTATATATCGTAGATCACGCACGACTTTGAACTATTACATAAATAACGCGGACAAGAAAGCAAAATTTACAGCAATTTTTGACAAGCAATTTAATGAATACAGGGTGTCTCAACACTGCGATCTCGGAAGATTGTGCCTCTGTTAATGAAGATATTTTAAAACTGATTTCACTGATATATACAGAACGCCGAGGCGCACGTTTTAAAATTATTAGCGTGTATACAGCATGTTCCATCAGGTACCAACCCAAACTTATGTTTTTTTTTAATGGAACACCCTATATTTCGGCACAATTTTGAATTCCTCGCAAAATTTTACGACAATGAAAAATAACATTACCTACTCTAAACTTTATACTTTTTGATTTACAAATCTTGACGAAACTGTTTGTTGCATTTTAATGATATTTTGTTTAATTCATCAGGTTTCTGTATTATTATTTCGTAGCATCTAATTTTAACAGACTGTACAACAATACAATTGGTCATTTGATGTTAACTAGTTTAAATAAATTATTATTTTAATGAGAAAAAATATATATTTTTTTATTTAAATTAGGAAGATATTGCCCATCAAAGAAATGTTATATATGGTTTCTTCGTCATTTTTAAAGTTCTACTAAATCCAATTGTACTACTAGGTTCGTTGTATAAATATGTCCTAATATTGTCTGAAATACATATCAGTTAGCTTCTGAAACAGAAACTTAAACAAAAATATTGTTGTTTTTACCTGTCCATATAAGCGCAATGTTATTTCTTTCCAAGAAAAACGTACACCATATACAGAGTGTATCCTAAGTTGATCCTTTTCTACGAACAATATAGATGATACTCATTTTTGAGCTTTCAAAATATAACCTTTTTGTTAAATAAAAAAGCTACACAAAATTCTCTACTATTAAAATATTTTTAACCGCTTTCGTTTCTCTTCAAATAATAAACATCATAAAAATCGACAAATATATAAATACAAGCAAATAAAGTATAATTTTCCAAATAAATTATTTTATAGACATGCTGTCTATAACTGTGCTTATTACTTGAAGAGAAACGAAAACGATTAAAAATATTTTAATAGTAGAGATTTTTTGTAGCTTTTTTTTATTTAACAAAAAGGTTATATTTTGAAAGCTCATAAATGAGTATCATCTATATTGTTCGTAGAAAAGCATCAACTTAGGATACACTCTGTATATGGTGTACGTTTTTCTTTGAAAGAAATAACATTGCGCTTATGTGGACAGGTGAAAAAAATATTTTTGTTTTTAAATCTGTCTGACGGCTTCCAGAAAACTGTCTGTCTGACGGTTTCACAAAACCACGATTTTATGCGGGTTTCGCCCTTTACAAATATCTAAAATCGTACTAATAATTACAAATCTATTGTCAATCTACGTATATGACCTACTACACACAAAACGAAATTAAAAAATGGAAAAATTAAACAGCGTACTAAAATGTTCATCGAGTGCAAATAAATGAAACCAATATTTGTCGCCTAGGCATTTGCTATATCCACTTCAACTGGATATTGCAAATACTAAGTATTTGTAGTAAAAAAAAACCGTCCGCACAGCCGACCGTCGAATATATAAATCTATTTTTGAGGTGGACTCGATACGAATTGAATAAAACTGGTTTTACCTTTTCACAAATAATCGTATACTTGGCAAATTTTTTATATTTGGCAAGTATACGAATGTGTAGCCCCGAATGTGTAGGATTTAGGTTTTGGAGAGGATAATGGTTGACCAACAGCGGTCGATATCCAACAAACAACCTCCATGGTGTCGGCCAGAACAACATTTCCGGAAGTGGAAATTGCCAAGAGCGGGCATGCATACTGGCGCTCTATAATTCATAAGTTCATAACTGTTGTTTGGCGGACCGGGCCCCTCTGGTGGACACAACAGAAGAAACTCTCTGACCCAATCGTGACCTTACTATTAGCGAAGAATGTGCAGCAAACACGGCGGACAGTGTGCCGTGAGAAGATCGGCCTGCCCAGCCACGCTGCTGCGGTTATTTATCAAAATCTGCGACCCGTGAAGCTTCTACAGCCAGAGAGCCAACAATTGCATCAATCGGGCAAGGCGCGGATGCATGATCAACAGGTATAATTCACGACTTCTTCTTCTGCTTCTACGACGAAGAAGAAGAGGACGTTCTTCTTCTTCTTCTTCGGCACATTACCCTCGACCTATTGCACAGTAATTGCCAGATGCAGTTATACATCAAGTGTAATAATAATGACCTGCCAATACAAAGGTGTGTGTTCGTGTGTATGGAAAATATCGTTTATGCTAGGTATATAATTGATTCCTGCAGGTCAAGTGCGGCGTTAACAAGTACAGATTATGAAATAATCTTCGGAAACACTATAGTTATATTTCTTTGACTCAAATAAATTTTATTACTGCCAAAAGAAAATGTCACATTTAGAAGTTACATGACTAAACTTAGAGCTGAAAGAAGTTTTGTTCAAAAGGGTCCAAAGGAACTGGAGGTTTACTCTTACCATTTGTCAACGACTTTGCAAATGAGCCACCATTTCGGTAATTTCGTCAAAATAGTTAAATAATAAATTAAAGTAGAGGATATTTAGTATAATTTATGTCTATGACAATTTTTTGTAAAATTAATAGTTTAACTATTGACTTTGAAAGGCATGCATAGCAGTTGACTCTGTTGGTTGCTCTGTGCATCATGTACTATCGTGGCCATATATTATGTCCCTTCTTTTGATGTCGATTTTCTCGCCAATCTAGGGGCGAAAAAATTTGAAAACATTCTGGTCCTGTCCTTGATTAATATACTACAACGCATTAAAATTAGAAAGCTGTATATGTTGGCGTTTGCCCGATTTTTCCAAATTAAGAAGAATTGGCGCTGTTTTTGACCCATAAATTTCCTTCGTTTAACTTTAGCAATTAATTACTCCGGAAATAATCCATAGATTTCAACGAACTAAAAAGTAAAATCACCTGCGGAATGGTAGCTTTCAATGTGCATTTTTGTAAAATGATCGCAGTAGTGGTTAACCCACAAAAAGCTATATTATGCAATGCCAGCAATTTCGTTATTAGAAGAACTAGGATGATGAAGTGTCGATCATAGCAATAGCAATATAGCATTTATTAACCGTAAAAACATAGTAGGTATACAATTCTAGAAAATAAATGGAAAAAAATATCAAATCAAAATTACATCAATTAAATACAAAAAAAAATATACATATATATATATATATATATATATATATATATATATATATATATATATATATATATATATATATATATATATATTCCATTCCTAGCTGTATTTTTATGTGAGTGACATTTATGCAACAAATTATGAACATAATTAATTTTATTACAAATGGTTAAGCCCATTGTTGGGCATATGCCTCTCCCAGTCGTTTCCACTCGTCTCTATCTACACATTTCCTGCACCATAGACTTCCAGCTGACGTGTCGATTTCGTCTAGCCATCTTCTATATTGTCTACCTCTTCTTCTCTTTGGTATAATGGTGTCCATTCCGTCGTTACCTTTGTCCATCGGTCGTTATTCATCCGCATAACATGTCCAGCCCATTTCCATTTTAATGTTTTGACAGTAAGTATGACGTCCTTCAGTTTTGTTTTATTTCTTAGTATTTCATTTCGTACCCTGTCTTTCAATGTGATGCTAACCATACTTCTCTCCATCTTTCTTTGGCATGTTTTAAGTGCTGTTTCATCCTTTTTAGTTAGCGCCCACGTTTGACAGCCATACGTTAGACAGGGGAGTACGCATGCATCAAATACTTTCTTCTTGAGGTGCATCTGGATATTACCCTTCATAATTAATTTTAAATTAAATAAAGAAGATTGCTATTTCATTCTAACACACGTCAATGCCTATAGGAACGTTTGCGCGTTATGTCAGCGGCTTACTGCCACTTGTCGTGAAAAATACCATAACCTTGAAATGACAAAATTGGTCGTCATAAACATCGAGCTTATATGACTAGAGGGAGCGTGACGGGCTTTGTTTGTGGCCAAAGATAATAAGGTCGAAAGTCGTATATTTTCTCGTTCCCAATGTAACGCACCAATGAGCGGTCAGATTAAACAGGCGGCTATATGTCAAATTTGAATTAGGTAGTCGCGTATGGCGTGAAAGGTAACCTCACAAAATAAAAATCCTTTTCTGTTTTTGAATGTACATACATTTGTAGTACCTGTTATAATTGTGACATTTGTTAAAAAAGCAATTAAACCATCCAAGAGCAATTAATTCGCTATTCCAGTTCTCTGCAAAAATCTTTTTGAGTGACGTTTGTTCAACTTTTATATATTAACAACAGAATCCATTTTTTTATAGGTTTGGACAAAATGTATTCTCGCGTGTAAGATTTTATTTGTTTCTGTATAGCTTGACCAGCGAGTAGTTGCATCGAGAGCGTTGCGCAGTACGCAATCACGTACTCATTATATTTACGCTCTGCGCACCGCTGTCGAGTCAAGTTTAAGTTGGTTGTACTATACGTGATTTGTTTATTTTCTTTAATAGGAATATGGGTAATAAACTACAAGCAAAATACAACTTATAATATGAAAATATTTTATTTGAACATAATTTAACTGCTGGTTTTTAAACAAAATGGTCTTGGTGTAAGAACTTCGAACTCTTTTTTCTGATTCTAATAACATGGTTTTACACAAATAATGCTCCATTAATGTTGATAAATTGCACACTTTTTGTCTTAATCGCATGTTGTAACGAGACAATTGGCGAATTCGAGCAATTTTCTTGCTTATGGTAGTTCTTGCTAATGCTAAAACTGCCCGTGCTTGAGGAGACGAAGATAAGTCTGAAGTATGTACGTCACCCATATATCGAGGATTGTACCTACAATAAAATAACGTTAAAATATACCTAAAACAAAGTTACATATTACATAAATTTTCGCCTTTTTCTTGGCAGTGCAGAAGGATGTTCCGTTGGTGTTGCGCTGTGTGGCACTTTCAAAGCTGGTAGCCGTGGCAGTGATTGTTGACTCTGTGTGTCCACTAGTGTCTGCTACAACTGCATCGCTCATACTATCTGTGTCCGTATTTTCATTTGGTAGATCACTCGTAACAAAAATACTTGGCACCGCACTACGGGAGAGTTATGGTCTTCCGTCTTTTCCCAGTTTATAATCGCTATTAGAAAAGTGTCTTGAACACAACACAGTTGTTTTAAAACCCCGACTTTTTATAGGTATAGCTTCAATCCGAGCTTGTTTTGAGTCTTGAACTGTTGGAAATCTACGAGAAGGTATATGTTATAATTTAATATTACTGTATTGCGGTAATAAAGGTCATACCTGTGACACGTTATATTTTTTGATGCTGCCTTTTTACAAAAGCAGCAGTTTCGCCCCATTGTTACCTCTTAACCATCCAAGGTACCATCTACATGCAGTCATGCATGTACATAGGTAAACAAACTCATAACCTCGATCACAAACATATGTTCAAAATAATGGCGGTATCTAGCATCTGTGCGCATGCGCGAACAATGCGCACGAGAATCTACACGAAATTCGACCTTATTGACAAGGTATGTTGGGCCAAAACAAGCCAATGCATTGGGATAGGCCATACTCCGTCTAGTTATAGATGGTCTAAGGTCATAAAATACACTTTTTTAACTTCAAATGTCATACATCGGTAAAATATTTGATCGATAATAAAATATGTGGCTCGATAGCTAGCAATAACTTTCATTACGCGCATATTTTATTTATAAAGAAAATGAAATATCATTTTTCTTGTGCTTAAATAGCCAATAAATAACATACATAAAATTAATATTTTCTCTAATTTTTAACAGTTAAATCCCTATAAATATTCCTAAAAATAGCAATTTTTACCCATTAAATAAAATGTTTAGATTTAAAAATAGTTATGTTTAATTCAAGCTAGTAACTTAGAGACTGTTCGTCGTTCGAAAGCAAATATCTCATCCCAATTTTTTAACAACCAACACAAAGCATTTACACGGCGCTTGTTTATTTATAATGCGGCGATGCGTTACAACATCTCTCCGCATTTTTTTCCACGCGTTGCGCACGGTTATGGTTGGCAAATTTCCCATTACTACGAATATTACGAATTCGTCCACTCATTTTCGGGCGCGTTCGCCAGAACACTGACCCACCTTCAACGTTTATCTTTATTCTCCGACAAACGCTTTTCAATGAAAACGAATCTTGGCATTGAGGGGGCTCGCTAGCGCTCGGTCAACGCCACTGACCGTCCAGATGGCCCTACTCGTATGTATCGTACATTTTACGATTGTAAACTCAGCGTAAATTTGAATGAGCCTTTAAATAGCCGCAATTCACGGGAATTGCTTTCCCCGCATCGCGTCGCGTTCTGCTGTTTACGTTCGCGGTTCACGACTTCGCGCTGCTTCGGTCTGTTTACTTCCAAGTGCAACAGAAATGATAGCCGAAGTGGTGGCAATACTCAACTGGTATCTTGTTTCCCATTCATGGAAACTTGTAAACCGATTTCGTTTATCGTTGGCGTTTCCGACATACTTTGATAGTTCCATTCAAAGAAATCGACGAGTCGTGGAAGTAATAACAAATGCAGCAGACGATAGACGCTAAGAGTGTTAAAAAGGAATAGGTAAATTGAAAATCAGCGATTTATTATGTAAAAATATGAACACAATTTATTAAGGATCTGAAAATTAATTAATTCCTTAATAGTCTAGTTAAATCGTTTCCGAAAGTGCCTGTTCAAGAAAAAAATATAGAAGTTTTTTCTCTCTCATTCTATATGCTTTTTTGTGGTTCTGAAACCGAATTTCAACTCTGCTACTCCCACGGATGTAGCTTCACAACGAAAATCGCAGAAAAACTCAAAATTTTCCACCTTTTTTCAGTTTTTTTGCGAAAAAGTGATAAAACTATGCACTTTTCGAGGTAGACAGACCATCTTATACTAAAATAAAATAAATAATTAAATTTCCTATGAACCCCTGAAATGCATTTTTGGTTGAACGGTTTAGCCGCTAGAGCGCGCTGAAAGAAGGCCAAATTTTCCTACTTTATGTAAAACCCAGTTTTCGAGTTACTTAAAAAAGGCTAGGATTGTGCTAAAAGTACATTAATTTTCCTACAAATTGCACATCTTAGTCACTTATTTGATCCAAACCGTGTAGCTTAATAAAAAAAAAGAAAAAAATACATAATACAATTAAGATTTTTGCGTGACAAAAATACTAGCAGGAAGCCGACGGTCCCAGGTCACGTGGAACAGTCCGTAGATGTATTGTGATGTGTTTCCTACTCGCAAATATCATTTCTTAATTTGTTATAAACAAAAAACCTCAAAAAATCGTGTTTTTTTCGTTTTTCGCTTGTAAAAACTGAACCGATGGAGAAATCCTGATGCTTTCAACAGAATACGATTTAATTAATATTAACGGAGGAAATTCGGAAAAACCGGAAAGATCTGCGTTTCTTCAAAAATTCATAACTCCGCCATTTTCAAAGTTGTAGCGGAGCTTTTTCGCGTGACAGTAGCGATTGATGGGTACCTACTTTGAGTGTGGACAACC
This sequence comes from Aphodius sticticus, assembly GCA_963966075.1. NCBI lineage: Eukaryota > Metazoa > Arthropoda > Insecta > Coleoptera > Scarabaeidae > Aphodius > Aphodius sticticus. The sequence goes on from OZ014509.1 coordinate 70,043,623, forward strand.
CAGGCGTTGACCGATGGTTAGTTGTTGCACAATTGCGATTTGAATATTTGTATGCAATATGATTCGGCGAGCCTGGATGCGTCGGAGGTGGTCCGATTTTAATTTTTTTACGTATTTCGAAGGTTGAGGTATTGTGCTACAAAACGTCTATTCTGATTTTGCGTTAAACTGTTGCGAAATAGGTGACAAATGCTTGCAAACATGACCGAAAACTGCCGCGCGGTCCAAATAGGTCGAGTAGTGGGGGTAGGCGGTCGACGCGGGGAATCGCGTATCTATAGTAATACAACCGGCAGCGCGCGTGTTACTATTTATACGTTTCCCATCTAATCGCACACTTCCCCCATCACTCGACCACACTAGCGAGCGCGGGCGTTTTCGCTCATGTTCTCAGCAGTTTATTACCCACTTAAACGGGTCTTATCGAAAAATCAGAATAGACGTTGTGTTGCTGTTCACGTCTAGTTTCCAAATCCGTTTTTTTTAATTGCAATCGGATGGACCTCAAACGCATCCAGCTCTCCACAAAAATATTGCCAAAAAAATTCAAATGAGGATTGTGCGAAAACTATTAATCCGACCAAATCCAGGTATTGCACACTTAAAGTACATGTGAATAGCTACCACTGTGCAAAGTTTCAGCTGTCTTCTAAAATTGAAAAATGGCGGAGTTGAATTTTTTAAAAAAGCAAAATTTTCCGGTTTTTCCAGCTTTTCTCCGGTTCTAATTATCCGATCGGATCGTTTGACCTGTCATTGTCTTCGTAATTTAATTCTCTACAGTTCATCACGTTGTACCATTAAGATTGCTTCAATAGTTTTCCTTTTACAATAAAAAAAAGTAAAAAACGCGATTTTTTTGTTGATGATTGTTTATAAAAAATTACATTTTCGAGTAGGAAACATAGTGGGAATATACTACGGACTGTCTTGCACAGAATGGCATAGGCGGCTTCCTGCTAGTCTTTATGTCAAAAAAGCAATCCTTTGTAGCTCTATTGCTTGGCCTTCTTTCAGCGCGCTGTAGCGGCCAAACAATGCAACCAAAAATAAACTTGAGGGTGGCTGTTTATAGAAAATTTAGTGCACTTTATTTTTGTATATAGTGGTCTACGTCGAAAAGTGCATAGTTTTATGGCTTTTTGGCAAAAAACTGAAGAAAGTCGAAAATTATGAGATTTTTTTGCGATTTTCGTTGTGAACTCATATCCGTGGGAAGTAGAAAAGTTGAAATTCGAATTCAGCACCCCAAAAACATATAGAAAGAAAGAAAAAAAAACTTCGATATTTTTTTCCTAGCCAAAACAACATTTGACTGGGCTATAAATTAATTCCTATGAATTTTGAAATGGATCAATAACACCTAATACAAAAAGCACTGTAAACCGTTTTTGGGCTATGGTGTGCAACTGCAATCAAAATCGAAGAATTCCGATATTGATCGGTTATCTTGCAATTTAAAAATGTACAAGGCGCCAGTTAAGAGATTTAAATGAATATTATCTGAAGTGGCAAGATTCTTGATGCACATCTCACTCACTTTATTTATCTATATTTATTGATAATTTTTTAATTATTAATTAGTACTATTTATTTATATTTAGACTTATCCATTTCCCGCATAAATTAATTGCGATTTAGCAACTTTTGCGGTATAAATCAGCAAGTAAAGGTAAACGTACATTATTCATGCGACCTTATTATAGTTACTTTACAATTAATTTGTCGTCATGAAGTAAAGTTTACAATTTCTTAAGCTGTTTAACCAGAGAGATAACTATGTTGGGTTAACATTTAGATTACCGCAAGGACCGCGCAAGTGACGTCGTGACTCACGATCTTAACCCCTCGGTGACCCTTCTGGCCTACTACTACCAGTTAACAAGTCCAACACTTACTTATAAAATGTTCCTAACTTCCTGTTGCTGGTGATACAGTCTCGTCTCATTTCGGAACCATATACAGTAATACTGTGCTACAGTGAAAATATACTTTTCACGAGACACAATTTTCCGGTAGTTAAGGTAAAGGTCCCAAATTCAGACACTGTCCTAACTTCCGACATATTTCTGTTTAATTTGATAAAATAAGAAATCTACAACATTGCACTTTATTTTAGGACCTCCGGTTTGTTGATTTGACATTATGCTTATCAACCCACAATAATTTCTTATTCTACCAATGTTCTAACGGTCAGAATATAACCTAGAAGTTTGACTGATCTTGATACTGCAATTCGACTTCCTTTTACATCGCCACAGGATAACAGTAATAAAGAAAATTCTTATAATATCTATTTAGGCTGACTAGAAATGCTTTATATTTTCATAATAATACCGTGTACTACTCTCTTAACGACTATTATTTACAAATTTAGGGGTGTCCGAGTAAGGTACATGTAAATATAGCACGTCCGTAAATCAGACATGTGTGTCGGAATTGTGTACATGGTTAGAAGTAATACATAATGGCTCTATTGCTACTTTTTGCTACTTCACAAGTAAAATATCAAACATTGTTTTAAATTAAGAGAAATCGTTGTTTGAAGTTTGAATTAGGATTGGTCTTTGTGACGTTACAGACCGCTCAAAGTGAGCGACTTGACAACGTTGCTATATCTAGGGTGCACGTAGTAAATTTTTGTCCTCTGTTGTGTCAACGTTTAGAATCGCTCGTTTGTTGACACCTGCTTTTGTTATTGAGGTTATATCAAACACTTGTTCAAAATGTATAAACTCCAACGCCGACATTGTTCTGTACAGGGCTGTAACAGCAGTAGAACAGTAACTCCTGATAAGATTTTCTTTACATTGCCGACTAGCGAGATGAGAGATGTTTGGCTTCAAGTTTCAATGGTCAAATCATCTCTCAAAAAAGTTACCTTTATTCGTTGTCAAACAACAGGGTCGCCAAACGTCAACTTGGCCGATCAGCTGTTCGAGAGCTGTCCGCTGTTGCAACCGCTACTAGGGATCGGTAATCATCGTGTATTTCCGAGGGTGGTCGGTGAATTCAAACGAAATGCACTTTTAATTGCAATTATCTCATAGAAAAACTAAATCAAAAAGCTCATAGCTTAACTTTATGAATCCTCATAAATTGTACAATAGGTTAAACCGAATATCTGCTTAAATTTTGACATGACCGGAATACCCTATTGTAAATGAAAAACGGCCTATAAGATTTCAAAAAGTCCATTGATCGGACCACAAATATAAAAGTTATGATCACATAATTATAAAATGAAATTTCGTTCTGTAATTTGTTTATTCAATATATCTTTGACATCATTAAGTATTTAACTGTTTTCTCCAGAGAACATACAAATCGGCACTACTTTGTCCATTTAACCGATTTTCTATCTAATAATAACAAACTCACCCATAAGACATAGTGTACAATACAAAATAAAAATCATTCTAATAAATACGGTTACAAAATGTTGTGTGGAACAGAATAGCTCCAACCAAATTCTCCTACAAGGATGCTAATTTCTAATTATTTTCTAAGCTGAAAATAATCATAATTATGGCTGCACAGGTAATTTGGATAAATGATTATTACAACATTGAACTACGACCCTACTTCTCAATCGCATTTAAAATCTTTTGTCTTTTTGATTTCCCATTACTTTTGTTAATCGTATACACTTTCGTTTGAAAAGTGTGTTTTGTAATTTGATTATTTAGATATGTATGTAGGTAGGTACTTTGTCAAAGACCTAATAGAATGTTTAGTATTATTTGTTTACTGTCTACAGAGGCAACGTCCATCTCGCATGTTTTTCTTTTTCTACAATAATGAAATCTGTACTCGTAGTCGGTACATCTTTTCCGACTCCGACTCCTCTGAAATTTGTCTGAACTCCGACTCCACAGCCCTGGTCTTATCACAAGAAAATAACATATTTTACATCGTTTGCTATATTACAATTAATTGTACGCATTTTGTCCAAATTGCTACACGAGTGTCGGAATTACGGACGTCAATAATCCCTAACTATTACAGGGTGTTGGAATTACGATCATCAATAGTCCTTAATTCCGTCATAAATATCGACAGGCATCATAGGAGATGATGAAATAAGACAGAATGATGCAACACTAACAGCAGAGTAGCGATGTTTGCATTGAGATACCTTTGGAGATAACAGTTGAACTGATTTCCGAACTGATCTTTTATTCAACTTATAAAATATAATACAAAATATATAACTATTATCAATTTTCTTTAAAAATGAATAGCCAGATATCTTTAGAAGGAAATATTTGTTTAAATAAAGTCGACATAGTCATTAGCACCACATAAATATAAATTCTACAGTTACAAATGTAACAAAAAATTCCTTAACCTGTCTGAATTAGGGGCGTTAACCATACAGTCAAAAATATTCAGAATATTTTTGAGCTAGACAAAGTAACGAACAGAAAATACATTTCCTCAATAAAAATCCTCAAGTGCAAACCTGCATTTCCTTGGTCTACGGACAAATTAGTACCGCAGCTGCTGTCTTAGCCTTCAAGAGATTTGTCTCCCCTTTACGGCAATATTAATTATAATTAGTAATTTTTAATGGTTTATTAGGTTTATTTATAGAATATGCGTAGTGGGTATTACATAAATCTACGTGTATGGAGTTATGGTATATCAGAAAGGAATAAGGTTATTTCTTTTTGTCGGGATATGAGTTTCCTTTGGTATAAGTGAGTATACGACGATGGAATACAGTTAGATTGCAGGACATGCATACATATGAGCGATTAACGGGAGAGGACAGTTGTCGGCGAGTAACAGGAAGCCCGCGAAGCAGTTAAGTTCTTCCTTTGTGCCGGCAAATGCGATTGTTCGGTGTGCTCCTATGTTGTTGCGCGATTTAGTACAGTTTTGGAATTACCTATTCATACCACCGGTATATCTTATTAGGTACTACTGTGTTGTATACTTGATACTGCAGGCAGGTTACTGTAACAATCATGCGCTGTGAAGATAGATTTATTCAAAAATAACCTAGTGCTACGAGATACGAAGAAATAATGAAGGAATCTAACTATGGGATTGCATTAACTTGTCAAGTAGCGTACTGTTTTAAGGTGGCCAGGAAATTTCTTTCTTCTCATTAAAAACTTTTAGCTACGATAGGGTATTACCGAGGGTTTAAAATAACGTAGTTTTAGAAAGAGCTCACCCTAACGCTCACCCGAGCGTTAGGGTGAGCGCACACAAATCACTCATGTTGGAACAAAACTGGTTTGGACGAAAACGTTTTTCATTAAACGAGTTTTTGCTTTCCAGAGAAAATACGACGGCGCACACTCAGACAGGTTAAAGAATTTTTGTTACATTTGTAACTGTAAACTAATTCCAGATTTAGTAGTTGTGTCGCCATCTACATCTAGTAAATATTTGTCGGAAGCTCTAGAGAAACGAGCGGCAACTCAACGTTTTGAATGGGCGATACGGGAGCCTTAAGGGCCCTCGCTTGTGGGGCCCCAAACTGATTTTTATTGTAGGAATAAGAAAAAAGTAAACATTATATTTTGACATCACCTAACAACACTTTCAAAATAAAACAAAGTTTTATCGTAAACGTTAATACCTAATGCAATTGGCGATACACTGGTATCAGAATTTACCACAACATTGTAGATGATTACATAAAGTAGTAAGCGTCCCGAAGCGAGGGCCCCCAAATTGAATTTTTGAAATAAGAAAAAAGTGAACAACATATCTTTATGAGTGAAACAAAAAAAAGCTATGGGCTAACATGTCCAGAGAGGATCTTTAATGTCGAAAAGAAGTGACAAAATTGACAAAATCGGAAATTCCACAATTACTTCATCCAATAAGCAATAAACAATAATAATAGCGAATTAATATACAATAGAAGCCGGCAATATTTATTGGAATTCAATAGATTATCCAGAGAGAATTTTTACACCTAAGACGAAGAGAAAAAAATTGACAACATTGAAACAATTGTTAATAAACAAAATTAATAAGCAATGGAAAGACATCAATATTAATTGGAATTCACTCAATCATCGAGAGAGAATATTAGAACCTGAAAATATATATAACTGATATAACAAAATTGATAAAATCATAACAAAAAATTCTAAACTCAGCTTCATTCAGTGCCAAATAGTGAGCCCTTAGGGTACATTCTGGTGTACCCGCACTAAAAATAAGGCCTATTTTCTACTATTTCTTCTATGTTTTTCTTCTCTTTTCGATTACCAGTTTTTTACATGTTTATTTAAAGACATATCGCTATCGCGTAAACTAGAAATGTTGTACCTATAAATATAAATAATTAAAAATGAGTAAAATATTAATTATTGTTGTGAATTTACAAATTTGCAAAAGATTTAAAATGCTCTCTTTTCGCTAAAAAATTTATTATTTAGTGAAACCGGTTTATTTTAGTGTACAGGATAGCGAGTTAATCTACACTACAACGCTCTAAGAATTTTGAAAATTTTATTCTTCCGGAAACTTGTCAACTTAAAAAACAACGTTTTGCAAAGCAAACTAATAAATTTCAAATATGAAAAAAAAGAATGCCGTTCATTGAACTGACAAATTCGCCTATAAATGTTCTCTGACCTTGGTAGCTTAAATGATTGAGCGCCGGGCGGAAATTGCGGATGTCCTTGGTTCTAACCCGGGCCTAGGTTATTTTCCAAAAAAAAATCCTAACCTGAATTAATTATACTATTCGCATTACGAGCGAATATAGTAATAATTAGCCGTAATATTAATTACAACGAATGTGCAACATGTTTCAAATTATAATAATGTTCAAAAGTTAGTTTTAATATTTTAGAATTTAGAACTTATAATATTAAAAATTATATAATATCTTTCTTCATTTATTTTTAAATTCTGTTCCCAACACGCTTCATTTATGTTATTCCGTTTTATAATATAATATGATAGTAATAATTTATTTTTGTGTTTGTGTATTATACATTATGTACTTGTTCAAATTTTTGTTTGGTTTTATTGCAAATTATATTTCTGCCTAACTTTTCTTAATTTTCTTAATTTTTGTTACAAATAGAAATATATATTTTGTACAACACAGTTTAATTTTTGTTTTCGAATGGATAAGGTATAGGGGCCCCGAAATCAGGTTGCGCTTAGGGCTCCCAATTTAGTTAATCCGCCACTGTCTTTCGCTTCCTTTCTTTTTTCTCTAAAATGATTTTCTTTTGTGGTTCCTTATTTTTTATTAACAAATATTCTCCCCAAGCATTAGAGATAGTGTTACAGAATAACAGTTTCTTTTTTTACTTTATTTGGGTGCTTCAGGCCAGAATAATGATTTTTTTAATGGAGATGGCATGAGTTCAACTGGTATCTCGGTGGTGTGTATTAATGCCAAAATCGCGTCTCTCTGCTGCTAGTGATGCATCATTCTGCCTTGTTTCATCATCTCCTATGATGCCTGTTGATATTTATGAAGGAATTAGGGACTATTGATGATCGTAATTCCGACACCCTGTAATAATTAGGGATAATTGATGTCCGTAATTCCGACACTCGTGTCGGAATTTGGACAAAATGCGCACAACTAATTGTAATATAGCAAACGATGTAAAATAAGTTATTTTCTTGTGTAAAGACAGCAATTATATTTACATGTGTTATATTCTAACCGTTAGAACATTGGTAGAAAAAGAAACGATTATGGGTTGATAAGTGTTATGTCAAATCAACAAATCGGATGTCCTAAAATAAAGTTCAACGTTGTAGATTTGTTATTTTATCCAGCTAAACAGAAATATGTCGGAATTTAGGACAGTGTCTGAATTTGGGACGTTTACTTTAACATTGTAGAAAAATTACGATAATTTTTGTGTTCCAAAAAGTCTTCTCATGAATCATCTGCAAAACAACATTCATTGTTTTTATTAGTAGAATAAGAACAAATTTTACCTTATCTTGTAAATATTTCATTGATAACTGCATTCCTGACAGCGTTATTTTATCTTCATCTCCGTTCATCATAACGATATGTATTTCCGCTACCGTATTTGGAATATCAATATGATCGCTAATTTCTCTACAATTCTACTGTTGCCACTAATATAGCCAGTGACCTCTAAATCGATATGGGTGAACCATCAGAAAGCCATGCAAAACGTATCAACACGCTCTACTGTTCTGTTGTAATGTGTTCTACAAGATTATCCGGATGCAAAAAAAAGTTAGGTAATATCTTTTGCATTGATACCTCAAATCTCCCAGCCGATACGATTTCACAAGTTTCTTGGTCTCAAGTCTAGCACGACTTTCTTTCCTTTGTAAGATAAGACAATTCTAACCTAAAATTAGTCTTCTCTTTACTTCAATTTTACACGATCTTCAGGCATAAATCAGAGCATTCAACTGTTACGTAAGAATTCAACATAACCATACATAAATGATGCATGGCATTAACTTTCAGTTAAGCGGCATTAAAATTTCATTACGGGCAGTTAAGACAAAAGAAAAATAAGGCTTGTTCACACTAAAAGTCGAACCTAACTGTCGTCAGTTATTATTTGACGATTACGGTGTATAAACAACATATGCCGCGGACAAATCTACATGTGCACTATAACAGATTATGCACAGAGAATACGGCGATATACTATTCTCCATTACGCTATTATACATTTACAAAAGCTCGTAAATGCTCCTCTAATAACGTACGTAACTGTAATAGCGGGCATTTTTACCACCTTGCGGATAACTGTAGATTTACTAACACAAAAGATGGCGATACATTGTGTTAATTGATATAATACGGGAGTGCAGATCTTAAACAATGAACAATGAAGGTGCCAATAGACTTACAGTAGACAATAAGAGAATTTGTGAACCTATATTCGTTCTGTGAGTCAATTTCTAACAATCTAGATAAGTGTTAGATAACCCCTTTTTATTCGGTGTTTTGTAGTGTTTATTGTAGCCAAAATTGGGATTAGATAAGAAGATATAACAAAGGAAAATAAAAGGTAAAAATATTTAGATATAGTTAGAAACTGTGCAGTACTTCAGAATTGAGTAATACGCTATGTGTAGTGTCGGCAAAATGAAACAAACAATGATCATAATAGGTAACACAATTGTTAGGTTATGATGAGTTAATATAAACCTTTGACGTTTCTAATTGCAGATGTCGCAGCAGTTGGGAACGTTAGCGCGGTCTATCGACTAATCGACTAAACATGGCCATTGTCAATTAGAATTGTAGATCTTTAGTTACAGAAACGTAAAAATTCTTGTAGAAATGTATTTTTTAGCAATTTGTTGCTCGAATACAAACGTTAAATGACAAGGTCGGACAAATTTTTAGGGAGATATGTCAGTTGAAGATGTCTCGTTCACACTCCTTCAAACTTTGCAGTTGGTGTTTGGAATATGGCGTTAAATTTCAAAATTAAAATATCAGAGTGGCGGACTTTGAAAATTGAAAATAATCGGCCTAATCTAGTTTAGCATTTTTATTTATTTTTAAGGATGCTGAATTAAAATATGACAAACTTGGCAAAATTCAAAATGGTAAATCCAAAATGGCGGACCAGAAAATTAGAATTAAGGGAGTATTCCGTTTTTTTTTTTAAATTCCGGCATTAATTTGTTTTTTTTTATTGATGATACTATGCAATCAATTGATTCCAAGTTTGGTACACATATTTACTAACATTTGTGATATTACGTAAAACAATTGAAAAATAAATTCATTAAAAACTAGTGCAAGGGACCTTAGAGTTTCCCCTTCTGTTATTCAGCGTTTATGGAATCGGTTTCGGGAGACTGGCCAATGAGGAGCTGGATAAGCTCGAATTCGAAAAACTACTCAAAATCAAGACCGATTTCTTGTCCTTTCCTCTCTACGTCAGCGTACTGCCACAGCAAGAGACCTCCTAAACGACCTAAGACGAGCACATGGAATAGAAATTTCTGATCAAAGCAACAGATTAAAAAAAAAGCGAATTTGAAATCTGTACTGTTTACAGACGAGACCAGATTTCATTTAACTCGTTGCGACGGTCGAGTACGTGTATATAGACGTCCTGGTGAACGCTACGCAGCCGCTACTATACAGGAAGTGGATAGATTTGGTCGTGGATCTGTGATGGTTTGGGCTGGAATCAGTATAGGCAACAGAACTGATCTTGTTGTGGTTCCTGGTAGACTAAATGCCATGAATTACATCGAAAACATCTTGGAGGACCGGGTGGTGCCTGCTGCATATGGCGTCGGTCAAAATTGTATTCTAATACAGGACAATGCAAAGCCACATATCGCCGGCATCAGCAGAAACTTTTTACAAGAATGTGGAATTCAGGTCATGGAATACCCGAAAAGTCCTGACGTTAATCCTATTGAACACGTGTGGGATCAGCTTGACCGACGTGTTCGCAAGTGCCCTAATCCATGCAGGCGTGAGGAAGTGATTCATGCTCGTGGAGAGCATACACTGTATTAAACAGTCATTTCCATTTCGTTTTGCGTTATTAATTTACATTTACAAATATAGGCAAATACATATAAGTAATTACAAAAAAGAACAAAAAAACGATGTTACATAACCATCGAAATGCATTAGCATTAGATACCGTAGCTATTCCATTACGTTTGTATTTATAAGAATTTCAAAACAGTCGAAATATAAAAATAGGTATGTAAGTGAAACGAATCTCTATCTCTCCTGTATTCCGATCGCCTTAAATATAGAATCTGTATTTTGGGCGGATATAATGGATTTCGGATACATGCATTCGAAATAGATGCTTTTCAAGCTTTGATAAAAATATCTTCCCGAAATTTATAGTGGGATAAGATCACAAAAGATTAATTTTATTCACGTGCAATATCTCCAAAACTAAGCAATTTTGCGTATTGATAAATTAGCTTTAATGGTGTTAAAATTTATAGATTTATTACGATTAATCATAAAATTATCAAAAAAAAACTAGATTTTTACGGAGACTTTAACGGTACATCGAACAACAAACCTGCGAAAAAGTCGTATGTACACTGCCGCTCATGGAAGTTCGGACACATAGTAAACATATAGGAAATAATGATAAAAGCACTGATGCAACATTTATGCTGTTTTGTAACTGGTTGTTGGGAATTTTCTAGTTTCGATTAAAAAGGATTAAATACGAAATAACAAATAGAGTCATAAATACTGCATCTCAGACACATGTTGCGACCCCATTTTTACCAGATTTTTGCATCAAATGCTCGAATTCGTATTCAAACGAGTCTGTGCTTGCAAATTGTAGTTTCCACAAGATAACTCTGTCACGCGGAAGACATCATGCGACGCGGAAAGCCAACAAGCAAGGAACAGTGTTCTGTAATTATCGCTTTACATCAGGAACGATTGTCAGTTCGTGAAAATGCAAGAAATAAGTCAACGATAAGTGACACTCTTCACCAATATGAAGAAACATGAAATTTGGATGACGTGTTCGGCCGGGAATAATTTCCCAAGCGGATGAAGAACGATTAAAATTTATATTTAAGCAAAACAGAAAATTAACCGCACCTAAAATCACCTCTGAAGTCAATCGCGATCGTGAAAGACCAATTTTCGTAAGCACAGGGAAATGACGTCTCCAAGCGGAAAATCTGCATGGACGCGTTGCCGTACGAAAACCATTGCTTGGTCGGGGAAATCGTCAGAAACGACTTCAGTGGGCACGAACACATCGAAGTTGGACAAATGAAGACTGGAAGCAGTAGTGTCTGCCGATTTTCCAGACCACAGATTGCAGGCACAGACTCGTTTGAATACGAATTCGAGCATTTGATGCAAAAATCTGGTAAAAATGGGGGTCGCAACATGTGTCAGAGATGCAGTATTTATGACTCTATTTGTTATTTCGTATTTAATCCTTTTTAATGGAAACTAGAAAATTCCCAACAGCCAGTTACAAAACAGCATAAATGTTGCATAGTAATTAAATATTTAGCATATTTAATGACGTCGTATGTTACTGGAAATCAACGTTAAGAATGTGTTCGCTATTTGGTAGAAATAGAGGTGCCTATTGCTACGTTATCAGTGCTTTTATCATTATTTCCTATATGTTTACTATGCGCCATTGTTACTCCAAGAACGTTGGTATGCGATTCATTCTTCTTCCATGGGCGGACAAAATACCAACGTCATATTAACTTTGATCAAACTCCTTTCAGGTGTTTCAATGCCAACAACAAACGAATCAGAAAAAGAGAAAATACCTAGAAAATGCCTGGTGGAGTAATGCAGGCCTAAGCGTTCCCAGTTCAGCTGTTCTCCTTAATTCTATGAAAATTAACGAGAGGATGAGTGTGGAATTCTTTCGCAGAATGCGACATTTTCTCATAATTAAAGCAAGCCAGCCTGGAAGCTTGTGCGCAAACCGTACAGAATCGAGTCTCGACACCGATAGAGAAATAGATACGTGGGAAAATTCACGCACCTGCGCGATGTTGCGGCGGCAGAACGAAAAAAGCAGCATACCGACCGACTGTGAGCACTGGTTGCGATACCATTCAAGTGTTATACAATAATTATGCATCGTATAAGCGAATAATAAAAATTAAAATCCGAGTAAATCAGTTTGAGATGGCGTAATGAGATTGGGAAATTGACGGATTGCGGTGCCAACGCTCCCGACACAATATTCCTGCCATGTTTACTGTTATCGTAACTGTGTGGTTCATCTAACGCCTCTGCATGTAATAAAGCATAATTTCAAAAAGCTAACCCATTGAAAATCGTGCACGATGTTGAAGAAACTTCAACTGGAGTTTGAATAGTATGAGGTATGATTTCGCAGCTCGTTATGTGTTAATGAGTTTGGTTGCTTTAAAAAGATCATCCATTGTATATATTCTAAAGCATTCAAGGATTGAATATGTATGTATTACGTTTATGTAAAATTTCATATATCAATGTAGGAAGGAAACAAAACTTTGAACTGTGATAATTTAATTATGTAGATCTAATTTTTTAATGTTAACAATCTGGGTTGTACGGTTGATACTACTAAATTTATGTAAACTAATACCTACACTCTAAAAATGATGTAGTTACCGCCACTAATGATGGTTGAGGATGAGAAAATTTAAGAATTACTTGTTTTTCGAGCAATTGTGCTCCAATATGCATTCGTCACACCCGTCACACACACAATCGTCCGAGTATCACACCCGTCACCGGGGAATGAGCCCTCTATAACCGTCATTAAAAAACCAGCATACATACAGGTTAGCCAAAATTATCGGAACACAAATAATTCTCCAATCGTAAGAAATTGCAAAAAATTGTTCAAACAAAAGTTTTTGGCTTTGTGCCCATTTTATTATAATTATTTTATTAGAAATTTGGTAACCTTTTCTTTTTTTTAAATAGAACAACCTATATTATTATACATTTTTTAATTCCAAGATTAATTCTAAGAATTTTTTATAGCAATCATTTGTTTATATAATGCATTACCTATTTTTTAGTTATAAGCTATTGACCAAAAACAGTCAAAATTACCGGACCACCTAAATAATTCTCCAACTGCAAAAACAAGTTTTTTAGGTTTAAATCTCTCGTTTAATTATATAGTTTTAATATACAGTGTGTTCAGTTTATCATGGACATTTGCAAACTTTCCATTTTCTAATAGTATATTTCTATTTTTTTAATTTTAATTCTAAGAACTTTTTGTAGTATTTCCATAATAAAATAAACACCTGTATATTAAAAATATTGAACGAGAGGTTGTTTAAATTCAAAAAACGTTTATCTGAAATTTTTTTGAATTTTCTTGCAGTTAGAGAATTATTTAGGTGTTTCGGTAATTTTGACTATTTTTGGTTAATAATTTATAATTAAAAAATAATGCATTTTATAAAAAATGTGCCTATAAAAATCTTTAGAATTAAAAATGTAATAATATATAGGATGTCCTAATTAAAAAAGGAAAGGTTGCCAAATTTCTATAATAAAATGATCAGCCTGTAAAATATATTTAAACGATACCTTGTTAAAGCCCAAAACACTTCCGTTTGAACAATTTTTTGAAAAAAGTTTGGAGGATTATTTAGGTGTAATTTTTGCTAATTCTGAATACAGCGTGTTTCTTAATAACATGTTACTATTTCAGTTTATTCTTAGGTCCATTTTGAGAAAAAAAATCATATATAAACATAGGTATGTATACACACAGAAAAGTGATTCATTGGAACGAGAAAACATAATTTCTTGAATTTATTTACTAGATTCAAATGCATGTTTACTTGGATGTAGAAAGTTAGGTATATACAAGAAATGCCACATACTCAATCTAAGTAAAATAATTTCTCAGATAAATGCTGTCAGCAAATAAATTCTTTCTTTATAAGAACCAATATTGTATTGAAAGAAGTAATTGAATTTTTCGTCCCAAAAATGTGAATTTCTCCAACGAAGTAATAGTAAATCCATCCAAGTGCGTAGTTACTTGACCCAAAAAAATATAAGACATTTAATATAAGTAAGTATTGTTTACTGAATAAAAACCCACCAATTATTTAACTGAAGTGATTCTCACTTCTTTCAAGTAATCCCTTTCTCTGGAATAAATATGCGCACCGTGATTTTGTCAAGGCTCGCGCGCCCACGCGTGGTGCTGGCGCCATACAGCTGCAGCCTAACCTAGTACGAAAACAACAACGGAATACCCGTAAGGGATGTACCTTGTGATTTATTGGGGATGTGTATTGTGATTTATAGTGTACAATAAACGTTTCAACACGGAATAGTTTGATGTAACCCACGCAACAGTTTAGAACGAGTAAGTAAATATAACATACCTATCTTGTTAATTATCAATAGAAAACGTATTTGTGCCAAATCCTTAAAATTCGTACATTAAGTAGCTAAAAATATTAACCGGGAATAAAAATATACACTTCATTGAAGACTGTTTACTTACTTAACCAGAGTAACCACTTACTTAAATCTAGTAATTATTCCAAGAAATAAAATTTCTTGGTTGAAGTCAATAATCTCTCGCGTACATACGAACCTACCAACTACTTCAGCCAAGTAATTCTCTCTTCGTTCGAGAGATCACTTTTCTGTGTGTATATTATTATACATTTTTTAATTTTTTTAATTTTCTAAGATTCTATTAACAAAAAATAGACAAAATTACCGGAACACCTAAATAATCCTCCAACAGGAAACAAAACAAAAACATTTTCCAATAAAAGTTTTTTAGGTTTAAATCTCTCGTTTAAATACAGTTTTAATATACAGTGTGTTCAATTTATTATGGACATTTGCAAACTTTCGATTTTCTAATAGTATATTTTTATTTTTTTAATTTATGACGAATTCTAAGAACTTTTTGTAGAACTTAGTTTTTTGCAAATGCTATAATTTTGAGTTATGAGCAATTAATCAAAACTACTGACTACTGAATATTTTCCCACATCGTACACATTTATTTTAATGTGGCAGTTTGAACATTTAATTTCATTCTATTTTTTTTTTTTTTTTTTTTTTGGGATGTCTCCATGTGCACAAAGCCTGTTGTTGTCTGTGCGGCGGTCGTGGAGACGGAGTATTTTTAAAATCCCTGCCTAACCTGGGCTTGAACCCTGGGCTTCATAGTGGAAGGCATTCGCCTTATCCACTAGGCCACCTCCGCTCCTAATAGTGTTATTTTCTTTTCTGTTAGAAAAAGGAAAGGTTTGTATATTTCCATAATAAAATAAACAACTGTATATTAAAAATATTGAAGTATGTTGTTTAAATTCTAAAAACTTTTATTTGAAAGTTTTTTTGAATTTGCTTGCAGTTTGAGAATTATTTAGGTGTTCCGGTAATTTTGACTATTTTTGGTTAATAGTTTATAATTAAAAAATAATGCATTTTATAAAAAATATTCCTGTAAAATATATTTAAACGATAGCTTGTTAAAAGCCAAAAAACTTTTGTTTGAAAAATTTGTTGAAATTTCTTACGTTTGGAGGATTATTTAGGTGTAATTTTGACTAATCCTGTATACAGGTGGTTTCTTAATAACATGCTAAAATTTCAGGTTATTCTTGGGTCCATTTTGAGAAAAAAAATCATGTCAACACATGTCGTAAAGGTCTTAACTTTTAAACTACAGGGTGCTAAAGTTTTCTAAAGTTTCTTTTCAAAAATCTGCTTCTTACCTACTAGATACGTTTTTAATCCTTGATAACAACATTAATAACAAATTTCATAACAATATGCAAATGAATGGATTTTATTTGTTTATGCGAAAACCGTACGTCAAACGAGAAAAAAAAAACAAGAGACCACATTTGCTCAGAAAGGAATGATGATTTAAAACATAATTTTACTTTGAAAAAAAGCAGTGGTGTATCACTTATCTATTTAAAATGATTCAGTGCAAATCCCACACGAACGCCACTGGCAAGAATAGAAAAATAGGTTGTACAGCAGAAAATGCCTTTTGATGCATAGAAGATGCGTACTACGTTTCACGAGAATATCTAGGGTCATACCAAAGTTATCATAAAAAAGACCTCCTTAAATATTAGCATCTTATTAAGAAACTGTATATAGAATACTTACTCGTTAAAAAATACTTCATTTTCTGAGACACAATACATAAATATCTCCCAGCATCAATCTGCCCGCTTAGAATAATCCAATTAATCACCGCACCAGATAACAATCGACGTCGACGGAAAGTAAGGTTATGTTCTGCGAAGTAAATTAACACTGTTATGCCACGCAAGATATAGAAGACAACGGGCAATTGTAAATCACTCCGACATTTTCAGATATGCTAATATACCCTTTGTCTGGCAATTTTCTCCTCGACGCAATAAATAATCCAATGTAGGCTTCGATCTAAATTCTAAATCCACGGCACAATTCTGTACCGAAACAATAACAAATCGATTAAACGCGATTTCCCAATCGGATCCAATTTATCCACCTGACGATCAAAAACGTAATTAATGATACACAGATTCAATCAAATTAGAGTCGCAGTGTCATTTTTGCATTTCGAAACATAACCTCTTTCTTTTTCGTACGCGCGCCGCGATTGCAAAAATCGACGTGGGCGTCCGAAAATTAATTGGAAAGCAACACGATTGGAAACTACCACGCAGATCACGCATGAAATCTCCGTTAGAAAATTGGGTATTGCCATTTTGTATAAGTTTTTGGGCATGCCGATTTCTAAACCGTTTTCAAACTGTCCGATTTGGAAATTCAATCGGTGAAAAAAGTCGAGATCGGCACAAGGTGAGTAACACTAGAGCATGGTCCAGCGATTTCCACGGTTATAAACCTAATAGCGCTTGGTTACTGACCGAATTACGACAACAAAAAACGTAATGAACAGATTACGCAATTTAGTATTTTATCCAGTGCTTGCTTGGGTCAATACTTCAACAATACAATATTGCGCTTTTTGGTTTCTACAGGGGATGTCCCACAAAAGATGCAAAGTAATTTATTGACCTTAAGAGGGGCGTTTATCCATATACCAAGTTACGTGCAAAACACGGGCGCATAAAAAGCAGATCGGAGTCCAAACTATTCCACTGATGTGCAAAAGTAAGGTACTGTTGGAATGTGTAAGCATAGGGCATTGTTCCGGGGTAAATATAAAATCAAATTTTGACACAATATACTGGTTGATTTAATATCCTTTCATGGTGATTAAGCGAATAGCATTAATCTCGGAACAGGAGCTAATTTATGGGTGACATTTTAAGACATAGCTCTTTAAAATTGACCCAGCCGTTGTCAAGTTGATCTGCTTTTTATGTAATTGTGTCGAATTACTACGAACTGTCAGCGCGTAGCTCTGTAAAGAAGGTTTCTGTAATAAAGTGCACAGACCGAGGCAAGGGAGAAGACTACCAACAGCTCAGGTCAATAATAACTAACAGTTGACAACAACTACAGTAGCTGCCTAAGGATTAAGTCCGACAGGCACAATGGTTTTTCAATGGTTTTTAAGTAATTACATATTCGTCCTATCATTTAGAGATTTTTTGCTTTGTTGTAGGTACGTCTTACAGTTAAACATGTGTAACTTTTTTTTATCTTCTCAAACAATAGTTTGATGGGCATGAATCATACTTATGAACATAATGCAAAACGATAGCTTAGCGGTTTGTAATCATTGCGTATTTCCGTTATTTTGTTGTGCCCCGCATTATTTAATCAACTATTAGAGTTTTGCCATTTTCTTATCTAATAGACATTATTATTTGCATGGTGTTTTGTAACTCGATTCATTTCATTCTATAAAATTTAGTATTATTTTTTTACAGGCATTCTCAATGCTAACAAATTCACAAATTTAACAAATTCTACAAATACTCATATAGGATCACATTTGGACGGGTATCTAAATCTGCATAAACATATTTTAAAAAATAAATAGTTGGTAATAGTCATACTACTTACTATCTACATTTGTCCAGGTATATATATACACCGTTTATTCTAAGTTAAATATAGTATTCTTGGAAATTATAATAACACATCTACACATTCAGACAGTGTGAATAACTTATTTTTGTTCCATTTTGTTTCAGTTTCATGTTTGATGAGAGCATACCTTTGACATGGACAAACAAAATTCTGTCGAGTTCATTATTGTATCATACAGTATGAAAAAACTCTGAGACGGTTTATTATTTTAAAAAATTCTCGAACACCTCGATTTTTAATTATCAAAATACACATTCTGTGTAAAGTTCAATTTCCAACCATCAATTGTTACCGAGTTACTGATTTTGGTACATTATATAATTGCTAAAATCGTACCGAAAATATTTTATGGCCTTACATAAAAAAAATTTCGAGAAAAGTCAATTGAAAATTGTAAAATATTGATAAGTTTGGGGGAAATAGTTTTTGTGAATTGAATATGAAATTGCGTTTTGTGTAGAATTAATTGCCCTGAAAACGAATCTGTGCTCAAAAATTTCCTATCGCAAAGGGTTATCGAAAAAAAAAGTGGGGGACTAAAGAGTCAAAAAAACGCTATTTTTGTAATTTTTACAAATCTATACCAGATACCCATAGAAACCTGAATATGGTCTCATTGTAAACCTTAATCTTTGCAGTTTTACCTGAAATCCCAAAAGTTTATTCCCAAATGTTTTTGAAGCATTTACAGCGATATTTTAAGTGGGATGAAATACGAAAACTTTTGTGAATCACCATTAAAACAATTAACAGATCTATCAATATCACTACAAAAAATATTGGGTTGCCATTTAAAAGTGTGGATGACGTCGTAAGTCAAAAACAATTGAAGGTCGAAAGTAAATTTAATGTAAAAATGTATATTTTGATAATTAAAAATCGACGTGTCCGAGAATTTTTTTCAAATAACAAACCGTTTCAAGGATTTTGTCATGTTTCCATACTTTACGCTGTATACAGGATGTTCAGGATGTTGTAACTCATATATTATATTTTAAAACCAAAATAAATCTTTGGTTTCAAGTGCTTTTTAAATGCAAAGCACCTTGTGATAGCAAAATAAATGGCAAAAATCAAGAAATCACTTTAGGGATTTTTATCGAAAAATTTTACTAGTAATAATTGTTCACAATTGCCCGACAACCCTAAATCCAAAATTTCATGAAAATTAAAAAATATTGAAATTTTCTGCAAAAATAATTCAAAAATAAAGTCCATAATTATTATTTGCAACATCTTATCTTAATTAAATACGACAAAGCACTTTGACAGTTCAGGTTTTATTTCAAACAAAATTTCCGCAGCACACTTTTTTAAGCGCATTTCTTGATTTTTGCCATTTATTTTGCCATGACAAGGTGCTTTGCATTTAAAGAAGGCAATTGTTTTTTTGGCAGTAAATAGAGCAGCAATGTGTTCTATTTTTTTAAAGAAAAAATACAAAAAATAAAAAAGCTATGAAGGTGTTACACTCTTAAATGGGACACACTGTATATGAAAAATGTATATATGTATTACATTATTATACAGGATGTGTCGTTACACGTCCCGAATATTTAATGTTTTGATGGAGCGTCATATTTCATGATTTCTGATTTTGTCAAAGTGTTTATGTTTTTTGAGAAATTTCTTCAAAACCAGTGCAACAATGTTTTCAAATTTACTGTATTGAAGGACAATCTTCTTTCAAACAAATTTTACAAGAAAGTCGAAGTCTTTTGATACGTGTAAGTCAAAAATGACAAAAATTTTATATTTCTATTTAAAACACCAAAATTGATAATTGAGTGGCAGTAAAATTTGAGAGTATGTATTTTGGTTTAAAGAAACACACTACTTCTAATGGAATATTTCCAATAACCTATAATTTCAGATATAAAAATTGTTTGAAAACTTTTGCGGGGAAAACTTTTATGATAGCGTTTACATTCACTACTCCATTGTGCCCCATATCCAAATGTCCCAAAAAAAACATTGCTTTAAACGGGGATTTAGAGAAAATGCGACGAACCCATGCAACAAGAAATCATTGTAGAAACATTGTTGTGAAATAGAACTGGCGACCATCGAAAGCGTACTATTGTATAATTCGCGTCCTTCGCAGCCGCACAACTGTATCACCGGCGTTCGCAAAACATATCGTAATAACTCGAGAATTTCCTTTAATTGGTCATAAACGAAATCGGACTGATTTATGCCGTTCCGTTTCCTTTGTCATATAATCGCGATTTTTCCAACCACCCGGACTGTTTATGGTCGCTAATAATACCTCTCCGCGCATTGGCCAGATATGGCACCGCGCCTCGCACACACAGATATAATACACACGTTTCTTCGCTTGTGTTTACGCACCGTCCAAGGACGATGGCCATATCTTTATTATGCGCAAACATAATTTCCGATTTAGTGACACCCGTATGCAAATGGCGGTCTCTACAGCAGACAACACCCACACAAAAAAGGTCTCGCTTACCGTTTTGCCCAGTTTCGAGCCCCGGGCAGCAAGCTGTTGCCTGTCAAGTTCTGCTACTCCACCTGGTACACGTGTATATCTACGGATATGTCGCGAACGGACCAGTTTTTTTTTCGCTACGTACCTAATATGTTATTAGAATCTCTAATTGGATCCGAGATAGGCAACATCGTTCGTAGGCGATTACCATTTTGTGCCCCCACTATTTTACAACGGTCGTTTGTTGTATGTCTCAATTTTATTGTTTGTTTGTGTGTACCTTGTTACGGTAGCGCGAGGCGTATTTAAACAATACGGAAAACGGCGCCGGGCGGGCTTTTTATGTGTTATTTACACAGTGGGAAAACATGGAATACTTATTTTGATGATTATAAAGGAAGATTATGAGATATTCTTCAATGCAATGTGCGGGTGAAACTTGGGAGTTTATAACTGTACGTCCGTTACAGACAAACTAAAAGAGGATTGAGAATTTGTTTAGAAAACTGCCTCGGTTTAATATTAACGGTTGAAATTTGGAAAAACCGGAAAATCTGCGTTTCTTCAAAAATTCATAACTACGGCCTTTTCAAAGTTGTAGCGGAGGCTTTTTGCGTGAAAGTAGCGATATATGGGTACTTTGAGTGTGGACAACCCAGACGTTGTCCTATGATTAGTTTTTGCACAATTGCGATTTGAGTATTTGTATGCAATATGATTCGGCGAGCCTGGATGCGTCGGAGGTGGTCCGATTTTAATTTCTTTTACGTATTTCGAAAGTACAAGTATTGTGCTACAAAACATCTATTCTGATTTTGCGTTAAAATGTTGCGAAATAGGTGACAAATGCTTGCAAACATGACCAAAACTGCCGCGCGCTCCAAAGCGGTCGAGTAGTGGGGGTAGGCGGTCGACGCGGGGAAGCGCGCATCTATGGTAATACAAGCGCTCTGCGCGCGCGTATTACTAGATATACGTTTCCCCTCTAATCGCACACTTCCCCCATCACTCGACCACTCTACGGGGCGCGGGCATTTTCGCTCACGTTCTCAGTAGTTTATTACCCACTTAAACGGGTCTTACCGAAAAATCAGAATAGACGATTTGTTGCTGTTCACGTGTAGTTTCCAAATCCGTTTTTTTAAAATGCAATCGGACGACCTCAAACGCATCCAGCTCCCCGCAAAAATATTGCTAAACAAATTCAAATTGGGATTGTGCGATAAGTATTAATTCGACCGAATCCAGGTTTTGCACACTTAAAGTACATGTGAATAGCTACCACTGTGCAAAGCTTCAGCTGTTAATATTAAAAAATGGCGGAGTTATGAATTTTTTTTAAAAAAAGCTAAACTTTCCGGGTTTTCCAGTGTTTCTCCGGTTCTAATTATCCGATCGGATCGTTTGAGCTGTCATTCTCTTCGTAATTTAATTCTCTACAGTTCATCCTGTTGCACCATTAAGGTTGCTTCAATAGTTTTCCTCTAACAATAAAAAAAAAGTAAAAAAACGCGATTTCTTGTTGATAATTGTTTCTAAAAGATTAAAAAATGCACTTTTGCCTACTTTTGTAATGGACACCTACCTGGAGTAAACTACATCTTAATAAAAAAAAAGAAGCGGTTTTAGGTGTCAAAATCACCCTTGATTTCGGATTTCGGAGTTCGGAGATCCAAAAAGATAACAGGAACTAGTTTTCACAAATTCTCTCCTCAAGAAATAGAAGGTGTACTAAGATGTTACATCACATCAACTTCAAAAACATATGAAGATCGCTCAGTTTTATAAGTATTACGTACTATAAGTGTTTGTTTTGTATTTACTGAGAATTTTGATTTAAATTTGTTTTAACGTCATGTAATTTTTCTCTCATTTTCAAGGGGCTGTTATACCAAACACAGTGCAATACACAAGAATGCTTTTATTTATTATTAAAGTTTATGAAAAGATGAATTAAGTATGAAAGTTTGTTTTTTTGTTTTGGTCCCATCAGAGATATTTGACATTAAATATCGTGAAAATAATAAATTTTCAAATTTCAATAACTTGTTATCAATAGGCAGAATCTAGAATGACTGAACTAATACTAATTGCCACATTTTATAAAATGTCCGTTAAAAAATTAACCGATCATTTGCGATTACGTGAGTGCGATTCGAGCAATGAAGGATTAATGTCTGACAGGCACAATTCTTAAATATTTTCTCGTTAATTAAAATATTTCCTATAAACCATGCTTCTAAACAGTTTAATATGTTACTACGGGAACCGTAAGCTATCGCTTGGTTTCAACGACTGCATTTGAATTTACGCATCAAAATCTAGAATCTAGAATGACTGAACTAATACCAATTGCCACATTTTATAAAATGTCAAACTAACATTTATTGTTTCCGTTTAGGTATTTGAAAATGTCATTAAAAATCTTAATATCTTAAAAATCTTATAAAATAATACGCGAGTTACAAAACACCATGCAAATAATAGTGTAGTTAGAAAAGAAAATGGCAAAAAGTATGAGTCATGCCCATCAAACTAGTTGTTTGAGTAGATAGAAAAAAGTCACACATGTTTAACTATAAGACGCACAACAAAGCAAAAAAATATCTAAATGATCCAGTAATATGAACCATGCAAATAATGTTTCATTAAGTATTATTAATATGATGAACCACATGTTTGATTCTTTCGTTTGGGACGTCATTATATCTACAGTAACCTTAAAAAAAAGCGGCATCATATGGAAAAAGTCGTGTCCAGATTGCAACACAAGAAAACTTTACCGTTAACCTTTACAAAACTAAAATATTTAGATGCGTGTTTACCTAAAAACCGAACAACCTATTCTGGCATAACTTCACGACCAAAACACCTCGAAACCGAACAAATGGACATGAATTATGTACACATAAAACTCGAGATTTCGTCAATAACCCAACGTGGGTTTTCCTTCAATTCCAACAAACTCAAGACTCCGAGTGAAAATTTGAACGAGCCATCTTTCGGGCGGATGTGGGAGTTTACCGTTACGTATGAGTAATAATTTAAAGGTGGCGCTACTTCCCTCCGTCATATACATACACACGCACGTCTCAAGATATCCAGCCATACAACATACAACCGAAGAATACCATAAAAGCTAAGACCGCAGACGCAACACTGGCATTAGCTATCTATCTTTACGGTTAAGAAAATATAAGTATAAGCGAGAGGAATGCCTGTCTAAAAATACTGGTCCAGCAACAGCGATGTATATAAATATAGACTCCTAAGACCGATTCGGACAAAGGCATTTCCACTAGCCGTAAACGGGCGTATTTATAAACACACGCCATTCATGTTTGTAATTCCCATGCACCGGTAGTAAAATGGACCTATATGCAGTAGATTTGAAAAGAGGAGGCATGTACGTCATCAATAATTACTAGAATAATATTACAGTTATTGTCCTTTCCTCTCTACGTCAGCGTACTGTCACAGCACGAGACCTCCTAAACGACCCAAAGCAGGAGCTACACATTCGTATACTTGCCAAATATTAAATATTTGCCACATGTTAAATATTTGGCAAATATATTTGCCACGAAAATCGAAAATTTTTGTTATTGATTGGTCTAAACGATGCCATGAGTGATTTATTTTTCCTTTTAAGTTCGTTCACCGAATATTTTTCACCCATCCTTGATTACCAGCTGATTTTTATAAAACACAACAAAATCTATGACATACCAACAAATTTGTACAATATTCGTTTGTGATTTCGGACCGTCAGAGTTGTACTGCAACAGTAAATGCATCGGACATTCATGCATCGCCGCATTTTCTAATACATGAAAATTTTCTTCGAGGACTTGCTACATGAGCGTACCGAATGGGCACTAGCTATTATTTTGATTAGTTCGCCTTATTTGCACATTAGCTTTTTCAAATCAAACTGATAATTTGATTGCGAACAAGCAAGGTTTTATTTTAGAATGCCGACATATTTTTAATTACATAAGTGCTGAATTCACTGCGTACTAACAAGGACGTTCTTGTGGAAATTTACAAAACAAAATCTTGACGAAACTGTGTGTTTTATTTTAATGATTTTTTGTTTAATTCATCAGCTTTCTGTATTATTAATTCGCAGCATCTAATTTTAACAGACTGTAAAACAATACAATTGGTCATTTTATGTGAACTAGTTTAAATAAATTATTATTTTAAAGAGAAAAAATATATTCTTTTTATTTAAATTAGGAAGATATTGCACATAAAAGAAATGTTAGATATGGCTTCTTCGTCATGTTTAAAATTCTACTAAATCCAATTGTACTACTAGGTTTGTTGTATAAATATGTCCTAATATTGTCTGAAATACAGATCAATTAGCTTCTGAAATAAAAATTTAAACAAATGAACTTTCAAAATATAACCTTTTTGTTGAATAAAAAAGCTACACAAAATGGTCTCTACTATTAAAATATTTTTAACCGCTTTCGTTTCTCTTCAAATAATAAACATCATAAAAATTGAAAAATATATAAATACAAGCAAATAAAGTATAATTTTCCAAATAAATTATTTTATAGACATGCTGTTTATAAAATTTGTATGATGTTTATTACTTGAAGAGAAACGAAAATGATTAAAAATATTTTAATAGTAGAGACAATTTTGTGTAACTTTTTTATTTAACAAAAAGGTTATATTTTGAGAGCTCATAAATGAGTATCATCTATATTGTTCATAGAAAAGCATCAACTTAGGATACACTCTGTATATGGTGTACGTTTTTCTTGGAAAGAAATAACATTGCGTTTATGTGGACAGGTAAAAACAACAATTTTTTTTTAATTTCTGTCTGACGGTTTCCGGAAAACTGTCTGTCTGACGGTTGCACAAAATTACAATTTTATGCGGTTTTCGCCCTTTAGAAAAATCAAAAATCTTACTAATAATTACAAATCTATTGTCAATCTTCGTATACGACCTCCTACTACACTCAAAACGATAAAACAATAAAAACAATTAAAAAAGGGAAAAATTAAACAGCGTACTAAAATGTTCATCGAGTACAAATAAATGCGCCAATATTTGTCGCCTTTGTATTTACTATACCCACTTCAACTGGGTATTGCAAATACCAAGATTATGGCGTAAAAAAACTCGTCCGCACAGCCGAACGTCGAATATATAAATTTATTTTAGTTGTAGACTCGCTACGAAGTGAATAGAGCAGGTTTTTTTGCTTGACAAATATTCATATACTTGGCAAATATGTGATATTTGGCAAGCATACGAATGTGTAGCCCCGGCTTAAGACGAGCACATGGAATAGAAATTTCTGATCAAACTGTTAGAAACAGATTAAAAGAAGCGAATTTGGAACCAAGAAGACCTGTCCGCGCACCACGCCTTACACAGCATCACAAAGCAGCGCGAATGACGTTTGCTCTGGAACACAGAGATGGGCAACTTCGTCACTGAACGCCTGTACTGTTTACAGACGAGTCCAGATTACGTTTAACTCGTTGCGACGGTCGAGTACGTGTATGTAGACGTCCTGGTGAACGCTACGCAGCCGCTACTATACAGGAAGTGGATAGATTTGGTCGTGGATCTGTGATGGTTTGGGCTGGAATCAGTATAGACAACAGAACTGATCTTGTTGTGGTTCCTGGTAGACTAAATGATATGAATTACATCGAAAACATCTTGGAGGACCATTTCGTTTTGCCTTATTAATTTACATTTGCAAGTATAACTTTTAAAAAGTTACAGGTTTCGAAAAAAGTGTTCACCTAATTTTTTTGAGGAGTGCATGACGCACATGCCAACTTTCAGCAAATGTACCGTATGTATTCGAGTCGTGTAATTGAAAACGATAAAACATACGAGTTGTAGTGGTACCTAGAGGTTTTTTTTGTTCGATTAAACTACATATAATAATAATAACAATAACCCGATCGTGGCTAGCGTACCTCATCGTAAAACAATTGCGTTTAGGTTGATGTCAATCAACTCAGGAGTAAACGAACTTCATAATGGTTATAGCTAAGCGATAAGAACAGCTGCGTTAACTATTGTTTGTTGCAAAAAGGTGAGAAGTATAAAAAAGTGTTAAAGTGTTATGTATTGTTTTATTGTTGATTGGTTTTAGCCAACTTGACTTTATCTTGTATTAATGTTGTATTGTAGTTGATAAAAGTACAATACAAAAATATTATAGCATACAGGGTGTTACAAAATATGGTAAACTATTGAAAGTACACCAAGTTTTGATAATGAAGTCTTATAGGAAGGCATTCTGTTTAGAAGCAGAAGACAACATAACTGGTTAAATTTAGTTAATTTTCTGCAGTTGGTACTTTTCTGGACAAGAGTTCCATTTTGTCCTTATTTTTTAACACCCTGTATATTATTATATAAACAGTAACGGCACTTGCAATAGTCTTGAAGTCACGGTGCGATTTGTAACGTACACAATAGTAAGACTTTACTTTTTCTGATTCAAATGATTTTATATTATGATTGGCATTAGATTTTTGTTATTTTAATCATTGTCTTTTAGTAGGTATCTACTTTGGAACTTGGATTGCATTGTTTATGCCAAAAATTTTCAAATGAGATTTAATTCGTCAATGGAAAGAGAATTATCATAATTTTTCTTTACACAGAGAGCCACCAATTCAAGTCGCAATCTTTGAAAAAAAAATAATAAATTTGCTTAAACTATACAGCCGTGTGATACAATAATTGAATCCACGACTAAAAATCCACGATGACACAGATATGGAATGTTTGAAGTTATCATTAACATGAGTTAAGCCGTACAGGAAAATGTCTGTAAAATTACAGCAAAGTAAAGTAACTGTAAAATTAAAATAAGTTATACAGTGAGCGCGTAAAGGAAATGGAGTATGGAAATATGAGAAAATCTCTGAGACGGATTGTTATTTTCAAAATTCCTCGAACACGTCGATTTTTAATGATCAAAATACACATTTCTGTGAAAAGTTCAATTTCCGACCATCAATTGTTACCGAGTTATGACGTCATCAAAACTGCTTTTAAATGGCAACCCCATTTTCTTTCTTACTGATTTTGGTAGATCATTTAACTAAAAATCTTTAAAAAATTCGAATATTGGAGATTGTAAAATTTTGTTAATTTTAAACATACCGGATGACCCACGCTATAGGTACACCCATTTATTTTTTTTTTGTTTATAAAGCTGGACGAATAAAATTTGGGAAAGTTTATAGACAAAAAATGCCATTATTTGGGATACTCTTGAAGTTAATATGACTTCCGGTATTTCCGGAAATGACGTTATCATTGAAATTTTAAATGCCACCCTATATTCTTTGTGTGATATTTTCAATCAGGATGACATGCTGAACACAAAAACATATCGATCGTCAATTTTTATCAGTAAGGCAACGCAAAACAAACTTTTTTGTGTATTAACTGGCTATGAATTGGTGAAAATAGTCGAAAATTGTCAAATAAACACTAACTAAATGGATTTTGGCCGACACTGCGTTACTGGCGCCCTCTAGCGTGATTTAATTGGTTTTTGGCCAGTGAGTCATTTTTATTCACGGGTACCCAATGGCGACACCCTGATGATTCGATAGGAAACATCTTTCCGATTACAATGATACCAAATACTTGATATTTTGTTGAAATTCGTAGCATACAAATGTTGTTAGAAGCAAGGAATTAGAAAAAAATATTGACCTAATGATCAAAGTCAGCGTACAAGTCAAAGTCACTCAATGGACTACTAGTGTTTATTTGATAATTTTCGACTATTTTCACCAATTCATAGCCACCTAGATTAATACACAAAAAAGTTATTTTGGCGTTTCCTTGGTGATAAAAATTGAAAAATTGATCGATATGTTTTTGTGTTCAGAATGTCATCCTGATTGAAATTATCACAAAAAGAATATAGGGTGCCATTTAAAATTTTAATGATGACGTCAATTCCGCAAAAAGCCGGAAGTCATATTAACCTCAAGAGTATCCCAAATAATGGCATTTTTTGTCTATTAACACTTTTCCAAATTTCATTCGTCCAGCCTTATAAACAAAAGAATTAAACGGGAGTACCTATGCCGTGGCTCACCTGGTATGTAGGTTTTGTGAATTGAATATAAAATTGCGTTTTGGGTAGAACTAATAACCCTGAAAACGTTTCTGTGCCCTAAAATTTGCTATCGCGCATAGTTTTCGAAAAAATTGGGTTGAAAGTATCACTTCCACTACAACTATTTTAGTAATTTTTAGAAATTTATACCAACTGAACCAATTATCCTATAAACCTCAAAATTGTCTCATAGTAAACCTTAATCCTTAACAATTTTACAGGAAGTCTCAAAAGTTTGTTCCAAAATGTTTTTGAAGCATTTACAACGATCTTTTATGGTGTAACACCATAAAAGAAACGTCAAAAAAATCGCAATAACCTTACGTGATATGCAAGTTTTGATCTCAGATTCGCATTCAGCGCAAATGAACCAATCGAAAACGCCTATTCGCTTTCCATAAACAAACAAAAGTTATCAATGTTACCCTAATTTTCAACTGTCGTTTTCTCAAAAATTTTCGATTGTAAGGCGATAAAATTTATGAATTACCTTTAAGACAATTAACAGATCTATCAATACTAGTACAACAAAAATATGTGGTTGCCATTAAAAAAAGTGCCGATGACGTCATAAGTGGAAAACAATTGAAGGTCGGAAATTAAATTTGATGTAAATATGTATATTTTGATAATTAAACATCGTTTCAAAGATTTTGTAATGTTTCCATACTTTATGTTTTGAATACAAGCTATATTTCAGCAATATTGACAGCGATATTACAGTACATTTTCATTATATTTTTGCAATTTCACAGACAATTTTGCAAAAAAAATCGACATTTTATATCAACTTTCAACAACTAATTAACTTTTGTCCAGCTGGGGACTAATTTAAATCTATAAATATCCAATAAATTCGTAGTAATTAGGACCGATAGACGAAACAAGGAATAAAAAAAACTACTTTGAATGACAACAATCCGCTGACCAGAACTCAGATGGCCTCTCGCATAAACTCACGTACGGTACTTTCCAAGGCCTTTCTTGTTTGCATAACATCGACTAATTAATTATTATTCATCATTATAGAATTAGCAAACGTGTTCCTCATTTTTCGACGTTCCTCATCTCCTATGCGACCTTTATTAAATTAAAACCGATTCATACATTCCGAATCATTAGCCACAAACTTTTTCACTCAATTTTCTAATTACGATTCTACATCTTACCCATTATACGCGCAATCCAAATTCATAATATCTCCGCTTACCTACAAGAAAAGAAATCAAAATTAGAACACGATAAATAAATTATAAATTATATTATATGCATACATAAATCATCACAATTTCTGACAAATTATATGAATCAAATTAATAATTAATATAATTAATAATAAATAGATCAATAATAATGACTAGAGTGCGGATTCTAAGCATTTTGCTTGGACAGTTTTAATGTAAGCAGTTTACAAAGCTTAAGGATCTCCACGAATTTAGAAAAAATAAAGCATTTGGCGCTATTTTTATTTTGCTTATTTTGCTTTTTTTCCCGGATATGCGCTTATTTATTCCTGCTTATTTGAAATTTTTACGGTTTTTTTGTGGTGTTTATAACCGTTTTTAGAGGGCTGTCTGCCACATAGATAAAAAAAAACCCGAATTAATTATTCAAAACAATTAAAATATTATGCAGAATGTGCATGAAAACACTAACTTACAATCATTTATTTTAGGATATGTCTCTTGGTAGTGATTGTTTTGATTTTAGGCCTATTTTGTTATATTTTGTCGTTTTATTTCACAGTATTAAAATGAAAATATTTAAGTTTAACATTCACTTCTTAGCCATACTACATTAATACATTGTTTCAGTAATACATATTAACTTAATTCTTTTTCTTGTTCAATTTGTTCAACTAGGTTTAAATATAGAGACAATTTGGACTAAGAAGAATGTGTCACGTGGTTAAATCTGCGCCGAAAAATGCAAGCACGTACGCACGCGCGCAACTAGGTGGAAAACCACATTCTTCTGAAGAATGTACATTTTTCATTTGATGCTAATTTTCAGGGCACTGTGGGGGTGGGTTGGGGGCGTCAAAGCCATATGTATAATACCTCAAATTCTTCATTGGAAAGTCCTCTACAAGTCCAATAACTTTAATCTAAAGTTTTCCCAAACCCCGAACAATTATTCGAAAAATACCAAAAAATGTCTTTATCCCATGCATTTTCTTATGTAAATTTGAGGCCTCGACAGGCACCATTAAGAATCAAAATTTCGAAGAAAAAAAAAATACGTGTCCGCTTTTTTTG
Organism: Aphodius sticticus; assembly: GCA_963966075.1. NCBI lineage: Eukaryota > Metazoa > Arthropoda > Insecta > Coleoptera > Scarabaeidae > Aphodius > Aphodius sticticus. Next base: position 70,074,963 of record OZ014509.1, read on the forward strand.
GATTTGGAAACGATTTGGGGGGATTGGTGCTTTATATCATCACAAAAATTTTTGCACAAAAATGTCAGATGCATTTACTGTTGCAGTGCAACTCTGGCGGTCCGAAATCACAAACAAATATTGTCAAAATTTGTTGGTATGTCATAGACTTTTTTGAGCTTTATAAAAATCAGCCGGTAATCACGGATGGATGAAAAATATTCGGTGAACGAACTTAAAACGATAAATAAATCACTCATGGCATCGTTTAGACCAATCAATAACAAAAATTTTCGATTTGCGCGGCAAATATATTAGCCAAATATTTAACATGTGGCAAATATTTGATATTTGGCAAGTATACGAATGTGTAGCCCCGGCTTAACACAGTACACTTCTAAGATGCTCAATTTGTCTCTACCTGCGTATAAGAAGCGAATACATTTCTTTACTTATTGTGTATAGTTTATTTCTATTGTTAAGTATCAATTTCCTCAGCTATACCAATGTTTTGTATGATGTGTATGTGCTAATAAATACATAATATATACAAAAATAATACAAGGTATACGTATTCTTATAACGTCTTTTTGTGTGCTTTTTTAATCATTTTTCGTGCTTATTTTAGGCGCTTATTCTCCATAAATAAATGCTTATAATTCCGCACTCTAATAATGACTTTTGTTTGGTTCCTGAACGGAATTCGGTGTCAAACTTTCTAATGCAAACTTAGATAAATTAGATAATTTTAAAGTTACGTAACTGCCGACAATCTAAAGACAACAATCTCAAGAACGGCAACCGAACGAGATATCTTGATCTGTCGGTTTGTTGTGCAATCGGATCGGTTGAAATTGCGCGCAAAACACAATAAAGCGGGATATTAACGATGTTCGTTGTGCCCACGCGGGCAATTTTGCAAAGTGCGCAGTAAAAACCACGCGATTTCCCTTATTTGTGCCGGGCATCGTCGGACAAATTGGTATATTGTCCGGCGAGGTACGTGCAAAACTGCTAATGTACGAAAATACGGAGAATTTACGATTACGGTCCGAGCGCCGCCGAAACGAAATTATATTATGTCCATTATGACCGTTTACAACAAATAAAGCTCTCATTGTTCGTTTTATTGCTCTTTGGCTCACAAAATTATTAAGGTTATGCGACCAGAGAGACGTTTTTTTTATAGCAAGTGTGAGTCATGTGTAGAAAGAATTTCACGGTATTGAATGCTTTTTATTATTGTCCTCGTGTTGATATTACATTTTGTGTTGTTGAAAAATTCAGGTAAAATGACAGTTAGTTTTGGTCAATATGTTTTTGAAACAGTATACAGTGTACACACTACTATTCTTAAGGTCCAAAACCAAATAACTGTCAGAACACCTACTAATTTTAATACACCTTTTATTTCACATTAAATCACCCCAATATTGTCAACAACCACGGCCTTGCATAGCCACAATATAACAATAATTCATTATTTTCTAAAGAAATATTTGAATAGACTAAATATTATTCCAAATACGAGTAATTAAAAATGTGTTTATGTTTTTGGCCCACAGTGTATATTGTAAAATAGAACAGTGTTGGACAAATTACTAAGCATTTAATGACATCATTACGAGTATTGTACTGAACCAGATGTTGCGCTTTTATGTATTACGTCAAACTATTTATACTGTGACCAGGAAAATTTGCCATAATATTTTGTGGTGGTGTTTTCGATAGACTTCTTTGTGTTGATTTGGGGATACAAGTTTCATATCACTAAGGTTTTAAAAGCTTGTATTGTCACATTTGTGACCAAACTTTTGTTATATTACAGGTTAAACAACAACGTTTCAGGATTACTATGAGACCCTTTTGAGGGTTTCGGACATTGGGTTCAGATTGTATAATATAACAAAATCGTTCTTTTTATATTGTGACAACACTTCTTTTGAAGAACCTTGCGTCATATGAAGTCTGGATTGAATATTTCACAATTTTCATAGATAATTAAGTCATTTTCAATTACAAGATCTATCAACATCAGAAAGAATAATATGGGGCGGCGATTAAAAAAAAATGGATAACGTCAAAAACAGATAACAGAAAAATTTTGTATGTGGTGTAATATACAGCGTGTTCCACTTCTTTTGCGAAAAACTTTTCTCAGATAGTACATATCGTACTGAGTAAAAAGTTTCATATGGAGTTATTAGTTTTTTACTTTATCATACGCAGTATGTGAAGTATTGTAATCATGCCAAAAAAATTTTTTGAGATTTTAGCGGAAATATGTCTTCTTGGGTCCCCTGAACATTTTTGACCAAGGTACAAAAAAATGTCTGTGTGTGTGGATGTGTGTGTGTGTGTGTGTGTACCCGTTTTTGTGGCGACGATTCCGGAGAAACTACTAAAGATATCGGGACAAAACTTCACATTTAGAAGTTTCATAACCAAACTTAGAGCTGAAAAGCTTTCTGTTGAAAAGGGTCCAAAGGAACTGGTGGTTTACTCATAGCATTTTTCGAAGATTTTGCAAATGAGCCGCTATTTGTGTAATGTCGTCAAAATAGTTAAATAATAAATTAAAGGAGAGGAAAATTTCTATAATTTATGTATGTGACACTTTTTGGTAGAATTTATAGTTTAGCTGCATGAGCAAATTCTATTTCATCGAGATCGGTCGTACTGCTTTAAAACTAGTAGCCAGGATATGTCAGATTTTTTGATTCTAATGACAGTAGCTAGTGTCAAACGCTAATGTTTTGAAAATACTACTGTCAATATAGGTTGCGTTCGGATATTGAACACCGTTACACTTTTTACACCCAATAACACGTAAGTGTCATTTGGACGGTATACCCAGTGTCAACGGAGTACAATATCCGAACGCAGCTTTAATCGATATATCTGTCTAGTTGTACTAGTTTTATTTTAATACAGACATAGCCGATCAAATAGAATCTCAGGCAGCTAAACTATTAATTTTAAATATAGTATGATAAAGTCATGTGCCTGGCCACATCAGATTTTTTAATTCTATACAAAGGTACAGCCGTTTGAAATATTAGCTTTGTTCGCTGAGCGCATTCGGAACGTGTTATAATTTATATTGGACCAAATGTGTTGTGTGATAACGGTAGGGAAATCATAGCGAGACATCGGATTGGTCCAATATAGAAGAGTACCTGAACTAGTTCAGGATTCGCTCAGCGAACAAAGCTATTAACAAATCCAAAGTTTAAACGGCTCCAACTTCTTAAAGAAATAAGAAAACCAATAAGGCCATAATGAAACCTTTACTCAGAATAACATTTACTTTCTAGACAAATAAGTAAAGTCTCATATGGATTTTTTTATTCATTTGTTTCTTCAATTTAGTTTTGATATTTTTAATATTTTACTTAAATTTAATTATTTTTTTATTGTTGAGAATAACATCTACTTTCTAGACAAAAAAGTAAAGGCTCATATGGATTTTTTATTCATTTGTTTATTCAATTTAGTTTTGATATTTTTAATATTTTACTTACATTTATTTATTTTTATTCTTGATACGTATTTTGTTTCGTATTTTTCTTTGTTTTGAGATTATTTCAAACGGCTGTCACTTCGTAAGTACATAATTGAAAAAATGTCCATGTAAAAGTCCATATAGATTAATTTGCTCAGAATGACATTTGCTATCTATAAAATAAGATAGATCAGATATTGTGATTCTATTGACAGTAGGTATTGTCAAAACATCATAGTTTGGCGCTACCTACTGCCATTAGAATCTATATAACTGACACAACACAGCTGGAAAATGTGACAGCTGGAGGATCTACTAGAAATCTTCAACAAGCTAGTAATCAAATACGTCAATGGACCCAAAAAATAGAAGACCACGCTCAACGAACCTAAATCTGTTCACACTAACTTTAAAACTTATTAATAACAAATTTATTATAACAAATTTATGCTTATTAATAACAAATATCCGACGAACTGCAAATCAAAATAAAATAATGAACTAAAATGGGACTTTTGAATTAGAATTTCAAATCAAATCAAACCGTTGTCGACTTTCGAAATCGCGGACCGTTGTTGTACAAGTCCGGCCCGGGAAATGCGTTACCGGACTTTGTACCGAAACGGCGAATGTCCACTTCGCACGCCTTATGAATGATAATTTGCATTGTTTTTTTCCGCCGGGGCATTGTCAGCGTTACAACAGCTAATTGCTACGTGTCCGTGCCGGTTGAGTAACATTCACTTTCAGTTTTCTTATTACATGGATGGAAACTGGACTAAATCAAACCCATATAGCGGAATTAAATACACATAGACGTAATCTATTTAACCTTGTATCGCGTTATATAATAATCAGACCGCACTATGATAACGGCAACTCAAACGACACCCACATCGCATTTTTATACGAGATCGCATATACAGGGTGTCCCACGTTAACAGACTTTTTGACAAAGAATTCAATACATACGTGACCCAGTTGGTACAATGATATATTATAAGCAATGTAAGATATAATTTTCAACTAATAGATACTAATACAGCAGCTTGAGACATATTTGCCGCCAGTGTGTGCCAGGCGATGGAGTGAGAGTAAAACTGATACATATTTCGTCACGTAAGTATTATTTACTATGTATATATCTGATATGCGTTAATTTTAATTTGTATTACACGTTTCCTTACCATTAGAAATTAAGAAAAGAAGACGTACAGCATTGCCTTTTGCGGTGGACAGACAAGACGGTTATCTCTGATATAAAGGATTTATATTGATTGCTTAAGGCCATTAATGTACTTTGCATCTAACGTGGGACACCCTGTACAAACAGGCGCTTAAAAGCCTCCAGAAATAACCAAATCGCTCAAGACTGTTTACCAGAAGCGGTATTTTTTTCGTGTAAACTAGCGTGGCCTGTGTAAGATGTCAATTACCGCGAATGGCTACATTAGTTTGGTCGGGGAGACGGTGAGTTATCTTGTTGATATGCGATGGCCCTTGACGGAATTAGACGCGTCATTAATAAAATTTATGATAGCCGCCCGAAATAGACGGGTTTGCAGAATGCAGGCGTGGACGCACGCCAGAAGCATTTGGAGCCGAAGACGGCCAGCAGGAATACCTGAGTCGTGTTATCTAATCATTCCGTAGCGCATAGATACCGATTAAAGGGCACATCGTCCATAAAACTAATTCCGGAACGGGAGATGGCCAGGTAATACAATAGCGTCCAGGTTCTGGCGCTGAAACGCAATTTCAACGGCTGAAAAAGGAAATAGATCAAGGCACATACTATCTATTGAATAGATTCATCCCAAAGTGAAGATGTAGCTATAGTAGACAGAGCTAGACAGAGCAAACTACACCGAATATTTGTCTAAAATTTGATGTTTCATAACTTTTGTAATTAATGATGGATTTAAGACGGGTCTGAAAACTCACGAGATATTATTGTAAAAGAAGAAGTTTGACTGATTTTAATAATTGAGTGTTATATAAGTTATATAAGTTATATAAGTTCATTTTTTCCTTATATAAGGTAACTGCAATTCGACTTCTTTTTACATCGCTACAGGATAACAGTGCTAAAGAAAACTCTAATAATATCTATTTAAACTGACTAAAAATGCTTTATATTTTCATAATACGTACTACTCTTTTAACCACTATTATTTACAAATTTAGGGGTGTCGGAATTAGGTACATGTAAATATAGCCCGTCCGTAAATCAGACATGTGTGTCGGAATTGTGTACATAGTTAGAAGTAATACATATATGGCTCTATTGCTGTTTTTACACAAGAAAATAACATATTTTACATCGTTTGCTATATTACAATAAACTGTACGCATTTTGTCCAGGAACTACGGACATCAATAATCCCTAATTATTACAGGGTGTCGGAATTACGATCATCAATAGTCCCTAATTCCGTCATAAATATCGACAGGCATCATAGGAGATGATGAAATAAGACAGAATGATGCAACACTAGCAGCAGAGAGTAGCGATTTTGGCATTGATACACCACCTTTGGAGATAACAGTTGAACTCATGACATCTCCATTAAAAAAATCATTATTCTGGTCTGAAACACCCATATGTGTCGATAATAAGTTACCCTCACAACAATTTTAGCGGATAAGTTTTTTCCAACAGTCACAGGGGATAATTTATAAGTTATTGAAAGTAACCGTGCAGCTAAAATTTTTTAATGAAAAAAAAAATTAATATCTCAAAAATGACACGTTAGGTATAGGGAATGTAACATAAAATTGATCTAAAATTTAATGAAGATTTAAAAAATGCAGCAAAATACAGGGTGTTCCATTTGAAATATAAAAGTTGACGTCATTTCCGGTGTAACAGAAAGTAACCGAAAACTCAAAATATTTTAGTTGAGACGATCGTGTCCAACAATATAAGTCCACAAATTTTCAATCTCTCATTTTATTTGAAGACCCTGTATACCTTCTGAAAAAGCAAGCTTTCTTCAGAATTCCCCAAAACAATTTTAATTTATTTTCATAGACCAACAAAGTTGCGTACCAATTATTCCGTACTTTATGACACTTTTCTTTGAGCTTTCTTTCTTTTTCTTTGTTTTGTAATAGGAATTTTGACATTTACATTTAGTTTCATAATTATTCTAGAAGCAAATAATATTCGGTGCAGTAAAAAGATAAAATGAAAGTTATCTTGTGTACTTGAAAATGCATGATGTCTGTGGCCTATCGAACATAATTTGCATTATAATATCAAATTAATGTAGATAGAAGACGAGTACATGTTTACTTACTAATAAATTGATAATGATAATTGATAATTAATGATTTTAAAACGATAATTATAAAAGTCACCCGAAATTGTTTTCATTTACATGTTCCGGTATGCCGATTGTATCGAACGACTGTTTCCACGACACAACTTTGGAGATATGTTAAATAAGTGTCGAAGCAACAATTATTGTTGCTTCGTTCGGCATACTTGATTACCTCACAGTTAGATATTGTTATCGGATTTGAAAATCGTGCCGATTTATAGATGCTAGGTGAAAGCGGCAGAGTCGGTGTTAAAGGTTACATTTTTCACCTTTCCGCTGAAAGCGAAAGAGCATAGAAACTGCGTCCACGGTCGGTGCACGAGGAACCAGTGATCCTTAAATATATCTCGGCTTTGCATAAACAGATACGACAGGCCGCCATTCATTAGACTTTAAGATTCGTTTTCGTTTCGTTTATACTGGCACCATCGTTCATTCTAATGCACCGATTCCGAGAAATCGTGCTCTGGTACCTGTACGTGCACGTAATAATCGAAACGTCATGCTTGTTTATATTATTTACATAGTGTTTACTCACTGACACCGAGAATATGGTATGGTACTTACTATACGTATACACAGACAAATAAATACCTACTGTGCTATAATCAATATGCTTTCATAATACAAATAAATAATACTTTCCAATTCATTGTTTCGCCTTAGCTCATATTTTTTGGAATCTGATACACAAAACTTGTCAAAACTCATTTTACAAGGTTTATAGGTGTGATCTTTTAAATTATAATTCCAAATTAAATTTATATCAAATACGAAAATTAATAAATTTGCCAGTCTTTTTTAACTGAGCTACTTTACAAATTAGAACGTTAAGATATTGAAACAATTAAAAGAAAAAAGCAATTGGGTCTTGCACAGAGTTCTAAAGGAAAAGTTTTTTAGGTGCCGGTAAAATAATCGAAATCGGTTCAAAAAAGTTAATGAAGACACAAATCCACAAATTCAGACAAGTTGAAGAATTTTTGTTACATTTGTAACAGTAGAATTTATATTTATGTGGTGATAATGACTATGTCAACTTTTTGTAAACAACTATTTCCTTCTAAAGAGTCATTTTTAAAGATAATTAATAATAACCGACAATAAGCGCATATTTTGATCCGAACTCCTCAGTGAACCTAATTCAGACAAATATGAACATTCAAGTAAATATTAAGTGTTTTGAATATTGTTAAATAAGATTTATTATTAAGAAATGTGAAACATTTATGTTTTACCATTTTTTAATGAAACAGTAAAAAATAAGTCCTTAGTCTTCTTCAATCTGCCCTCTCTACCTCATCTGTATTTTAATGTTTCTTGCATCTAGAATTTTTAGTGATCTCTTCTTCTTGGCGCAACTTTTTATTCTGTTCCTTTTTTCTTCCCTTCTTATTTCTCTAGAATGATTTCCTTTTGTGCTCCTTCCTTTTTACGCAGTATGTCAAGTATTGTAATCGTGCCAAAAAATTTTTGTGAGATTTTAGCGGAAATATGTCTTTTTGGGTCCCCTGAACATTTTTGACCAAGGTACAAAAAAATGTCTGTGTGTGTGTGCGTGTATGTGTGTGTACCCGTTTTTGTGGCGACGATTCCGGAGAAACTACTGAAGGTATCGGGACGAAACTTCATATTTAAAAGTTTTATAACCAAACTTAGAGCTGAAAAGCTTTCTGTTGAAAAGGGTCCAAAGGAAATGGAGGTTTAGTCTTAGCATTTTTGAAAGATTTTGCAAATAAGCCGCCATTTCTGGAATTTCGTCGAAATAGTTAAATAATAAATTAAAGATGAGGAAATTCTGAATAATTTATGACTATGACATTTTTTTGGTACAATCAATAGTTTAGCTGCATGAGCAAAATCTATTTCATCGAGATCGGTCGTACTGCATTAAAACTAGTAGCCAGGATTTGTCAGATTTTTTGATTCTAATGACAGTAGGTAGTGTCAAAAGCTAATGTTTTGACAATAACTTCTGTCAATATAAGCTGCGTTCGGATATTGTATTACACTTTTACACCCAATAACACGTAAGTGTGATTGGACGGTGTACCCGGTGTCAACGGAGTACAATATCCGAACGCAGCTTTAATCGACATATCTGTCTAGTTCTACAAGTTTCATTTTAATGCAGACATAAGCCGATCTCGATCAAGTAGAATCTCATGCAGCTAAACTGTTAATTTTATATATAGTATGATAAAGTCATGTGCCTGGCTACATCAGATTTTTTTATTAACAAATGTTCTGCCCAAGCATCAGATAGTGTTACAGAAGAACAGTTTCTTTTTACTTTAGGTATAATTCTTCTAAAAGTTATACAGGGTGTTCAAATTATAAGATTAAAGTTGAATTCGAGAAAAGTACTAAAAGTCGATTTTTTCAAATGGCAACCATAACATATGAATACATTTCTCAATTCTATGGAAAATTTTAGATCAACTTTGTGTACAATGACCTATACATAAAATGTACTTGTATCTACTGAAACAGATTTTTAAACATCACAATAGAAATTGCAAACATTGCCAAATCTAGATTGCGTTTGAAACCAATTGAACAGTTTGAAATGGCAGCTCGTGGTGGGAGACCCTGTATGTATTCTTCTGGAATTTTTAGGGTCTTTTTGTGTTTAATTTTTATGCATGTAAAAAATAAAAATACAATTTATACTACGACAATGAGTTTGTAAAACATTTTAAATTACACTTTTCCTATAGAATAAGATAGAATATCGTACTGAATACTGATAATAATCTTTCATAATAATCTTTTCAATGATTTCTAACTAATTAATAAGGTAATTATGTTATAATGGTTTTATTACATATACAAAAACAACTGATTAGATAGGTTATATTTCAGGTTATCAATGCAAGTATTTTAGCAGATAATCATAAAATTTAAATAATTGGCTAATTATGTAAAAATAAGAAACTCTCCTTAATTCAAACATGGATGAGAAACATGGATTTTGTGAATGGAAAGTGAAGCCTCATAAGTTGAAAACGTGATTTTGGCATTTTTTGCTAATTTATAGCGCTTAATCCAATGTCCAAAAAGGTTCAAAATTTGTCCAGGGTACACCTTGAACTATTTTTTACTGAATTATGTCAATATTTTAGGTATACCGGAGCCCTAAACAATCGAATTCTTATTCAATATTCTCATTCTGCGACAAAATAGTAAATCTATCTTGGATGTCTATTTAGATTCCAAGGTTTTAGTTACCGGACATAAATATTTGCAATAGATAATATGATAAATATAATATAACCTTTAAAACTTAAAAATAATTTTATTTAAAAAATCGGATATGGCCACGCACATGACTTTATCATACTATTTAGCAGTGGTTCCCAACGCAAACTGACGCAAACGTTGATGTTGTGACAATACTGTCAATAGTATCAAAATATCTGTCAAATCCTGGCTAACTAGTTTTAATTCAGACGAGCGATGTCGATGAAATAGAATTTGATTATATAGCTAAACTAATAATTTTACCAACAAATGTCATACACATAAACTATGCGAAATTTCCTCTACTTTAATTTATTATTCAACTATTTTGACGAAATTACAGAAATGGCAGCTTATTTTCAAAAACGTTGAAAAATGCAAAAAGTAAATCCCCAGTTCCTTTTGGACCCTTTCGAACAAAAAGTTTGGTCATCAAACTTCTAAATATGAAGTTTCGTCCCGATACCTTTAGGTTCCTCCGGAATCGTCGCCACAAAAAAAAAACATACACACATATACACACACACACAGACATTTTTTTTGTACCTTGGTCAAAAATGTTCAGGGGACCCAAAGGGACATATTTCCGCTAAAATATCAAAACTTTTTTTCGGCACGATTACAATACTTTGTCATACTACGTATGATAAAGTAAAAATGTGTGTTTTGAAAATAGTATAAATGTATCAAAATATCCAGGGTATGTGGTATTCACATTTATCTTTTTTTGATTTGATGTCCTGTGTAAAATTTTAAAAAGCATTATTTTATATATGTTCAAGCATAAATAAACTTTGACATAATTAAATTTAAAATAACATGAACACGTTTCGATTTTTATGATGTATTTATATCTAATGTTTGAAGCTTGCACCTTGATATATTATATTATATAGGCTGGTCTTATTTTGCAACTTTTAATTTTTTCTGCTGAACTTTCTCAATTTGTTCCTTTATATCTACACTTAATTCTTGTGAAATTTGAGTTCGATGAATACATATTCCAACAATATAATTTAATAATATGGAAAATAAATATAAAGTTTTTATTGGGTTTTACTACAATAACTTTACATACCACAATTTTGAGAATGGCAGTGCTAAAACTCCAAAAACGTACCTTCTTTCTCAAAAACTATAATGTAATATGATTTTTTGGTAAAAGGAATTGAAGTTATTTAATGCAACTTGAGCTCTTTGAACATTTCAGCTGTCTTTTTGACTTACCTATTTTAGAATAGGTAAGAAAAATAATATCATACAAATAATATACCTAATATTATATTATAACTCCACCACGACCTCGAAATAAGTTTGAGCAAATCCTCACGAAACAAAAGAAAACCGTCATACCAGCGCTTAACCCGCCTCACAATCATCGATCATCTCTTTTGTTTCCATTTCCATTTCAATTAGTTGATGTTTGGCAAACACACGCGTAATGTGTATACCATACGGCATCTTATTCGTTTTTGGATGGCTCAGAATTTACTTTCGTCGCCTCGTTCAAGTTCAATACCCGCCGCCGTCGCAGCGGCGAGCGCGTTGTCCATTTGCGTACGGAATGCCATCCCATGCATGGCTGCTGTTTGTACGTCCGCCATAAGGTTATTGTTTCGCCGTCCGATGCCTGTATATACCGTCGATGAAAACACGAAAATAAACCGTCCGGTCGGTCTAATTGTGATTCACCGTCTTATTTCCAGACAAGCGGTAATAATTTTAGAACCCGTTGCATCCGAGGAATCTTTGCAATTCGGCATTCCGATATACAATATCCGCCATCCAACTTTGGCTGTGTTCGCATTTGCGTACCGCACCTGTCTGAATACCTCTCTTTAATTTTGTAGATGGAATGCGGCTCGTATTTTTGGAGGAATATTTATTATCGCAACAGCTTTAATGTTTATGGGTTAATTGTTATGATTTTGGCGCGCACAGCTGATTATATACGAGGACATAAACTACTTTATTTAGTTATTTTGCTCGATGGAATGCAAGAATGCTCGTAACTGAACTTCTAATGAGAGGGTGGACGCAGTTTTTAAGGGTACAGGAAGCTGAAGTGAAGACAGGTGTCCGGAACACTTAATATATTGTTCAACTTTGATGTTTAATAACTTTGTAATTAATGATGGTTTTTGATAATATTTTCACTAAATTATAAACAAATTTTTCTACTTTGCATTCACAATGCACACATTGTAACACTGTTTTCGGTGTTACAATTAACACATTGTAATACCGAAAACAGTAACATTTTTGTCTGATTGGTACACAGTGATATCAAATGCCATATGTCAAACGTACAATACATAACCAAACATAACCACACACTGCATCTTCTTAATCGCTTGCAATCACAGAAACTGCGAAATATCAATATTCTATACATATTTAAACATGGGTGTAGCCTGCTATAGTATGGCCAAAGGATTGGGGCTTTCTTAGTTTTGCTGTGTTCATCAAAATACGCCAGCATGACGTTTACGGTGATGTTTTACGACTCTAGTAAGTGATCGTTATCATTCTTTTCAACTAAACATCAAATCCCCTTTTCAGATATAATTCAAGGACCACATTTACTTTAATAAGGTATTATGCGAAGATCAAACCTACATCGTAGATACGAACGATTTTAATTACTGCTGCGAGATTGTATATGCGCAATAAATGGTTTATGAGCATACACGTACGAAGCTATAGTACATTTAAAGTGTAGAGGATTTCTTAGTTTATGTAACATATAAGTTTTCGGTAATATTTTGGACGCTTGGATGCTTCAAGATGGTTAAATTCATATTCGTTTTTGTCCGTCGCTTTCGACTTCGTCTTAGTTCTGGTTGTGTGCAACGTATTTGTATTACCTCCATCACATGTAATTTTACTAAGTATAATTTATTCTAATAAACTACTTTGCCGAAATTAGAATTGGGTTTCAATTATAAGTGCTTGTAAATATATAAGCCGCAACGGCTACGTAGCGGAATTAGGTAGACACCGCTATTAAGCGTTATAACAATTCTTTAGTAAGTTCTTGTTCTTCGAAGTAACTAATCAGTCACCGCCAAACACTTCTATTCTGATTATTATACTTATGAAACCAGTATTTTAAAATTGTTAACTTTTTAGGTTAAGTTTCATGTAGTTATCACAGTAGGGTTAAAAGTGTTGCCCCAAGCTCCATTATGATCATCGTTGCGACCTCGCTGAATATTTATTCAAACTTGTAGGCTAAAGTAGAGTAAAATTATTCACAGTTAGATTTTGTCATGATTTTATCTTATCGATATCATCCTTAACGAAGTTGACAGTTACTACAGTGCTACCACGTGGTACCCGCAAAATACCCTAGATTCTAATTTAGCGCGATATAGTAACCACAATTTCCAAACTTATATAAAATTAATGACGCAAAGTACAAAAAAACAACTCGTGCGCCAATTTGACGCCTTATAAAACTTGTCGGTATACTAATAAAATAACGACCACTAATTGACGTCGCGTCGGGAGCGGTTCCGCCAGATTTTAAACGGCAAAAGGATATTTTTTTAGCTTTCTATTATATATTTAGACCGGCTGCCGTTGATCGCCCTACCGTCCCCTAACTAAAGGTGAAAATTTGAAGCAAATCGGCAGTTTGACAGACGAGATCGAGTTTTGCATCTTCATAAAACTCTATGAATTTTTAATAGTGTAGACATATTTCTTCGACAATCACAGGGGTCGCTACGCAACGTCAACAAAGTTCGATCGATAATACAACAACGGCTACTAATCGACGTCGCTTCGGGAGCGGTTCGGCCAGATCTTAAACGGCCAAAGGATATTTTTTGACGTTTCCATTATGTATTTAGACCGGCTGCCGTTGATCGCCCTACCGTCCCCTAACTAAAGGTGAAAATTTGACGCAAATCGGCAGTTTGACAGACGAGATCGAGTTTTGCATCTCCATAAAACTCTATGAATTTTTAATAGTGTAGACGTTTTACTTTCTCAAGAACGAGGGTTGCTACGCAACGTCAACAAAGTTCGCTCAAGCAGATGTGCCAGTTTGACAGTTCGGGCAGCGCGCGCGCTGCCTTTCCCTATATTTTCGGCAAAAACGTGTTTAAATGCAGAAAAAGCAGTCCCGGTGTCATCTCAAACTCTACGCGAGATCATTATAGCAACAAGCGACACGGTCTAATCGTATATTTAGCAGCAGACGCATTGTGACGCTCGCGCCGGAATCTGTTACATCCATATCCACGCAAGCGCAGTCTGACGGCATGCTGACGGCTATGCTATGTTTGACGGGCTTTGTTACAACATGTTAAAATACATAAAAAGCAGATCCGGTATCATCTTAACATACGACAGGTTCGCTATAGCGACAAGCAACACGGTTCAAAGTGCATATTTAGCAGAAGACCGGTCGGTCGGTCCGATACTCCAAAAGTTAGGTTATGTCAACGGTTTTCATTGTGCAAGTACGTGTTTCGTATTCAAGTAAATTACATAAGAGAGAAAGGCAATCTTGAACAAGGTACGACACCAGTGGTCCTTATTTTTATGTAATATAAATAAAAAAATAAAAAAAAACTAAAACTAAATTATTTTTGTGTTGATGTTTGAAATATCTCAAAAGTTAACGTATGGTAGTATCATCGCAATCATCGGGTACTACAAATTTAATACCCCTTTTATTTAAAGTGGTCTTCGTAATGTCGTGTCATTGTGTCGTGTCACATTATTGTCTTCACTGTCAAACTTTAGACTTCATAGGTTAACAAATACATACGCTCAAAGTAAATAATGGGCATGTCCAGCAGACTTACCGGTGACACTAATATAATATAATAGTATATATTTTTTTAATTAAATTATGTCAGAAAATAACAGGAAATATAATAGTATAGTTTGTACAGATAAAAGGCTATATATGGAATTTTGTTAAAATTTTTAAAATAAATAAAACAATTTTAACCTCTGTATTCTACGATATAAGTTTATTTGAGATTAACTTTTGCTATAACTATTGTTAGTAATGGAATAAATGAAAAGTGAGACAGTCAATAATGGTAATCGGCAGTGTTGCTAGAAATAGATTAGTGTAGGGTGATGTGATGTTTGTGGTGTGATGTTATGCTGAATAAAACTCTTGGAGTTGAACAGATCATAGGAGTATATTCGTAGACGCTTGAATGATGTACGAATGATTGTACAGAAAAGATTATGCGACCCTCGCTAAAAATCGATAATCTAAAAACAGTGCTGCCACTCGACCGCAGTGACAGTTACAGCAAGTAGCGCCATCTGTTATATAAAATATGAAGTAAACGTCAAAATAAAACAAATAAATACGTAACATAAACACTAGATGTCTCTACAGTCCTTTTTAATTGCGTATAATGTAATAAGCGAATACATTTTTTTAAATAAAATATAAAGCGTTTACTTATTGCGTATAGTTTATTTTTATTGTTAAGTATCAATTTCCTCAGTTATACCAATGTTTTGTATCATGTGTATGTGCTAATAAATATGTACATATATACAAAAATAATACTAGGTATACGTATTCTTAAAAAAGCTTTGTTTTGTGCCTTTTTTTCTCATTTTTCGTGCTTATTTTAAGCGCTTATTTTCCAAAAATAAATACTTATAATTCCTCACTCTACTAATGACTATTTCTCCTATCTGGGCAATAGGCTGTGTGTTTTCTTTCATAAACTTTACCATGACAAAGTTATAGTCAATAATTGTATTCACTTACTAAAAATAATCTATTTGGGGAGTAATGAAGAATGAAGTTATAACACGAGGCGAGTGTTGTAAATGATTCTATTTGTTTGACACCTTATGCACATATCAACTCCTAACTAATAAATAGAAGAAATACAAGGTGTTTTATGTAAGGGTGCTACTTTATTTGGAAAAATGATTGAATGAATTAAGTATGATTTAGTGAACACAAAACGTAGGTTATAATATGATTATTGCCATTATGCGCGAGTCAAATATCACGTTTTATATACGACTGCTAAAAAAAAATTTATAAATTATATTCATGAGTTTACTAGGATGTCAATATGGACCTACGCATATTTTGTTGATTCAGGCCATTATAATTTAAAAAAAATATTTCTTAATTTTGCCTTTTACATTATTTTTTCCGATCGTATACAAGATTATTGACTTAATTATAAAATTTAGGCCTTTTTGTATTTTGACAGTTTTTAGTTCTATATGTTTATCGAGACAACTTTTGAATATGGTAAATTTTGGTTTCCTATCAATTTTTTTTTTCGATGCTTTCTTTCACGACTAGCTATTACATATGAGAAAGATGTTTACAACGCGAGCCACGAGCCGAAGGCGAGTGGTATAAATCATTGGAGTTAGTATTTTCAATTAATTTTGATTTTGGGCAAGACGAGCGCAGCAAATGAACCAATCGGTCCCTATGGTTTTCAATATGATACTAAAATATGCGGGGAAAAGAGTGGGGCACATGTATGCTTATTAAAATCAGTCAACACACAAAAAAAAATGATAATATGAATTTTAAATCAAATATCATTATTTTTGTAATTGTAATCTGCTATCTAAAACCGGCTTTTGCAAATGTAAAAACCGGTTTTCGGTCACAAAAACTGTTTTATAATAACCCCCAATCAAATAAGTTCTAAACAAGTAATAAGAAGCTGAAGGCGAGCGTTGTCAATCATGCGCATGAGTAATTGCTATTACATACATGCATACGTATTGGAAATAATCTTCCATGTGTAACACGAGCCGTGAGCGAGTGTTGTAATTGTGTAGATTGGCTAATAGCCGTTACTTGCGAATAGAATAATATATTTTTTACATAACAAATATATTATTCGTCAAATTTCAAAATTTTAATTTTATTATAAAACAAAGTAATGTCATCAAAAATAATATTTTTGTTATGTAAAAAGTTACTATTCTATTCGCAAGTAAATGCTATTAGCCTTACTGCACAACTTCGCACCGTACAGCACTCGCATTCGGTTCGATAGTAATGTCGTAATGCATAAGAGATATTATTAGTATTATCATGTAATAAGTAATCGAAAAAATTGTAATGGGAGCCAGCGTTCAAATTAATTCGAATGAATAATTACCTTTTAGTACTTCATTGTAATGGAAGGAGTCACTCATGAAAATAAACTTACGCGTGAGCAATTGCCAGTAGATACTGTAATTGTAATGGAAGGAATCTCCGAAGTGCAACCTCAGCCGAAGGCGAGGATTGTAATTGTGTCGATAGCCGTTACTTGCGAATAGAATAGTATACTTTTTCCACGACCATCGCAAAAATTACAGTAATTAGCTTCGTTGTCCTACTATGTATGAGGTCTACCCATTTCGGCGATCTACCGAATTCGGATATCTATCTATTTCGGCGATCTACCAAATTCGGTTATCTACCGGCATCGGCGATCTACACATCTCAGCGATCTATTTGGTCACTAGTCCGTATACTAATAAAATAACGACCACTAATTGACGTCGCGTCGGGAGCGGTTCCGCCAGATTTTAAACGGCAAAAGGATATTTTTTGAGCTTTCTATTACGTATTTAGACCGGCTGCCGTTGATCGCCCTACCGTCCCCTAACTAAAGGTGAAAATTTTACGCAAATCGGCAGTTTGACAGACGAGATAGAGTTTTGCATCTCCATAAAACTCTATGAATTTTTAATAGTGTAGACATATTTCTTCTACAATCACGGGGGTCGCTACGCAACGTCAACAAAGTTCGATCGATAATACAACAACGGCCACTAATCGACGTCGCTTCGGGAGCGGTTCGGCCAGATCTTAAACGGCCAAAGGATATTTTTTGACGCGTCTATTATGTATTTAGACCGGCTGCCGTTGATGGCCCTACCGTCCCCTAACTAAAGGTGAAAATTTTACGCAAATCGGCAGTTTGACAGACGAGATCGAGTTTTGCATCTCCTTAAAACTCTATGAATTTTTAATAGTGTAGACGTTTTACTTTCTCAATAACGGAGGGTTGCTACGCAACGTCAACAAAGTTTGCTCAAGCAGCTGTGCCAGTTTGACAGTTCGGGCAGCGCGCGCTGCCATTCCCCCTTGGCCTTTCCCTATATTTTCGGCAAATACGTGTTAAAATGCAGAAAAAAAAACAGTCCCGGTGTCATCTCAAACTCTACGCGAGATCACTATAGCGACAAGCGACACTGTCTAATCGTATATTTAGCAGAAGACGCATTGAAACACGCGCGCCGGAATCTGCTATATCCATATCCACGCAAGCGCAGTCTGACAGCATGCTGACGGCTATGCTATGTTTGACGGGCTTTGTTAAAACATGTTAAAATACATAAAAAGCAGATCCGGTATCATCTTAAAATACGGCAGGTTCGCTATAGCGACAAGCAACATGGTCCAAAGTGCATATTCAGCAGAACACCGGTCGGTCGGTCCGATGCACCAAAAGTTAGGTTATGTCAACGGTATGGTCAACGGTTTCATTGTGCAAGTTCGTGTTTCGTATTCAAGTAATTTACATAAGAGAGAAAGGCTATCTTGAACAAGGTACGACACCAGTGATCCTTATTTTTATGTGTTGACGTTTGAAATATCTCAAAAGTTAACGTATGGTAGTATTGCAATCATAAAAAAACGGGTACTACAAATTTAATACCCCTTTTATTTAAAGTGGTATTCGTAATGTCATGTCATTATGTGTCGTGTCACATTAATGTCATTATTGTCTTTACTGTCAAACTTTAGACTTCATAGGTTAACAAATACATACGCTCAAAGTAAATAATGGGCATGTCCAGCAGACTTACCGGTGACACTAATATAATATGGTAGTATATATTTTTTAATTAAATTATGTCAGAAAATAACAGAGGAAATGTAATAGTATAGTTTGTACAGATAAGAGGCTATATATAGAATTTTGCTAAAATTTTTAAAATTAATAAAACAGTTTTAACCTCTTTATTCTTCGATATAAGTTTATTTGAGACTAACTTTTGCTATAACTATTGTTAGTAATGGAATAAATGAAAAGTGAGACAGTCAATAATGGTAATCGGCAGTTTTGCTAGAAATAGATTAGTGTAGGGTGATGTGATGTTTGTGGTGTGATGTTATGCTAAATAAAGCTCTTGGAGTTGAACAGATCTTAGGTGTATATTCGTAGACGCTTGAATCATACATGTACACTGTACAGATTACAGAACTGAAGCTTATGCGACCCTCGCTAAAAATCGATAATCTAAAAACAATGCTGCCACTCGACCGCAGTGACAGTTACAGCAAGTAGCGACTGACAGCTACAACAAGTAGCGCCATCTGTTATATAAAATATGAAGTAAACGTCAAAATAAGACCAATAAATACGTAACATAACTAGATGTCTCTACAGTCCTTTTTCTAAACTTGCTCCAACAATAGTGATGGGCATAATCGTATTATTTGAAGAACCGATTATATCAGTATTCGAATGATTCGCATAAGCGTATGGTTTGGTTCTCGAGTTGTTCTGCATTAATAATCGATGTTTAATACTCTATTATTCATAATCGATTATGAATAATCGAGTACTCATAATCGATCATGAATAGGGGAGACACAATAATGTAAAAGCATATTTTGGGTTAGATTGGGCGACACAGTTGGTGACCGTGGGAGTAAACCTCACTTAAATGTATGTAAAATGGACTATTAAAAATCGATTATTTAAAACCCATACGATTATTAAAAATCCATTACTCAAAGTCGATTATTAAGTAGCGATTATTTCAAGAATCAATTATAATCGATTATGTAATCTGAATGCGCCCATCACTAAGATTGATATTATTATAATAATTAGCAGATTGTCTGTCCTAGCAGGGAAAAGAGGACTGGTGCCTGTTTTTGTATTACAGTCAACTTCAAATTTATCCACCCCGGTTGTAACGAACTAATTTTCAAGTCCCGTTTTATTTCCCGTAAAAACAATAGTTAAAATTGTTGGTTATAGCGAACCTGGATATAACGAAACATTGTAAGTAACGAACCAAATAACATCGCAATTTGTCATAAACCCTGGAGCTTTAGCGGACTTACGCACACATTTGAGAACCAATGGTATGCATATAGGGTTTCCAACACGTAATGTTATGAACCAGACTGCGATTGACGTAAACCCCCGGATATAGCGAACTTACACTCATATCTGCGGACCATTGGCATGTATATATATATTAGAGTGTATCGAAAAAGCGTTCTTTTTAATTCCAAATTTAAAGTTGATAAAATGTTGTCCCTATGGACCCACATATACCACAAAAAAATTGGCGCAATTGAAAAATATTTAGGTCTCCCGCAGAAAGCCTAAATTTTATAATTTTATTTACGAATTAGAATTTTGTCATATCATTTTTTTTTCAATGAAATAGTAAGTGATTTTTGTTTATCAAATACAAAAAGTTTAATAATAAAGTTTAGCAACATTTAGCTCGCCTGCAGTTTATTTAGATTAGATAATTTTTTTAGAAAAATGACCATTTTCGTATAATTTTAAAAATGTGCTTAAATGTTGATAAAAATTTATTTGTCATTAAATGTTTTATTATGTGCTGACATGTGGGCTTTGAAAAAGAAAAACCACTTAATATTCCATTAAAATCGCCGTTTAATATTCGAGTTGGTTACAAAAATTTTTCGTCGATCGTATTCTTCTAGCGTCGTCTACACAGATTTCTCTTCGCCAATGTCTTTTTAGGTTATATGACAATTTATGTAATTTGACACTGACAGTTCTAGAGGGCGGTATGTTTTGATTGGAAGGTTTCATTTCACATATGTTCGATTGGCCAATCAAACGACGTCTTTACGTCGTGTGATTGACTATAACAAATCATGCATTAATAGAAATCGTGCATTAATAGAGTTGTTTAATAAACGATTTCCTATTCACTAAACTGACTCATAAATAAGCGATCGACGGAAAAGAACATTATAAACTTTAGGCCTCCTGCGGGAGACTTAAATATAGTTTAATTGGGCAATTTTTTTTTGATATATGAGGGTCCACAGAGACAACTTTTTACCATCTTGAAATCTTGAATTTCGAAAAAAAAAATCTACACACCCAGCGATCTATACGTCTCAGCGATCTATTTGGTCACTAGTCCGTATACTAATAAAATAACGACCACTAATTGACGTCGCGTCGGGAGCGGTTCGGCCAGATTTTAAACGGCAAAAGGATATTTTTTGGGCTTTCTATTATATATTTAGACCGGCTGCCGTTGATCGCCCTACCGTCCCCTAACTAAAGGTGAAAATTTGACGCAAATCGGCAGTTTGACAGACGAGATCGAGTTTTGCATCTCAATAAAACTCTATGAATTTTTAATAGTGTAGACATATTTCGTCCACAATCACGGGGGTCGCTACGCAACGTCAACAAAGTTCGATCGATAATACAACAACGGCCACTAATCGACGTCGCTTCGGGAGCGGTTCGGCCAGATCTTAAACGGCCAAAGGATATTTTTTGACGTTTCTATTATGTATTTAGACCGGCTGCCGTTGATCGCCCTACCGTCCCCTAACTAAAGGTGAAAATTTGACGCAAATCGGCAGTTTGACAGACGAGATCGAGTTTTGCATCTCCATAAAACTCTATGAATTTTTAATAGTGTAGACGTTTTACTTTCTCAAGAACGAGGGTTGCTACGCAACGTCAACAAAGTTCCCTCAAGCAGATTTGCCAGTTTGACAGTTCGGGCAGCGCGCGCGCTGCCTTTCCCTATATCTTCGGCAAAAACGTGTTTAAATGCAGAAAAAACAGTCCCGGTGTCATCTCAAATTCTACGGAAAGATCACTGTAGCGACAAGCGACACTGTCTAAACTCTAATCGTATATTTAGCAGAAGACGCATTGAAACTCGCGCGCTGGAATCTGTTATATCCATATCCACGCAAGCGCAGTCCGCGCAGTCTGACGGCATGCTGACGGCTATGCTATGTTTGACGGGCTTTGTTAATACATGTTAAAATACATAAAAAGCAGATCCGGTATCATCTTAACATACGACAGGTTCGTTATAGCGACAAGCAACATGGTCCAAAGTGCATATTTATCAGAAGACCGATCCATGAAAGTTAGGTTATGTCAACGGTTTTCATTGTGCAAGTACGTGTTTCGTATTCAAGTAATTTACATAAGAGAGAAAGGCTATCTTGAACAAGGTACGACACCAGTGATCCTTATTTTTATGTGTTGACGTTTGAAATATCTCAAAAGTTAACGTATGGTAGTATTGCAATCATAAAAAAATGGGTACTACAAATTTAATTTATTTAAAGTGGTCTTCGTAATGTCATGTCATTATGTGTCGTGTCACATTAATCTCATGATTGTCTTTACTGTCAAACTTTAGACTTCATAGGTTAACAAATACATACGCTCAAAGTAAATAATGGGCATGTCCAGCAGACTTAGCGGTGACACTAATAGTATATATTTTTTAAATTAAATTATGTCAGAAAATAACAGGAAATATAATACTATAGTTTGTACAGATAAGAGGCTATATAGACAATTATATATATACAATTTTGTTAAAATTTTTAAAATAAATAAAACAGTTTTAACCTCTTTATTCTATGATGTAAGTTTATTTGACACTAACTTTTGCTATAACTATTGTTAGTAATGGAATAAATGAAAAGTGAGACAGTCAATAATGGTAATCGGCAGTTTTGCTAGAAATAGATTAGTGTATGGTGATGTGATGGTATGCTGAATACAACTCTTTGAGTTGAACAGATCTTAGGAGTATATTCGCAGACGCTTGAGTCATACATGTACACATTGTACCATTGTACACTGTACAGAAGCTTATGCGACCCTCGCTAAAAATCGATAATCTAAAAACAATGCTGCCACTCGACCGCAGTGACAGTTACAGTAAGTAGCGCCATCTGTTATATAAAATATGAAGTAAACGTCAAAATAAGACAAGTAAATACGTGACATAAACACTAGATGTCTCTACAGTCCTTTTTCTAAACTTGCTCCAACAATTAGTGATGGGCATAATCGTATTATTTGAAGAACCGATTATTTATCAGTATTCGAATGATTCGCATAAGCGTATGGTTTGGTTCTCGAGTTGTTCTGCATTAATAATCGATTTTTAATACTCTATTATTCAAAATCGATTATGAATAATCGAGTACTCATAATCGATCATGAATAGGGGAGACACAATAATGTAAAAGCATATTTTGGGTTAGATTGGGCGACAAACTTGGTGACCGAGGAGGTAAACCTCACTTAAATGTATGTAAAATGGACTATTAAAAATCGATTATTTAAAACCCATACGATTATTAAAAATCCATTACTCAAAGTCGATTATTAAGTATCGATTATTTCAAGAATCAATTATAATCGATTATGTAATCTGAATGCGCCCATCACTAAGATTGATATTATTATAATAATTAGCAGATTGTCTGTCCGAGCAGGGAAAAGAGGACTGGTGCCTGTTTTTTTATTACAGTCAACTTCAAATATACCGTCCCCGGTTGTAACGAACCTCCGGTTATAACGAACTAATTTTCAAGTCCCGTTGTATTTCCCGTAAAAACAATGGTTAAAATCGTTGGTTATAGCGAACCTGGATATAACGAAACATCGTATGTAACGAACCAAATAACATCGCAATTTGTCATAAACCCTGGGGCTTTAGCGGACTTACGCAAACATTTGAGAACCAATGGTATGCATATAGGGTTTCCAACACCTAATGTTATGAACTAGACTGCGATTGACGTAAACCCCCGGATATAGCGAACTTACACTCATAACTGCGGACCATTGGTATATATATATATATATATATATATATATATATAAAATTCTACACACCCAGCGATCTATACGTCTCAGCGATCTATTTGGTCACTAGTATAATAATATACTATTATCAAGCTCAATCATCAGCAATAAATTGTATGCAGGTATAGAAAGTAATAAATAATAATATATCATATGAAAACGATCTTTATTCTTTAATAATAATACTAAAAGTGTAATTATAACACAAATGTCAAATTATTTAAAATTACTTATTTATTATGAGATCTGACTTTAAATGTCCCGATTCTGACTTTTGTTAAACCAAAAACGGTATTATCACTCTTTTTAGGAATGAAAACATTTTGCTGCCCACTACATTCCAGAAGTTTTCATTTGATGCATTTGGATTTTACCAGAATTATCGTTCTGAAGATTGAAAATGTATAGTTCTTTCTAATTTACTTGAACCAGATCTATAAAGGTGTTCTTCTTATTTTTTCAAAAATAATTTTTTTCTCAGGCCAACATGTTATATCAATTATGATAAAAACAATTACCGTATTTTTTAGCATTAAAAGAAATATTATATATAGGGGTCGCTATCTGTCCATCTGTTTGACTTTCAAAATTTAAGAAAAAAGTAAATTAATTTGAATGAAAACAAAAAAGCTTTCATTATAAATATTTAAAAAATAATCAATAAACTTTTGAGTGTAGATATCGTAACAATTCACAGATTTTCACAAGTTGTCATATATACAATAATTAAAACCTGAGCATTTATAAAGTCGCTCAGTTAAAAAAATAGCATTTTTTTCAAATTGTGCATATTGTTGAATTCATACATAACCCCTAAAAAGTCACCATTTGACAAAAATCAATCAAAATCGAGAATGAATGTTTTCAATAATATACAGGGTGAGTTATTAATATCCCGGCGGTCGATAGTCATCAAATCGTTTGAGAAAGAATAAAATGTTTTATACAAGAGTTGTTTGACTCAGTAGTTTCTATAACGTAAAATTATTTTCATTTATACGGCGTGTTGCATTTAAGCGTGACGGAAAGTTAGTACACTTTTCTAAACGGAACACCCTGTATATCATACCATATTATGAATACTAAGGAAGTTGCTTTTGCAACTGTGTAAGTTGTACCTGTGTAATGTAAATACTTTCTGAGATATTCAATTGTTTGTCAAAAAATTGGCAGTTGCAGGCCTTTCTTAAAAACTACGTCAATACTACATTTTTGTAGATATTGTCTTAAAAATTTAGTCACATAATAACTAAACCCGTAGCATGCACTAGTTTTTAAACATTTTTAAATGGATTTTTCTTGAAATTTTTAAATGGAACATCCTGTATATTATTTGCTAATTGAAAAATATCTTAAGTTCTTTGTAATTTATATTGACTACATGTATCTATTTTTACTAGTTTTTGTGATATTTGCAATTTAAAGAGTAGTATGCTATTTAATACCTTAATATTGTTCTGTATACAGCGTGTTGGCTAGCATGATGTAAAATATTTAAAGGGTTATAGAAGAAGTCATTCAGAACCTATTTAACTAGATTTATTCATATAAAAAGTATTATGGTTATCAAGGTATTACACAATTGTATAAGTATGTTTTGCAATTTTTACAAACGTACAGCGAGCGAACCGGGACGCCTAGTAACTTCAGTTGGGGTCCGAAGTAAACCAGAAACAGTGTAATTTTAGGAGGACTATAGTGAAAATTGTGCGGAGACGTTTCATTGTAATAGTATGTGGGCTCATACACAATAAACAGAAACGCTAAAACCTGTCTTGGTGAGAACGGATTTGTATTCAGTACAAAAAAGAACCAACAATATCTACTTACTATTGCTAATTGGTTTAAAATAGGTTATTTTTCTGGAGAGACAATTCAAAATTGGGATAACATGAATGATAGTATGAGTAATATTGATAATGTGAATGGAAAGTAGGTTATTTGGAGTGTTTCTAATAGATTTTCTTTGCTATAAATGAAAATCTGAATCTAATGATGCCTATCAGTTTGTTTTTGTTGCATATTTGGTTTTTGTGTGTGAGCACATAAATCACATCAAAGAAAATCTGATTTTCAACACTGAGAAGTTAACAAATTTTCACGATAGTTAACCTAAAAGTACAGGGTTTGGGGGTTAGTTTAGCAGTAATTTGAAATTTTTAAATCGCGTGTTCGGTTGCCATACAATAGACGGCAAAATATACTTACAAAATTTCATATAAAATTATTAATATGTTGATAACGGTAATACTTTGTATAAGGATCAAGCTGGTTAAATCGTTTCTAAATTATCTCCTTTATCGCCACATGAAGAC
This sequence comes from Aphodius sticticus, assembly GCA_963966075.1. Classification (NCBI taxonomy): domain Eukaryota; kingdom Metazoa; phylum Arthropoda; class Insecta; order Coleoptera; family Scarabaeidae; genus Aphodius; species Aphodius sticticus. Next base: position 70,101,226 of record OZ014509.1, read on the forward strand.
TTTACATCAAATTACCAAATGCCTTATACGCAGCATTATTACAATTTACAGTTGCATTACATTTTCGTTAAATTGCAAATATCACAAAAAATAGTAACATTTGGTGTATGACATACTAGATGTAAATTGGAGCAAAATAAAGGGTTATTACAGCCAACACATATTATAGAGGGTGATCCATTTAAAAAACTCGAGAAAACCCATTTAAAAACATCAAAATTTATTAAGTACAATGAACACCCTGTATAGTGTAGGTATCTAATATCTTTGGATAAAATCATCTACCTACTGGCGATTGACGATTGTCTCAGATAGTTTAAAGGCAAAATCGGCAAAAATGTTGCTTTATATAGTTTTTAAAAAGATCCTGCAATGGGCATATTTTGAAAAAACTTAAGTATCTTAAGTAGGACAAGTGCGTGAATGGGCAAAATCGATTCACTTGTTTTTTACGGTGGGTGCTATTTTAACTTCAGCACGGCTGAAGATAATTTTGCTTACTAGTTTTTTCTATGATGGTGATATTGATTTGTGATTTACTTGACTTTTACAATAATAAAACGATGGATATACACTCAATAGTTAGATAACCACAAAGAAAAGCAAAACGAATGCAGTTAAACGATTGGCAATTAATATAAATCGCGTCCTGTAGATCCTGTTTTCAAAACGGCAAAATACCACACCTAGACAGACCACCGTATATATACAACACAGTCTATATAACGGTGTTACAAAACGACCTTGCCCATGGTGAAACTGTGCCTTTCCTCGTTTAATATTGCAGCGTGATTGTTATTTCGAAATTAATGGGTTCCTATTCAATGTTTTGTTGTTCGATTCGGTACGCTGTCGAAAAGGAGCAGCAAGATCAGACAGAAATTCGCTTTTTAGGCCGGTTTGTTGAACCGCTCCTCACTGCGGACACGCTTCGCTCGCCATCCTGTTTCGAGAAATTAAAAATATGCGAAATTTGCATGCGAGGCTCGTTGTTCTTTTAGCTTTATTATAGAATTACGTGCTGTGATCGATGTTGAGTCACAAATCGCGCGATGCGGTCTGCTTGAACCTTGAAAATTCAATGACCGGGTAGGCAAGTAACTCCGATGTGAATTTGAGTATTTTATATAATATGTTAGAAGATTTGTTAGCTCAATGGAGAAGTAACAATTAAAGTTTATTCCCAGATAAGATGTTAGCATAATTAACATTTTTCCCTTTAAATATTTCTGAGTAAAACCAAAATTAATTGTATAACTGGTTTTGAAGGATTCCCATGTTCTAGAAATTCAATGTTTGAACCTGGCAACCCTAATTGAAATATCCTTTTGAAACTGCAATCGATTTACAAGAAACATATCTCTGTTGTTAAATGAAATATGTCCGTAATTTAACAAGAAAATTGTTCCAAAGCAGAAGTATGAGAATCCAGTTATAAATACTTGTTTCTTATAAAATCTTTCTGTTCCAAAGTAATAGACATCATAGAATCTTACCCATGCTTACTGCTTACTCAAATCACTTTGAACTTGGAATGTGCTTACCTATAACAAAAAAAAATAATTAGCAAATAATTCATCCAAAAATATTTGTGATTTGAAAGTTTTGGATCAGGATCTACTCGATCCGACTTATTATTAAGACTATATTAAGTTAATATTCTCAAGATAACCGCCACTTCCGGTCTACCGGAAGTTGATATTTTCTCTGGAAACATACAATTTTATTTCCTATCTGTTTCCACGTATCATATATCATATCAAAGTATCGTATAAAACAAACTTTTATCAGATTCACCTATACCTAAATGCCACTCACAATTTTTGATTTATGTATCTTCGCTATTATTATTCGCCACCGGTTTCATGTTTAGTGAGAACATACCATAAATATGGCCAAATAAAATAACGGTTATTGCATCATTATATCATCTACAGGGTGTTAAAATTTGCAACTCAAGAGCACAAGATGTTTTTTCTAAAATGTTGCTCACATGCATGAAAAATAAATTTAAAATAACCATTGACACAATTTTCATTGTTGAATACACTACAGTTAGAAATGCCAATTGATCAAAAATGATGTAAAACGCCACAGGTAACAAAATACAGTACCCAAGTTAAAATATCAAAGCATTCAAATACAAAATGATTATATTTTAATGATTAAAGAAAAAGTTATCAATATCTAGAAAATTAGTAAGTAGTAAGTGTAGTAAGAAAATGAGACAGATTGTTTTGTTTGACAGTTTGGTACTCAATTAATTGCTGGCACAATAAAGCTTTATCTAATCAATGCCTGCAGGAACAATTTCCTAAAATATGTATTTATGCACGATTTAAAAAAAAGTAAATCACTGGTTGGCATGATTTCTCCACTCAAGGTGTTCTGAAATAAAAATGTCGAATGCCGTTGTATTCTATACAATAAGTAGTTGTCACTTCATGAATCTGAAATAAAAGATATTTAAATTTGACGAAATGGTGACTTATCAAACTCAAATTATCAAATTATGTTGAGTTTTTTGTTTATCAAGCGATAAAGCAATGTTTATTGAATATAAAAACGTCAAAATTTCAAGTTTATCGGATGACGTTCTTCTAATATTAACATATAAATATAAAATATGCATGTTATGACTATCGTTACTAAACAATTATTATTAGTATATTTTTTCTTCTCTTTTTAATGCAGAAATTTCCTTTAATTTTTTGTTTTGCAATGTTTATGTCAGATTTGGATTCACTTCAAACCCAATAAAAATGCTTATAAACCAGATTTGGCCTGAAATTCTCTCAAATTGCACAAAGCAATATGCTTTCATCCAAGGAAATGATTAGTTTGCTATAGCCGCAAGTAGATATTTTCTCAAGTTAAGAATAAAGAGATATTGTTGAATTGAAATGATCATATGCTTGTATATCTGAGAAAATATTTTCTTGCAATGAGTATAGATATTATTCATTCAAGAAAACTATTCTCACGTTGAGAATAATGGTATTTTCTTAAAGTGAATATATATATATGCTTGACAATGCGAAAATATTTTCTTGAAATGAGTATAGATATTATTAGTTCAAGAACATGATCATAATGTATTGAATAGAAATTACTGTTTTAGTTTTTTTTTTAAGGTAGGGAATTGTGTGAAATAAGTAGACAATAACTTAGCGAATGATATTTGTTTTATTGTATGAAATTTCTTTGCTTAATTACATATATACTTACCTATTTATAAATTATCACTACCTACAATATCTAAGGCATGGAAAAAACACCATATTCTATTAGACATCAAATTGTTTCCAGTATATTACACAAGTAAGTTTTCTGTGACATGTATGTTGATTTGGTGACCACTATATGGCTAGGCAAAATTTACGTACCGTGTGCGTCACAAGTCACAACTACGAACTGCGTCGCAAATACGTTGAACATAACTACTGTAGGCTATTCACGCAAAATTAAAACTATATACTTTCATAATATTATAGATCGCGTAGTTATTGCGTACAGTACCTACAAAATTAGTAAAGATATACTTACATATTGAACTCTTCCCGGACAATACTCGGTAGTCAGCGAACACAACGCCATAGCAGACCCCAACTAACTGAAGGCAAAGACCGATGCGAAAAATCTTAAATCTCGGCAACGTTCGTGCACGTTTGAGTGTAAATGCGCAAGCGCGTTGCAACCAATGGCTTACTTAATTCAAGATATTGATCAACTTCTTGAATTGAGAATTTAAACTACTTGGTTTGAAAATTATATACTTAACCGAAACTAATACCTCTGAGATTGGGATATTCTTGAATTGTGAGAACAAGGAATTCGTAAATGAAAGAAATTGTTTCAAACCAAGTATATATTAACTTTCATCTAAAGCAATAACCGCAAGTAAATAATTTTCTCACGTTTTGAGAATATACTTCGCTGTGTGTAATTAATCCAGGTGAGGATAATTTTTTGAAAAAGCACCTCCGCACGGATTTGAACGTGGAATCCTTCAATTTCCGGTTGACAGCTCTCCCATATGAGCTACAGAGGTAGTGGAAATTTATAGGTTTTATTTGTCACTTCAGTTAATTTAAAAGTGTAAAGATCGGATACTTTTTCTCATTTCTCTCGCGCTCATGTTTACACCGAGGGGCAACAAATGTTGACAGTCATACAACTTATGTAGAAATGATTCAGCAGTATGACACACTTTATTTCAATTTTTTCTGTTCAGTTGTTTTAGAATTATACGTCTTCAAACACTGCAGTCAAAATTATCAAAACGAGAGACGGTAGTTAGGGTGATTCTCTCGTGCGGGGTCACATATGAGATCTGGCAATCTTTTCTTATGGTAAAGCAATTCGACAGCAGCGACACCGCGTCGGAACGATGGATAGGTGGATGACTGAATATGCATGCGAAAGCCCGGACAACCTTCTCAGGAATGCGCATCTGCATTAATGAATAATCCTCGCCGACCTTTTTCAGTAATTACGAGATTCCGTGTGGGGCACCACCAACCAGTCCATCTGCTACCTTCAGACGAGCTCACCAGAGAAAGTATTTCGCATCTTACATAACTCAGAACCCAACAATATTAAAAAAAAAATCCCCTACTAAATATGCATTACCATAGTCACGTACTATCATAGTCACGCACTACCATAGTCACATACTACAACAATCATCTTACTTTAAGCTCTTATAAAGCGAAAATCTCAACAAATAATGCGGTTACGTAACATTACTGTTACGACCGTCCGTTATTTTGAATGGTTCTCTGTATTTGGCGATATTGCTGCTCTTCTTTTTCTCTCTTTGCACATCGTAGTGCGCGAGTTGTGCTGTTCGGAGGCGTTTTCGTGCTTCAGAAGCGATGCAGCAGGAAAGCCCTGCCGTCGATGGGTGCAGGACAAGGTCTTATGAGTCACGCAAGGACGGCTCTTTGTTGGCCTGACCATATACTCTCTGTGCGGAGCCGTATCGGGTGACAACAGGCCTGGATATCGCACTGGACTGCAGAAAACGCGGTCTAGATAACGGCAGCTTGCAACCGGTTGCGGTTTGCGTGAAACTAATCTCTTTTGCAACTTCCTCGATTCGATAGTGGCTCGCATTTGCCTTTCAAATTGATAGCGTTCGTCTCGTTTCAGCTGGCCGCTCTTTGTTGGTTCGCGTAACAAACGGAGAAGGTTTCAGAGTGGTGGAAGTTGTAAACAACGTTGACAAGTTATCATATCAATTTGTGTCGCATTGGTTGTGTTGTATTTGCTTTTCTTACGATGTAATTCTTGCCCCAGAATGTAAATATGAAATCTGTGGAACTCGTTACAAAAATAAAACGAATGATAAATTACATTTTACAAGAAAAAAGTGGGCCTAAACCAGGGCTGTGGAGTCGGAGTCCAGACAACTTTCAGAGGAGTCGGAGTCGGAAAAAATGTACCGACTCCGACTCCGAGTCCAGGTTTAATTATTGTAGAAAATGAAAAACATGCGAGATGGACGTTGCCTTAGTAGACAGTAAACAAATAAAACTAAACATTCTATGAGGTCTTTGACAAAATACCTACCTACATACATATGTAAATAGTCAAATTACAAAACACACTTTTCAAACGAAAGTGAATACGATGAACAAAAGTAATACGGCAGAAATTTGAAAAAGGATATTTGAACAAAAGATTTTAAATTAAATTGAGAAGTAGGGCAGTACTTCAATGTTGTAATAATCATTTATCTAGATTACCTGTTGCAGCCATAATTATGATTATTATAGGCTTTAAAAAAAATTTAAAATATTTAATGGCATCCTTGCAAGAGAACTTGGAACAATTTTAAAAACGTACGTACGTACGGTATTTTGCATTTAATTTGCTTTCATTAGAATGAATTTATTTTATATTATACACTGTCTTATGGGTGGGGATTTGTAACCAAATTACAGCAAGAAATTACATTTTATGATTATGTGGTCACATTTTTTTATTTGTGGTCTGATCAATAGGCCATTTTGATAACATATAGGCCGTTTTTATTTACAATTAGATTTTCAGTTCAAATATGTTTTTCGCTGGACATACATAAACTTCTGTTTTTCTTATGGTTTCAGCATTTGTTTGTGAGTAATTTGATATGCACAATATGTTTAATACAATCACAATACTCGAATAGAAATTTAATTTATTAAATTTGTTTCTTCTTGCTTTTGTTTTCATAGCAAATTTAATTTTGCTCGGTTGTATTATTCTGCGTCAAATTTGTGATTATTTACATATGTAAGATTTTTATTACACATAATTATTTGAACATATTTTTGTATGCAAATTTTCTGGAGTCGGAGTCGGACCACGAAAAATATCTGGAGTCGGAGTCGAACATTTTTTTACCGACTCCGCAGCCCTGGCCTAAACTAGTGTAACTGTGTTTTCAAATCTACGAAATATAGGAAAATAAGTAAAATAAATACACGTGAGACTGCGAAAGCTTTTAGCTTTGCAACAATAAAAGAAAAACGTTAAAGTAGTAAAACAAAACTAATAAGTTAGTTTTATTATTTTTTTTAGAATGTAAATTTGGTTATTGATTAAAAATCTTCATATCAATTTATTGATTTTTAAACGGAACTTTGGACTTTAAACGGAAACAGGTACTTTCCAAGAAATTGAAAAACTTCTTTGACACTTTTTGTCTATTTTTTGACATATTTCATAATAACTTTTCATGTAGGTATATAAAAAATCATAATGTTTAAACTTCCATTAGATTAAAGCCAGGGAAAAGCGTTATGATAGATGAAAAGCTATAATTAGCAGAGAAATACTCCTGGCACAATCAAAAGTAATAATAAAATAGGGTATTTATAGACCCAAGAGAAATAGTAAGGTAAACGTCCCAAATTCAGACACAGTTCTAAATCCCGACATATTTCAGTTTAGTTGGATAAAATAACAAAACTACAACATTGAACTTTATTTTAGGACGTCCGGTTTGCTAATTTGACATTACACTTATCAACCCACAATCGTATCTTATTCTGCCAATGTTCTAACAGCCAGAATATAACCTAGAGATTCACTGATATTGATAATTGATTGTTATGTTAAAAGTTGATTTCCTTATAAGGCAATTCGACTTCTTTTTACATCGCTACAGGATAACAGTAATTAAGAAAATTCTAATAATATCTATGTAGGCTGACTAAAAATGCTTTATATTTTTATAATAATACGGTGCGCTACTCTTTTAACCACTATTATTTACAAATTTAGGGGTGTCGGAATTAGGTACATGTAAATATAGCACGTCCGTAATTCAGACATGTGTGTCGGAATTGTGCACATGGTTAGAAATAATACATATGGCTCTGTTGCTGTTTTTACACAAGAAAATAACATATTTTACTTCGTTTGCTATATTACAATTAATTGTACGCATTTTGTTCAAATTCCGACACGAGTGTCGGAATTACGGACATTAATAATCCCCAATTATTACAGGGTGTCGGAATTACGATCATCAATAGTCCCTAATTCCGACATAAATATCGACAGGCATCATAGAAGATTATGAAATAAGACAATGATGTAACACTAGCAGCAGATAGTAGCGATTTTGGCATTAATACACCACCTTTGGAGATAATAGTTGAACTGATGCCATCTCCATTAAAAAATCATTATTCTGGCCTGAAACACCCAAATAAACTAAAAAGAAACTGTTCTTCTGCAACACTATCTCTAACGCTTGGAGAGAATATTTGTTAATAAAACAGAAGGAAATACAAAAGAAAATCATTCAGGAGAAATAAGAAAGGAAGCAAAAAAGGAAAGCGTCAAGAAAAAGAGAACACTAAAAATTCCAGATGCAAGAAACATTAAAATACAGATGAGGTAGAGAGGGCAGACTGAAGAAGACTAAGGACTTATTTTATACTGTGTTTCATTAAAAATGATAAAACATATATGTTTAACATTTCATAATAATAAATCTTATTTAACAATATTTAAAACACTTAGTATTTACTTGAATGTTTATATTTGTTGGAATAATGTACCACAAGTGTCTGATTTAGGATCACTGTCTGAATTAGGTTCAATGAGGTGTCGGATTTCGGATCAAAATATACGCTTAGTGTCAGAATTAGGGGCATTTGTTAAACTTATAAAATATAATATAAATTACATAACTGTTATCAATTGTGTTTAAAAGTTGACATAGTCATTAGCGCCACACAAATGTAAATTTTACAGTTACAAATTTTAGACATAGAATTTTATAATGGACTGTTTCCTTCATTCCTTAAAAAGTTACAGCCTTTTGAAATAATGTCAAAACTGTATTTTAAACAGCTCTAAGTTATTTAGGATTTGAGAACCCCAACAAGAAAGTTTTTACTCAGAATGGCAGTTACTTGTTGAGAACAGAAATGTTTCAAAGTTTCCAATGTATTTTGCTTTTTCCTTCAATTTTATTTATCATTTATTGTTCTTATCGGTATTGATTGTGATTGTGTCTTTCTTTGTTTTCGCAGTGTGATATGTATTTGATTGATTAATTTTCTTTATTTTGTTAATATTGCAAACGGCTGTAACTACTTTCTACTGGTCCATCTAAAAGTGACGTGAAAAAACTTCTCTGAACTTCCTGTATTAACACCGAGATGTTTTTAATATCCGCCTGTATTTCTGCGATTAATTAAAAGTTGAAAGCGATTTAATCACTGGCAACCACTCTATCAGACTATAAGGTGGTCGTCGAATCGAGTCCCATGACTGGCACTTTAGATTCCAATTTCCGCTTTGTCCTTTATTGGGATGCTGAGGAGACGAGACAGTTAATTTTCACTCGAGTGCATCAAGAATGCCAGTGCATTATTAGCACAAGAGCACATAATATAGCATTGTGTTGGAATTCGAAGTTGACTCTGCAACTGGCATTCGGTCAAATAGATTTCTAATGATGATGAACAACGTCTTTTTCAAGAATTCTTGCATAACACGGTGTTACGAAGTATTTAAAATTACATGAATATGCGTTAAGTATGCTTTAAGGACATATATTTAACTAAAGAAAATTACAAAAACAATGTTACAACTCTTTGAATTCACGTATGAAAGCCTACTAAAGATGACAAATGAATTCAGTTGTCAATTTTGCGTCAATTAGAAACGTCATTAGAAGTAAAATGAGGCATCTTAGTGAAGTGCAAGTGGCTCGTGCTGTCGCCCTTATTCAGCATGGCCACTCTATTCGACATGTTAGCAGGAACCTTCGAGTTTCCCCTTCTGTTATTCAGCGTTTAAGGAATCGGTTTCGGGAGACTGGCCAATATGTTAGAAGCGCTAAACAAGGTCGAAATCGAAAAACTACTCAAAATCAAGACCGATTTCTTGTCCTTTCCTCTCTACGTCAGCGTACAGCCACAGCACGAGACCTCCTAAACGACCTAAGACGAGCACATGGAATAGAAATTTCTGGTCAAACTGTTGGAAACAGATTAAAAGAAACGAATTTTAGACCAAGAAGACCTGTCCGCGCACCACGCCTTACGCAGCATCACAAAGCAGCGCGAATGAGGTTTGCTCTGGATCACAGAGATTGGCAACTTCGTCACTGGACGCCTGTACTGTTTACAGACTAGTCCAGATTTCCTTTAACTTGTTGCGACGCACACTGTAATATTTTTCAAATCTAGCGGAACTTAAGTCGATACAATAGGGTATTTGACTATTTTTAGAAAACCATCTTAATGTGTTTATTCCTTCACTCTACATGGTAAATGCATTATTTTTTGTAATTATTTCCTCAATATTTCATAAAAATCAGCGTTAAAAATTGAATCACAAAAAGTCCCGCCAAAACGATACTTTCTGTTGTGTGACGTCACCGGTTAGTGATGTCAAGATGATGCGATGTCAAGATGTCAAAACGGCCCATATGGTCTGTCAGCATCGGCATCGTCGCCGTTTGTTAATTGTGTTGTATGTTGTGTTGTTTTCACAATTTCTACATAAAAATGGGTTATAAATGGTGTATAAATCCACAATGCAGAGATGTCAAGAAAAACTCCGGATAAACTATTTGTAGCTGTTCCGCAAGATTTGAAACTGCGAAGAAAGTGGTTGGCTCGTAGAAATCCAAATGAAATAAATAGCCGCCAATACAAGTGTTTTCTGTTGTGAAGATTACTTCGACATAAGTAAAACTGACTAGAATAAGTATTTATCGTATTTTCGAAAGGTATTATCTGATCTGACAGCTGAAGGTTAGGGCTATCCTAACCTACAAAGTTATGTTTACATGACGCTTTCGTGGTATTAAATTCAAACGGGAGAAGCATAAAAGCGCGTTCGGATAACCCGGTATTTTACGGTGAGAGTGACGCGCTGCATAATAGGCGGACTAACGTCATACGGCGTTTATCTGCATATAAGAGAGAGACAGCCGACCCAAGTTATCTTGAGCATTGCTCTCCCCATACCATACCCTGACAAACCGAACGCGCTCTAAGGCGGACTAACGAATGACATCACTGGAGACTGACCCAATTACAGAGCGTTTTCAATCACGTGATAGGACGTGAATAAAATTCAATTTTAATTTTGGTTTTTCATAGAAATAAAGCATTTTTTTTTTGAAAAGTAATAACAAATAGTTTTCTTAAACTGTAATCTATTAGGATGACTATAATACATGCCATATTTTTAATACAGTCAAATACCCTATTCCCATTACGTGTTTAGTGTTTAGTGATGTATTAAAAATTATTTGTGTATATGTAAGATATTTTCTTAAGAATAGATTTATTTCTACTTCTTTGTTCATCTTATAATTGTACAGGGTGTTTCTTTTTAATCATTTTTTTTTTAATAAATTTAGTCAAATGTGTTTGGTAGTATAACTGCACCGGAAAAATATTTTATGCAAAGGTTGAAAAGTGTCTAGGAGATTAAACAACTCTGATATAATCAACTTCCGGTTTGAACCGGAAGTTAGTAACATTGATACCAAACCTCATAAGGAAAGTGTAGTATGGTGAGTTATAATAGGTAAGCGCTTTGAAAATAAAGTTTTATCAGAAACTTTCTTTCGTCACTGAGGACATTTAATGTCGACCGGAAGTTGCTGATATTGGTATTAACTTGAGAAGCAGCATACGAGCGTTCATACAAGATGTATTTGTTTTGAAATGAGCTATCGTATGATCACACGCCTACTTCCCGGTTGCTGTTTTATAAAGTTGGTATCAACATAATCAATTTCCAATTCAAACCGGAAGTGACAATACCGCCTTTGTTTCTTCCCCTCCAAACTTTTCAGCCTTTATGGAGTTTTTTAATGATTTTTGATCATATTCAAACCAATTGCAATGCTTTTCATTCTATGTACATATTTATAATTGTCTGAATTATTTTTAGCGACATAACTCGCAAACCGAAAACCGATTTATTTCGGATATTTAAGAATCTATATGCAAAGGTCCAATAATTTTTGATTTAGATATATTGAAAGTTCTTCGAGGTTGAGTAAGTATAAATCGGGTTGATCGCCGAAAATTCCTCCGAAGTGCAAGGCGTAAAATAAAGCACTTATTGGTAACCAATAGTGACAAATAGTAACCAATAAGTGCTTTATTTTACACCTTGCACTTCGGAGGAATTTTCGGCGATCAACCAGATTTATATATTTTATTTATATCGCCACGAATACAAAATCAGGGATAAGAAAAACTAATTGTGAAAAGCGAAAAAATACGTATATACAAATGTGTCCCAAAAATACTCAGTATTAATAGAAAAAAAAAGCTGTTTACGTTAAATCAGTAATAATAATAATAAATATGATCATTAAAAACAACAAGACTAGAGAATTGTTTAGGACACCCTATACGTTTTTTTTTTACTATTATTGTAATTATAAATTATCTTCACTAACATAAATTATAAACTCTGTTCACTAGCATATTCAGCTTCTTCCTGGTCTGAATTACTTGCTCCTGGAATATCGGGTGTCTTTAAGAGCATGACGCTTTTTCGCAGAAGAGCTTGTTGTTTTCGCGGAAGATACGTTTGTTTGCTCGAGAGCAGTGGATCAGAACATATAAGGCACCTATTTTTGTTTATTTGTTGTGATTAACCACTTTTCGGGGTTGCCACAACAACGCAACGCAGTTGAATTATTCTTGCCTACTATGTTATTCTATCATGTTATTAGGCTTAAACAACATATTTGCAAAATAAACATTTAAGTTTATTATTAGGCTATATACGCATAATTTAGGTTAGTTATTATTTTTAAGGAATCAAACCATAACGTGACTTCTGATATTACCAGAACATTTTTATTAAATATTGAATGTGAAGGATTTGCAATTTCATAATAATCAATTTATATAATGCAGGCATGGTTTACGTACATATATAAAAAACACAATTTTTAAGCTATAACCAGGAAATTATTGAAGAAATTTATTATAAACTGTCAATGTCTTTTAATTCTACTGGAAAAGGTGTATAGTGAACATATAAGACTTTTCTCCTATTTATCTAATAAAGAAACAAAAAATCGAACTAATATCTGTCGATAACAAACGAGGATACCTAACTGTTGTTTTCGCAACTGCGTTCCTCCGAAAAAGAGACATTTTATTCCACTTTTAGAATTTTCTTATGGTTGCCAAATTCTTCCATAGTAACTAAAAAATTTATACAGCCTGTATATGCAGGTGTATTAAATCTTTAAATCATTGGTAAAAAAAACTAAAAACAAGTGTTATAAGAATGCATGTATACTAGGTTAGGTAATGGAAATAAATATTTATTATCACTATAATCTCCAAATTAGCCAAAACAGTTCAGGTCGAAAAATAAAAATATTATGATTGGGGCAAATATGGGCAACCAATTTAAACTAAATCTAATAAAGCAATAGTTTAAGAAGATAATTAAGAGATTTTTACGTTACATACATCCTCCTACATTTTTATAATGACATGCAAAGTAAGAAATTTTCCGATATTTATAAATCGGGAATTTTACTAGTAAAAAACAAGATATTTACTAGCATATTTCCATATAGTATCGCACAAGGAACAAAGAAAGAAAGTAGTATATTTGTTTCGTAGGTTACTCTTGTATTCAAGATAATCTGACAATCACAGTACAAGCCTGTTTAATGGTAATCATGCAATCCATCATCTTTTCCAATTATTATACCAAAAACTGAGTTATCAAGTAAGAAATTTCTATTGAAATATGAAAGCCTGGTGTTCTAGGGATCGTGTAATTAATTCAAAATTTTGTTTTTATAAAAATTACAAATTTGACTTAAGTACCGCTAGAAATACAAAATATTACAGTGTGCGACGGTCGAGTACGTGTATATAGATGTCCTGGTGAACGCTACGCAGCCGCTACTATACAGGAAGTGGATAGATTTGGTCGTGGATCTGTGATGGTTTCGGCTGGAATTAATTTAAATTTTTACGTGTAAGTTAGAAGTAACAAAGAGTTGTAACATTGTTTTTGTAATTTTCTTTAGTTAAATATATGCCGTTAAAGTATACCAAATTTAATTTGCCTAGAATTATTATTAATTAAAAAGTTACAAGTTTCGAAAAAAGTGTTCCCTTAATTTTCTTGAGCAGTGTACTTAATTCCGCGTAGTACAAATGTATATGACGCAGTAAATTATTTAAAAAAATGTATTTCTGTGTAGTTATAGTAAATATGTCCAATTCGTCTGGAAGAGATAAAAAAAACAGTACACACTACGCTTCATTTTAATTTACGCATTTTATTAGTAGCGTCATGACGCAGAAAAGTAAACGTGTCATTAGATAAAGCAAGATAAATAAATCCCAGATACCTCAGCACTTCCTGTTTTCTGTTCTTTTATGGTGGTACTAAGCGCTATCCAGAAAATACAGCATAAAGATTACGCTTTAAAAAAAAAACACGTCACAACCTTAAGAATTTTTCTCAATGTCATCATTCGAAATGAGCAAAAGTTTCCTCGCACTTGCGCGTTTTATTTTAGTGCTACAGGAGTACCAACTGTACCAGTTGGTTCAACGGAGCTTGAACTCTCTGACGCAATTTGCACCCAATAAAATAAAATCGTCGGTACTTCCCTGTTTGACAGATATCCTCGACAAGGTCGAGTGGTCGCAATTAAAACTTCTACGGCAGAGCAAATTAAAATACTGTTACCGTCGCAAACTGCGTCGTATAGCTTTACCATTAAAGCCCGGTTGACGCTCGGACACACAATGTCTTAGACCAGGCAATAGAGACTTTTTCCTGACAAAAATAGTATCAGCAAGCCGCCGGTCCCAGGTCACGTGGAACAGTCCGTAGATATATTGTGATGTGTTTTCGACTAGCAAATATCATTACTTAACTTGTTATAAACAAAAAACCTAAAAAAATCGTGCTTTTTTTCGTTGTTCGCTTGTAAAACCTGAACCGATAGAGCAATCGTGATACTGTCAACAGACGAATTGTAGAGAATAAAAAGACGAAAAAAATGAACCCTACACGGATCCGATCGGATTAATATTAACAGAGGAAATTCGGAAGAACCGGAGAAATCCGCGTTCTTTTTTTTAAATTCATAACTCCGCCATTTTCAAAGTTGTAACGCAGGCTTTTCGCGAGAAGGTAGCGATTGGTGGGTACTTTAACTGTGCACAACCCAGGCGTTGTCCGATGATTAGTATTTGCACAATTGCGATTTGAATTTTTTTTATGCAATATGGTTCGGCGAGCCTGGATGCTTCGGAGGTGGTCCGATTTTAATTTTTTTTACGTATTTCGAAAGTAGAAGTATTGTGCTACAAAACGTCTATTCTGATTTTGCGTTAAAATGTTGCCAAATAGGCGAAAAATGCTTGCAAACATGACCGAAATCTGCGGCGCGCTCCAAACCGGTCGAGTAGTGGCGGTAGGCGGCCGACGACGCGGGGAAGCGCGTATCTATAGTAATCCCAACGCGCTGCGCGCTTCCCCGAGTCGGCCGCCTACCCCACTACTCGATAGCGTTTGAGCGCGCGGCAGATTTCGGTCAAGTTTGCAAGCATTTTTCGCCTATTTCGCAACATTTTAACCCAAAATCAGACGTGTTGTAGCACAATACTTCTTCTTTCGAAAAACATTAAAAAAATTAAAATCGGACCACCTCCGACGCATCCAGGCTCGCCGAACCATATTCCATAAAAAAAATTCAAATCGCAATAGGGTATTCCGGTCATGTCAAAATTTAAGCAGATATTCGGTTTAACCTATTGTACAATTTATGAGGATTCATAAAGTTAAGCTATGAGCTTTTTGATTTAGTTTTTCTATAAGATAATTGGCAATTAAAAGTGCATTTCGTTTGAATTCACCGACCACCCTCGGAAATACACGATGATTACCGATCCCTAGTAGCGGTGGCAACAGCGGACAGCTCTCGAACAGCTGATCGGCCAAGTTGACGGTTGGCGACCCTGTTGTTTGACAACGAATAAAGGTAACTTTTTTGAGAGATGATTTGATCATTGAAACTTGAAGCCAAACATCCCTCATCTCGCTAGTCGGCAATGTAAAGAAAATTTTATCAGGAGTTACTGTTCTACTGCTGTTACAGCCCGGCACAGAACAATGTCGGCGTTGGAGTTTATACATTTTGAACAACTGTTTGATGTAACCTCAATAACCAAAGCAGGTGTCAACAAACGAGCGATTCTAAACGTTGACACAACAGAAGACAAAAATTTACTACGTGCACCCTAGATATACCAACGTTGTCAAGTCGCTCACTTTGAGCGGTCTTTGTGACGTCACAAAGACCAATCCTAATTCAAACTTCAAACAACGATTTCTCTTAATTTAAAACAATGTTTGATATTTTACTTGTGAAGTAGCAAACAGTAGCACCCATACTTTGTAAAAAATGACAATTTCAAAAACACCGGAATACCCTATTGTGCAAAAACTAATCATCCGACAACGCCTGGGTTGTGCACACTTAAAGTACCCATCAATCGCTACTTTCTCGCGAAAAGCGTGAGTTACAACTTTGAAAATGGCGGAGTTATTAGTTTTTGAAAAAAACGCAAATTTCTCCGGTTCTTCCGAATTTCCTCCGTTAATATTAATCCGATCGGGTCCGTGTAGGGTTCATTTTTTTCGTCTTTTCATTCTCTACAATTCGTCTCTTGACAGTATCAAGATTGCTCCATCGGTTCAGCTTTTACAAGCGAACAACGAAAAAAAGCGCGATTTTTTTAGATTTTTTGTTTATAACAAATTAAGTAATGATATTTGCTAGTCGAAAACACATCGCAATACATCTACGGACTGTTCCACGTGACCTGGGACCGGCGGCTTGCTGATACTATTTTTGTCACGAAAAAGTCTCTATTGCCTGGTCTAGTAGTAACTTTGACACTTTTGTTCAACTTGATGTCGCCAAAATATAACAAAATTATTGGTGCCACTAAAGTTTGAATCATCTAACTACAAACGTTATTGGTATCCAGCAAAGCTTACTTAACATTTAATGTCAGCTTACCGCAGAATTAGTCTATAATAAACCTTATTATAAAGCAGTTATTATGCACTTTATTCACATTCCATAGCAATCTATATCTGTGTCGCAATACAGTTCATAAAACCGTCATATATTACCTACCGTTCATTTATTTCTAACCACGCTTCACATTTGTCATTTCCCGGAATGTCACTTAAAACGCAACAACGCGTACAGCAAAAACAGATCTTCAATTGTCTGCGCTCGCTCGGTGAACGTCAATAATTACGAAAGTCTTACGCCGTTCATTGTACGCGGTTTCACATCCGTCTGCAAATTATGATCCCGCCGTTCATATATCCATCCCACTTCTGAGCCTCATTATCGAGATGGTAATGTACCGAGTGTACCTGACGCGATGTGCCACCACTCAGGTAGGATGTGACAATCCACTGGCGCCTGCCAAGCCCTCGTCTTGGTCTCCATTTCATCCTTAATTGATTCGTTAATTAATATTTATGCAACGATTCACGTCATTGCTTGGCATCCGCTTGTTGCGCTACGTCAACGTTCATTGTTCTTTTCTGTTGCTCCGATGCTGGTCACTCTCATTGAGCATTTCTTCATTGAATGGGTTAGCAGGAAAACCTAGTTTTGTGTGTTTTGTATTGTTTTGTAGAATTTATGTATTCCTGACACGATGTACTGTGATGGTCGGTTATTTGATTGCGCTGGGGTGGCCGTGGTCATTGTTTTGATGATTGATGGCGATTTTCGAACAATTGACCGTTGTGGAAGGTCGTAATTTAGTTGTGCAATGGTGCGGTTGTTATATGTTAAGAATTTTAATGAAAATCTGGAGGATGTGGTTGGTGCATGTAGTCCGCATTTTGAAAAGTTTGTCATTGTTTTGAAGGTCTATGGCTGGCTAAAATGCAGGGCCAATGCTTTTGTTCCTCAGAGGATTTCACTTCGGTAAAATTGATAACCAGCTGGGCTGTTGTATACATCTTTGCTTAGACATTGCAAATAACCAATGTAGGTTGGATATTTGGGTAGTGAGCTAATTAAAAGCCTTGTCTTGATTGATCTTTTTTTGAGGTTAGAACATGTGAAAATAGTGACAGAAGTTTACTTACAATACAAAGTCTAGGCTACATGGATCATGGAGTAGTACATAACTGTCGATGACTTTATTGTTGATAGATAAACATGTTTTGTTGGTTATGACTTGCCAATAAATAAACTAGACTGATAATGTTGCCAACCTCACACTGCTGCAACCGGCGGGAAAAAATTTGAAAATTGAAACTGGATAAGAATCGGCCGACCATGACAAAACGTTATTAGAGAATGAGTAAAAACAAAACATTTTGGTATTTTCTTTTGTTCATTTGTTAAGACAAATTATTAAAATTTTACTTATAATTAATAATTTTTTATTGTTGTAATATGTATTTATTGTGTTTCATTTTTGGTTTTGCATTGTTAGATAACTATTAATTTTGTATTGTAATTATGTAGTGATATACATAATTGTCATTATTTTCAGTTGTCAGATATTTGAAACATATTGCTGTAAAGTAAATACAAAATAATAATATAAAAAAATAGTAATGATACATTCATGCTATACAAAATACATACTCCTTTCTGTTTATTAAGTTAAACACTGCAAAATATCGTTGAAGCTAAATATCTCGAAAACACCAGTAAATCACAATTAACAAATTACCATAAGGACAAATTTAAAGCAATTTAATTTTAATTTATTTCTATTTTGTGAATAAATGTTAATACATATGTCAGTTCTGAAATAACCTGCAAAGTAAAAATATTAACACAAAAAAGCTATTAGATGCAATAAGGTTGTAAGTATAATTTGTTGTGTTGTATGCAATATCTTGAAATGAGATTTTCATTTCATGTAATCGAAAACTTTTATGTTTATTAATATAAAATTAACGTCATATTTAATAAAAACACAATTACATTGCAATGTAAGAATTACATTAATTAATTACACATTAAGCTAATAAATAGAAACATATAAATCATTATAAACCAATTCAAAGCATTCGAACAAGTTTTCGCAAATAATAAATTTTCGATATACGAGTCGAAGCGTAAACGGACAATTTTTATCATTACTATTTTTTTATATTATTATTTTGTATTTACTTTACAGCAATATGTTTCAAATATCTGACAACTGAAAATAATGACAATTATGTATATCACTAATTCACAAAAATTTTTCAAGCAAGCTCTAAATTTTCGACGCATTTTGATAGAATGTAAATATGTTATAATTATTATTAAAAAAATAAAATAAACCAAAATATACGACCATCTAAAAGAACATTTATACAACATACAAATTATTTCATCAAATTTGACCTGGGATGAGTGTAAATTGTGTTGGTAACGGGTATATAATTTCCCAAAAGGAGACGTTTCAGAAAGAAAAGTCGTTGGTTTCTCTTACGTATAGCTTTTATTGCATATTAATTACTCACAATCATATGCAATAAAAGCTATACGTAAGAGAAACCAACAACTTGACGATTTGAACCAGGGACCTTTGCGTCGCTAGCACAATGGTCTCCCATCTGAGCTATTGACATTGTGCTAGCGACGCAAAGGGCATTGGTTCAAACCCAGGTTGTGGCTGTAATTTTTGATGTATTTAAAATTTACATCCCGCCTGTATGTTACCATATTATTAACTTGTAATATTACTTTGATAAAGTATGTCGTTAAACATTTTCAGTTATAGTTTATATTGTTTGGAAATTAGAAAGACCTTCATTTTTAATGTATATGCATTTTAGCTAACCTTACAGTACACAATTCATAAGTCAAAATGTTATTTTTAACTTATTATCGTTGTTAATGCACGCCTCTTAATTTGTTTAGAAATAAAACAAATTTAGAAATAAAATTTCCAATAATGTTCCAGCTAATATATAGTAAATGAAAAATGTTTGCTTATTGAACTGGAACTATATTACAATAAAACTTCTGTAGAGCTCTTTGAAATATTAACAAAAAAAGAAAAATTAAAAATTAATTAGTTATCAAACAATGCAAAACCAAAAATGAAGCACAATAAATAGATATTACAACAATAAAAAATTATTAATTATATGTAAAATTTTAATAATTTGTCTTAACAAATGAACAAAAGAAAATACCAAAATGTTTTGTTTTTTTTTCCTAAAAAGTAGAAAGTAATATGTTTCATATGGTCTTATTGGTTTTCTCTGTTCCTTCTGAAGTTGGAGCCGTTTAAAATAAGATATTGTTAATAATTCAAACGGCTGTAACTTTTTAATGAATTGAAAAAGTAATTTTTTGGAAAAAAATTGTTTTGCGGAAGAAACGTGGAACAGCCTGTATATATTGCTATAATTTAAATTATTTTGGTTGTCAAGCATGTATTAGATGTCATGAAAGATAATTGAACATGAACTGCTGTAAAGTAAATACAGATATAAAATTTCCATTGCCCTTCATACAAAATACATGCTCGTCCTAAATGTAAATTTAAATTAAATTTAGAAAATTTATTTACATTTAGTGAATATATTTTAATATTACAATTCTGAAATAGTCTATATTTAGTGATAATCCTTGGCATCAAGTTTTTTACCCTTACTTACTTACTTACTTAAGCCCGTCATCCTACTGCTGGGCAAAGGCATTTACTTGCGTAATTAATATGTGTATTAGTTAACATAAATTTATATAATGTGTCATGATATTACGCAATATCTTAAAATGAGCTTTTCGTATCATATTATCAAATTTCATGTTTATTAATATTATTATAAAAGTAATTCTATATTTAATTAAATGCATTACCTACTCGTAAACTTAGCTGTAGTGATCATATTTCATTTATTACATTGCAATGAAAATATCACATTAAGGAAAAGGTCGGACACGCTAAAAATAAACTAAATCCCGTTACATTACATCCATCGAAAAACCACCTCGTGACGGAGAACTTTTTGTGAAGCGGCCGGGTCGAGGTAGAACAGTACACGAATATATAACCGACATACTATTTTCAAATCCTGCGGTAGCGATACGAACTTACTTATTTCCATGACTATGTATATCTATATTTTTTGATGCATGCTTAATCATGTAACCCATAAACAACAAAAACTTTCCAGCGTTACAGTTACAAATTTTGCCCGCAATTTTCGGGTTTTAGATATCACTCGTGAAGTGCTACCGTGAAACTCAATTAGATGTGAATGAGATCAGACCATCCTTGAGGCAATCGTAGAAATCAGGCCAAATATCTCCTCCGCTGCTTTGACTATGCCGAAAATCAACACACGTATCTCACAATCCGTGCACTGAAACCACTTCCACATGGTATCATACAATTATATAACCGTAGCTTTGCGCAAACGCTGTTTCCCTCGCGTCTCATTGTCTCCGGATGATAATTGTTGACACAGTTTCCGTCAAAAATCACAGCAAATCGGCCGTACTCGCGACCCACTCCACGACAAGGTTGCCATTGTTTTGTAGAGTTTCGGACAATTCTCTTTTGGTGTGCTGCTGCCCGCCGAAACTTATGTAAGTTTTTTTTCGGTCGAGTGTTTCGGCTGGCTTGGACGAGTACTGAGCGAGACTTTGAGTGGCGACGAGGAGTCTTCAATCTTGACCTAATTCTCTTAGGCCATGGTGTCGATACGTGTTCTTTTGTTCCCTTCCCATATATGCCAGGAAAGAAACACATCGACACTTCTCGCCTTAGGATTTTTTTATTATTAATACTGAAACTAATCTAAAAGATTAACCATCAATTTAAATCTGAATTCTTAAAACTAGGTACTTGTCTCTAATAGGCTATCCACTGATGTCCCTAGATTTACTTTGTCCCAAACAAGAAGCACTAACACTTCACTCACTGTGCTCCGCTTTTTACACATTTCACTGATGCACTAGTTCGAAGGGTTTAGTTCTTTTTAGTCTTCTCACTAGATTCTGGTTGTCCAGTAGCTGCAGGGCCTCTACGTTGACGTGATGGCTTAGGCGAGATTCATGCTTAGTGGCGAATCTTTTTATCTCTTGGATGACTTGTGGGACACCAAGATCACGGTGCAGGTCACTATTCCGTATGTACCAAGCAGCGTTAACCTTATTCCTTAGTACTTTATTTTGGAAAATCTGGATTCCCTGTATATTGAAGTTTTTTGCGCAGCCCCTAAGCTGGATGCCGTATAACCAAATCAGTTTTAGTACTTGGTTGTAAACTAGTAGTTTGTTCTGTACTGACAACTGAGAGTTTCTTCCCAGAAGTCAGTACAGTTCTCTGTATTTGAGGCCAAGCTCTACTCTTTTCTTCTTAACGTGTTCATTCCACCTTAGTTTTGTATCCAGAGTCATACCCAAATACTTTGCGGTGTTCGCATATGGAACTATGGCGTCGTTAATCTTGACAAGAGGTATGTCCTCGATTCTTCTGTTTGTAAACTTAATGTGGACAGATTTTAGCTCGTTGAGCTTGGTCTTCCATTTTTTGGTCCATTTATATATTGTATTACTAGCTTGTTGAAGATTCCTGGTAGATTCACCAATAGTTGATCCCACTGCCATTAGAGCCGTGTCATCTGCGAATGTGGCGACTGTTACATTTTCCATCTGTGGAAGGTCACTTGTACATAGTAGATAGAGAATTGGTCCCAATACACTACCCTGGGGTACCCCAGCTTTGACTTCTTTTAGTTCCGAGTATTCATCGATTTGTTTTATTCTGAATAGTCTATGAGATATATAGGATGTTAGCAGCTCGACGTATTGTAAACGTAGCATACTCTTTAGTTTGTGCATCAATCCTTCGTGCCAAACCTTATCGAAAGCTTGTGTCATATCAAGAAAGATTGTTGAGCAAATAAGCTTTTCTTCTATCGTCCTAGGATGAATTTTATTAGTAGACCATGCGCGACAGGAGTTCAAAAATTGTGTATTTTGGCATTGTTTGGCACCCTGAATAACGTGGTAAATTTGCGACCTCGGTTGGGTTCCGATTGCTCCGGCATCTTGACTAAAATCAGTTTTATGGAAATATTTATATTAGGGCAAATAAAGCCTTACACACAGAAAAGTGATCTCGCGAACGAAGAGAGAATTACTTGGCTGAAGTAGTTGGTAGGTTCGTATATACGCGAGAGATTATTGACTTCAACCAAGAAATTTTATTTCTTGGAATAATTACTAGATTTAAGAAAGTGGTTACTCTGGTGAAGTAAGTAAACAGTCTTCAATGAATGTATATTTTTATTCCCGGTAAATATTTTTAGCTACTTAATGTAAGAATTTTAAAGATTTGGCACAAATACGTTTTCTATTGCTAATTAACAAGATAGGTATATTTACTTACTCGTTCTAAACTGTTGCGTGCGTTACATCAAACTATTCCGTGTTGAAACGTTTATTGTGCACTATAAATCACAATACACATCCCCAATAAATTACAAGGCACATCCCCTACAGGTACGTCGTTGTTGTTTTCGTACTAGAGGCTCCTATACGGCGCCAGCACCACGCGCGGGCGCGCGATCCTTGACAAAATCACGGTGCGCATATTTATTCCAGAGAAAGGGATTACTTGAAAGAAGTGAGAATCACTTCAGTTAAATAATTGGTGGGTTTTTATTCAGTAAACAATACTTACTTATATTAAATGTCTTATATTTTCTTGGATCAAGTAACTACGCACTTGGATGGATTTACTATTACTTCGTTGAAGAAATTAACATTTTTGGGACGAAAAATTCAATTACTTCTTTCAATACAATATTGGTTCTTATAAAGAAAGAATTTATTTGTTGACAGCATTTATCTGAGAAATTATTTTACTTATTATTGAGTACGTGGCATTTCTTGTTTATACCTAACTTTCTACATCCAAGTAAATATACATTTGAATCTAGTAAATAAATTCAAGAATTATGTTTTCTCGTTCCAAATAATCACTTTTCTGTGTGTAGATAATATACGTCAATTTTACTTTTGAGGAGGATCTTCAAAACCACTGCTTTCATTGAATGTCTGCTGACAATACGGAAAACCCTCTTGAAAGTGTTTTGTCTCTTGGTTGTTATTATGACTTTTTAAACTTAAAGGAAATTATTAGTCGAGTTAAAAAGCGATATTTTAAGTATTAAATTGCAATAAATGGTTTTTTGATTAAAGAAATTATTAATTGATTGAAAGAATTAATGTGGATTTTTTATTTACAAGAACTTCTTGGAGAAACTCTCGGAGAATCTCTCTTGCATTACATTCAAGGAAAAAAATTATTTCACTTTAATAAATATTCCAAATAAATAAATCTCTAGACGCAAAGTAGCTAGATTATTGAAAGAAGTAAGTAAATATTTGTTGTGCCAGACAAATTTGTTTTGATCCCAAAAGATTATTTCAAATATGTTTCTTAACAACAAAAAATCTTTTTTATTTGTGTATTACCTATATTTCTTTTCTTTTTGATAGATCTTTTTAAATTGATTTATTGAAGACATATAGAGCGATTTAAAAATCAAAACTGGGGGTGAAAAGGTGGGTTTAAAATTCGTTCAACAGTTCTCCCACTAGAAGCTTTTTAAAGTCGATTTTTTTAGGAACTCTCATAGTATTAAGAATTTTTACATTTACAAGTTCAAATGTCTTAAGAGTTACACTGCTCAAAAAAATTAGGAGAACACTTTTTTCGAAACCTGTAACTTTTTAAGGGCATAAATTTAACTAAGAAAATTACAAATCTTAGTTACCTGTAAGTTACACATAAAAATGTAATTTAATTACGCAAAACAAAATGGAAAGAATGTCAAGTATGCTTCGAATTCACGTATGAAAGCCTACTAAAGATGACAAATGAATTCAGTTATCAATTTTCGTTGATTAAAAACGTCATTAGAAGTAAAATGAGGCATCTCAGTGAGGTGCAAGTTGCTCGTGCTGTCGCCCTTATTCAGCATGGCCACTCTATTCGACATGTTAGCAGGGACCTTCGAGTTTCCCTTTCTGTTATTCAGCGGTTATGGAATCGGTTTCGGGAGACTGGCCTATATGTCAGAAGAGCTGGACAAGGTCAAAATCGAAAAACTACTCAAAATCAAGACCGATTTCTTGTCCTTTCCTCTCTACGCCAGCGTACTGCCACAGCACGAGACCTCCTAAACGACCTAAGACGAGCACATGGAATAGACATCTCTGATCAAACTGTTAGAAACAGATTAAAAGAAGCGAATTTGAAACCAAGAAGACCTGTCCGCACACCGCGCCTTACGCATCATCACAAAGCAGCGCGAATAGACACAGAGATTGACAGCTACATTTTGAAGTGGAACTTAGAATCATTTCTACATAACATTGTATGACTATCAACATTTTCTGCCATTTAAGGGTACATTCTACTGTAAAATTTTTAAAAAACAAGTCAGAAAGAAATAATTAATTGTTAATTCGAAGAATTAACTACATTAACTTGCACTCATATTTCAATATTGTATTTTGCGTAGAACCGAATGATAATGTGATAATAACCCATGATAATAATCGATGGCACTTCTTGTGGCGATAATATAAACGAACGAGCACCTATTTCAAACCAACTTTTTTTCCCTGAAACACCTGCTATTATTGGAGGCTCATTTAAATTCATTAGCGGTCGGTTGCAATTACAGCAGAGCTTCCTGATCATTATCAAGTATATACGAAGGAAGTATAAAAGGAACGGATGCTCTATGCCGCATCCTTTCGATGCAGTGGCCAGTTCTTTGTTGCCGCATCGGCATCAGCGTGCACTTTCTTTGATCATGGCATCTTCGTTGGCCGGGAGTTAACTAACCCCCGGCACAACCAGATGGAAAATAAACAAGATGGCGGCTCCGTCTCTGCATAATTAATAATGCGTTCGCGAATAGTAAGTATAGTGGTAAAGTGAATTTACATAAGCACACTCGATAATAATTATAATTAAAGAGCAGTGTTTGTTGCGTCTGCAATAATTGTATGGTAATTGAGGAGATACGTCGCGCGGTGTTGTATGGTATGATTTCTCCTTGAAAATAATAAAATTAAAAGCACTTTTAAGAAGTATTTTCGCTTCTTTTCTGATTCATAGTATTAGGATCAGTAGTATTACAAAGAAATTATATTATGTATTGTACCTAATTAAGAAATTATTGTTAAGATTCTTATGTGTTTTTGGAAGTTTCAAAATCTGGTAACACAACAATTATGTATTGTAATGAGACAACACGCGTAGAGTGAGTAATATGATCCTATCTTGAGAAGGAATTACATATTATAAAACAATTACCTAATGATAACAATTACCATTGTTATGTATCTAAAGTAACCGGCAAAAGAGTGAAATAAATTCATTTTAATTTTCACTTTTTTATTTTTAAAACCTTGTTGTTTTTTTAATTATTAAAATACACATGTTTGACAAGGGTTCTGTAATACAAAAATAAAAAAAAATAAGGAGTCCTTATGGCATTGTTATGTCTGAATTATAACCAATAAAATGGATTCAATTAACAAAAAAAGAATCTAACGAATCAAACGCCTGAGAAAAACGATCTTTTGAAATGTAAAATAATCCTAAAACTTTCAACGCGTTTTTCTCAAAATGTGCACAGTATATGTTTCATTAATTTATCTCAAAATTAAGACAGATTTGCATCGAATGAATGTGCAAAAACAGGATGATTTGTAGCAGTTTACATTTATATGGTCGCCATTTTATTATGTTCAAGAAATTAAAAAAAAAATGCAGATTGATTTGTAGCTTTATTTATTAGCTTAAAAGTGGCGTTTCATTTATTTGTTTGAGCCCTATCGTGTAGCAAAAGGGGTATCCACCCTAAAAAGGGCATTTTTTTAACAGCTGCCATGGATGGCAATTTCGAATATTTCTTTCATTTAAAAATTGATATGTATACATTAGGGTGGTCCAAAAAAACGGACTTCTCGCTAAAAGGCAACGATCCCCCCAATCTAATCCATTTCCAGAAAAAAAATTCCCCCAAATTTGAGAAAAATCGTGTCACCGAACACCTCAAATTTCCCATTTATACATTGCAAAAATTCATCTTTTTTCCTGTTTTTTCACGTTTCGGATTTAAAAAAAAAGTTTTATGACATTGTTCAGGACTCCCCCCAGAACAAATCCACATAGTAGCCTAACTATGAGACAAAAGTTTCCCAAAATTTACAATGTTACGTGTTTTATTATTTTTTTGGCAGAACTGATTATTATTGGATTATTGACATATTTTTTTTGTCATTTATCAACTAATTTGAAATTATTTAAACAATTAGCATTTGTTTAAACAGAAATATACGATGTTACGAACAAATTTTTCCATTTTTTGCAGAAATTATTAAATTATTGGCTTTTTTGTCATTTATAACTAATTAGCAATTGTTTAAACAAATACCACATGTTTAAACAAATATATGCAATGTTGCGGACATATTTTCTATTTTATAAAGAAAATTATTGTTAGGATATTAACATCATTTACTAACTAATTTGCAATTAAAATAAAAAAATAAATAATAAATAGCTTATTTGGATAGAGGATCGTGCTAGCGACACAAAGGTCCCTGGTTCAAATCCAGGTGGTGGCTGTAATTTTTAATTTATTAAAATTTACATCCCGCCTGTAGATCACCATCTTCTATACTTTGATTAATTTGCAATTGTTTAAACAAATTTGTTTACAAAAATATACAATATTACGGACATATTTTTATTTTTTTGGGAAATTATTATTAGATTGTTGGCATTGTTTGTCATTAATTAACTAGTTTACAATTGTTTAAACAAATACCAGGTGTTTAAACAAAAATATGCAAATGGTAGTGACGTATCTTTTTGGCAAAAATTATTATAGTATTTCTTCTTTTTTCTTCTTGCCAAGTTTGTTAAGTAATTTTCAATTATTACCTATAATAATATAATTAGTGTTGCAACCACATTACTGGTTTGACCGATATCGTAAAACCTCCAAAATTACAAAAAAAGACAGAAATCCTATAATAAATTTTGCTAAGAAATATGTACTAACATTGTATATTATTGTTTAAACAAATTTATTTGTTCAAACAATTGCGCATTAAGTAACAAATTACGAAAAACATACCAACAATGTAACAATAATAATTTCGACAAAAGGAATAACAGAAAAACATTGTAAATATTTGTTTTAAAAAACTGGTACTTATTTAAAGAATTGCAAATTCGTTAATAAATGCCAAAAAACTGCCAATAATCTAATAATTTATGCAAAAAAATAGCAAATTATGACAAAAATACAAATAATTTAATAATTTTTGCAAAAAATGGAAACATATGTTCGTATCATCGTATATTTTTGTTTAAACAAATGATAATTGCTTAAACAAAAATATTGATTAACATGTCAATAATCCAATCATAGTAATTTGTCAAAAAAATAATAAATCACGTAACTTTTAAAAATAGTAAATTTAGTGAAAAATTTGCCTCATTTTTAGGGTACTGCAGGAGAGGGTGGGGGGGGGGGGGTAAAAAATAGGTGTTGTGGATTTGATCCTTGGGAAGTTCTGAACAATTTCTGATAACCACACGCAACTTTTTTTCTAAATCCGAAAGGTGAAAAAAAAGGAAAAAAGCATTTTTCCAATGTATTTTAAATGAGAAATTTAATGTACCTACATACTTAATTGGTCAAAAATACAATAATCTAAGCTGTCACTATCCTGACCAACAAAATTTTTACAAGTAATAACTGTTTCTGGTATCTCGTAGAATGGTATCGTAGAATCTGCATCTGAAGGCAGAAATTACGACTTGAGTCTAATTTTTGAGAAAAGCAGTGTTAAAAAATAAAAGCTAAGAATCCAAAAATGTATATTTATCTCAAAAACTATCCACAATTTGGAATTCCTGAACATTTTATCGAAATGACTCAAGACGATATTTGTTGTCCAATCGCATTAATAATGAGTTTTGTGTTGCAGCATTGCTTCTATTTGATGTTTGTTCTTTTATGAAGACACAATCATAACCGATAAATAGAAACAATAATTTATACTTCCAATAAGTCTGTCTCCATCAATTTTCCGCAATGGTATTCGAAAGAAACGATTACAACAAGCCTTATTACCGCCACACGTATGTACTTATAAGCACAGTCTGACGCCTACGTCTAAATCTAAGAAATGTCACGGTCATGTGTCAGCCCGATCCGGAAATTGCACCGTTTGTTCGCGTTCAGCGTTACTGAATTCCGCGTAAATCCCAGCCATCGAATACCATTCTTTCAACCGAACCGAATCACAATAATATAAACTCTGCTTTATTCAGATTGTGTTCGCGGTATAGTTGACCGTTACGTCATTGCAACCAGTTTAAGGAACTGTGAGGAATTTTACTTTCAGCGATTATTATACGTCCATGCGAGACACGTTCCTCGAACGTTCTTCTTTTATTAAAATCTTCCGAACGCGCGCGTTTTGTGAGTTAATTTCTTCGTACTTTCACCGTTGCGTTGGCTGGTTTGAGTATTGGCAGCTAAAAGGTGGTTCACTTTCCTTAGCCATACGTACGCACGTGTTGTGCGTGTACAATGTCAAAGTTATCGATGATACGAAGACATTATGTCATGTGAGTCACCCGCGACGGACGGCCAGAACAGTTATTTTATTTCGTTGAACGATGTGATGACATCTTGTGTCATTTCGATATTTATGCATCAGCTCGGACGCAATGCTGTGGTTTTCCTCATGTTTGTCAATAATTTCTAGGTAGGGAAGTCCGGTTTGATGAAGTTTTCTTCTGTTTGTATTTTTTTAGAAGTAAGTGTTTATCTCATACTTCCGTCTTTCTAAAAAGTAGAAATTTGCTCATTTTCTTGTAATATGTACCTACGATATTCTAATAACTGTTAAAATGATCAAATTTTGAATTAACAATTAAGTTATTATCGTAGAACAGCCAGTTATAAAACTTGGTTGTACGTACCCATATCTTAGGTATTTCTCTTATCCATTTTATTACATGGGTACCATTGTCTTTATCAAAGCGGTATGCATAATTATTCGATAGTGCATACAAGGAAATGCAGGTGTAACCTACTTAGATCAGCGTATATTATTATCGTGTTTCTTTCTTCTTATTAAAATATTTTTCGAAATACGGTGTTGTAGAACAATATTCATTGAAGCAATATTCATTAGTTTTAATAAAAACGTTGGCTTATAACGATATTCAGGCCAATTCTGTAACGCAGTTGTTCAGGGTGCATTTCTGAATTGTGAGGTTAGGATATTCGAATATGTATAACCACTAGTTTCAACTGAAGGCGTTCATTAATACGACAACTGGTTAAATTCTAGTAGTTGTGGTTAAAAGTTTTAAAGGTTTTCTGGCTTATTGGATAC
Source organism: Aphodius sticticus (assembly GCA_963966075.1). Classification (NCBI taxonomy): domain Eukaryota; kingdom Metazoa; phylum Arthropoda; class Insecta; order Coleoptera; family Scarabaeidae; genus Aphodius; species Aphodius sticticus. The sequence goes on from OZ014509.1 coordinate 70,131,209, forward strand.
TAATTTAATTCTTTAACAATTACCATTTCATTTAACTGTGGTAATCTTCCCACTGTACATTTAATAAATTTAACAAACTTGTTTTAATAGTCGACGAGAACAAAAGTATATTTAACTATAAGATTATTTTTTACTTGGTACATCCTAGGTAACAGCCAAAGGAAGTATCCTCAAAGTTCCTTCTGGCAATTGTTAGGTAACCTCTAAACTAAAAATATAAATTAAATCAAAATACCTATCATACTTATTTAATAGTAAAAAATTCAATCACCTTTCATGTAAATCTTCTATATCATTTACCATTTGTTTATTCACGATACATATACCATAAACCAAACAATTCGCTTTTATTTGAAGTTTAAAGACTTGAAGAGTGTTTAGCAGCACGTCCCTCTCCCTGTCGGTTGCTACGTAGTTCGTAGTCACTCAGTTCGCCACTCAACTACAACGTTGCTAAGAAATTTAACCTCTACGTAACAATAGCGTTACAGAATTTGCTTGATAATGTGTTTATAAAGAACGAGTAGGTACCTTGTGACAGAAAATAACGATAAAAATACATTAAAATTGAACCTTTTTGCATTTTAGACATTGCTGGTTGAGTTAAAAACAATATGTATTTAAAAGGTTGCAGAATGTTTCTTTTGAAATTCACGGGTAAACAATATTTACTGAAAGACAGAGAAAGAAATTACCACTTCATTTGAAAAAAGTTGGTTGTTATAGCAACAGAAATGAGTAAGTTATAAGTAAAAGAAAATGCCAAAGCAGTAGAATTGGCCAAAACACTTGTACTTAAATAATTTTGTTGTATAAGGCTAGTTAAAAAAGTTATAGCAATTATTCGTTACTTTCTATACTATAAGCTATTATAGATTGATATCAGTTTCATCGACTTCATTTGATCTTCTAATACACTGTACATAAAAAATTTAGAATGACTGGAATAACGAAATTGATGCATTTTGTTTAATTCAAATAATTATGCATTGACTCAAAAAAATCAGTTGTTTCAATACAGACAAAAAAAAATTTCAATTGTTAGTTCACAATGTTGGTAGGCTAGAATCATGTCGAAGAAAGTATCAATTGGTGATGGATTTTTTTAAAATTAAACTGCTATTTTTGAACAAACGAAGCAATAATTTACTACTAATAGTTCTAAGCGAACCCGACAGTTTTTAGACTTTTGATCGCCACTTTAAATCCGGACTTTTTGAAATATCATAGGGGAAGTAAGTTTCATGCAAATCCCTCAGTTAATTACGTTCTTTCGATCACGCCATTTTGAATTTAAAAAAAAAGTTGGACCAGAAATACTAGAATAATACATTTATGCAACTAATTGCCTCATTGATGCAGTTGATGATCACTTCCACACTCACCGATACTCCCAACGTGATGACTAAATGATGGCGATGACGTGTTAATTCAATTGGAATCTAGTGACTGTATGTTGGAATTGGTAAAACCGAATTTAAATAAAATATTTGCCATTCAATACTTGCAATACAATTGAAAGTTGAAGGCCACAACGTTAACTACTCACAGAAAAGTGATTATTTGGAACGAGAAAACATAATTTCTTGAATTTATTTACTAGATTCAAATGCATATTTACTTGGATGTAGACAGTGAGGTATATACAAGAAATGCCACATACTCAATATAAGTAAAATAATTTCTCAGATAAATGCTGTCAACAAATAAATTCTTTCTTTATAAGAACCAATATTGTATTGAAAGAAGTAATTGAATTTTTCGTCCCAAAAATGTTAATTTCTCCAACGAAGTAATAGTAAATCCATCCAAGTGCGTAGTTACTTGATCCACGAAAATATAAGACATTTAATATAAGTAAGTATTGTTTACTGAATACAAACCCACCAATTATTTAAGTGATGTGATTCTCACTTCTTTCACGTAATCCCTTTCTCTGGAATAAATATGCGCACCGTGATTTTGTCAAGGCTCGCGCGCCCGCGCGTGGTGCTGGCGTCACGGAACCTAACCTAGTACGAAAGACACTAGATGCAAAACAGCACAAGTACAATGATAAATGCATTAGACTTGTGCTGTTTTGCATCTAGTGTCTTCAATTCTTCTAGCTGACTAGTACATTGCTAATTCGACGTTTCTAATAATACCCGGCCTTAGGTTGATGAAAAATTCATGAAGGATAAAATAGAAACATTCTTATTTATAAATTATTTCTTTGTAGACGTTTGTCGGCAGCGTACTCGGAGTTATGTGGTATCGTTCGTCTGCTGCCGCGAGAGAGAAGAAGTATTTTTACAGCGTTAGCCAAGTTCTTGGTCGTGGAACTGGATAAACTGCCCGGTTCTATAATTGGACGCGGAAATGCCGTTTCTCGGTACGTACGTACCGGTTCGCATTTTTTCGTGCGCGATTATTATTATTGTTGTTGTTATTGTCGATCTCCCGTAGATTCGTACCTATTAAATTGCAATAAAGTTCACAACGTGAAAAACGAACGGAGGCTGTAATAAATTATCCGCCGTCCCATTAAAATTTACATATTTGGCGATTTTCGAAAAGCGATAAAGCGCCATTAACTTTCTCTATGCGCGCTAAAAATGCCTCTTGGCTTCTTATGCAAAATCACTTCTGGCACTTCGTATGAAAGTAAGGTGGTTTTCAAATTGTATTTGTGTTTGCATTTTTATCTGGCGGGTTTGGATAAAGAGATAAATCAATGGATTTTGAATATAATTTTTCCAGTAGAAAGTTTAAAAATTGTATTCACTTTATTAAATGACGTTTTCACTTGGAAGTTCATAATTGTACGTTTTCAGTAAGCAAGATGAATTCAAAATTGATCTCTACATTTTAATCGTGTTACTTTTCTACTTGTTGTGTATGTATGTTATTGTTATTGCAGTTTATCAAGCGATAGAGGCTTTATAAAACAGACATCTTACGTTAAATTGTTGCTTACCAGTAATGAAAATTCTGATACATCGTGCGTACATACCTGTAACAAAAACAATACATTAGAAAATATAGAACATAACTTCATCATTTAGAACCTATTTAACCAAATATATCATTATACAAGCTATTCATCGGGTAATCAACGTAGTGCTGTATCAGGTAAGCAACAATGATAATAAATAATAATACTGTAAAATATGTAGCAGTAAGTTTAAAGTCGTAAGTAAAATTAGACAACCAAAACAAAATGACAACCAAAACAAAATGACAACCAAAACAATGACCGAGGGTATAAACATCAAATGATGCCCGAGGTACATACAGAATTTTATGTACTACAATGGTTTTGTTCCTCCATTTGAATAATAATAATAATAATAATAATAATTATTTGGCGTTATCAAGTGACATGCGCATCTACGGAGTTGAATAACAATACAAAAAATGCGTAGTTGAGTGACAATACAGACAATTAATTGTCAAACCTATAACCTTAATCGCCAATAATTGACATTGACGATTAAAAATTTACAATTTCAATGACAAATATTTGATATATTTGACCTATAACCATGGCAAACCCTTAATGCCCGCGCGGCTTAAAAATTATAATTGACATGCCAGCTCCCAAAAGTAAAAAAACTAAATTTATTATTATAGTTACTATGGTTTTGACTACGCATTTTATGTTATAAGCAGTTATGAATTCAAAATTGATGTATTTGGTACTTTATTACGTGTAGCGGCTGATTATACGTTTGACTATGCTTTATGAATAAAGGCATTATTAACTTAATAGAAAAAGATAATGAGTCTATATATCACAACATGTCACCTATTTTCTAGTATTTAGTTTGATAAAAATACAATAATCTAAGCTAACATTTAACCAGTGATAACTGTTTTTGCTATGTTTTAGAATACCCCGTAGAATCTGAATCAGAAATTTGGAATTGAGTCTAGATTTTGAGAAAAGCACTGCGAAAAACTACAACAAAATCCAAATTGCATTTTTTTTTTCTCCAAAACTAGACACAATTTGCGCCATGAAATAAAACTCATAAAAATTTACTGAAGTTTTTAAGGGGGTTTTAGATCATTTTGTGACATCACATGTTGATTTAAAAAACTATTTTATGATATTGGCTTGTAGTATTTTAATTCTACATGCAAATTATAATATTTCAGATCATAAACTATAGTCAGAATTTTGATTCAACCTAGAGGCTGATCGAAAACAAGAAATGCTTACATTTGCTTAATTTGCTTCTTAAAAACGAGTAAACAAGTAAACTATTATTTTTGTAACATTTAATTTAAAAATGTCTTAGCGAATATTTGCTTTATTAGTATATTATTATACAAGTTTTATAAAACGTCAAATTGGCGCACGAGTTGTTTTGGGCACGACGAGCGTAGCGAGGAGTGCCCAAATGGAACGAGTGCACCAATACGTCTTATAAAACGAGTGTAATTAATATACTATTTTTTCTACTTTGCGTCATTAATTTTATATAAGTTTAGAAATTGTGGTTACTATATCGCGCTAAATTAGAATCTAGGGTATTTTGCGGGTACCACGTGGTAGCACTGTAGTAACTGTCAACTTCGTTAAGGATGATATCGATGAGATAAAATCATGACAAAATCTAATTGTGAATAATTTTACTCTACTTTAGCCTACAAGTTTGAATAAATATTCAGCGAGGTCGCAACGATGATCATAATGGAGCTTGGGGCAACACTTTTAACCCTACTGTGATAAATACATGAAACTTAACCTAAAAAGTTAACAATTTTAGTGGTTTCATTAGTGGTTTCGTATAATAATCAGAATAGAAGTGTTTGGCGGTGACTGATTAGTTACTTCGAAGAACAAGAACTTACTAAAGAATTGTTATAACGCTTAACGTTTAATAGCGGTGTCTACCTCATTCCGCTACGTAGCCGTTGCGGCTTATATATTTACAAGCACTTATAATTGAAACCCAATTCTAATTTCGGCAAAGTAGTTTATTAGAATAAATTATACTTAGTAAAATTACATGTGATGGAGGTAATACAAATACGTTGCACACAACCAGAACTAAGGCGAAGTCGAAAGCGACGGACAAAAACGAATATGAATTGAACCGAGATCCAAGCGTCCAAAATATTACCGAAAACTTATATGTTACATAAACTAAGAAATCCTCTACACTTTAAATGTACTATAGCTTCGTACGTGTATGCTGATAAACCATTTATTGCGCATATACAATCTCGCAGCAGTAATTAAAATCGTTCGTATCTACGATGTAGGTTTGATCTTCGCATAATACCTTATTAAAGTAAATGTGGTCCTTGAATTATATCTGAAAAGGGGATTTGATGTTTAGTTGAAAAGAATGATAACGATCACTTACTAGACTCGTAAAACATCACCGTAAACGTCATGCTGGCGTATTTTGATGAACACAGCAAAACTAAGAAAGCCCCAATCCTTTGGCCATACTATAGCAGGCTACACCCATGTTTAAATATGTATAGAATATTGATGTTTCGCAGTTTATGTGATTGCAAGCGATTAAGAAGATGCAGTGTGCGGTTATGTTGGGTTATGTATTGTACGTTTGACATATGGCATTTGATATCACTGTGTACCAATCAGACAAAAATGTTACTGTTTTCGGTATTACAATGTGTTAATTGTAACACCGAAAACAGTGTTACAATGTGTGCATTGTGAATGCAAAGTAGAAAAATATAATTTATGTTGTATGTCCATAATTAAACATAATAACTGATCAGTACAAGACTATGTCCTAAAAATATCTATTTTACTAACAATTTGCATGTGATGTCAAAAGCTAGGCTGATATTTTAAAGAAAATTAAAAAATACTTAAATCAATTCTTAATAACAACAATACAGAAATTATTACTTGCGTGAAATTACTTATTATGGTACAAAATTAGCACCTTTAGTCTTAAAACACGATGTGTTTTTGTCAGGCAATTTATTCACACAATCATAAAAGCAATACAGAAAATTATAAGGTAAATAATGTACAATTTTCCTTAGTAAATAAATCTGACAAAAGAATTTGCTGATTTTAACATTTTGATGTTGACTGAAAACACAGGTTGTGTATCAGTTAACACTAGCAATAGTCAGCTATTATCAAATTCAGTTGTGAAAATTTGTTGTTAAAAATAATGTTGATCTAAGATCAAAAGTTAAAATAAGAACAAACGATAAGAACAAAAGATCAAATATATTGATAGAAAATATTCTAATTTGATATCAGAGAATTAAATTAATTTTAAATCAACTTTTCTCAATGACATTTTTCATTAAAATTGGGATAAAAACAATCTAAATTTTATCATAATGTTTTACAAATCATGAAAAATATTATAGATACTATCACAAAATGTTAGTTTTGATTGACATTTATATCTCTTTCAATTTTACCGAACATTTGCACATAATACAAAAATGATAAATTCTGTTTTGTTGAGAAAAGAAAAAAAATGTAATATAAACTCAAGCTAAATTGAAACATGTTGCCGAGAGGTCAATGTTTATAATAATAATAAGACTCTTCTACTCTCGCCTGTAATTTCGCAGTTCCGGTACGACACACAACCAACCCGCCGTTGTTGCTCAACATAGCCCGATCTCTTTGTATCGCGATATGGAATTCTTACGTCAATGCATAATGCATAAGTAATAAATGCTAAGCGAATATATTTCTATACGGAGACAGCGAAGTGAACGAGTTGTTCGTTCCGCTCCGAAGGTAACAACAAGCCAGTGGTGCGGTGGCAGTGGTCGACGTACCGATCGACCTTGCTTGGAATGTTACATTCTGGCCGTATCATCGCACTGCAAAGTCATCACCGCGGCATTAACGACCGTATTTGTACCGGAATTCAATCGGTATTCTTGTTTTCGCTCATTGTCAGCTTACAAACGGTCCAATGGGCACTCGACGCGTCTCACTCGTCTGCTAAACCTACGCAAATTTCAATCGCCTTGTGTACGGGGTTTCTTGCAAAATGGTTGGACAGAACTGGATATTGCTTATAATTAGAGTACGGGATTATAAGCAGCTATTTTTGGAAAATAAGCCCTTAAAATAAGTTCGAAAAAAGAGAAAAAAGCACACAAAAAGCGTTATAAGAATACGTATACCTTGTATTATTTTTGTATATGGGTATATCCCAAAAAAAGGTCAACCGCAAGCGAAAAATTCAGACTGGACCGAATGTTGTAAATATAAAAGCAGTTTCAATTTTCGCTAATTTTGTAATAAATTATAGGCCTGTAATTTTTATATTTTTTATTGAACCTTTTCGCTAATAATATTAACTTTTATCTTTGTGTATTTAGCTTGTTAAAAGTAATATCATATTGTTGTTGCTATTTCGACTTTCTGTACTAACAACAACATTTTTCCTCAGAAAGTAAAAAGGGCGAAGCGAGTTTGAATAACGGATTATTTTTAAATTTGATCTTACCTATATCCTAATGTCGCGTCCGTTACCAAAAAAACATATTAATTGTTGTCATTAGTCGATAAACATTTGAAATTCAAGCAACATTCAGTTACAAAGCAAGCTTATTCATTTGTTTCAAAAATCAAAAAATTTACTCACGACAAATCGAAATTAAAATTGTATTTATTTTTGCAATTTGTCGCGTCTGTAACCGTAACATTATGAGGCGGCCTTTTGACTTATTTCGTCGACAAAAATCATAACTTTTGAACTAATGAAGATATTTAAAGAAATTAAATTGCATCTGAATGTATAATATCTTAGCTTTAAAATACAGTAGAACATCAAAAATCCGAAAGTCAAAAATCCGAAACGTCAAAAATCCGAACGCGTTTTAAAAGAGTTTAAATTAGTATATTATTTGACGAGCACATAACTATGGATATAAATCGCGAGCATGAAGTTTATACGCGAGCCGTAGACGAGCGTATAAACATGCGAGCGATTTATATCAGTTGTGTGCGAGTCGAATACGACGTTTTATCTACGACTCATAAATTCCATTTTATATCAAATCTTTTAAATGTATTTGTCAATGGCGGCGAGGCGAAATGTCAAATAACTGTCATCCACGTAGGTTTAGACCAAGGTCTATAAAGAGAGAGGTTATCCAGCTTGCTATGTTTCCTATAGTCCACTTTATATACCCCCCTCAGATCCCTATATGCTCTATATTCGTGACGTCACTAGAGTCCAGGCCACTTAGCAGTTCGCATCACGTCGCTTGCATCGCCCGTTAAGTTTGTTCAAAGATACGTTTAATTATTGCCAGCTCAGCTCGTTATAGGTTTTTTAGTGAATTAGAAAGGTTGCTTTTGTTCGTGTTTAATCGTTATTCTGCGTTTATATTGTTATATTCAATAGTTGATAGTTTTACGTTATTGGTTGTTTTATTAGTGTAGTATTTTATGTAATTAAGTTAGTAAAGGTAAGATATTAATTTATATTGGAAATTACATTATTCTAAATCATGTATCAATTTTAGATGCCTATGGTTTGCTCCGTACCGGGTTGCGGTATGAGGTATAACATTTCAACATTGGATTAACAATATCATATTTTACTTTTCCACGTGATCAAAGTTTAAAGCAGAACTCATCCACAATTGGGACATTACTCATACGAAGACCAGCAAGAGCACCCATACTCCCTTCCATCCTGGATACGTCATTTATCTTTTGACGGCCTAAGAAATCCGTCGGAAGAATTTAAACGCTTGTTTAATAAAATGAATTAGCAAGTTCGAAAGACTTACGGGGGATGGGATTAATAATTCGAAAAGAATTAGCAGTAAATTAAGAAGATAACTTTTAAAACAAGATCCAATTATTGATACCATAGTTTTGAAAGCTTTTGTCGAGCAAAGAATATATGTGCGGATAAATTTTTTTAAATTTTACTTTTCAACAGCAAAAAAATCTAAATATTGAACGAAGAGTAGCTGATATTAAAAATAAAATTACAACAAAGATGAGAAAATTTGTACAATAAAGCTTCTTACTGATTTTTTATTTTTTCTTTGTACGTATGTTCTAACCAAATATTGTAATCAGGACAAGCCAATGAGTGGTTTAATAAGCAAGTTGTACCCATACTACCAATACTGATTTAGTTATAGTTTTTCTATTTATTTATCTGTAGAGTCGGTAAACCAAACATTCGACTTCAATTCCTGATAATTTTAGTGTTTCAACCCCCAATTTGCATGGTTGCAAAAATATGTGGTTGCCGTTATACCACCTTCGACTCCGGCTCTTGACTTTGTTTGTAGGTTGACTCCACTCACTGAATTTCTGCTAAATTTTGATTCCAACTGCAGAGACCTGGTTTAGCACAACACATTTCTTTAATCGGACATACATTACATACTAATGTACTTATTCAGCATTATTAACAAATTATTGAAATAGCATGTTGTGATAATCACATTCATCATTTTTTTTCCATCCTAATCATTTAAAAATGATCACAATAAAGATGCATTTATTTTTTCAATATAATTATGCACCTACTTAACCTAAATCATACAACGAAATAAGCATTCAAATTGGTGGCAGCGCCCGACTCTAGTGACGTCACGATCTCCCTTTACCCCTCAAACTGAGAAATCTCGTTTCTGGATAACCTTACTACTTTATAGACCTTGGGTTTAGACTGAATTTGACAGTACATTCGTATAATGATGACAGTTGCTTCAAATAATGAAGTCATTATTTGAACGAACTGTCATTATTATACGACGCTAGTGTCATTATAATCATTGGCGCGTATCATGATGGGGATTATATAGTCATAGATACGTATGCAATGAACTTATTATATGTGAGTCGTAGATAAACATAAATATGTAATAGTTTGTGTAATATATGTATATTTAATCGACTAAAGTGCATGTGTTTAGGAATTTTTAGACATTTCTTAAGCCTAAGTGTCATTTTTTAGGTTATTTTCGAAAATCCGAACAATTTGATAATCCGAACCACCTTCGGTCCCAATTAGTTTGGATTATCGGCGCTCTACTGTAAATGGAAATACAGAGTGCTACAGCAAACAGGGTGCTTGTTGAGATATTTCTGAAAAATGTAAACCATAAAATTTTCAGTAAATACCTTAGTAAAATTACTGAAAGTTTGTTTATAAAGTTACTGATTTGAAATCGGACCTGTTTCAAGCTGTACGTTGGAACGGTTGTATCTCGAAACATCTTCAAATCAAGTATGCTTAAGGTGTGTTCTGATTAGTGGTTGGCAGTGGTAGTAGATGCCATTATAGTATTTCTGATAGGAAGTGTTAGTGACTCAAATTTATGTACATGCAAACTAATATGTGTTACTATCACAGCTGGTGAGAAATACTATAATTTCTACTCGCGTTAAAATAAAAACGTCGCGTCCGAACACTTTTGTTTTTGCTTGTATATTTGCACTTAACTATTTACCCTTCCAAATTTTTTTTGTTTAATATAGTACTCCACTAGTACTTTGCACTAATTAAAATATGCATACGATTTGTCCGCTACTTTCCTATTTTAAGCTTTGTTAATAGCGTACGAATGTCGCGTCCGTTACCCAGGATATACCCATATATGTATTTATTAGCACGCCATATTGATTCCGCCAGATTGAATTTGAAAATTCTGATATAAGATTGCGAATCAGGAGATTTGTTTTAATTGATAAGTTTTATGCAAATCGGATAAAATTTTACATTTTCGATCGCCATGTTGGTCCCGTCATCTGAGTTTTGCACATCTTGGTTCCGCACATCTTGACGCCATCTTGGTTCCGCCATGTGAATTTTCAAAATCTTATATCATATTTGGAATCAGAGACCCCGAAAACCTCTTATGAACATGTTTAACACATGTGTTTCAAAATCCTAAGCTTATGACGAGTTTTCGTCATGTTTTCGGGATTTCTCGCCACTTTGCGTCAATGTACTTTCGGCAAGATGGTTGCCCACCATTCCAGCATTGTGATCGAATGGTTAAATTTACAATTTTAATTAGTTTTATCAAAGATTTTCAGACCTCAAAAAGCACAACGATGTACTCAAGAGTCGTGTGGAAAATAATTGCTGTGATTTTCACTAACATCGAATAAAATAATGATGAAAACTTAGGTACTTGTTTGTCAATGTCAATGACGAATATAATAATTATTATTGCAATGAATGTTAAGGACACGAGGAAGTTTTATCAGCGTAATGCGAACCTTTTCGAAACATATTTCGCTCGTGTTTCAGTTTACTCAGGTCTATAAAAGTGTAAGTGCGTCTCCATGCGAGCGCGTTTGTTTATAAATACCTTCTGACCTTAGAGGTGAATGTAAACATCCCCGGGATATAAAAATCGCAAGTACCTGGTTTTCGCATAAAATGTACCAGAAAGGTCTCTAGTTGTTTAAAGTAGAGGATTTATGGACGTTCCTGTCGAGATAATAAAAACTGTGCGGAAAAATATCGAGAAATATACGAGCCACTTAAATTGGAAAAATGTTGCTCTCTTAAAAGTGGAACTATTTATTTAAGTAGGGTTCTGACGTCAATTGCAGAATAAATAAATTGTAGAATAAATAAATAATGTTGATATGATACCTTCAAGGTTTTTTATTGGTGCACGTGGAAATTGAAAACGTCATAAGGCAACTGATTTTTTTACATCTTTGTGCAGTGTGCACCTATCAGAAATATTTGCTAAATACTAATTATTTTTTTTAATAATTATTCTAGAAATAATTACGTACCTTGTAAAAGACAAATAATGTTTTTAATAGTTATTTATGTCCAAGGGCATACAATATTACAAGACTTTACTGTTGGGGCTTATATGAACATGTAAAAGTATGAATCGTTTTCACACAAGCAAGTACTATTGTGCGGTTTTCCAAAGTATTTCTAAATGCTTATAAAAGTAAATTCAATTTGATTTATCAGCCTGTGAATACTGTTGAAAATTTGACATCATATTCGAAATCGACATCTGAAAGCTAATGGTACTACCTATCCGGCAGTATGCACCATTCAGCAGGATTGAGTGGAATATGTAACTTTTCCACTACTTAAGGCTCCGTTTTAAAAACATCGCAACTTCCAAACGAAATATTTCGTTGCGATGTTTTTCTTTGCTGGGAGTGGTCTGCCTGGCCCCCACCAACGTCAACCAGGCCACAGTTTTATGATAAGGGGAAGTTGGGGGGTTTAGAGGAAGCAGGCAAAGGCGGAGCATAGTCGACGCGAGTACATTCGAAGGGGAAGTACTCAGCGAGTTTGTCGCCGCGCGTCGGCGCTTTCGCTTTCGCTCAAGTTACAATGTATTAGTGTTCTCACTCATCACTGCATCCCGGACTGCATACAGCTGGCTGGCGGCCGCCAGGCGGTAAAAGAAAATATATTGATTTAAGTTAGAAAGAGCGCCCTTGCTATTACAATATTTAATCTTTTTAACAGGGTGACATACATACTGTATAGTAAATTGCCAAAAATGTATTAACTCATGATAACTTATCGGTAAATTATGGACTTCAATTTAGAAAGGAATTAATTAAAATCGAGCAATGCAATGAGGACCCTATACATCTATAAACATGCTGGATATCGAACGAACGCACGGCAGTGACACGAAGACAAAAATAAAAAAAATTAATTTGATGCGTTCAGGCACATTACTTTATCATACCATATATAAAATTAATAGTTTAGCTGCATGAGATTCTATTTGATCGAGATCGGCCATGTCTGCATTCAAATAAAACTACTGGAACTAGACGGATATTTTGATTATATTGACAGTAGGTATTGTCAAAGCACCAGCGTTTGACACTACCTACTGTCATTAGAATCACAATATCTGACAAATCCTGGCTAACTAGTTTTAATGCAGCGATCTCGATAAAATAGAATTTGCTCATGCAGCTAAACTATCCATTTTACCAAAAAATGCCATAGTCATAAATTGTTCAGAATTTCCTGTACTTTAATTTATTATTTAACTATTTCGACAAATTTCCAGAAATGGCGGCTTATTTGCAAAATCTTTCAAAAATGCTATAAGACTAAACCTCCAGTTCCTTTGGATCCTTTTCAACAGAAAGCTTTTCAGCTCTAAGTTTGGTTATGAAACTTCTAAATATGAAGATTCGTCCCGATACCTTAGTAGTTTCTCCGGAATCGTCGCCACAAAAAAAACACACATACACAGAATTTTTTTTTTACCTGGGTCAAAAATGTTCAAGGGATCCAAAAAGACATTTCCGTTAAAACCTCAAAAATATTGTTTGGAACGATTACAATACTTTACATACTACGTATGATAAAGTAAAATCATAGTACATAGTCCAAAGTTCCCCAAACCATTTATATAAATCCCAAATATTTTGTCACCTACAAGTTCGCTATATTTTATAAACGTTTTGCGCGCCATGAATGCAAGATTCATGAATGAAAACAAATTCTGGCATTGGCTATATCCAATTCCCGCTGCAATACTGCCCAATACAGTCGCTGAACTAATATCCATTAGAGCCGACCCAAGTTCGTCACTGCTAATTGTCTCTTCCTGTCCACAAAACCGACATTTTAAATAAAATGTTCATTTGAGTCCTGTTCTGGTCTCTTTGTCTCATTTGTAATTAAATAATTACAATATTGTTCTTTTAGATTATCTATACATATAATTTAACTTAGGTGGTACGTAGTCGTCTTTTACTAATTCGTCTAGAGGACAGAAGCGGATGTTTAGGTATTTTGCCACGACTTCTACCCATTATTAAACAAATGTACCTAACACCTAGCAGGTATAACTACACTAAGTATAATATCATACAGTATATGACTTTTATCGTGTGTTAAATTTGTAGACCGTGCGTATAAATGTGAAATGCGAGAACTCTGTTCTCCCGATTCAATATACGCTACGGTCATAACTTGTGAAGAGTCTAATCTAAAAATAGCAGTAGGCGTGGCGTAGTTATAGGCGGTGTTTAAAACTCCTAACGTCTGCTGTCTACACCGGGCCCGTAATATAGGCAAATTACATACATTTCTGGCAATTACGCTTTGTTATCGCAATTATAATGTTTAGATTAAAATTGTACTTAAATAAAAAATCTATTTTTGTATCATGAGTTGGGCTAAATGTTTTATATTTAAAAAAAACCAAAGATGTAGAAGTAAAAATTGATTTTCATCTTTAAAAAAATTTTTTTTCATCCAGCCCAACTCGTTATTTATCTAAGAAGTTACATAAAAAATTTCATAAACTTTGAACAATAAATAACGCTTTTATTTGCAAACGCGTTTTAGGAGAGGTAGAACTGGGTCTTAAACTCAAATAAACACAATGAATACTAAAAATACTAACCAGCTATTTTCGAATTTAAATTATAACGAAATGTTTTATGTACCATAAATGAACAGATTTGTTTCAAAATTTATCGTTAGAAAATCCCAATGGGTTATGAAAAATCGTTACATTGTCAGCCACGTAATAGATTTGTCATCATATCCACTAATATTCACCGCAAAGCAGAAAGACTAATCCTTCTAAATTTACTACATGTAGGCGTTGATTATTAAGTCATTATTTAGGCTTACGTTTGGAAAGTCCATAAATAATATTACCAACGAAAAGATCATCCAGACTTATTTAAGATTCTCATACATATTGAAACAAATTATATTACTCACATTATTATTATTCCTATAACATTCAAATATTATCTAACGTATTTGAGTATTTATATCTATGTAAAGAAATAAGTTAATTAAAAATATCACGTAGCAAAACAACAGTTTTCGCTTTTCGTTTAAAGCATGATGGGACTATCAATTTAAGTCGTTGCGATATGCGCATGTAACACACAGCTGACAGCACATTCCCATATGCATTATTCACAAATTATTGCGCTCGAGGAGGCATGAATCAGATTTACTTTTATCAGGAGTTTACACAACAAAATTATACAGCGATTTGCCTCACTCCGTCGCGTGTGTACTTCTAAAACTGTTGCTTTCTAACCTCAATCTTAGAAATTGTAATCTTCTAAATTAGAGTATTAAGAGCAGTGTTGGCAGATCAACTGTTTTAACAGTAGTACTCAATTACTGTTTAATGTCAATTTAATGTCATAAACTGGTCTACTGTAGTGCAAATATCTATTTTAATGATCAAATGACTAAAATTAGTGAGTAACTTAACTTCGTCGATTGTGTTTCAGTATTAACTTAATTTGTTAGGTTAATTTCGGTACCCCTACGTTTACAGGAGCTGTTTTGCTTGTTTAAGGGTGGTTTTTAATTTTTTCAAAATGTTTTCTTTCAAGCTGGCCCTTTTCAAAATATTACAGGCCTTAGAAATAATAGAAAAGTGAATTTTAAACGGCTCTAACTTCTTTAGGAATTGAAAAAAAAACAATAAGTCGACATGACAGGAGAAAGAGACAATGAACTTTTGAATCATACTTTTTAGATGATGAAAATAGCTCAACTTTCCAGTTACTTAATTTGTTAAAAAACAATGTTTTCTTACATAGACTTTTAATCTGAATGCACAAATTGTGAATCAAGTCCAGTTTTAGAGGAAGAAAATTGGTTTATTGTGATTTTATTCAACTCGTTCTCTCAAAAACAATTCAAAATTCACACGTTTTTAACGCAGAAATTGTTAATTCAGCCTGTTGCTTTTTTACTTTATCATACGCAGTATGTAAAGTATTGTAATCATGCCAAAAAAATTTTTTGAGATTTTAGCGGAAATATGTCTTTTTGGGTCCCCTGAACATTTTTGACCAAGGTACAAAAAAATGTCTGTGTGTGTGTGTGTGTGTGTGTGTGTGTGTGTGTGTGTGTGTGTGTGTGTGTGTGTGTGTATGTGTGTGTGTGTGTACCCGCTTTTGTGGAGACGATTCCGGAGAAACTACTAATGGTATCGGGACGAAACTTCATATTTAGAAGTTTTATAACCAAACTTAGAGCTGAAAAGCTTTCTGTTGAAAATGGTCCAAAGGAACTGCTGGTTTACTCATAGCATTTTTCGAAGATTTTGCAAATGATCCGCTATTTGTGTAATGTCGTCAAAATAGTTAAATAATAAATTAAAGGAGAGGAAAGTTTCCATAATTTATGTATATGACATTTTTTGGTAGAATTTATAGTTTAGCCGCATGAGCAAATTCTATTTCATCGAGATCGGGCGTACTGCTTTAAAACTAGTAGCCAGGATATGTCAGATTATTTTGATTCTAATGACAGTAGCTAGTGTCAAACGCTAATGTCTTGAAAATGCTACTGTCAATATAGGCTGCGTTCGGATATACGTAAATTTAGTTTGGATGCTGACGCTTTAAACTTCACACACTGCACGTTGCTCTGCTTTGTTCACCTATCACTCACATAACACTGTGCTCTGCTTTTTTAACATCACTTCACCAACTCAAAAGGTTTAGTTGTTTTGAGTCTTCGCACACTGTCACAATTGTCAAGAAGCTGGATTGCCTCAACATTTGTGTGCTGGAAAAGTCTGTTCCGATGATTCTCTGCAAACTTTCCAATTTCGTTGGTTACTAATTCCATCTCAAGATCCCTGTGGAGATTTCTGTTTCTTATATACCAAGGTGCACCCACGATGTTTGTTAGCACCTTATTTTGGAAGCGTTGAATGATGGCGATATTGCTTGGCTTAGTGCAGCCCCACAGTTGGATACCATAGGTCCACACAGGTTTAAGTATCTGCTTGTAAAGTAGGAATTTATGTCGACAAAGCCGACTTCCTACCAATAAGCCAGTAGATTTTCTTGTATCTTATGCCCAATTCTTCTCGTTTCTTTTTAACGTGTTTTCCAGCAAAGCTCGGTGTCCAGCATCATACCGAGGTATTTTGCGGTGTTCGAGTAGAATATGGTGGTGTTATTTATTTTCACTGGAACGTGTTGTATTCGCTACTTGGTAAAATTTATGTGAACGGATTTGGCTCCGTTCAAGGCAATTAGCCATCGTTGCATCCAATCACTAATATTGTTGACAGCATTCTGCAGTTTTAGCGTTGCTCCTTTAACATTTGTATCTACTGCAATGATAGCAGTGTCATCAGCAAAAGTGGCAACGGTGACACCATCTGGTTGCGGAAGATCATGTGTAGATCATGTGTAGAAGGTAAAGAATTTGGCCAATTACACTACCTTGTGGTAATCCAGCTTTAATACTTTTTTATACTCATTATCTTGCTTTATACGGAAGTATCTGTTAGAAAGGTATGATTTTAATAGTTGGCTATACTCGTAGGGTAGTATCCGTTCCAGCTTATAGAGTAGGCCTTCGTGCCAAACTTTGTCGAAGGCTTTTGCCACATCCAGGAATATAGATGAGCATACCTTTTTTCTTCTTCTAAAGTTCGTTCTATTATCATTGTTATTCTGTGCACCTGATCAATTGTCGAACTAACTTCAATTGTCGAAAACTTAACCTCGTTTTTCAAACACTAGCGCCATCTATAACAAAACGCCTAACACGTTCTTGTAGCCCTCTTAATCAGAAAAAAGTTTCGTGTAATAAAGCAAAAAAAAAATTAACTATTTAAAATTAGACGATAAATTAAACCTACACAATTTTACTTGGTCAATTCAAAACTAAACACATGAAAAGTCACCTACTTCGCTGCAATGTTGCAAAACTTCTCAATAAACAAATATTTGCCAAAAGAGAATTGCTAAATGCCAGGTAAGTGCCAAAAGACATCCAGGTAACTTTCCAGTCCACAATAAACATTGAGCCATCGAAGATGAAAGCTTCACACCGTAAAAGCATCGAAATATTTCAACTCGAATCGTTTGTTAACGCGCTACAGTCGACAAACGACGAATGATAATCGTCAAACGTACGCCTCTATAGAAGCGCCGGCAATCAACCGGCCGTCGAGGCAATCTAATCAAACGAATTTCAAACTCGATCGTTAATGCGAGTTAAATATAATTGCACTTGTTTCTATAACAAAACGGAGCGAATTGTGCGTGCCTGACATTCCGCAGACGGCAAAGGGTACGCTGTCTTGGCGCCGTCCTTGTTAATTAAATTTTAATTGAGTACTTGTGTGCGTTCAATTATTTCTCGAATTATCTCTTCTTGTGTACTTCCACACGCAATTCCATCCGTCTTCTGCGTGGCGTCACGTTGCGTAACCCGCTAACTACAAAGGGAAACAGGAATTACGCTGTTGCCTTTTCTAAAGAATACTTAATCAATTTTTCTTCTCTTTTTTTCTCAGGGTTTAGTCATTATACTTCTAAGGCCCTCTTGACATTTGGTACTTGTGCTAAACTTTTCCAAACATTGATACATCTTTCGGTTATTGTAAAATTGTTTTGTGACAAGATTTTTGAAGAACCTCCACTGGCAAAAAGGCTGCTAGATAAAATAAATGATGGGTATTCCGATTACTACCAGCAGTTATCACCAATATGAGTTTGAATAGATTGTCAAAAGAAGGAAAATAAAGATCACATGAAACAATGCGCAAACCATTGTAACACTACAAAGTAAATATATCTAAAGTACTAGTGCTGGATCTATCAAAATCCTAGTTTACGGCGGCGCGCACACTATACAACAAACAAATTTTCTGTTATAAGTCGTGTGGTGTTTTATTCTTTAAAGTGTGGAAAATAAGTAATAACTAACTATAAACAAACTAACTTTCGTCGGTAAGTATTTGGTACACAATGTGCTCTTATCTGCCACTTACACAATCCAACAATCCAACAGTATTGAACACAGATGAGTAACCATGAATTTTAATTGCAAATACAGAAGACTTTTGATAATCCGGACTAACCTGTAATTTAACTGATCAAATAATGTGAAAACATATATGAGCGATTTTGTTAAATTTTATTCTTCGAAGATCTTTTACCAATTCTTATTGCGGTTTGCCACGTAAGGTTAGATCAAAATAAACACAAGGTTAGGTATATTGTTATAATAAACAAAATATATTTATAAATATATAACTTATCAAATGAGATATAATACAATCACATGTGCGTAATAGTCTATAGAAAATAAAATGTACAGAAAACAACATATGTAAATTCGTAAACAAAGAAAATGTCGAAGGTTTGAAATTCAAACAAATGCGGTAACCTATGCACAGCTGACAGCAAAGCGCTATATATCACCAGAAAATTGCTAAGATCTTATTTATCTATGGTTGGCGACATTGCTTTTTCATTGCCAACTTCTTCTTAACCCGTAGTCGCCTAACTAGAAGTTTAGACTGCATTGAAAGACCCGACATTTTCGTAACTAAGAGTTAACGTAAACCCCCAGTTTGTTAACTACACAAGATTTAACCTTGCATTGATAGATCCACCCTTAGTAAAACAAAATTAGTTTATTCCTTTTTATTGATTATTTAGAATTAAATTTAATTCTGAGCAAAAACCTATATATCGACATATTGGTCTTTTTCAACTCTTTAAGAAGTTAGACACGTTTAAAATACGGTTCTGATCATGTTTCAAACAGCTGTAATTCTCCAAGGAACTGAAAAAAACAAATATGAAACTTTTTACTCAGTCCGACATTTACAGAAAAAACGTTTTTGGGGGAAAAAAGTGGCCCAGCCTATACAGGGTGTTAGGTAAACATGCGGCAAAAATTCAACGGTTTATTCCTTGGCCTATTCTAAGAATATTTTGTCTTACGATGATTTTTGAAAACCCCATTTGTTTCGAAGATACAGGGCGAACCAAATTTGCGTCAGTAACAACATTTTATTATCAAAAAGTACTTGTAAAGTTGCTCAATCTACAATAAATGTTCGAAATGACTTTCTCCAGCCTGGATACAAGAATTCAATCTTCTCGTCATTGAATATCGAATATGGTTGCAAATTTTGTTCGCCCTGTATATTCGAAACAAAGGGGTTTTTCAAAAATCATCATAGGACATAATATTCTTAGAATAGGCCAAGGAATACCCCGTGAACTTTTTCCGCATGTTTACCTAACACCCTGTATAAATATGTTATATGATCTTCTGGCAGAATACTCTTTGTTCAAATCAGTAATATCCAATGTTTTTCAGATTTTATCATTTTTCGGACTACCTATTTTATAACAACTTATCTCTCTGTTGACATATAGGTATACAAAGCAGCAAAATATTTATACTTTCATTAGATTCATGCCAGAAAACAGATATTTTTCAACTGTTTCTCTAGTAAAATTACTCATTTTTAGAGTTGCACAACTATTATAGCAAAGTTATAATTATCATTTCTCTGATAATTCTCATGGGAAAATTAAAAGTAATGAACAAAATTAATTCATAGGGTATTTCAAGAATTCGAAAAAATAATAGTTTAAAGACAAATGCAAACATTTCAATATTTCAGAAAATCAATAAAATACCAAATATAGATAGAAATGCTCTGAGAATAATAAAAATAAGTTGAGTATCCTGGTCAAGATTTATTATATTAGATATTTAATATTGTATCTTGAATATGAACAATATAAAGTCTACGAACTTGCACACTAGTCCATTCCACTTTTATACCTTGGAATTAAAAAGAATAACAGTATAAAATAAAGTGCTACATGAAACTTTCTCATTTTTAATACACTTGAAATATTTAAATTTAAATTATTTTAGTGGTTAGATAAAAAAATGTGACAGTGACATAAAATTACCCATATTTGAGATCTACATCGTAAAATGACGCATGAGTTTCCACCTTTTCGCAAATCAACGAAGGTTTCTTGTATGGTACTTCTAACGTTTTCTCTACACATAGACGTAACATGGTGGGTCCACGTGTGTCACTTGTTTACGTATGCGGCGTTTCCTTCGGGTACCATTTTTGTCCGCGCGCGCCTTGCTAACTAAAATCGATTCTAATTATTTATAAATAATTGCCGACTATTTCCATATTTGTTCTCCGCGGAAAATATCACGGCCGCTGTTTGCCGCCGTTTGACGAGGAAACTGCAGACCATATCGGTGCTGTCGACCCAACAAGCCATTGTCTTTTTGACCGTTGTTCGTTGCACAACATTGCTCCAATTTGGGCAACCGTTAGTTGTAATTGTAATATGCATTCAACCAACCGCATGCATATCCGTAATCGGTTTATAAAGCACTTAAGATATTGTTAATAAAAAGAATAACATTGAGAAAAATAATCTGATTTTAAATTAATTGGGTATACAACATCCTTAGGACCTAAAGTCAGTTTATGGATTAAACTGAATCTACATTAGTATTAAAACGAGTTTTGGTCATAATTAGTTTTAGTTTTATTAATAATGTAAAATGATTCTGGTTTGACCAGAATTTGATATCAATATATTCCGCACAATCCATTCATATAATACAAGAATGTGTAAGGTTGTCAGGTTTGCAAAGTGAGCGATAACACGCTTGACGGTATGCAAATCAGGTGAAATAAATTGCCCGGGTTAAAATTATGCTAACATTATACAAACATTGCATAATCGTAACAGTACGCATGAGTAACCAAACACCGTCGAATTACAACGCATTTTTAATTAATTCGAACTGTATTAATCCTCGTTTAGATAAGAAGTGACGACGTATGTTGTTATCGTTCAACCATCATTAACCATTGTTATAGACATATTGTGTAATACGTAGGCAGTATTTTTTGTTAAAATAAGTGTTTTTCTTCAATATCGAAACCAGAATGTTTTCATTATAATGAACTAATTAAATTTCTTGTTTTAATTTTACACAACAAAATGTAAAACGTCATACGGAAAAGTTGTTTGAAATTGTATGAGTTTTAATATTTCTAATATATTTGTTTCTATTTTATCCTTTATTCTTAAGTCAATATTAGTTATTACAAACAAATTATGAAAGCATTTGTTAATGTATTAAGGCAAGAACTAACTAAAAAAAGAAAACAAAAATGTTTAATGAGCGAATTGTTTTGTCAGATACCTATCTTTATTATTTTTTAAAACCGACAAAAAAGTTAAACTACGCTATAAGACAGAATAGGATATTTGACTATTATTGGAAAACCATCTTAGTAGATGTCAAATTGGCCCATATGGTCTGTCAGCATCGGTATCGTCGCCGTTTGGTAATTATGCTGTATGATGTGTTGTTTTCACAATTTCTACATAAAAATGGGTTATAAATGGTGTATAAATCCACAATGCAGAAATACGTCAATAAAAACTCCGCATAAACTATTTGTAGCTGTTCCGCAAGATTTTAAACTGAGAAGAAAGTGGTTGGCTCGTAGAAATCCAAATGAAATAAATAGCGGCCAATACAAATGCTTTTTGTTGTGAAGATTACTTCGACATAAGTAAAACTGACTAGAATAAGTTATCTATCGTATTTTCGAACCAGGTAATTATCTGATCCGACAGCTTAAGACCCAGTTCTACCTCTCCTAAAACGCGTTTGCAAATAAAAGCGTTATTTATTGTTCAAAGTTTATGAAATTTTGTATGTAACTTCTTAGATAAATAACGAGTTGGGCTGGATGAAAAAAACATTTTTTTTAAGATAAAAATCAATTTTACTTCTACATCTTTGGTTTTTTTCAAATATAAAACATTTAGCCCAACTCATGATACAAAAATAGATTTTTTATTTAATTACAATTTTAATCTAAACATTATAACTGCGATAACAAAGCGTAATTGCCAGAAATGTATGTAATTTGCCTATATTACGGGCCCGGTGTAGACAGCAGACGTTAGGAGTTTTAAACACCGCCTATAACTACGCCACGCCTACTGCTATTTTTAGATTAGACTGTTCACAAGTTATGAATGTTATGTTGAATCGGTAGAACAGAGTTCTCGCATTTCACATTTATACGCACGGTTTACAAATTTAACACACGATAAAAGTCATATACAGTATGATATTATACTTAGTGTTGTTATACCTGCTAGGTGTTAGGTACATTTGTTTAATAATGGGTAGAAGTCGTGGCAAAATACCTAAACATCCGCGTCTGTCCTTTAGACGAATTAGTAAAAGACGACTACGTACCACCTAAGTTAAAATATATGCATAGATAATCTAAAAGAACAATATTGTAATTATTTAATTACAAATGAGACAAAGAGACCAGAACAGGACTCAAATCAACATTTTATTTAAAATGTCGGTTTTATGGACAGGAAGAGACAATTAGCAGTGACGAACTTGGGTCGGCTCTAATGGATATTAGTTCAGCGACTGTATTGGGCAGTATTACAGCGGGAATTGGATATAGCCAAAGCCAGAATTTGTTTTCATTCATGAATCTTGCATTCATGGCGCCCAAAACGTTTATAAAATATAGCGAACTTGTAGGTGACAAAATATTTGGGATTTATATAAATGGTTTGGGGAACTTTGGACTATGTACTATGATTTTACTTTATCATACGTAGTATGTAAAGTATTGTAATCGTGCCAAACAAAATTTTTGAGGTTTTGGCGGAAATGTCTTTTTGGATCCCTTGAACATTTTTTACCTGGGTCAAAAATGTTCAAGGGATCCAAAAAGACATTTCCGCTAAAACCTCAAAAATTTTCAAAAATTGCCAATTCCAATCGTCGCCACAAAAAAAGCACACACATGTGTGTGCTTTTTTTGTGGCGACGATTCCGGAGAAACTACTAAGGTATCGGGACGAAACTTCATATTTAGAAGTTTCATAACCAAACTTAGAGCTGAAAAGCTTTCTGCAAATAAGCCGCCATTTCTGGAAATTTGTCGAAATAGTTAAATAATAAATTAAAGTACAGGAAATTCTGAACAATTTATGACTGGCATTTTTTGGTAAAATGAATAGTTTAGCTGCATGAGCAAATTCTATTTTATCGAGATCGCTGCATTAAAACTAGTTAGCCAGGATTTGTCAGATATTGTGATTCTAATGACAGTAGGTAGTGTCAAACGCTGATGTTTTGACAATACCTACTGTCAATATAATCAAAATATCCGTCTAGTTCCAGTAGTTTTATTTTAATGCAGACATGGCCGATCTCGATCAAATAGAATCTCATGCAGCTAAACTATTAATTTTATATATGGTATGATAAAGTAATGTGCCTGAACGCATCAGATTAATTTTTTTTATTTTTGTCTTCGTGTGTCACTGCCGTGCGTTCGTTCGATATTAGCATGTTTATAGATGTATTGGGTCCTCATTGCTTGATTTTAATTAATTCCTTTCTAAATTGAAGTCCATAATTCACCGATGAGTTATCATGAGTTAATGCATTTTTGTCAATTTACTATACAGTATGTATGTCACCCTGTTAAAAAGATTAAATATTATAATAGCAAGCGCGCTCTATCTAACTTAAATCAATATATTTTCTTTTACCGCCTGGCGGCCGCCAGCCAGCTGTATGCGACCGTGGTGAGTGAGAACACTAATACATTGTAACTTGAGCGAAAGCGAAAGCGCCGACGCGCAGCGACAAACTGGCTGAGTACTTCCCCTTCGAATGTACTCGCGTCGACTATGCTCCGCCTTTGCCTGCTTCCTCTAAACCCCCCAACTTCCCCTTATCATAAAACTGTGGCCTGGTTGACGTTGGTGGGGGCCAGGCAGACCACTCCCAGCAAAAAAAAAACATCGCAACGAAATATTTCGTTTGGAAGTTGCGATGTTTTTAAAACGGAGCCTTAAGGTTAGGGCTAACCTAACCTACAAAGTTATGCTTACATGGCACTTTAGTTGTATAACATTCAAACGGGAGGAGCATAAGAGCGCGTTTGGATAATCGGGTAAGGTACGCTGAGAGTGACGCGCTGCATAATAGGCGGACTAACGTCATACGGCGTTTATCTGCATATAAAAGAGAGACAGCCGAGCCAGGTTATCTGAGCATTGCTCTCCCCATACCCTACCCTGACAAACCGAACGCGCTCTAAGCGTACTAACGAATGACGTCACTGGATACTGAGCCCATTACAGAGCGTTTTCAATCAGGTGATAGGACGTGAATAAAATTCAATTTTAATTTTGGTTTTCATAGAAATAAAGCATATTTTTTTTTAAGTTATAACAAATAGTTTTCTTAAACAGTAATCTATTAGGATGACTATAATACAAGCCATATTTTTAATACAGTCAAATACCCTATTGTACATTCTTTACCTTTAATTTGATGTATTGCTTGTAAGAGTCGGTGGCAAACAAAAAAGAAAAACATGTTTTGAGAAGTTGGTAACATAATTGTTGATTTTCAAATCTTTTCAATTCACGTTATGAAAAAAAAAGAACAAGGATAACTTAGGATATCTAAACTGTAAATACAGAACGAATTCGTAGTGACTATTTACACCACGAGATGGCGCCAAATGTCAACAAGCATGATTACACTACATTATTTAAGTGATTAATGTATAAAACGCGTTAGTTGACAATTAATTTTAATGTGGCTGTATATACCATATGGTTCAGAAGAATATGGTGGTTTTATCTCTATTTTATCTCCACTGGATCTATTTTATGCTGTTTGATACTAAAAAAACATGAATAAATAGAGATAATGAAAATGGGACGTTAATACTCTTGCCAATTCAGATATTAATTCAACTGTTTCTAACGCACGCTTTGTACATTATGATTTTACAAGATTTTTGTGTGGTCAGCTTAATAGGCCGCCGATTCTGATTCTGAGATTATGTGAATAAATACTGTTGATGCTCATGCGCATTCAGTACAAAATTCAATCAGCTGATCAGTACCCTTCGATGTGCTGTGTACACACTTTTGTATGCAAATTAATAATGAATAGGAGTATCTGCGAGAGTTGAACTACACAAAATCCATATTTATATCGTCCTGGTTAATTCTATTCACAAAATTAAAGTTCTTTTGCGACGCACTCAACTCCGTGTACGGAAGCCGGTAACGTCGAAGAATTGTGGAAACAATTTACGCAATAATTAAATTTGTGTTAAAGTCCACAGACGATAGCTGCTCAGTGAAATCGCGTAAAATGAATTATTCTTGTTGTTATTCTTAGTCTTCTGAGACTTCGAGTCTATAAGAAATGGACCGGTCAGGTGCCTGAATCACCATGCAGGCGATACGACGTGGGAACTGGTCCCGGACAGTCTTATCAGTACGAGCGTACCGTGCAGACGTGTTACTGGATATTGATTGTTATAGAGATTCTTATGACAATAGTTTACTTATTAAAGCTCTATTTATATTAAACAGTGGATTATAATTTATAATCACCGGCTATTCTAACAAGTCTGAGTGCATTTCTGAATTGTGAGGTTAGGCTATTCGGATATGTATAACCACAAGTTTCAATTGAAAGGGTTTAAAATTAAATCAAGGAATAATAAAGATATAATAATCAGTTGAAACGTTCTTATTTACTAGTAGAGAGTAGATAGTGTATAATTTTTAATCATTTAATTTTCACTACTAAAAGAGAATTGTAATAAGTATTTTGAATAAGATAAGTGTATTTCAAACTTTATTTTTAGTAGAGTTTGAAATGCTAAATACGTATTTCAATCTCTACCAAAAAGAAGGGAACGATCTTAGAAACACTAGATCATCGAATGTAGAACCTCCTACACGGGATCAAATTTGTATAGTCACTTATTAGTCACTAATCATTGGGCCACTAATGATTAGTGGTTCCCTGACCTCTATACTGCGCCATCTTAAGCTGACCCGCGCTTCTTACTAGGGTAGTTATAAAAAAATGTTTTAATTTAAACTAGACAATTCTTTTCTTATAAATAATATTTTTTAACGTAGATAACACTACTTGAAGTTTCGTCTTTTCATTTTCTACTTTAACTGCTACCACTGTTATTTACTATATTTTATGAAAAGCATTTTATTAGATTGATAAATACAAAATTTAAATTAGTTTTGATATAGTGATCTATGCATACCACTTTTAAAGGTCAGCATACAGCTCTGGTTAAATAATTAAATATGCTGTTCAAATTTCGGTTAAAACACAACATTTAAAACAACCTGTTTAAAACATGTTCAAAACAAAATATTTTTTTTCAAACGCTCTTTTAAAACGTGTTAAAAGTGTTTTAAATATAAGAACTATCTGAGATATTTTGACATCAATTTCGGGACTGATCGGGATTTTTCGCGATATATCGGGATTTTCGGGATTATCCCGAATAGAAAAATTATCTGCATCTTTAGATGTTGGTAGTTACTCCTTTAGGTGACCACACAGACGGAGTGGTGTGCCTACCATACTTGGCAAGCAAAATGGCAATTCTTGACCTTTCATTTCCACCAATAGGTGTTAATGTGATAAACCATTTCAAATATGTTTACTGGGTTCTCAGAACATTGGGCAGGCCTTTTCTTTACACCATCACTTACTAAATTCTGCTTTGTAAGCATTGAACTCAAATGTAAAATGTTGTTTTTCGGAACACCATTTAGAATAATTTAATAATAACAGCAATAATTCAAAAACCGGACTGGTCAAGATTATCCAATACCACCTACTTATTTAGCGACCACGTTAGACACTTCTGATTTATAGCAACCGCGAACTATCCAAATTAGGCATTGCCAATAAACTAAAATAATAACACCAGCATAAATTGATGACCGAATTAATAAAACACCAAACGATCCATCTACAACCAAAATTCTGAGGCCCCGGTCTCCATTCGGCACCAAAAATTATGGAGATTTCGACCTCGAAATTTGAAGAATCGAAGCCACATTTGCATGCTTGCCTGGCATTTTACGAGTCGTTCGTCTAGCTGACTCTTCAAGAGGTTTTCTCGCTTAATAAAATTATTCAAATTGGTCGTACGCGGCTTCTATAATGGTGTGCGGATAGCCGCGCCGCTGAGAGACGCCGAAGGAAGTGTATATTTAGGGCAACGGCGGTTTCCCATGGTGACGAAGAGTGGTAAGGATATAGCCGGCGGAGTTGACCGTCTGACCGCACTCTCGGTCGCGACTCTTAACTGTATCTCTCTACTCTCCAAGACCGGAGAAAGAATCTCGTCGTAGTGGAGAAGAAGAAGAAGAAAACCGAAATAAGTAACACAAGCCGTCTGCGATAAAGAGGTTACGTTTGATGACGGCGCTGGCGATTGCGGCATGCTTGGGCTGACCATCAGTTTGAAATCATATCAGGAACTTATCGTTATCACTATACTTATTTTGCGTCTTATTTTTAATATATCATGTCCGGCAAAATGTTTACTTGAAAAAGATTAGTAGTCCAGTCACTATAATACATTTGGAAATGCAAATGAACGGAGAAGGCTAAATTTTTTGATATGACGTGGGGGGGCTAGAAAAGCTTAACTTCAAATTGTCCACCAAGATTTCCTATGTGCATTTACCGCCAGCTTGAAAAAAGGGTTACATTCAGCTCTTTTACAATAACTCGGTTCTCCGTTGAGAAACTATAATTTTGAATCAATACTTTTGTGTTGCTTTTTTTACGCTCTACAATTAAGGTCTGTTACATTTTTTACCAATATTTCATCGTTATTGAGATATCGATCGAAAAACTCAAAATTTACGGTAGTGAAATTTGTTTTTTGCTATTTTCTCATTTCTCGCGATAGATATCGAAAAAATGTTGCAAAAATTCAGGATCAGCGGCTTCAACATCTTTTACGAATGCACCTCTAATGTCCTCGTGGATTATTGCAGCAGCTTCGCGAATAACTCTTAGCCTTTCTTCACGAGAGTCCTTTTTTTTCTTGATATCATTTCTCCGAAAGCACACTGAGCGGCATAAAAAACGCAACACCTAAAATGATGACCAGTTTCAAACTGCAGTAACTTTTGAACGTATTGCTCGATTTGAATGAGTTTTTTTTATTTGAAAGGCCGCGTTTTGCCAATATTTCTGTATGTGTGCTACCCATTTTTGCGCTCTTCCATTTCAGCAATGGTGAATAACGTTAATGCTTGTTTTCTTCCTACAGTTTGAAGCTTGCTGTGGGGTGCACCGACAAAAGAATTTAACTTTAAACAAAATGAGCTTGTAGTCTCGTCTGTTCTGATCACTTATGTTTTTTGTTCAAGTTTCTATTGTTGTTAACGCCAAAGTTACAAGCTCTAAAAGATAACGCTGCTTCTTCGGCAGCGCCATCAGAAATTAAAGAAGGTATGGATTCGCATATTTTAAGCTTTCTGATACCAAACCTCATGTCAAATTTTGTAAATTGGGAATGGCGGATTCAAGATGGCGGACCCAAAATCAAGATATATTCAGATTCACATGAAACTTTTTCCAGCGTCATTTGAGGATCTCTAATTCCAAATCTGTTGTCAGATTTTCAAAATTCGAATGGGAGGATTTAATATTGCAAACCAAAGTCTAGAAACTGTCGGATTTACTTAATTGAAACTTATTTCCTGTGATATACAGGGTGAGTCACTAGAGTCGCGGTGGTAGATATAGCAATTATCTTTAGAGATGGAAAAAAAAAATTTAATACAAAAGTCGTTTGGCATATCATTTTCTACCATGTAAAATTATTTTCATTTATACTGGGTGTTGCATTTAGGCGTAGCAGAAAATAAATTAACTTTTTTAAATGGAATGCCCTGTATGTTATTTGCTGGTTGCATTTCCCATTAAGTTGCCTTTAATTTATATTAAGTGTGGCATATACATATTTGTACCCGTTTTCGTGATATTTGGAATTTAAAGAAAATGTGTAATAAAGTATACCAATACAGTGCTTTAATATTACACCCTGTATAATTGAGTTAGTTTTTTTCATGTATTTTGTTATAATATAAATAAATTATAAATGTTGGTAAAGTTAAAAATGCTATTTTTTATAAAGATACATTTAAATAGCAGAGTTACGCTAATATTTTAAGTTAGCTTAGATTTACTTAACCTCGTTGTCATGGAAACAAAAACAAATAACAAACGTGTAGTTATTGCTGTCAACAGACTTAATATAGCTAACCAACATTTGTAATCTCTGTTAACGATGAATTTTAATTATACTAAAGAGGAACTGATAAATATTATTTACATCTATGGAGAAGCCGGCAAAAGCGCTCTACTGGCCTCAAGAATTTACGCTCAGCGATATCCCGAAAGACGGCATCCCGATGCAAGAACAATTAATAGAGTTCGGGAACGTTTTGAATCAACAGGTACTATTACTTACAAAAAAAGAAAAAGAACAAAAGCGGCGACACATGAAGAGAATGAATTTCTGGTAGTTGCTAGTGTGGTAGAAAATCCATACTCAAAGCACTAGACAAATAAGAAATCAAGGAATAACCCAATCATCTGTGTCCAGAATAATACGGCGACACAAGTATCATCCATATCATGTGCAACATGTACAGGAATTGAGCGAAAACGATTTAGAAAAGAGATTAAATTTTTGTAATTGGGCAGCTGCTAAAATTCAGCAACAAGCAAATTTTTTTGACTTTGTTTCTTTTTACTGATGAAGCTACGTTTCATAAAAATGCGTATGTTAACCAACATAACTTCCATTTTTATGCAACAGAAAATCCTCGCGTTATCAGGCCTTTGGACCATCAACATAGATGGTCACTCAATGTATGGGGTGGAATAGTAGGTACCAATTTGCTAGGGCCTTACTTTTTTGAGGGTTCCGTAAATGGTCAAAGGTACTTACATTTTCTTAACAACCATCTACATGAATATTTAGATGATTTGCCGCTTAATATTCGCCAAAACTTAATTTTCCATCACGACGGAGCCCCACTTTAGTCTGAACGTAAGACAATTTTTGAACAACCAATACCCCAACAAATGGATTGGAAGAGGAGGCCCTACGTTATGGCCGCCAAGATCTCCTGATCTAAATAACTTGGATTTTTTTTTGTGGGTCATGTTAAGGAATTAGTATACCAGACACCACCTACCACACAAGACGATATGAAGATTAGAATAAGAAATGTTTTTGCTGACATCAGAGAAAATAAGAGAGAGATGTTAAGAAATACTTCGAGATCTTTTACCCATCGGATTAATGCTTGTAGAAGACAAAATGGAGGGCATTTTGAACACCTACCAAATCAATAACTACTTGTTGTTTTATCTTTAATTGTTATAGTTTTTTACTAGTTTTATGTTAATGCTTATCAAGTTTAAAAAATAGTTTAATAAATGTTATTAGTTGTGGTTTCTCTTAATTATTTGTTTTTATTTAATTTTTAGTTGTCTCAAATTATATTAATTTTTCATATTGAGTAACTAAATGGTAATTCCATGTACTTTTCAATTTATTTTGAGCAATTCTGTCAGTTTTTTTAATTCAACAAAAGTATTTTTTTCCTTTCTATGTTCTCTTTACAAAAAAAAAATCATTAAAAAAGAACCATGTTATGCAGGGTGTAATATTAAAGCACTGTATTGGTATACTTTATTACACATTTTCTTTAAATTCCAAATATCACGAAAACGGGTACAAATATGTATATGCCACACTTAATATAAATTAAAGGCAACTTAATGGGAAATGCACCAGCAAAAAATATACAGGGCGTTCCATTTAAAAAACTCAAGAAAAAGCCATTTGAAAAATATCAAAATTGATTAGGTGCTAGGAACACCCTGTATAGCGCATCAAATTTCTTTGGGCACTATCACCTCCCTATTAGTATTGGTTATTTTCTGACAAAGTTGTAAGAAAATATCTGCAAAAATGACGCTATTACGTAGTTTTCGGAGAAGGCCTGCAACGGCCATTTTTTTAATAAAAAATTGAATATTGCAGAAACTATTAGCTTTACGTCAATATCACCTGATACAATTAGTAAGACAATTTTCTTCGCAATCATAATATGTTATAATATACAGGGCATTCCATTTAAAAAAGTTAATTTATTTTCTGCTACGCCTAAATGCAACACCCAGTATAAATGAAAATAATTTTACGTTGTAAAAAATGATATGCCAAACAACTTTTGTATTAAAAATTTTTTTCCATCTCTAAAGATAATTGCTATATCTACCACCGCGACTCTAGTGACTCACCCTGTATAAGCTGTCGATTTCAAATCCGATGTCAAATTTTCAACAGAATTCCCATGCTAATAAATCGAATTGAATTTACTTTTAGAAAAACGCACAATAGTACTTGGTTGTGTGAAAACGATTCATAAAATGCATATAGGCTGATTTTTTTACATTCATATTTTTTCAACAATCAATACATATATAATTTTAAGCTTTTTCACATGTTCATATAAGCCCCAACAGCAAAGTCTTGTAATATTGCAGAAAATAAGTTTTATGCAAATCGAACATTTTCGGTCGCCATATTGATTCCGCCAGATAGAATTTGAAAATTCCATGTTGGTTCCGCCATTCCGAGTTTTGAACATCTGATGTCAAATTTTGAATCAGAAGTCTTGTAATATTGCAGGATATATGTTTCATGCAATTCGGAAATTGTTTACATTTTCGGTCGCCATATTGACTCCGCCATTTTGAATTAAAAAAAATCTGTAATCAGATTAGGAATGAGGAATCTAGCAATATCGCAGGAAATGAGTTTCTTGCAAATCGGATATATTTTATCATTTTTTGTTGCCTTCTTGGTTCCGCCATTTTGAATTTTGAAAATCTGATATCATTTTTGGAATCAGAGACCCCAAAAATACCGCCCATCAAACTCCAAATAATACTTTGGTTACTATAACTTCATACTTACTATTAAGAATTCATTCATTCTAATAATGTATGACTTATACGAAAAGTAAAATAATTTTGAAGGTACATACACGTATTAATATGGTTGGTAAATAGTTTATCCATTACAACTGTTAGATTTTATAGGATATAGATAAAGTTAAAATGATCCGTCTTTCAAGTCTGTGAAGTTAAGATCTCAAATGTTAACATCTCATAAGTTGACTTCATATTTACTTGCATCCAGTATAGTTCTACAGTTCTAGATAAGTTTTAACAATAGTTCTGTTTATTTTCCTATTTTATTGAGTTTTGAAGAAATGAAATTCCAACTTTGCAATGCATATGTTTTCATATCATATTAAATAAATATATACAGAAAATCGTGATTTTTACAGAAAGGCTTCAATGGTTACTCAATAACAGGCCGATTGTCAATAACAAGTCCTAACATATTTTTCCAATTGATAATACACATTTATAACATAAAACTAGATAAATAACGCAAGTATGTACAAAGAAAAGAGGTAAACATAGCAACTATGTATAAATTCCTTCTTGAAAGGTTATCGTACCTACTCTAATTACGAAAGTAATTAGAACTAACTGCCTCATGGCAACGTTAGGTATACGAAACATCCTATCGTCCGTCCATTTAATAACCAGGAAGAATTTTGAAAATTTGTTACTAAAATGACCTCACCCGTGATTGCCTGGATCGCAGACTGCTTTAAAACGATTTGGCATTGATCAGTTTGGTGCTATTCTTGACTTGACAGGTCAGTCAAAGCCACACAACTAAATATGAACCGAGTGGGTAAGACAAGTATGTATCTTTAAATAACAATCCAGAATATCCGACTTTGGACAAAATTTGAAATAAAATGAAGACTTGTTCAGAGTTTTCAAAGATGTCAACGTTTGTTACTTTATAACCTGATGAAGCAAATTAATGATGCTATAAACTGGAAGGAGATGGGGCTTCATACAGATATCAGCTTCAGCAATATTATATTAAGGTTGTTTTAATGAGACACGATCAAATATCAATTCACAGAAACACATTGTGGCTATTATTCTTCTTCTTGTTGTAAAACAAACATAACCTAAAAGTTAACTTAAAAATAGTGTCTAACAATTATAATAGTCAGAATAGAACAAGAACATACTAAAGAGTTGTTATAACGCTTAACGTTTAATAGCGGTGTCTATACCTAACTCCACTAGATTGCCGTTGACGCCTATACATTTTTACACGCACTTATAATTGAAACCAAATTCTAATTTCGGTGAAGTAGTTTATTAAGACTAAATTATACTTAGTAAAATTACATGCGATGGAGGTAACACAAATAGTTGCACACAACTAGAACCAAGACGAAGTTGGAAGCGACGTACAAAAAAGAAAACGGTATTCTGTCCAAAATGTTACCGAAAACATATACGTGACATAAACTAGGAAATCCTCAACACTTTAGATGTAGGTACTATAGCTTGCTACGTGCATGCTGATATTCAATAAACAATCTGTATAGAATATAGATATTTTACAGTTTATGTGATTGCAAGCGATTGGAAAACGGCAGTTTGTTGTTATGGGTATTTACATTTGACATATGGCACAATTTTTAGAATTTACAATTACACTTTTTTAATTGTAACACCGAAAACAGTGTTACAATGTGTGCATTCTGAATACAAAGTAGAAAATAGTATATTATTATACAAGTTTTATAAGACGTCAAATTGGCGCACGAGTTGTTTTGGGCACGATGAGCGTAGCGAGGAGTGCCCAAATGGAACGAGTGCGCCAATACGTCTTATAAAACGAGTGTAATATACTACTTTTTCTACTTTGCGTCATTAATTTTATATAAATTTAAAAATTGTGGTTTCTATATCGCGCTAAATTAGAATCTAGGGTATTTTGCGGGTACCACGTGGCAGCACTGTAGTAACTGTCAACTTCGTTAAGGATGATATCGATGAGATAAAATCATGACAAAATCTAATTGTGAATAATTTTACTCTACTTTAGCCTACAAGTTTGAATAAATATTCAGCGAGGTCGCAACGATGATCATAATGGAGCTTGGGGCAACACTTTTAACCCTACTGTGATAAATACATTAAACTTAACCTAAAAAGTTAATAACTTTAAAATAGTGGTTTCATAAGTATAATAATCAGAATAGAAGTGTTTGGCGGTGACTGATTAGTTACTTCGAAGAACAAGAACTTACTAATGAATTGTTATAACGCTTAACGTTTAATAGCGGTGTCTACCTAATTCCGCTACGTAGCCGTTGCGGCTTATATATTTACAAGCACTTATAATTGAAACCCAATTCTAATTTCGGAAAAGTAGTTTATTAGAATAAATTATACTTAGTTAAATTACATGTGATGGAGGCAATACAAATACGTTGCACACAACCAGAACTAAGACGAAGTCGAAAGCGACGGACAAAAACGAATATGAATTGAACCGAGCATCCAAGCGTCCAAAATATTACCGAAAACTTATACGTTACATAAACTAAGAAATCCTCTACACTTTAAATGTACTATAGCTTCGTACGTGTATGCTGATAAACCATTTATTGCGCATATACAATCTCGCAGCAGTAATTAAAATCGTTCGTATTTACGATGTAGGTTTGATCTTCGCATAATACCTTATTAAAGTAAATGTGGTCCTTGAATTATATCTGAAAAGGGGATTTGATGTTTAGTTGAAAAGAATGATAACGATCACTTACTAGAGTCGTAAAACATCACCGTAAACGTCATGCTGGCGTATTTTGATGAACACAGCAAAACTAAGAAAGCCCCAATCCTTTGGCCATACTATAGCAGGCTACACCCATGTTTAAATATGTATAGAATATTGATATTTCGCAGTTTATGCGATTGCAAGCGATTAAGAAGATGCAGTGTGTGGTTATGTTGGGTTATGTATTGTACGTTTGACATATGGCATTTGATATCACTGTGTACCAATCAGACTGTTTTCGGTATTACAATGTGTTAATTGTAACACCGAAAACAGTGTTACAATGTGTGCTTTGGGAATGCAATGTAGAAAAACACATTTAAATCAACTTTGTGATCAGCTGTCTTTACAGGTAATAAAACACAATTTAATAATTAAATAAAGTCTGACACAAACTAAATATCAATTTTCGTAGTAATTTCATTGTGCACATAACAAATTTAATGCAACATAAATCGATATTGCGATAAATTGCTATTAGTTTGCTTACTAGACACACACACACACACCTGTGATTCATAGCTTCGCATACAACTTACAAATTTAACGCATTCCTAGGAATAACAAACATTAATTGCGAATTAGAATCAATCACTTCACAAAACACCTAAACAGGTAAGTAATTGCCCACTTTCCCAGCCAATTATCTCGCTTGGTTTTTGATTATACTACAGAATAATTTCATCGGCTAACAGGAAACAATTTAACTGCCAGATTAAGTAACAGTAAATAAATAATAGCGTCTATTTTTAAAGTTAGTGAACAGTATTATGTTCTGCCATTCAACTATTAAATTTAAACAAAACTTTTTTTATCGTGTCATTTTACACAACGTATATTTTCTTTCATAGGACAAGCAATTTTCGGGTTTCTCCATGAACAAATTTCACCATGGTTTTAATCATAGCCGGGCAATCTAAACCGAGGAAAACTGCTCAGCTTTCCAGTTAGACAAGAGCGATTGCGAGCGCAGTTTCACTCGGTTTCGAAAAAACAACATCCTACGTGCAACAAACATGTCGTATTATGAAATATGCATATGTAATTGCAGACACATTTGCCTTCTCTACCATTTCAATAATACAACCAGAGTTGCCAACCGTTCATTACAAATTGCTATGCCACAATTCTCAAACACAGTGCAATACGAATTTCCTTTTACATATTATGTTCAACTGAAAAACAATCTAGTATAACATTGAAATTCATTGAATATAAACAATAACTGAACATAGTGATTAATAAGTTGTTTGTACGTCCATAAAAAATCGAATGGTAGGTATACAAATTGTTCCCAGGTATTTTACTGATGTTCGAACAAGAAAGGTATGTAATAAACTATAAATAAACCAATGATGGAAAAGGAAACATTCGCAATGCTCAACACTTGACCTTGCATGACTAATGAAAGATTGTATCGAAATATGCAGTGGCGTTCGTCAAAAAAGACGAAACCATCTCTTCGTGAGACCCAAGGTTCAATGTCATTTCCATAAATAGTTAAGTAGATTTGATATAAACTAAGAATAAGGTTTAAACTGATAAAACTTGCTCTGATGGTAGACTATATCGTTAATAATTGTTTATAGAAACCATTAAATTTTTATAAACATAATCAAAAAATTCAACAAACATGTTTTATAAAAACAGGCTATCAATGACCGATCAATTTTACTTGAACGCAACTATATTTGTATAAGCCTGTAAACATTTGACAAACAATATCAGTAGCTGTTAATAAATCATTATTTCGAAACAAACGCAGGCCAGTTTTACAAACACATAAGCTGCGATATTAGATATTGACAATAAGTAATTCAATAAATTGCTTAATTTGCCATGTCAAACGTAAATACACATATAACCACAAACTGCCTGTTTAGAATCGCTTGCAATCGCATAAACTGCGAAATATCTATATTCTATACATATTTAAACATGCGTGTAGCATGCTATAGTATTGCCAAACGGAAGCAAGAATTTCCAGCAAGAATTATGTTTAGATAGTAAATGTCATTCTGAGTATAACTTTTCATATGGACCTAATTGTTTTCTCAACACCAACTTACAGCCGCTTGAAATATTAACTAAATAAAGAAAAAATAAACAATAAACTACATATCAAACAATGCTAAAACTAAGAAAGAGCACAATCAATACCCATAATAAAATTAAAAGTAAATAAATTTAAGTAAACAATTCAAAATGTTAAAAATAAACCAAATAAAATAATGAACGAAAACAAAATACATATGAAACTTTTTAGACATTTGTTTCTCTACAAGTAGTTGTCATTCTGAGTATAAAGTTTCTTTCATGCCGACTTATTGGGTTTATCAATTCCTAAAGGAGTTAAGTCATTTAATATGCAATTTTGCAGTTATTTTGCAGTGTGGAATTTACTATCTGGAAAAACGTTATGCGGGAAAAAAATGGGATACTCTGTAGATGTGTACTCTTGATTACAAATAATGTAAAATATTTGAGCTATACAAGAGCATTGAGTATATTTAGTTGGATTCATAGCAAATAAGAACTATACGTAACATATAATCATAAGTTTCTGCAAAATTTTCTTTGATAACAGAAGCAGAACATATGGAAGACTCACGATTGAACGGACGATGATGACAAGGAAATGTCTTGATTACCGTCAGATGAGACTGATATTTTTATTCTTTGTTTTAAAAATGTTTTTATTTTTAAAAGAATAACCCTTATTTTGTGATAAGAGACTTCCTTTTGATTTTGTGATAAAAGAAAAACCTTTATTTATTTAGTAATTAAATATTTCTTTTTACTGATATTTTTAATAACAATATTATGTTTATAAATACCCCTATAAATACCCACTTTGGGTAAATACCCGGGATATTTACTCTTGATAATAAATACAAGGGTATTTAACATCACTGCCTATTACACTCGATTTACCTATGTACGGTGACCATTCGTACTGTTTTTGGCAGTACAGTACTGTTTTTTAAGACGCTGTACTGTTTTTTTCCTTTAAGCGTAAATGTACTGGTTTTTATTCATTTGTACTGTTTTGTACTGTTTTTTTTTATGTGTACATTTAGTTGGAGCAGCAGAATGGGTTCCCATTGATATAGAAAACGTAGTTGTTAAAATTTATTCTTTTTATTTATTCTTTATTGAAAATTTCAAGGAAATGTGTGATAACGTTGATGTAGAGTACCAGGAACTATTAGGATATATTAGGATACAGTAAGACCAGATTGTTAATACTTAAACCAGCACTAGAAAGGATCCTAAAGCTATTTAAAGACTTAAAGGAATATTTCTTAAACCAAGAAAGATGCACCATAATTTTGAAACAATTGTTCTGTGCTCAGAAGTTTGGCTGTTTCTTTGTACAGTCAAACTGCTACTTTTCATAATTACAATTGCTCTTATTGCATCCCAAGTAATATACATGCTAGAAATATCATTGTTTATCAAAAATCTAAAATGTAAATTAATAGCAAGAAAATATAAGCTATTTTTACCATTAAATGTAAAAAACTTATACGTAAAATAGAGAAATCTGGAAACACTGCATTCGAAGAAATTGAAATATTGGAATGGGTACTTTTCAGTGAATCATCGGATGAACGATGGGTCGAATTATTTACACATTTGAATAACAGGAATATCTTTTACTCAAATATTTTGAAAATAGTGGAGTACGGAATGAGCTTACCAGCGTCCAACGCACCTACAGAAAGAGTATTTTCTATATTAAACAATATTTCGTCAACTGAAAAGACTCAACTAAAAGTTGAACTTTCAAGTCACTTTTAATTCTAAAGAAGCAACTATAATATCAATTGCTTAGAACTTAAGGAATTCTTGAATGATAAAACTGATATTTTAAAACAAATGCACAAATACACAATGTCGAAAACTATGAACATTAATTATTTGTATAACTTTGAATATTATTTTCTGTTTTCTATAATTATATTTTATTACGTATGGATAATTGTTTTAGTTTGACCTTGATTATATTTAACTGTTGTATGTTCAGATTGCTAGAATAATCGTTCGATACAGGAAAGGTGTTTTTTGTCCTGTTTTTTTTTTGTCAGAAAATAATGGTCACCGTATTTATAAGACATCTTGGCACATTAGTTCATTTAGGTGGAACGTCAAACGTAAAAACGCATACATAACCACACTTTTTGTGGAGATTACAACATGTTTTTTAAAGAAGATAAAAAATAGCCATAATGTGTTTCTGTGTATTGATATTTGATCGTCTCTTTGATCGCTTCTTACTACCAAATTATACTCCGACTATGAAAGTAAATTAATAATTCAAGATTTATGTAAAAATTGGATTTCTGTTGATCAACCTTTCATGGAAGAAATATGGCCTAATATGTGGCCAAATCTATAAAAGGCCAGGTTAGGTCAAAAAATTCATGAGTAATTGTTTTGACGTGTTGTTCAATGAACTTTGTCAATAAACAACGCCGCGAACGCAAGAATTCCGTGTCAGTAGCATACAACTTGGTCACGCGAATATTCAACATGTAGTTCATTGTCGCCAAAGAGTTTCATGTTGGTATACGCCCAGAAGTTGGGTAATACAATCATGGAAAATGTTGGCAATAGGTGCCCTTTCAAAAGTGGCATTCGAACTGGCAACTATACGTAAATAGGACAGCAAATAACCGCCGCAATAGTATATCTCTGATACCAAACAAACGTAACACCGGAGCTGCTGGAAGCGTGAAAAATTCACCAGGCTCGGTAAACTACGGCCAGTTGAGAAGGTCGTGTGTGCATGCGACACCGCGAGGAGAAAGTAGGCTATGAAATTGTTTCAGTTGCCGCGGAGATAAATAGAAAATACCAGAATCGCCAGACTCGTAGAATCAATTTGAAATTTATACGCCAAGCATAGTATTGGTCCCATGTTTCACCCTTGAGGAACACCCATATACAGAATTTATAACACACATACAAATTTCACGAAGAGAATATTACAGGTTTCGTTGTTATTGAAATTTAAGAATAGAAAAAGAAATCCGTACAAATTACTAAATTTGAAGCCGTTTTTGACAAAACATCAATACACATGAAGAGTTGAAGTAAATAATGAACTAAGTGCCAAAAATTGAATAATTGGTTTTATTACATTAAAGTGGGCTGGATGGATATCACTGGCTTTAATGTAAATAACGGGCTACGTAAAAATACGGCGCGTTTTATAAAAAAATGCTTCCTACAAAAAAATTTTGAATTAAAAAAAATAAATATACACGATATAAGAAAAGGTTTGCAAATTTCCATAATAAAATGAATAATATATTAAACAAGAGCTTATTTAAACCCAAAAAAACTTTTATTTGAGCATTTTTTGAAACTATTTACGGTTGGGGAAGTATTTAAGTTTTCCGGTAATTTTGACAAATTTTGATATATAAATTTTGTATACTTTTAACTAAAAAATGATGCATTTTATAAAAAAAATCTGATGTGGCCAGGCACATGACTTTATCATACTATATATAAAATTAATGGTTTAGCTGCATGCGATTCCATTAACCATTAACACAAATATATTAATTAAAGAAAATACACATTATGAATTAACATAATTTCAAATGATATAAAACAAACGGTGCCTTGCGCCGTGGGCACTTATCCGAAATTTGAAATCTTTACGATTTACCCGCCAGTGAGTGAATAGCTTGGCGGGTATTTTTTTAAAAACAAACAAC
This sequence comes from Aphodius sticticus, assembly GCA_963966075.1. NCBI lineage: Eukaryota > Metazoa > Arthropoda > Insecta > Coleoptera > Scarabaeidae > Aphodius > Aphodius sticticus. The sequence goes on from OZ014509.1 coordinate 70,172,371, forward strand.
GATAAAACAATAAAAATGCTTTACTAAAATATTTAAAACAACGTAAAACGTTTTGATCTAAATATTATTGAATAAAACATGGACACACACAGCATGCACACGCAGCTACCGCCACCGCCTTCGCCGTCTCCTTCGTTGATCGGGCTCAACGTCATCTTCATCGCTGACGTCCCGCTCAGCATCTATTTGCAGAGGTCCTGCATCCGCTTTGCCTTCGTGCTTGTCCCCAGGCTGGTCAGGTGGTTCCGGCGCAGAGCTATTGTCAAAACATCACCGTATGACACTGTCTGTCATTAGTTCTGTCACAGTTCTGTCATTATAATTAAAATCCTGGCTACCTCGTTTTAATGCCGACACGACCGATCTCAATTTGAATCTGCTCCAGCAGCCAAACTCTTAATTTTACCAAAAAATGTCATAGACATAAATTATGCAAAATTATCTCGAGTTTAATTTATTATTTAACTATTTTGGCGAAATTACAGAAATGGCGGCTCATTTGCAAAATCCTTGAAAAGTGCTTGAAGGAAACATCCAGTTCCTTTGGACCCTTTGGAGCCAAAAGCTTTTCAGCTCTAAGTTTGGTCATGAAACTGCTAAATATGAAGTTTCGTCCCGATACCTTTAGTAGTTTTTCCGGAATCATCGCCACAAAAATCGGGTACACACACACACACACACACACATACACACACACACATACACACACACACACACACACACACACACACACACACAGACATTTTTTGTACCTTGGTCAAATATGTTCAGGGGACCCAAAAGGACATATTTCCGCCAAAAACTCAAAATTTTTTTTCGGCATGATTACAATACTTTATAATACTGCGTATGATAAAGTAAAAAGATGATTCCTATAAACTATTCTTAGAATTAATCTTAGAATTAAAAGACGTATAAATATACAGGGTCTATTTGAAAAAAAGGAAAAGTTACCAAATTTCCATAATGCAATATCTTTAACCGATAGCTTGTTCAAAACCAAAAAAAGTTTTGTTTGAATTTTTTTTTAAATTTTGTACAGATGGCGATTCATTTGCGTGTTCTAGTAATTTTATTATTACAAAAATGTTCATGTTATTTCTGTTTTTTATTTTAGAAATACATTTTATTTTGATTTTTAATAAAAAGAAAAAACGATATTTTTAGTATCAATAATGTGCGATACCTTCAGTAGTTTGTGAAAAAAAATATTAAATCTTGCCTTTGCTTTTTCTAAAATAATAATTAAAAATAAAAGGAAAACGTTGAGTGGATTTTGATTTCTGGTCCTTACTTTTCCTGAAGGAAGTTACTAAAATAAGTCATTTTCGATGTAAACTTTACATAAACATCTTTAGATTAGAAAGATTGCACAAAAACAACAGTTTTTCAGTACATTTGCAAAATAACTAATAAACGCATTTTTAAAGAAAATTGATGACTATAAAATTGAGCAGAACTATCAAATTTTGCATGGCTTTCAGTAAACGAGGTCCCCATGTATTTTTTCGAACAACGGACACTCAGTATGACACTTGGTCAAGCAACTTATTTTTATTAAGTTTTACTTTCTAGTATAAAAAAATATCAACGAATTTTTGAATTTATTTTTGATTTGTTTTTGCGATACAAGACCTCGGCAAAAAACAACACCACAATGTGATGTACAATCTGTTTAAATATGCACAAAAAATTAGGGATGGCTTTCTATAAAACATTTATCTTGCTGCACACTATTTTCTAAATATCTCGGAATAATGTTTTTGGCACTTAGTTCGTTATTTACTTCAACTCTTCATATGTGAGAGAAGTCGCCAATAGCAGTTTTACGTAATAAACGATGATATTGAACATTGTTGTTATTATTACCAATAAAAAGTCATTTAGACCAATAAATGTTATCTTCTTCATTAAAATAGTCTCCGAAACCTGTTGTCCTTTTGTTGATATAAAGGTCTAACAAATTTTTGTTGGTCTTTTGCTAGAAGCAACTTCTTTTCCTGAAAGACTATTTGGGTAAAATTGATTTAAAAAAAGGTAAAATTGTTCATTTTCTTATTTAACAACAGGGGCCCTCGGGACAAACAAATTCCAGGTTCTCTAAATGAAGAACAATCTTGTATCAATGAACATAAAATGTGAGGTTAGTTAGTCATAATTTGACACATACTGGGATATCAATAGTACCAACTAAAACTATGAACCATGCTAAAATAGAGCATGGTCTTTTTGAGGTATTAATGAACATGCATTACCTGCAAAACTTACAAGTACAACTAATTTCGTTCTAGTTCTACCTAGATAATACACAATAATCCAATTATTATTATGTACTAATATTGTGTGAACATTCCATCCAATCTCGTTATCTGTTTTAAATGTTTTAATAAACGAATGACGTTATTGACAAGAAATTCATAAAATCCAACCTCTAAAACCCAGTATGCACAGATTGTACAGACAGAGATAAAAAGATAGGTGGTGTAAGAACACAAAATATATCGAGTGCGAATCGCACATGATAAGCGGTCACGATAATCGGAAACATTCTAATAAGATAAAAAGTGTAGATAGCACATACCTTGCAAATACAGTATCCTCAACGCTGTAAACTTCAGTAATTGAAGAAGCCCTCTTTACAGATCGTAGCTCTTCGCTGGTAATGCAGAGAAGACCTTCACGCGAACCTCTATCTTCCAACATTTTCTCTTCTTCACCAATAATCACAACTTAACGTCAAATTCAAACGGTTAACGCCTATTGGAGGCAGCGATCGTTATTCAATTGTTCTTCTAACCAAAAAAATTATCCCTGCCAGCTGCTGACCGTTAAAAGACGTCGAGGTTAGGTTGCTCTACCCGCCGTAGATCAACGGAATTTCGCAAATTTTATCCACTTTACACAATCACTATTCTCATGTCTGACGATAGAAACACACACGAAGGTCGCGCATTCAATCTGATTGGAAATACTTATAAAAACATGGGTCGATGCTACACAATCAAGCCGCTACAACCAGCGTCAAGGCTTGCTATGCACTAATCGGCAATTCCTCTTCGATAGCAGCAAGTCCGCAACGGTACGCTGCCCTCTCCAACGTTTATTCCGTCCCGTGTAAAAATTCAAAATAGGAAGACATGCGCGCGCCATCTTACGGTTGCCGTGTTGTACCAGCTGTGTGTACCAGAAAAAGGGCGACTTTTCAACACCGTAAATGACTGCAAATTTCAATTTTACAATGTATCGCTGATTTAAATTCTAAATTTGATATATAATTTGGTTGCTCGTTTGTATTGGTTGGAAAATATACCACTATTAACACTAGAAAATATAATCTTTGGAAATTAATAACCTATTTTTTGTGTTGTGTCGGTAAAATAGGTATCACATTACCATAGTTCTGCAACCAAACATGCGTGCTCGTATTTACATAACCTGGGAAACAAAACCATCGAATGACATAACCTAAAACGTCACAACCACAACAGTCAGTCATCTGTTCGAACTATTTCTAACCTTTATCTTGCATCAAATTTTATAATTACACCGCAAAATTACTGTGGCATTCGTTATTATGGAAAATAAACCACCAGAAGTTGAATTTGACTGGATAGCCTTGCACAATGAACTCAACGACGGAAGTATGGAGACGACAAAGGAGAAATTAATACGAAAGATAAAGGAAAACCCTCTTGTTCCGATAGGTAACGTTACGGTTGTAAACACTATTTAGTTTATCGTAAGAAATGTATAATTGTAGGTTGTCTTGCGACGACAGCGGCTCTATGCTATGGATTGTGGAATCTTCACACGGGAAACAAGAAAATGTCACAGTATATGATGCGTACGAGAATTGCCGCCCAAGGGTTTACAATTGTCGCGTTGCTAGTCGGTTTGGGTTTTGCCACATCTAAGAAATAGTCTCGAACTCTATTCGATTTTGTATATACCTTATCTTATGTAGAAATTCAATAAAAAGTTGTGTTGTCTAAAAGAAAATTTTCTTTTAGTATTTGCGGACAATATCTTCTGTGATATAGCGAAACTAGGGTTGCCAAATGGCAAGTTTTCACCTGGCAATTTGGTCCCGTTATTTTTAGTCTACATAGAGAATTAATTGTCGTAAGGTAACTTGTTTTGACCGGATTAAAGTATTTGTGACATTTTGTGTTGATTTTTTGATAAAATGAAACAATAGAATTCTTTAAGTTTGTAGGCTTAAATAAATGATGTAAAAGACCATTAAACAGGCATTTTCTTATCAAATGCAGTGCGAAAAGTTAACACGTCAAAAAATATCAGCAAATTATCAGAAAACGTTTGGTGTTTTCTTTGATATCTTCCAAAATACTAAAGTGAACTGATAGAATTTTCTAGGTAGGCTGAACTGATAGTTTTAACCTTGAATTTTGATACTATGGAAACCAGTGAAAGATAGTTGAAGTGGTATTAAAAATTGCAACAAAAATCATTTTTATCTCATTTACTCCAAATGTTACGTGATAGAGACCATTTATTGATCTACCAGAATTTCAATCAATAAAAAAATCTATTGAAATTACAAAAAAGGGGGCTACAAAAAACCGTTCATAAAATGACAACCAACAAGGTAAGATTTTTTTTACTTTTGGGAACTTGGTACCCCATGCCGGACACGTTTATCTTCTTGAAATTTTCTTGAGATTTCAGATTATACAATGACAAATTAATACAACTTGCACTAAAATAGCGAGTTCCTAACTTTGAACGATCTTAAAAAAAGCTGTGTTGTAAAAACAAACCACAGATTTTTGCTTTATCATACGCAGTATGATAAATTATTATAATCATACCAAAAAAATTTTTTTGATTTTAGCGGAGGTATGTCTTTTTGGGTTCCCTGACCAAGGTATTAAAAAATGTCTGTGTGTGTGCATGTGCACCCGTTTTTTTGTGGCGACGATTCCGGAGAAACTAAACTAAAGGTATCGGGACGAAACTTCATATTTAGAAGTTTCATAACCAAACTTAGAGCTGAAAAGCTTTCTGTTGAAAAGGGTCCAAAGGAACTGGAGGTCTAATCTTAGCATTGTTGAAAGATTTTGCAAATAAGCCGCCATTTCTGCAATTTCGTCGAAATAGTTAAATAATAAATTAAAGTAGAGGAAATTCTGAATAATTTAAGACTGACATTTTTTGGTACAATCAATAGTTTGGCTGCATGAGCAAATTCTATTTCATCGAGATCGATCGTACTGCATTAAAACTAGTAGCCAGGATGTGTCAGATATTTTGATTCTAATGACAGTAGGTAGTGTCAAATGCTAATGTTATGACAATACCTACTGTCAATATAATCAAAATATCTGTCTAGGTTAAGTGGTTTTATATTTTAATGCAGACATGGCCAATCTTGATCAAATAGAATCTCATGCAGCTAAACTATTCATTTTTTTATATAGTATGATAAAGTCATGTACCTGGCCACATCAGATTTTTTAAATTAATCTTGTTTCATTTTAGTTCAAATACTGTTTATTAAAATAAGGTATTTTTTTAGAATCTGTCAAAACATGGCAGCACTGACAAGCATAAATGTAGTTTTAAAATTGTTGACATTCTTTGTTTTTTGTCATTGCCTTTTAGTGATTAAATTGGTTCATATTTAAGAAAATTTATCAATTCTGGCAACGCAGTATTTATTTAATTCAAAAGTAGGGTTGCCAGGTTTTACCTTTCCAAATATATGACACTAAAAATTTTTTTAAAACTTTTAACACTAAGTTTTTTTAAAGATTTTGTATAACAAAAAGATAACAATCAAACAAAAATAATTTATTCCATACATTACATATCTATAGTGTTTTACTTATACTATTATGAAAACAAAAACAATACCTACAGTGAAATGAATAAATGACCATACATGTAACAAAATAATGAAAATAAATAACCAAACAAACGTAAAAGTTCAACACTATTTCTATTTTATCTCGACCACTTTCCAAAGTGTCCAGAACACACAGCCTGACTTTTTCAGATTTTCTTGATACTCTTTGCAGCATTCCACAGGATCATCATGACAGTTTTTCATCACAGAGATATTCTTGAAATGAGCTTAAATTGCGATTTTTTATTTCTTGCATTTACCATTTCATATTATCGGTTCAAAGATCTCCGTAGGTTCCTCCTTGACAATGTTTCCACTGTCCACAAATTCCGGAACAATTGGTGGTTTCTTCACTATTGCACTTAGTTCTGGGACACTGTTTTTCAACAATACTCTTCCGCCTGTTGGTTTCATGCCTGGTTTAAACTTCCGGATCAAGACCATCGATCTTGTACAATTTGGAGGTGTTTTATTGATAAATTTGAGTGGAGGTGGGAAAGCTTTGTTTAGAATTGTCACATCGGAATTTTTTGTTTCGGCAGATTTCAGTGCCGGCAGCAATTTGACGACCTTCACCATCTTGTTGATCCCATTGATCTTCATCAACTCTTTTGAGGGATTATCCTTTTTGATGGCCTTCCTTGACGATAGACTCTTCTGGTCCTGTACACGAAGATTATTTGGGAATGACAGCTTTTCTGAAGTGTCATCTTCAATTCTCATCTCAAATGGCTTGACAGTTATTTTGCGTTTAAACTGATCATTTACCGGAGGTTTTGCAAGGCTTTTCTGAAGACCCTCAAGGTAGGTCTTATTAGTGACTGGGTCAATTTTGCTTATAACATGCTCGTTGATTATTTTTGGAGACTCTACGTCTTGAATGATAATGCCAGTAGTTTTGGGCATATCACCAGAACTCATCTCCGAAGGCAATTTTTTCAATTTATCAATAGGGACTAATCTTACCATACTACTGGTACCTTCTTCACGTTCTAGAGTCTTCACCTTACTGGTAGTCTCTTCAGGTTCAGGTTCTATCTCTGGTTCTGGATAATCAACTCCAAGCACCTTCCCAGTTAGTGGACACAAAGCAAATTCTTCAGGAGGAGGACTATCAGGTTCAGGTAAAGGCAGATCTGTTGGAAATGGTAATTCCTCCAAACCATCTGAATCAGATGATTCGGAGCGACGACTATTCGTCGTGTTCGACAGAAAAGGATTAGAATGACTTCTACAAAGATCTGTCCATGATCTTAGTCTTGGTTTGTAGATATTCCGGAATTCAGGTTTCTGATGGAGAATTCTCTGTTCCCAAAGTTTCTGTAGCCGTAGTTTCTGTTCCCGAAGTTTCATAGCAGTTTTGCTTTCAGTTTTGACACCGCTGATGACCTTTACCACCGATTTTCTTTTCTCATTGCCTGATGTTGATGGTGTTTTTCTGGAGCCTTCTTCATCTGATACGTCTGGAACTTTTCTTTTTCTAGAGCCTTCGCCAGATGCAACTTTGGTAACCATTGGGTAACTGATAATCTCACGCATCATATTTTCAAGCTTCTTCTGCTCCTCGCATAAATCTGAGTTACTGCTCGTAGTGCTGTCCTCATCTGATACTTCTTGGTTTAATTTTTTGCATTTCTCACGAATATTTTGAAAAGCGTTTTTAGGAACAGCTAAGTTACTTACTTCATCTGCAACCTTTTGCCTTGATGTCGATGAACTTTGAAGGGGTTTGTTTGCAGGCTTACCATTCGATTTTGACTTGCAAATGCAGTTCTCCATTTCAAATCTGTCTATAACTTCACGTTTGTAGGTACAAAAAGCAACATAATTTACGTTTACATCTGGGAATGCTTCCATGAATTGTGAGAAGCAGAATGGTTCTGAATAGGTCCACGTATTATTGGTGTTTCGGAAATGGGCTCGATAATGAGCCATGACGATGTAAGCATCTTGTTCCAGTGTAAAATCTTTAGGTGAGGACATTTTGTCCTTTTATTTTGTCAACAATAATAGAGAAATATGCACAACAATAATAATAAGAATACGCAAACAACAGTGCTGGTAACAGTTAATGGATGAATTTCAGGCACACCAATTATTATAATCCTCTAAATAAAAGCAGTGCTTGTAACTGAAACTGCAGGGAACTGTTAGTGAAAATTGAATGATTTCTAGTTAGTTTTTCTAAACAAGGTTGCTTTTACAATCCGGAATTTTGTTGGCGATTCTGCCCGCCTCGCCCGTCTACAGTGCAGCTAACTTCATATACAAAGAGATAAGAAAATGAATCTCCAAGGCACAAATATATTCAAGACTATCCATGAAAATTACAAGGCTTTATTCACTTTCGTGCTGTAGATTGCTGAGAAAAGGTTTTATGACACAAATAAACTAGCCCTGTACAAAATCAAAGATAAAATAATATTTGTGTTACCATTTATGCTTCAAATTTTGCAAGTAAGCTCCCTCCTTTACATTATTCCCTCTTTGTTCACACGTGCTTTATTTTCCAATCATACTGACGTTTATGACATAACCCTAGTTTATGTGGTCGCTAATGCATTTTAAACTGTTTTCAAGTGATTTTGCACCTGAAACATGATTTGTTTCTGCCCGCTTTGTTGCAATTTAATGTTCGTGAGAAAACGATCAGATGGTAATTTAGAAATTGTTTGCAATCTATGCCCAATTCGACAGGAGGTGAATAAGACAATAATAAACCGTACTTACTACCAATTAAAAGTAAGTTTTTGGAATTGATTTATACTAATTAAACCCCATATAATCATTCATTTTTTACTAGGAAATTGATGACGTATTAGACGGTGAAGAAGTTTGGAAAAACGTTGACTCAACAGATGCCGTATGCCCGAAATGCAGCAATAAACGAGCTTTTTTCATGCAACTTCAAACACGTTCAGCCGATGAACCGATGACTACGTTTTACCGTTGCTGTAACCACAAATGCGCGTACAATTGGCGTGATTAAACATGTCAAAATTTGCATTGCAGATTACTAGAAACATCGTAAATCTAAATCTACGCAAAATGACGCCAGTGATATCGACTGAAGACCCTGATTCGATAACCTCCGCGATACATATCCTAAAATCCGGGGGCGTTATTGCGTTACCAACGGACACAGTATACGGGTTAGCGTGTTGTGCAACAAACGTCAAAGCTGTTGATAAATTATATGAGATTAAAGCTCGTAATGAAAATAAACCAGTTGCGATTTGTGTTGGAAAAGAAACTGACGTTCAAAAGTGGGCTCAAGTATCGCATCTACCTAACAATATTTTAAATTCATTGCTACCTGGTCCTGTGACGTTAGTACTAAATTGCGCGCATAAGTTAGATAAATCGTTGAATTTTAACGGTAAAATTGGCGTGAGAATACCTGATTATAAGTTTATTCGAGATATTTGTAATGGGTTGAATGTTCCGATTGCGTTAACTAGTGCGAATTTGAGTGGGGAACCAAGTTCGGTGACTGTGGATGAATTCCGACAATTATGGGATAAACTTGGAGGTGTTTTTGACGGAGGTGTCTTGGGGGTTGGGGATTCTAATAGGGGGGCCTCGACGGTTGTTGATTTGTCAGTGCAAGGTGGTTATAAAATAATTAGGACAGGAATTGCCTGTGAGCAGAGTTTGAAAATTTTGAATGGTGTTGGCCTACAGGATGCTTCTTGTTTATAGAATTAGTTCAGGTATTTTGTATAGTTGTTATATTTATTAAGACAATTAAGTCTTAAAACATGTAATATGTTAGTGATTAAATATTATTTAGTTGTTGTTTTATACATAGTATCAAACTTTGTTTGATTGCTAACATTAAAATTCAACATATGCTTTCAAAAGTAAACGTTTACATTTTAAAAGAAAAAATTGTCTTATTGTTTATATTTTTTAGTTTGTAAAGCATTTTAAGAGCAATATTGACTGTCGTCTCTGAGTTGCTTATCAGGTCATTTGAATCTGTACTTTTTTATACTCAATTGTGGTCAGTGAATTCAAATTTTTGAAAAAATTCCTTATGTATGGTGGTCCATAATTTGAATGTTTTTATTTTTTTATGCAGGACCCTCTTAATTTGTTCCTTTATCGATATAAATTTATTTTCCATACTGACGTTTATGACATAACCCTACTTTATATGGTCGCTAATGCATTTTAAACTGTTTTCAAGTGATTTTGCAACTGAAACATGATTTGTTTCTGCCCGCTTTGTTGCAATTTAATGTTCGTGAGAAAACGATCAGATGGAAATTTAGAAACTGTTTGCAATCTATGCCCAATTCGACAGGAGGTGAATAAGACAATAATAAACCGTACTTACTACCAATTAAAAGTAAGTTTTTAGAATTGGTTTATAGAATATAATATAATAAATTTTAATTCATGTGAAATTTGATGTCAGATACCAGAGCATTTCACATAGTTTCAAATACAAGATTTGTCAAAAATAGAATCATCTAAGCTAACTGACTATCCTGGACAACAATGAACAAAATTGAGCAAGTAAAAAGCTGTTTTTGGTATACTTTTTTTCTGTAGAATCTGAATCTCAAAGCAGAAATTCTGGATAGTGACTAGTTTTGGAGAACGAAAGAACGTTTGTCTTTTGCAGTTTTCTATCACTGATTTTCTCAATTCAGTATACTTAATTCAGTCTTTTTGCCATTCTTGCCAGATTCTATAGAATAGATTCTACCAGAAACAGTATTCACTTGTTTGATTTCGTTTATTGTTGGCCAGGATATTAGTTAAACAAAATAAAAATATTTATCTACAACTCACATATAATAAGTTCATTGCATACGTATCTATGACTATATAATCCCCATCATGATACGCGCCAATGATTATAATGACACTAGCGTTGTATAATAATGACAATTCCTTCAAATAATGACTTCATTATTTGAAGGAACTGTCATCATTATATGAATGTACTGTGAAAGTCAGTCTAAACCTACGTGGATGACAGTTATTTGACATTTTGCCTCGCCACCATTGACAATTACATTCGAAAGATTTGACATAAAATGGAATTTATGAGTCGTAGATAAAACGTCGTATTCGACTCGCACACAACTGATATAAATCGCTCGGATGTTTATATCCTTAGTTATGTGCTCGTCAAATAATATACTATTCTTTTCTAATGATTATACTTATTATTTGTGCCCCTTGATCGATTTCTAATTTCGCAGGAATCAACTATGAATATGAAGAAAAAAGGTCTTTTAAAATGGGAATGAACATTTAAATTTGAAACATCAAAATCGGATAAAGTTTGAGAGAAAACCAACATTGAAATTATCACAAATATTTAGTGGTGCGTCAATTTTGAGAAAACAGTTGACCAACAAACTAAAGCGTTGCTAATGACTAGTCACAAGCAATCATGGAATGGTGTTATCAGTTATCTTTACTTAAAATATCGAAAAAGTGAACATGTTTGGTACATTCCAATTTTAAAAAGAATCAAGTACAGTGATGGTTCAAAACTGTTCATATATTTGAGGGCCTGCTAAAATGTAAAAGGAATTATGTATGGAAACTTTAAACACTTGGTCACAGCTACTTTTGCCAAGTGACTTTAGTTGGTTACTTATCACAGGAGCAGTAACTTACCTATTGAAAATTTACCTATAGAAAAACCTAGTCAACACCCATAAAGAAGAGAAACACACACTATACTTTGAATAACAAATATTTATTTTTTGGAATGTTGGAAATGTTACACAACTAAAAAAATACAGATAGACAAATTGAAATTTTAAAACTCACAAACAACATTAGTACAATAGTAATAATAATAATAATAGTCTGTCCAAACACATACTACTACACGAATATCCATAATTACGTCAAAAATAAACATTTTAAACTTAAATTAAACAATATGCCGGTAAACATATGACTCCACGTACTCCGACAATACCGTTTCCCTAAATAGTAAAACATTAATATATAATTATTAATTGTATGACTAGAATTTTTCGAATCACAATAACACATGAAAAAATGTGGAAAAACCACACGCACTCTCCCGTCACAATTTTCGCCTATCGTCTATTCGAAAACAACGACGGAAAGTGCACGAATTTAACTCTTATCGATTACATAATACAGGATGTCCCACATAAAATGTGATTTGCGACACCCTGTATATTATTTGGTAACAAATCTATAGACGAACATAAATTAATTGAATTCAGATCTGGATATTTTAACACAACACCAATCTGGTATCAAATAGACATAATAAATTACAGAAGTTTACCTATTTACACATAAAAACATAAGCCGTGCATGAACTACTGGCAAATACTGGCGTATTTTTATCTACCTTCTCGATTAAAAATTTTTTCTCAGATTATCAAAAGCTGTTTTAAGCATCGTAAACTAAACGTTAGATGTATATAAATTAGACTTAACTCGAAAATAATTTATAGTTTTATCAGTACAAAGGAATAACTTTTTATTGTCAAATATAGGTTAAGTTATATAGCTTAAAAGAAAATGCAACTTTCGAATGAAAACAATGAATTACGACCCTGCTATTATACTCTAAAAGATAAAGTACCCGAGAGATGACGATAATTTACTCGATACCAAATGTATTTGTTTCCTCTACGGCTAACAGTAACTTTTCGTACAAAACCTCCGACGTAGGATACGGGGGTAGATCGAGACGGTTGAAACACGTGTGAGCTCTCGGAAGACTGTTCGGCTTGCCCCACTTCTCTATGCAAAACTTCCGGGGCCCCACTGATCCTCGTAACGCAGAAAATCCCTCGTACGGTATGCTAGACGTACCCGTAACAAACTGAAGCAATCGCAAACGCTGCTCGTTTGTAAATCTGGAAAATAAAGAGAAAAACATTTAAACATATTATATAAACATGGTATATTAGTAAACTGCTATTCCTCTGTCTATTATGTAAGAAATTAACTGACAAACGTGATTTTTTTCTACAATATTTGAAGTGTCAGTGTTTAAGGTTAGGTAATCACTCAAACTTCTTAATAAGCCTCATAGATGTCACTACCAGTATTACAACAGTCAACTGCATAAAATATACAATAGATGTCGCTAAAGTTTCAACACATCAACAATAACATTGAAAAGAAGTTGTCCAGCATTGTTTAAGATTATGTACCTTTCTATGGCTTGCCAGAACCAGATGACGACGGGATGCTGGTCGTGGTATCCGCCTCTGTATTCGGTGTTGTGCCGCCAATCGTTCAGGTCGATCTCGGCGGTGCCGGCCATAACAAGTTCCAATTCTTGGGCGTCGAAGACGCTGACCAGACGCGGGTCCACGACTTCGTAGAAGCCGCGCACCAGAGATTCCGTCTGCTCGGAAACTCCCCTCTCCAAACGCCACCTGACTATTCTCTCTAAGTACTCCTGGAAGAGAAATAATTACGTCAAATATTAATAACAACAAAAGGACTAACGAATGACATTACAGAAGACATGATTGCAAAAGATATGCTGGACATATGAAAGAAGGAGATAGCACAAGAGAGAAGACAGGAGAAAAAATAACACAGGAGAATGCAGAAGATGGAAGAAGCTGACAGATGATGACAAGATAAAGACAAAAGGCAAGAAACAATGGGAGGATAGAAGATACGAAGAGAGAAGAATATAGGAGAAGAGAGAGTTAAAACACAAGTTAAAATAAGAAAGCAGAAGGCAGATGATGGTAGAAGATGACAGATGATATGACAAGATAGAAGACAAACGACATGCAAAGATGGGAGGATAGATATGGGATACAGATATGGGAAGATATGAAAATACAGAAGAATAGAGAAAACAGAAGATAAAACAGGAAAAAGAAGGCAGAAGATGGTAGAAGATGACAGATGATGGGAGGATAGAATATTTGAAAATACAGAATAATATAGGAGAAGATGTGACAAGATAGAAGACAAAATACATGAGAAGATAGGAGGATAGAAGACATGAAAATACAGAAGAATATAGGAGAAGATAGAATACAGGATTACAGAAGATAACAGAAAACAGAAGATAAATCAGGAAAAGAAAAGGCAGAAGATGGTAGACGACAGATGATATGACAAGATAGAAGACAAAAGACATGAGAAGATGGGAGGATAGAAGACATGAAAATACAGAAGAATATAGGAGAAGAGAGAAGACAGGATCACAAAAAATAAGAGAAAACAGAAGATGGAATAAGAAATGAGAAGCTAGAAGATGGAAAAGGATGACAGGTGATAAGACAAGATAGAAGACAAAATGCAAGAGAAGATTGAGGATAGAAGATATAAAATACATAAGAATATAGGAGAAGACAGAACACATGATTACAGAAGATAAAACAGGAAAGGAGAAGGCAGAATATGGTAGATGGTATGACAAGATAGATGACAAAAGGCAAGATAAGATGGGAGGCTAGAAGATATGAAAATACAGAAGAATATAGGAGAAGACAGGATTGTAGAAGAAAGGAGAAAACAGAAGATAAAACAGGAAAAGAGAAGGCAGAAGATGGTAGAAGATGACAGATGATGGGAGGATAGAATATTTGAACATACAGAATAATATAGGAGAAGATGTGACAAGATAGAAGACAAAACACATGAGCAGATGGGAGGATAGAATATATGAAAATACAGAATAATATAGGAGAAGAGAGAAGACAGGATCACAGATAATAGAAGATGAAATAAGAAATGAGAAGCTAGAAGATGGAAAAGGACGACAGGTGATATGACAAGATAGAAGACAAAAGGCAAGAGAAGATTGGAGGATAGAAGATATGAAAAGATAGAAGAATATATGAGAAGACAGACGACAGGATTACAGAAGACAAGAGAAAACAGAAGATGAAATAAGAAAAGAGAAGGAAGAGGATGACAGGTGATATGACAAGGTAGAAGACAAAAGGCGTGAGAAGAAAGGAGGATAGAAGATATGAAAAGACAGAAGAATATAGGTGAAGAGAGAAGACAGGATTACAGAAGATAAGAGAAAACGGAAGATGAAATAATAAATGAGAAGGCAGAAGATGCAAGAGGAAGACAGGTGATATGACAAGGTAGAAGACAAAAGGCAAGAGAAGATTGGAGGATAAAAGATAAAAGACAGAAGAATATAGGAGAAGACAGGATTACAGAAGATAGGAGACAACAGAAGATAAAGCAGGAAAGGAGAAGGCAGGAGATGGTAGAAGATGACAGATGATATGACAAGATAGAAGACAAATGGCAAGAAAAGATGGGAAAATGAAAGATATGAAAAGAAAGAAGAATATAGGAGAAAACAGAACATTAAATAAAAAAGGAGAAGGCAGACGAGGATGATAGATAACATGACAAGATAAAAGACAAAGAGCAAGATAAGATGGGAGGATAGAAGATATGAAAATACAAATGAATACAGGAGAAGACAGAAGACAGGATTGTAGAAGAAAACAGAGAAACAAGATAAAATAAGAAACGAGAAGGCAGAACACGAAAGAAGATATGATTAAATAGAAGACAGGAGGACAGAGAGACAGAAACCGGAAGACAAAATGGTAAAATCAGAAAGAAGAAGGAAGACTGTAGGATTGTAGACGATAGGATTGCAGAAGGGAAAACCGAATGACAACAGAATAAGGGAGATGACAAGAGGGCAAAAAAATCCTTGGTTTATTGGATTATTACATTCTAGGTTAAAACCATTTGCTTACCTTCTTATTTTTTTCAGTTACGAGCACGTTGCGTCCGCCTGGCTTCAGCTCCCTCTCGAGGACCTGGCCGAAGACTTCCTCCGTGACGGCAAACGTGAGTTCCAGCTCTCCTTGCCCGGAGACGTCGTGCTCTTTGATCCACTGCAGCGACTGGTGGAATTCGAAGTCCAAGCTTTCCAGGTCCGATAAGGCGACGGGCAGCCGAAGTAACGCTTTATAAAAGGGTCTCGTGAAGAACGCGTCCAATAGGTACTGGTGGACTAGGGCGAGTCCCAAAACTCTTCCACTAAATCTAAACCTACAAGAAAAAACTAAAGATTAATTTCTTGCTCTTGGGCAATTGTGGACAAATTCTTACCAATCGTGGTAGTTATCTACGAAAGCGGACATGGGCGAGACTTGGACGGTGTAGGTATCGTTGGCGGAATATTCGAATAGGCCGTAGTAGGGGTTGAAGAGTTCCCTGGATAGTAGGAAGAAGAATTCTCGCGAAGGACCGCCGTAGTCAAGGCCTTCCTCGTTGTCCCAGACGACGCATAATTTCCCTTTTTGCAACTCTTTCTTGTTCGCTGACATTATCTTTCTAAACGCGTCTTCCAATAGGTGCTCCCGACGAATATTTAATCTGGAAGAAGAACATATTTGGTTATTTTTTGTTACGCTCACGGAAAGAAAATAATCTGAAGGTCTTTTTTCATGCGGAATATTTTTAATTGAACAAACAGCCACTTGATAAAAATGTCGTAAATCTTGTAAAGTCCATTTACGACGATTTGTTATCAAGAGAGTTGCTAGAATGGTTATTTAGCAGCAGGCATTTAATGACGGTTTTTCTGCTGTCTTTAAAACGATAACAACGAAAGGAATGGACAACAAACAAGCAGCGTCTGGCGAGACCGTCAAGATGCACACTCAATGTATCAAAAGATGCTCAGGTGTAGAAACAAGCAAATTTCTCAAAGACGAATTCCACCAAGCAGAGGAAGGAATACTGTATGACCATGGTATAGCAGATATGTAGAAAAATGCTACAAGTACTCGATATTCCTCCGCAAACTAGACTTGAAACTTAAACGCGTTTTTCTCGAAACAGTTTTTTCGCGACTGATTGGCATGCAGTGCCGGATTTACAAATGTGGGGGCCCGGGGCAGTGGAGGGTGTGGAGGCTCCTTAAATTGAACAATATCTTTTGAGATAATTTTATTTAGACAACCTAAAAACGATTGACGTGAAACATTTTCGTGAAACAAATTCTTAATGCAATTTCGCTATTAGGGAATGCAACGCTGAAGTTGTTATTAACTAAGATATTGTAATAAAACATCTTTTACCTACATAATTATAATCAGAGAATGAATACAAGAAACAATACCTACGCCAGTGAACAAAAATAACAGCTGTCATTTCCAACCATTACCAATCTCAAGATTATTCAATGATAGAGTTTTTATCTTCAATAATACGTTCTGTTGACTGTTTCCAATCGTCAAATCCGTTTCCACTTAGTATTGTTTAAAATGAAAACCGATTTGATGTTTCATTATTTTTGTTTTTCGGAGAAAAAATTCTTTGAACATTTTCCGTATTTCTTATATTCAATGTTTTCTTGATCTTAATTTATTCAATCATTAATTATTTCAAGTATATTTATGTATTTACTGCCTGATGAATCAGAAACTCATTACGTATTTTTTAATAACAAAAAACATTGTCACTTTTGTGAGCTAAATCGATAAGATGAGTTTCAGAAGTCACAATTACCGCAAAAGTAAATATTGTTCTATAAAATTTTAGAAAATATATGTATCCAATTTGTAACCAACTCATCGTCGAAAGAAAGCGATAATTTTGGCACAACAAACAACAGAACCCCTAGTTAAAATAAAAGTAATCACTTACTTAAATTTGCCCGGTCCTTGTCCGTAGCCTTTGCTCTCCAGTTTTCGGTAGAAAGTTCTAAGTTTAGTCTCGAAATCGCGCCTATGGGGTGCCGGCGTTCTGTGCCTGCCTAAGCCCGGCGACGCCACTGGTGAGCCCTGAGGTGAGTTCCTGTTATAAGTCGATGAGCTAGTCGAAGTGACCGCAGGAACATATGACATAATCTCCTGTTCGAACAAACTGTAACAATAAAAGAAAAGAACATTAACAAACGCTATCAATCAAGTGCATGCGCGGTCGATACAACGCCATAAATTTTTAAGATATATGAGCGATTACTCTAAAAAAATTGAGCATTATTGATTGCTAATAACGGGTATTTGCAATCAAACTAAGTTATTATTAGTGCGGAATTATAAGCATTTATTTTTGGAAAATAAGCGCTTTAAATAAGAGCGAAAAATGATAAAAAAGTACACAAAAAAAAGCGCTATAAGTTGGTCTCATTTCGATCAGTTATGATTTATGATGCTGTGGGAATTTTTAAAAAGGTTTGACCCCACCAGTGTATCAATCGGGATGCATTTTGGACAGTTTATTTGTGTTTAATGGCCAAAAAGTACCATCACGGATAAACATCAGGGTGCATATTCACCAAACAACATTTCTTACGTATATATGCACTTATTATAGACACTACCATGAAAGCTAAGAAGAAACAGTAACAGAAACATTAAAACTTTACTAAACTCTACTTTACTTTGTTCTTCATATTAACGAATAAACAGAATTTCTGAACACCTCATGATTCGCCAAAGGAAACTCTTAGATATTCTTGGCGATATAACTAAACTCTCTGAGACGATTTGTTATTTTAAAAAAATCCTCGAACGCGTCGATTTTCAATAATTAAAATATACATTTCTTTGAAAAAATAAATTTCCGAATGTAAATTGTTACTGTCTTATGCCGTCATCAAGAGTTTATTTTAATGGCAACCTCTTTATATTGATATCAGATTTTGATTTTCAGTATCTGAATTTTTCTAGAGATACACCGTTAACTGCAAGTAACATTTGCAATATTAAATGAATAGTTGATGTAAATAACGAGCTAAGTGCCAAACCATTGTTCCGAGATATTTAGAAAATAGTGTCTGGCAAGCTAATTATGTACTTTTTTTTATTAGAATTATCAGCAGAAAATGACTGATTTCGTGACAAAAATAGTATCAGGAAGCCGACGGTCCCAGGTCACGTGGAACAGTTCGTAGATGTATTCTGATGTGTTTTCGACTCGCAAATATCATTATTTAATTTGTTATAAACAAAAAACCGCAAAAAACCGTTTTTCGCTTGTAAAAGATGAACCGATGGAGCAATCTTGATACTTTTAACAGAGCAATTGTAGAGAATGAAAAGACTGAGTCAAAAATGAGCTCTTCACGGACTCTATCGGATTAATATTAACGGAGAAAATACAAAAAACAACCGGAAAAATCAACGTTTTTTCAAAAATTCATAACTCCGCCATTTTCAAAGCAGGCCTTTCGCGAGAAAGTAGCGATTAGTACTTTGAGTGTGTAGTACTTTGAGTGTGCACAACCCAGGCGTTGTCCAATGATTAGTTTTTGCACAATTGCGATTTGAGTTTTTTAATGCAACATCTTTCGACGAGCCTGGATGCGTCGGAGGTGGTCCGATTATGCTGTCAAGGGGGAGCGCGTATATATATGTAATACAAGCCCACTGCGGACAAATATGACGCCCGCCTAACCCCACTACTCGACCGCTTTCGAGCGCGCGACCGTTTTCGGTCATGTTTACAAGCATTTATACCTATTTCCCAACATTTTAAAGCAAAATCTGAATTGACGTTTTGTAGCACAATACTTATACTTTCGAAATCTGTTAAAAAAATCAAAATCGGACCACCTCCGACGCATCCAGGCTCGCTGAAAACTATTGCATAAAAATTTCAAATCGCAATAAGCTACTTGACTATTATTGGAAAACCATCTTAGTGTGTTTATTCCTTCACTCTACATTGTAATGCGTTATTTTTTGTAATTATTTCCTCAATATTTCATAAAAATCAGCGTTAAAAATTGAATCACAAAAAGTCCCGCCAAAAGGATACTTTCTGTTGTGTGACGTCATCCGATAGTAGATGTCAAATCGGCCCATATGGTCTGTCAGCATTGGCATCGTCGCCGTTTGGTAATTGTGTTGTATGATGTGTTGTTTTCAGAATTTCTACATAAAAATGGGTTATATATGGTGTATAAATCCACAATGCACAAATACGTCAAGAAAAACTCCGGATAAATATTTGTAGCTGTTCCGCAAGATTTGAAACTGCGAAGAAAGTGGTTGGCTCGTAGAAATCAAAATGAAACAAATAGCGGCCAATACAAGTGTTTTTTGTTGTGAAGATTACTTCGACATAAGTAAAACTGACTAGAATAAGTTATCTATAGTATTTTCGAACCCGGTATTATCTGATCTGACAGCTTAAGGTTAGGGCTATCCTAACCTACAAAGTTATGCTTACATGGCACTTTAGTGCTATTAAATTCAAACGGGAGAAGCATAAGAGCGCGTTCGGATAACCCGGTATTGTACGGTGAGAGTGACGCGCTGCATAATAGGCGGACTAACGTCATATGGCGTTTATCTGCATATAAGAGAGAGAGACAGCCGACCCAGGTTATCTGAACATTGCTCTCCCCATACCCTACCCTGACCCTGGCGCTCTAAGCGTACTAACGAATGACGTCACGGGAGACTGAGGCAATTACAGAGCGTTTTCAATCACGTGATAGGACGTGAATAAAATTCAATTTTAATTTTGGTTTTTAATAGAAAAAAAAGCATATTTTTTTTGAAAAGTATAAACAAATAGTTTTCTTAAACTGTAATTTATTAGGATGACTATAATACAAGCCATATTTGAATACAGTCAAATACCCTATTGTGTGAAAAGTAATCATCGGACAACGCCTGGGTTGTGCACACTCAAAGCACCTATCAATCGCTACTTACTCGCGAAGAACCTGCGCTACAACTTTGATAATGGCGGAGTTATGAATTTTTTTTTAAAACGCTGGTTTTTTCGGTTTTTCCGAACTTTCTCCGGTAATATTAACACTTAACAAAAACTAAAATAGAGAAATCTATCCAAAATCTACACTCAAATAAGTGTGGTTTATTACGTCAAAATTAAGCATACATTAATAAAGTAAGATAACATTGGATTGGAACGATCTATTATTGCGAATATGAGTAAATAATTGAAAATTTGTAAAGTTTTTTTTGTCCACCACAGTGTATTCAGGTTAAAGTTGACGACAACAAATTAAAATTTGTCGATCATTGATATCATACATCGTAATTAGTTCAAGTATTGTTTTTTATATCTCCAACATGGCCATCTCCATAAAATTCGTCGATGTTTTGATAACGATCGGTCGGTTGAGTATAAAGCTGAAACTACGTTTTCGCAACTGTCTAAACAGCTGGCGCCCACTATAAATTGGGTCAAAGCAATTCATCCATCGCCTTCAGCCTTTCGTATTTCCTCCCTTAGAGTCGATAAAAATACACGTCTACACGTAACTGCGCAATACGGTATATGCTCGCAGAAGGAGGTACAATTCCTTCCAAAATTATCTTTTGTTAGGTGATGCCATTACCTGCTAAAGACGTAGCGCGTAAAAATAGCGACCACCCGCCTTATCATTTCAAATAGCTTGCGCAACTAGATAGACACATCAAAGAAAAAGTGCGAATTTTTCAAATTAGCCTATGAAGAGGCGTATTTACTTTAAAGTCCCATTGTTTACTTAAATCATATCGTAAATTTGCAATGCAAAAACGGGAGCACAATAGGTAAGGTCAATACGCGCAGCTTGACTTTATTTAAATTTTCACATCCGTATTCTGTACGACTATCATAGTTTTATACGAATGTTTAGTTTTTACTGAGCTGAAAAGGTGGAGTAAATGCGTAGTAAGAGATGCCTTCACGCTTTCCCGTTAGTTTTCATAGTGCGTTTTATGAAATCCAAGTATAACTGTAGTCTACATACGGAGAAAAAGAAACGATATGACTGTATAACTCCACTTAGGAATAGGTCCAAACCAAATGAATTAAGAGGCTAGTTCAGCCTAACTTCAGGTCTGTTCAGCTTAGCTCTGGTGGTCCCCTATTGGTCCAATTATTCAAACAGTTCAATGCTCCTGTGGGTTAATTATTGAATAATGATATCATATTATAAGATTACAACAATCTGAATTAACTATTCTAGTGCGCCACATCTCCATATTTATTATACCCATGCCCAATTTTAAACAATTGCTGCTCAAAGATAGACGTATAATTGGAGGACGGGTGATATCCTGATTTCAGGAATAACATTTCAATTATGTATTTTTGCGATGAGCCGCAGTAGTTCCACTTTATGTCAATGTACAATTTGAAAAAATCCAATAAATGAAAAGAAATAAAGCCACACCTTTGAAGAATCGGCGTCGTATTTTCCCAATTTTTCCATTCATGTTCCAGTCTGAACAGTGTGTCCATCTACGGTGTTCTCGAGAACTAGTCGTCATTAGACGAAGATAATAGTAATGGGTCTATCTCTATCTACCATATACCAGTGATATACCACAAAAAAAGGCTGTAACTCGCTAAAATTCACACATTTATATTTACTGGGACAGATTTCGAGAGTTCTAACCTACAAATCCGATATAATCTGAAAATGTAGAAAACTTGGGGACACTGCACAAAGAAGTATTCTAATCGAAATTAGGAGATTACATAAAAATTCTACTATTATATCAGACATCAATCAGGTTTGTGCCTAAAGAAGTATACTATTGTTTTTTTAAATTTCCTTTTCAATTGTTAGGTTAGTTAGCAGAATATACATATAAACAGTGCTGTTTTATCCATTCTACTACCAGGGAATTCAAGCTCCAAGTATGGTATGATGCAGATAGCTCATTACGGGGTTTGTAATTGGATTCAAATCACATTACGAGTAATCAAAATACTTACGTACTATTTTGTTGATCGAAGAAGATTTCTAGACAAGAGATGTGGTTACTAATTTTCATAATTTCCATGAACTGACAATAAAATTATCGAGGTATGCTGAAGATTACCGATTTTTTATCAAATTTTTTGGTAATATTACTGGAAGACGACTATAACATTATTATATGAGAAATGTATAATGGGACATAGTCGACTTGTCAACCACTGACTCCAGATGTTTTTCTTCTCAAGTGCAAAGTGTATGGAGAATTACGTTTAACACAACAAACCGCAGATAGTATTGCAATTAGCCCCGAAGAACCGAACAAGCATTACGACCTGTATGCGTGTGGTCTCATGATAGCGAGGATCAACATTTTTGTGATTTTGATATTATAATATAATATTAATAAAGCTATATAATATTATAAAGCTTATGTTGTCTAATTGTCTTTTAGAAATAATATATGAATTACAAATTGGTAAATAAAGAATAATTTATTAACTGTTTTGTTTTTCTTATACGTCATCAGATCCCTGTGCTGTGGATGTACATATGTATGTAATATCGACCCATGCAACAAAGACTATAGTAACTACATTTAGTTTGTTAGTTACGATAGTCATCGTTGCATGGGTCGATATGTATTTGTTTTTCAGTAGCTAGGCATAAATGTATTATCGGCTGAGAAATGAGTGCATAATCTATCGTACCAAGAGTTAGTAATCTGTGACCAAAGTTATTGGTACGGGGTTTGTTTTTTAGGAGGTATAAATGTATATGGGCGCATAATCTCAATACGCTTTCAAATATTCCACATATTCATAGTACGTGTGCGTGTATTCATAGTACGTGTGTTTTTGCATATATCACTTCATAAACCGTAGACAAATGGTGAAGTTATTTATCATATAAATATATGATAAATATCTCACATACTCCACATAGGTTATGTCACGGTCATGTCAACAATTTATCACAGTAATTTTTAGAGCTACCATGTTATGTTGGTAACGTTGTAAAATCACTAGACAGCCTGCTTACGTGTGCAAAAATAAATTGAAACAGTGTTAAAGACGTTAGATCATATAATGTTGACCGCACGTCGGCAAAGTCTATCTTGTTCCAAAGTAGCTTTAGCGAAAACGTCGACATCCCCACGCAAAGACCAATTCTCGACTGATTTCTCTAAACTTATCAAAAATAGCCAAGCCTCTGTCGATCAGCTGTTGGACCCGCCACTTAATGTTAAAGTATTAGAATTTCAATATAAGCAATAATTCACCTGGGCAAAATTCGAGTCAATATTTTTTTTTATATGAATCTGGTGGAAGTAATTTTTTTTTAATTTTTTTAATGTTACCTTCGTCATCTGGAAATTCTTCGAGAATAAATTCTATGTAAGTATACCATGAGCAAAACGTGTCAATTGCAGCATTTGTAAATGGTTGATTTTATAATTTTCCTATATTTAACATAATTCCTGCAAGTTCTTTTGTACTACTTTTTACTATTCTCGATTGTAGTGTTGAGTAATGTCTTGTTGACATCATCGAGGTTTTATTTCCGGAATATACCGGAAATAGTCATACTGAACCTACATCGTGTGTGGTACCATTCGAAATGTCTGTTCTAATGCCAAACGATCGGTTGACGTGCTATCGCCAAAAATTAGTTGAATCAATTATAATTGATTATACTAACTTAACCGTTTATTTTCTCGTATAGTTTCCAGAATCATTTTGATAGTAAATTTTGTCCACTACAATGTGGTATTTTTAGTTTTGCGATTAAGTGAGTGAGATTCGAGGAATGAAGGATTAAAATCTGACAGGCAGAATTTTTGAATGGTTTTTACTTAATAACATATTTTCCTATTAACTATGAGACTAAACATTTTAATATGTTACTACTGAAACCATAAGGTATCGATTGATATGAGTTTCATCGACTGCAATTGAAGGACTTGAATGAAAAGTGTCTAAAGACTATAGGAAACAATATGTTTTTATCCACTTTTCATTTGCATGCCTTCAATTAATCATCCGAATACAACTTAATTCAAAAATCTAGAATGACTGGACTACAGGTAATATTTAGTCAGTAGAGAAAGCAAGTTTTATTATATACAGGGTGTCTCACGGAACTGGTACATTAGAAGTTTCTCATGTTCTACTATTTCTGGAAACTTGAAATTTTGGAACTAGAATTTGGAACTAAAATATCCTCAAGTTAACTGTCACGTCCGGTAACCGGAAGTCGGTATCAACTTTGTTATTTTAAATGGAATGATATAATTTTTATTTTATTTTTGGTTTCTACGTATTAAAACACATGATTTTTGATAATGTTTCCCCTATACCTAAATATCACCATTTTTGAGTTTTTTTGCTTTTACTATTTTTTTGGTGATTTTCCCGGTTACGTTTAAAATTGAATATCTTGGTTATTCTTGAAACTAGAAGTTTCGTGGTTGGTGGTCCAAAACTAGAAACATAACCAAATAAGACGATGTTTAGTTCATCATGATATCTTATACAGGGTGTTCAAAATTTACAACACAATAATTGAATTTTTAAACGTAAAAAACTCATTTTTTTCAAATGGAACACCTTGTATACCGATACGCCATTCGATAGGAAATCCTATTCCCTATCAATAAATATTAGATTCCCTATATCTATCTTTAATAGTTTTGGAGATATTGTCAGTATAAAAGAATGCAAACTAAATACAAAACGATTTATTCTTTATTTATAGGAATGTAACAACTTTGGAACAGCAGGAAAACGGAAAAATATTGAAAAGGTTTGTTAAAACTAAAATAATAGATTTGGGATATCTAACTTAAATTAAAACATAATTATGTTGTTCGAAATGCTGCCCGTTCTGCTCCAAACATTTTAAAACACTTCGCTGTACTACTGTCATCGTCGCTCTTCGGATTTCTTATCGCTGAAGTCCATTAATGGCAGCTACTACTCTGTTAGTCATTTTTTCTCGATTATTAACTGGTGTGGAATAGACCTGACTTTTCACATGACCCCAGAAATAAAAGTCTAATGGTGTTAAATCTGGTGAGCTTGGTGGCCACCGCCAGGGTCTCCTATTTCCGAACCACCTACCGTCACCTAACATGTAATTAAGTTGAATGGATACCACATGCGAAGAATGTGCCGGTGCACCGTCCATTTGATAAAAGCAGTCGCGTAAAATATTGAGGGAAAGAGTATCGCAAAAATTGTTCACACATCCACGCAAAATTTCTAAATATCTATCACTACTTAAATTTTTGTTGTAAATTTCGTATCTAATTTCGTCCCCATTATTAAATGGGAGTATTTAAAATGGATTTAAAGAAAAAGTAACAATATCTCAAAAACTATTAAAGATAGATATAGGGAACCGTAATATTGATTGATAGGGAATAAAATTTCCTATCGAATGGCGTATCGGTATCCAGGGTGTTCCGTTTGAAAAGAATGAGTTTTTTACGTTTGAAAATACAATTATTGTGTTGTAAATTTTGAACAGCCTGTATAAGATATCATGATGAACTAACATCGTCATATTTGGCTATGTTTCTAGTTTTTGACCATCAATCATCAAACTTCTAGTTTCAATAATAACCGAGATATTCAGTTTTAAACGTCACCGCGAAAATCACCAAAAAATTAGTAAAATCAAAAAACTCAAAAATGGTGATATTTAGGTATAGGGAACCCTTATTAAAAATGATGTACATATTTTGATACGTAGAAACAAAAAATAAAATTAAAATTATATCATTCCATTTAAAATAACAAAGTTGATACCGGCTTCCGGACGTGATAGTTAACTTGAGAATATTTTAGCCGAAGAGCTCAGTTCGAGTAAATTCTAATTCCAAAATTTCATGTTTCCAGAAATAGTAGAACATGAGAAACTTCTAATGTACCAGTTCCGTGAGACACCCTGTAGATGACGGATAATGTCCTTTAAGCCCTTTAAGTCAGTTTCGGACCGTCCAGGCTGACCAAAAAGTAAATTTTCTTCATAATTCGGCATCATTTGTGGAAATACGTACATCGTTAATACACAAGAAAAGTGACACACCTAAAAAATCGTCATTTTTTATTTAAGAGGGGCGTTTATCCATATACCGGTTAAATGCAAAACACGAGCGCATAAAAAAAAGATCGGAGTCGAAACTACTGCACTGATGTGTAAAAGTAAGGTACTGTTAGAATATGTAAGCAAAGGGAATTGTTCCGGGATAAATATAAAATTCAACCGCGCTTGCTTTAATCATGAACTTAATTAGAGAAAAGAACCTAATTTTTGACACAATATACTGGTTGATTTAATCTGCTTTCATGATGATTAAGCCAATAGCATTAATCCCGGAACAGGAGCTAACTTATGGATGACATTTGAAGACATAGCTCTTTAAAATTGACCCAGCCGTTGACAAGTTGATCTGCTTTTTATGAAATTGTGTCGAATTACTACGAACTGTCACCACGGAGAAGGTTTCTGTAATAAAGTTCACACACCGAGACACAGGAGACGACTAATAGCTCAGATCAATAATAACTAACAGTTGACAACAACTACAGTAGCTGCCTATTGGCAAATGGCAGAAATCGGCTGAACAAATTAAGTAAGTAAGTTTGTTTATAGAGAAGGACTTGAGTACAACTGTTCACCGTTAGATGGAACCACATCCTGGGCGTACTACAGACTCAAGGCCGACGTCGATCTCACTAGCATAAACGCCCCTCTGAAACGATGAAATATATGGAAAACCCTTCATTTTTATCAAAAAAGTCAAAGATAGTTCATAAGAAAACCGGTAGAGAGAATGTCACTTGTTTTTGGGCGCTAACCATAGATAACTTAGGATTCCAATCAGGAAGAATGATATATTTTTAGTTGTGTCGATCAAGCCATATAGTATGCGTATCAAAGTTCTCACGAAAAACGTCACATTTAGAATTAGTTATTTGCTAAATAAGCGCTTGCAAAGGTTTCTTTCAAGAAAAACGTCATGTTTTGTGTTGTGCCGTTTGTTTTTATAATTAGGTAAATTAATTTAATTATGTACAATTATCCTGTTCGTGTATTATTCTAAGTTGTGACACTACTCTTGAATTTTTAATAACATCAATATAGAAAAAAAAACACCAGTGAATGACGCTTTGGCAACGCTTGACAATGCTTTGGCGTTGTATCACTGTTCTGAATATGTACTGGAAACTGTGTCATTTTTGTTGATGAAGTTTGTGTTTTTTAGGTGTTGTATCATATTTTAGAGGTTCTGCCTATTACTTAAGATAGATTGTTATTTTGGTTTTAATTCATAAGTTTATAACACAAAATAATAAAATTTCAGCTCAACAAAAAGCATTGATTCGAGCTAAATTCAAGATAAAAATCAGTTGAATTTGGCAACCCTTTTTTATTATCAATAAAAGAAACGCACGTGCCCAACTTTCTACTATTATTGTTAGAATTTCCACAGAAAAGAAAACAGTTGCATTTGCCGACATGAAATCAGATGAAACATTAGAGATACACATACACGTACGTGATCGTGTTGCATCTTATCTCAATCACCATCGCAGGGCACACGCTACCAAAAAATATAAAATTCTATGAAAAAAGTACCAAATCTACTACGATACAGTACCACCTTATATTTTTATAACCATATCGCCACCATCTGAAATTTAACGAGACACTTCCTGTAATCTGACACTAGAAGCAAGACAAGCAAAACCTTGCGCCAGATTTGTTGACTATGCTATCTTTAGAAATTTCAATCCACATATTTTACGCGACTTGCTAACACAATAATAATCAAGACGACGAAAGATGTGAGCATTTCTTGTCACAAATAATTGAAAATAACGAGATCGCGGAGCTCTGCTGTGTCTTTCATAGGTCAAGTTGTAGGAAATCAATCGTGGTAGCCACCCTTAAGAAATAGTTTTCTCCTTAATTAAGTAGTAAAATTTTAAAACGTTTTAGTTTGCTTCCTGTGTCAATCTAGCACGTGAGACAAAGAATTTATTATTCCCATTGTTCAATTGTTTCTCCATGCACAGTAATGTCGACCATAAACACAATCAAATGAAGATCAAATGCGTTGCAAATAATTACGCAGGTGTCAATTACCGATTGTTCAAGAGTTGCCAAAATGTTGAAAGATGAGTTTAGCAAAAATACGAATCCGGATGATATTTGGACAGTTAGCTTATTATTTACTTCAAGTGCCAAAAATTCAAAATAAAGTTTTATTGCATTAAAGCTTTAACATAAATAAAATAAAGTTTTCTACAAAATAAATACCGTACCACCAAAAATTTACCAGCGGATATAGTAATTGAATCGGTCGGTTCGAAAACAAGTCCAAAAAAGAATTTTCTCGGTGCAATATCTTGAAAAGTATAGCAGTTTGCTATTTTCTGCCAATAGACAAAATATAAAGTAGTTCACAGAGAATTAAATGTATTACATATTTTATTTATATTTGCATTAAAAGCAGACCTGTGATTTAAACAATCAGCGTACATATTTAACAATATTTGTTTGTTTAAAACATTTAAATAATATATTTATTATGATCTATAGAGTTTTTGGGGTTCTCATTTCAAACCCGTTGTCATATTTTTTAAATTCAAAATGGCGGATTCAATATCGCGATTAGAACATTTAGAAAGATGTCGAGTGCTTATAAAAGTTATTTGCAGTGATATTTGAAGATCCTAGACTCTAAATCCACTGACCATTGTCCAATTTTCTAAATTCAAAATGGCTGAATCAACATGGCGACCGAAAATGTAAAAAATCTAGGATTTACATGAATCTTATTTCCCGTAATATTTGAAGATTGATGATTGAAAATGTCATGTCACATTTTCAAAATAAATTCAAAATGGCGGATTATACAGCGTTAGTCAACATTACCGGAATTCCGTAGTAATTCTTGAACAGTAAAGAATTTCAAAGAAAAAGTCAAACAAAAGTTTTTTGGTTTTAAACAATCGTCTAAATATATTTTTAATATACAGGGTGTTTATTTTATTCTGGAAATTTGGTAACCTTTTCTTTTTCAAATCGAACACTGTATATTTTTACATTTTTTTTTATTAATTCTTAGATTTTTTGTAGAACTGATTTTTTTATAAACAGCATCAGTTTTTAGTTATAAGCATTAATCAAAATTAGTCCACATTAGCGGAACACCAACATTCTCCAACCGTACAAAATTTAAAAAAAAATCAAATTTCGTTTTTTTTTTAGCTTGTTAAGCTTTTCTTTTTCTAATAGAACAGGCTGAATATTTTATATTTTTTAATTCTAAGATTAATTCTAAGAGTTTTTGATAGGAAACATTTTTTTATAAATTTTGTTTATAAAAATCTTTGAGTTATGAACAATTAATTGATAATTAACGGATACAAAATAAAAAATCGAAGGAAAAAATTATAAAACTATGAAATAGAATTAAATAAAATATTCAAGCTACCAAATTAAAAGAAATCTGTATGCATGTGGAAAAATATTCTTAATTTTTGAAGTTCAGGAGTTTTGATTAATTGCTTATAACTAAAAAATGGTATTGTCTTAAAAAAATGCTTTCTACCAAAAATTCAAAGAATTAATCATAGAATAAAATTTTTTTAGGTATTTCGGTAATTTTGTCTATTTTTGATTAATTGCTAGGAACTCAAAAATGATGCATTTTATAAAAAAATGATTCCTACAAAACATTCTTAGAATCTTAGAATTAAAAAATGTGAAAATATACAGGCTGATCTATTTGAAAAACGAAAGGTTACCAAATTTCCAGAATAAAATGAACACAATAAATTGTTCTCGGTTGAAGAATTATTTAGGTGTTCCGGTAATTCTGACTAAGCCTGTATATGACGATATGATAGAGTATAATAATATAGAGTTTGATGATTATATACATGATAGTACTAAATTTCTTCTTCTACGATGATAGTCAGTCCGAAAGTCACGTGGTAGTAAATTTTAAAATTTTCACTAATCACATATTTGATGACTTTTTTTAATATTATCTAGCTGTTTGAGATTGATATTCATATTCATTACTTCGGCGTATCTCAGCAGCGATTTAAATGTAAATTACGTATTTGGAGAATGTGTTTACGACTGATTATATCAGTAGCAACTGAGTAGAAACGCGTTGCATGACGGAGCAAAAAAGCACTGTTCTGGACTTGCTTATTTCGCCCAAGCATCCTCTTTAGGTCTGTTCGTTAGAATAAACCGTTTGGCTAGAATAGAATAAACATTTTGGCTATTCCAGTTCAAAATGTCCAATTTTGTACTTGTACTGTTTCTGAACTCGCTGATTCAATAGGCTATTTGACTGTATTAAAAATATGGCTTGTATTATAGTGATCCTAATAGATTACAGTTTAAGAAAACTATTTGTTATAACTTTTCAAAAAAAAATGCTTTATTTCTATTAAGAACCAAAATTAAAATTGAATTTTATTCACGTCCGATCACGTGATTGAAAACGCTCTGTAATTGGCTCAGTCTCCAGTGACGTCATTCGTTAGTACGCTTGGAGCGCGTTCGGTTTGTCAGGGTAGGGTATGGGGAGAGCAATGCTCAGATAACCTGGGTCGGCTGTCTCTCTCTTATATGCAGATAAACGCCGTATGACGTTAGTCCGCCTATTATGCAGCGCGTCACTCTCACCGTACAATACCGGGTTATCCGAACGCGCTCTTATGCTTCTCCCGTTTGAATTTAATAGCACTAAAGTGCCAGGTAAGCATAACTTTGTAGGTTAGGATAGCCCTAACCTTAAGCTGTCAGATCAGATAATACCTGGTTCGAAAATACGATAGATAACTTATTCTAGTCAGTTTTACTTATGTCGAAGTAATCTTCACAACAAAAAACACTTGTATTGGCCGCTATTTATTTCATTTGGATTTCTACGAGCCAACCACTTTCTTCGCAGTTTAAAATCTTGCGGAACAGCTACAAATAGTTTATCCGAAGTTTTTCTTGACGTATTTCTGCATTGTGGATTTATACACCATTTATAACCCATTTTATGTAGAAATTGTGAAAACAACACATCATACAACACAATTACCAAACGGCGACGATGCCGATGCTGACAGACCATATGGGCCGATTTGACATCTACTATCGGGTGACGTCACACAACAGAAAGTATCGCTTTGGCGGGACTTTTTGTGATTCAATTTTTAACGCTGATTTTTATGAAATATTGAGGAAGTAATTACGAAAAATAATGCATTTACAATGTAGAATGAAGAAGGAATAAACACACTAAGATGGTTTTCCAATAATAGTCAAATACCCTATTATGATTTTAAATCGATGCTAAATCGATGGCTCACCAAGTGCAACCTACTCCCATCCAAAATTCAGCCCCTTGCCACAACCCCCACAGTCAGCAAAAAATGACTCTCTTTAACCATTCATTTGTAAAAGTGCACTAAAAAACCGCATTGGAAACTTCAGTCTCCATGGTAAAACACCATTTCAATGAAAATCCGAGAAAGTGTATGTATATGCATTATGATAAAGCAATTCACCTCGTTGAATTAATTCCAGACGGTTAATTGTTTAGAACAATACATAAATCGTCTGTAATTACCGCGCGTTCACAAGATTCGCCGTTTAAAAAAAAACACTTTCTTTCACATTTGCATTTCAGTTTCAACGTGTTTCGACGGTCGGTTCGCCGGTTTTAGAACTGAGTCGATCTAGACCGCCAAATAAATTGGATTCTGATCTCTGGTCCAATTCCCAACATCTCTTGGAAAGATGCGCCGAAAATACAAGGTCATGGGCAAGGTGAATGAGGATCGGGTTACTACATACTTAGAAAAATGATTGTTCATGTTTACTCATCGTGTCTTGTTGTTTGGACCAGGAAATTATATCCATTTCAATGTCAAGGACAACGCAAAAGATGTGACGTATACCATTGCACTTTTGTTAGGATTGTTGGTGACTAACTAACTAAAATAACGTGTTCATGTAAAAACGTAATAAGTCAGAAAATTGTTGATGCTTGGACACGCCCAGACACATGCTTAGCTCTCGTGAAAATGTACCCTCAGGTTAACATGGAGCGTATTTAAATAATTGTAGGATGTCTGTATAAAGGCATGTTTACCTACATGAAACTGTTGTTGACAATGTGGAGCTTCAATTTCAGTAAATGCTTTCTAGAAGGAACATATTAAGTTTTAGCTTGATTTGCTCCAATTGCGATGAGGTCAACTGTTTATTATTAGATATGTTTAAATCGAATTTAATTTCAGATCTTTAATATTGTTCTTTTGCTTATGACGCTGACGTATCGATTTTTTTTTGGAATTTTAAATGGCAATCTCCTATATTTCGTATTGGTTCTGGTCTTAAACATTTTGGAGAAAACAAAATTGAAAATAAGAAAAACATTGTTAACGATTCTTTTGATGAAAGCGAAAAATTTGTAAAAGTGGGAAAACCGTTTCTAAAATGGTTTTAAAATAAGGTACAGTACTTAATTTTATCAAAATTTTGACGTATCTTTTTTCTTAAATTTATAATTTCCGAGTACAGGATCATTTATAACTAGTGTTAACAAAAATTAAACCCCAAATACAAAACAATAGAGTAAAATTTTCCAAATTCTACTTTGTTCTTTAGTAGTTTTTTATATACCGTGTCTGGCAGAAAGTTGGACACTAATGGGAAAAATTTCATATTTAATGCCTTGTCATATTTTGAAATACTTGTTCAAATAATATTTTTGCGTAGCTTTGAAGATGAAGGCTCTTACGCCATTTACGTATTTTTGGCAACACGCGGTATACACACAGAAAAGTGATTATTTGGAACAAGAAAACATAATTACTTGAATTTATTTACTAGATTCAAATGCATATTTACTTGGATGTAGAAAGTTAGGTATATACAAGAAATGCCACATACTCAATATAAGTAAAATAATTTCTCAGATAAATGCTGTCAACAAATAAATTCTTTCTTTATAAGAACCAATATTGTATTGAAAGAAGTAATTGAATTTTTCGTCCCAAAAATGTTAATTTCTCCAACGAAGTAATAGTAAATCCATCCAAGTGCGTAGTTACTTGATCCAAGAAAATATAAGACATTTAATATAAGTACGTATTGTTTACTGAATAAAAACCCACCAATTATTTAACTGAAGTGATTCTCACTTCTTTCAAGTAATCCCTTTCTCTGGAATAAATATGCGCACCGTGATTTTGTCAAGGCTCGCGCGCCCGCGCGTGGTGCTGGCGCCATATAGGAGCCTCTAGTACGAGAACAACAACGACGTACCCATAGGGGATGTGCCTTGTGATTTATTGGGGATGTGTGATTTATAGTGTACAATAAACGCTTCAACACGGAATAGTTTGATGTAACGCACGCAACAGTTTAGAACGAGTAAGTAAATATAACATTATTTGTGCCAAACCTTTAAAATTCTTACATTAGGTAGCTAAAAATATTTACCGGGAATAAAAATATACACTTCATTCAAGACTGTTTACTTACTTCACCAGAGTAACCACTTTCTTAAATCTAGTAATTATTCCAAGAAATAAAATTTCTTGGTTGAAGTCAATAATCTCTCGCGTATATACGAACCTACCAACTACTTCTGCCAAGTAATTCTCTCTTCGTTCGAGAGATCACTTTTCTGTGTGTATGTATGTATACTATGTATTTATACTATGTATGATAAAGTAAAAACTGAATGAAAATAATAAACACAGCCTCAATAAAATGGCTGAAATGATACTACATAACAAAAAAAATTAATAAAATCACATCGTCATATTATCTTGAAACTTCTTGGATTTTTCAGCACATAAATATTATTCTGAGTAAAATGTTTCATATGGACTTATTTATTTTTTATCAATACCATAAAAAATACAACCGTTTGAAATATAAACAAGACAGTAACTCCATATGAAACTTTTTACTCAGAATAAATGTTTCTACATTTTTTTTGATTCATTGTACTTTCATTATTGCTTCTTTTTGACAGGAATCGAAAAACAAATTTACAAACAAGTTACAGAGAAAAATAAAATCCTGTAAAACTAAAGTAAATTATATATAATAAATTACATCGAAAATTCTGTAATATCGTGCTATATCGTCCCTGTGATATTCAGACATTCCTGTAAAATTACAACATGATCACAGTAATTTTACAGGATATTTTTGCAAATTTACATAACAAGTACGGTAATTTCACAGTAGAAGTGATTTTTTACAAATTGAACTCCGTTTCCTTACAGACATGTTGCTGGTTTCTTGATGCAACAAAATTTCTTTACAAATTTATCGCTGGCTATAAAACTTTTTACTGACATTACCATTTACTATCTACAAAAAATGTGGGATAAAAGTAGGAGAACCTGTAAGTATTTTTAGCGTCAAGTTTATTTAAAACCCTTTTTTCATATTTCTTTTTCCAATTGCATTAAAAAAAATCTGATGTGGCCAGGCACATGACTTTATCATACTATATATAAAATTAATAGTTTAGCTGCATGAGATTCTATTTGATCGAGATCGGCTATGTCTGCATTAAAATAAAACTAGTAGAACTAGACAGATATCTCGATTAAAGCTGCGTTCGGATATTGTAGTCCGTTGACACCGGGTACACCGTCCAAATGACACTTACGTGTTAGTGGGTGTAAAAAGTGTAACGGTGTTCAATATCCGAACGCAGCTTATATTGACAGTAGTATTTTCAAAACATTAGCGTTTGACACTAGCTACTGCCATTAGAATAAAAAAATCTGACATATCCTGGCTACTAGTTTTAAAGCAGTACGACCGATCTCGATGAAATAGAGTTTGCTCATGCAGCTAAACTATAAATTCTACCAAAAAATGTCATATACATAAATTATAGAAAATTTCCTCTCCTTTAATTTATTATTTAACTATTTTGACGACATTACACAAATAGCGGCTCATTTGCAAAATCTTCGAAAAATGCTATGAGTAAACCACCAGTTCCTTTGGACCCTTTTCAACAGAAAGCTTTTCAACTCTAAGTTTGGTTATGAAATTTCTAAATATGAAGTTTTGTCCCGATACCTTTAGTAGTTTCTCCGGAATCGTCGCCACAAAAACGGGTACACACACACACACACACACACACACACACACACACACACACACACACACACACACACACATACACACATACACACACACACACACACAGACATTTTTTGTACCTTGGTCAAAAATGTTCAGGGGACCCAAAAAGACATATTTCCGCTAAAATCTCAAAAATTTTTTTTGGCATGATTACAATACTTTACATACTGCGTATGATAAAGTAAAAATCAAGTTGATAGCATTTTATTCTAATTCCTAATTCCGAAATTTCAGATTTCCGTAAGTAAAATAGGTCGGTCATCAATGCAATAAATTTACCTTTTATTGCTCTGTAACCTACCCTTCACTTCACAATTTAGAATAATACATGTATACATTTAAACGAAGACGAGTACTTAAATGTTTCAACAGTGGTACAATAAAATAAAACGCAAAAAAGAAGATACATCACTCTTGCTACTCCAAATATTTATTGGTCATGAAACGTCCGCAATCAAAACTTCCGGCAAGCCACGATTAGATTACGGTCAGAACCGTTGTTTAAACAAGTTCATATCAACAAAATATTCCACAAAGCAAAACAAACATCCTTTATGTAATTCCCAATGAAACAACGAGAAAACTTGATCATTTTTTTAAAAATACATATAATAGATAGACTATTCAGAATAAAACAGATAGATGAATACTCGGATCTAAAAGAAGTAAACGCAGGGGTACCCCAGGGTAGTGTCTTGGGACCAATGCTCTATCTACTATATAAAAGTGAATTACCACAGTTGGAAAATGTAACAGTCGCCACTTTTGCAGATGACACGGTTCTAATGGCAGTGGAATCAACTGTTGGAGAATCTACTAGGAATTTACAACAAGCTAGTACATCAATGGACCAAAAGAAAGAACTCGTTTTGAAGAAAACAGTAGAGCTTGGCCTCAAATACAGAGAACCTTACTGGCTTCTGGGAAGAAACCACCTTTTGGGTTACGCTAAAAGAGCAAATATACAAGAACTTTCCGAAATAAAGTATTGAGGAATATGGTACGACAATAATTATATTATTCCACATTTTGTTGTAGGTTTAAGTTTTAATAGTTTTTTTTTTAACCAGCACCAAATTAAAATAATATTGGCGCGTGAAATGAAGCAATATATTGTACCTAAGGTAAGTAGTTTTTGTCGTATTTTGTTAATTTTACTTTCAGGCGTACTTTTATTGACAGTTTAGGATTTACTTGAGTGAAAAAGGTCATGCAAAAAGTAAATACTATTAAGATTGTTGCAAGAACACGCTGTAAAACGTATGAAACGTCATGGTGGCGACACTAGTGGCAGAAAAACGTAATTCGTTTCCTTCCAATAAAATTAATTACCATATTTGTACGAAATAACAAGATCACAAAAACGCGATTTGTGTATTGTAATCGTCGCGTGTATTGTGTATAATTATTAGAGGAAAGTATCCGAAACAAGGTTATGCTTTGACGCCTTTGACATACATTACTCAAAGATTTATTTGGTTAAATTTATACATAATTGATTTCTATCTATTGTTTCTAAGGCAAAATCTTATGAAATTTATTAATTAGTAGCTGTGATATTGAAATGATTTAATAATAAGAGACAATTAATTAGTTTAAACAATTAGGTACTCTAAACTCTAATATGGATGAGATTTATAGTTTATTGTTTATTCGAGAGGCCACTGACTTGTTTATTGTTATTAGTTTGAATAAGCAAAGCAAATTTCGAGTAGTTCCGAAAATAAATTTGTGTTAAACAGTTTTACACTGTTTTTATGGGATATCGCCAATAACTTTTAAGTAATAACTGTGTACGTATTCCCAAAATCTGTTTTAATAACTCTGTTACTACTATTATCTATGATTATGATGTATATTGCCGATAAATCTATTGATCGGTAATTGTATTTTGTGAATACCATTTCGTGCTTAATTACAAAATAGATTCACAATCGATGTTGACAACATCAAACCTAGTATATGGTTAGTCAATATTTGAGCTATTTATGTGATATATCAAAGTTCTGTTTTGATATCAAGTAAATATTTTATTATTTATTAAACTATTTTTCATTAAATATCAAACTATTAATACAGATTTCAAAATGTCAATAATTTTATAATGGATTTTTAATTCGTACCGCATAACAGTTAGGTATAATAGAGGACTTATTAAAGCATATATACAAC
Source organism: Aphodius sticticus (assembly GCA_963966075.1). Taxonomy (NCBI): domain Eukaryota; kingdom Metazoa; phylum Arthropoda; class Insecta; order Coleoptera; family Scarabaeidae; genus Aphodius; species Aphodius sticticus. The sequence goes on from OZ014509.1 coordinate 70,210,278, forward strand.
AATAGAATTTTATGATTCCCCATCTCTTTATGTAATACAAATTGTTATCACTGTTCTCTTTAGTGTTCGTAATCGTGTGTATACTTGAGCTCAAGCGATGACACACTTGTGTGGGTTTTATTGGTACATTGTTGACTTCAGATTTACTAGAGATGAAACATTGAAACTAAATATTTACTGTCAGTTTATAAATATTGCCTTTTATTGTTTTGGAAGCCAAAACAATCAAAACTTATGCCAAACGGATTTGGAAAACAATTCTATAAAATAGGTGCAGCTGCCCAAAAACTCAACGTCACGCCGTGGATATTGCTATTTTACTACAAAATAAACTCATTGTGAAATTATTTCAATAACTTGAAATTCGAATGAAATCAATTTTGATGCCACATTGACCCCACATCTTATAAAATCAATGAACTGAGAGCAACTAAATGCCACAGGGAGTGCAAGACGGAATAAAAGATCTTTTTTCAAAAGTCGAGTTTGCGTTTGATTTGGTTGCAGGCAATTTGGACACCTTATTTAGTTTTTATTTGTGTTCTGTCTGATAGACTATACAGAATAAAACCGATCGATGAATACTCGGAACTAAAAGAAGTAAAAGCGGGTACCCCAAGGTAGTGTATTGAGATCAATTCTCTATCGACTATATACAAGTGACCTACCACAGCTGGAAAATGTAACAGTCGCCACATTCGCAGATGACACGGCTCTAATGGCAGTGGGATCAACTATTGGAGAATCTACTAGGAGTCTTCAACAAGCTAGTAATAAAATATACAAATGGACCAAAAAATTGAAGACCAAGCTCAACGAACTGAAATCCGTCCACATTAACTTTGCAACAAAAGAATCGAGGTTATACCTCATGTCAAGATTAACGACGCCATAGTTCCATATGCGAACACTGCAAAGTATTTGGGTATGACTCTGGATACAAAATTAAAGTGGCAAGAGCATGTTAAGAAGAAAAGAGTAGAGCTTGGCCTCAAATACAGAGAACTGTACTGGCTTCTGGGAAGAAACTCTCAGCTGTCAGTACAGAACAAACTACAAGTTTACAACCAAGTACTAAAACCGATTTGGTTATACGGCATCCAGCTTTGGGGTTGCGCGAAAAACTCCAATATACAAGGAATCCAGACTTTTCAAAATATAGTAGATACTAAGGAATATGGTTTGCGCTCCTTGGTACATACGGAACAGTGACCTGCACAGTGATCTTGGTGGGCCACAAGTCATCCAAGAAATAAAAATCTGATGTGGCCAGGCACATGACTTTATCATACTATATATAAAATTAATTTTTTAGCTGCATGAGATTCTATTTGATCGAGATCGGCCATGTCTGCATTAAAATAAAACTAGTAGAACTAGACACATATGTCTAATAAAGCTGCGTTCGGATATTGTACTCCGTTGACATCGGGTACACCGTCAAAATGATACTTACGTGTGGGTGTAAAAAGTGTAACGGTGTGCAATATCCGAACGCAGCCTATATTGACAGTAGTATTTTCAAAACATTAGCGTTTGACACTAGCTACTGTCATTAGAATCAAAAAATCTGACATATCCTGGCTACTAGTTTTAAAGCAGTACGACCGATCTCGATGAAATAGAATTTGCTCATGCAGCTAATTAATTTTACCAAAAAACATCATAGATTATTCAGAATTTCCCCTACTTTAATTTATTATTTAACTATTTCGACGAAATTCCAGAAATGGCGGATTATTTGAAAAATCTTCGAAAAATGCTAAGAGTAAACCACCAGTTCGTTTGGACCCTTTTCAACAGAAAGCTTTTCAGCTCTAAGTTTGGTTATGAAACTTCTAAATATGAAGTATTGTCCCGATACCTTTAGTAGTTTCTCCGGAATAGTCGCCACAAAAAACGGGTACACACACACATACACACACACACACACACACACACACACACACACACACACAAACACACACACACACACACACACAAACACACACACACACACAGACATTTTTTTGATCCTTGGTCAAAAATGTTCAGGGGACTCAAAAAGACATATTTCCGCTAAAATCTCAAAAAATTTTTTTGGCATGATTACAATACTTTACATACTGCGTATGATAAAGTAAAAAGATTCGCCACTAAGCATGAATCTGCAACCAGAATCTAGTGAGAAGACTAAAGAGCACTAAACCTTTCGAACTAGTGAATGAGTGAAATGTGTAAAAAATAGAGCACAGTGAGTGAAGTGTTAGTGCTTCTTGTTTAGGACAAAGTATATATAGGACATCAGTGGATAACCTATGTGTTATGTGTATTTGTAAATAAAACAATATTAAGTACTCATACAAGAATAAACAATAAGATTTTTTTTTTCAAAATGAGGTCTATTATTTAGAAATAATTTTAGTATTTTCTAATTTTTCAATGGTACGACGTAGATATTTTTTAGTTTAGACTAATTTACAGATATTTTGCCAGTCAGATTATAACGAATGAAGATTGGTATGATTTCCGGTTTTTCCGGAAATGGCTCTAAGAATTGCCTTAAGTTTTTGTTTCAATTATAACTATATTTAAGATGGTACTTGGTTAACCAATTGAGCAATTGAGTTTAAATGGTTCTATCGATTGTTTTTGTGCTAGATGAGGGTGTTGTTAATTGACACAGTAGCTCTTCTGTTATTAAACACATACATCCGCATGCACTTGATTATTATTGGTGATTAGATTATTATTAATATTGTAAAGAATTGTGCAATTATTTCTTATGAAATGTCACTTTTTGTCCAAGAACATCCCCTTGAATATCATAGATAGGTACACCACAAGGTCAAACGAACAACCAATTATTTAATTTATCCTTGCTCAATCTGCCTTTTTTTTTATTTGAAATTATTACACCTTTTCTGTTCTTCTATGTCATTATAAGATGCAACCGTCGAACTGGTCATTTGTTTTTGCACAGCACACACATATAATTTTGACAACACCATTTTGGCGTTGGTCTCCAAAATCGCGTGCAATCTTTCATCATTAGGGTTCATATAATGACGAATTCTGCCAAAGTTTGTTCACTGCCCGGTCAAAATAAATAACAAATCTAGTAGCTCTAATAATATACTGTTCTACAGGATATAATATTTTACAAATTGTTTTAATTATCTACCTACTAATATCATCATCTTTCAAAATACCTCTTAGTTTAACAAATAGGAAATTACAACACGTTGTGATACATATCTTTACTTGTTTGTTCATGGTTGTTCATGAACAATTGACGGCCAAAAGTTTTACAATGTCTGATTCACGTATTACTTATCTAAACTTTTATTATTCAATACTATTAATTGCGCTACATCAAATATGGTATAACGAAGCGTGTATAGCGAATGTGTGCCTGTTTGTTCATGATAACAATAATGGGTTACTTTATGCATGTGTATTATGTGCGTACAAAGTTTATCTATATTTTCTTGCAATGCGTTTATCTATGTGCTAGGCGGAACAACCAGATTCTATAGAGCGGCCCTCATAGTTCAAATTTTATAGCTCAACAAATATTTAGGTTAGTGATAAATCGCAAAAACCGTTAAAAAGTGAAAATGTATGATTACATCTATGTATATTGACGAGCTATTGCAATACTAATCTCTGTTTATATAGTTAAAATAATTATTGTTGTGTTGAGTGAAAGAATTAAGATTTTTTAAATTAACGAAATTTTTGGTTGTGTTCAGATGCAATATTTTAATGTAGCAATAAATGGTTCTTTGATTAAAGAACTTATACAGTTGGATAAAGTTTTCACACTAACAATACACTTATTTGAATACAAATTTGAGGTATTTGACGAAAGGAAACGTATTTTTAAATCATAGCAAAATTATTCCTTTAAAGAATAGTAATTTTTGTTTGTATCCAAATATTATATTATATATTACTTAAAAAATCCCAATTCCAAATATATATCTAATAAATAAATTAAAATCTACAAGCTACTTTCAATGTGAGTAAATATTTTTGTGCCAGTTTTGAACCAAAAATAATTAAATAAAATTCAAATAAATGTCTCTTAAAAAGGAAAAGTATTTTCTAACTGTGCATAGGATGAAAGGGCATTTTGCTTTTGTTGTTTTGTAAGCAGCTTAACATCTTGAAGGATCTCCACGAATTAGGAAGAATTATATCATGTGGAGCTACATATATTATTAATTTGTTTATTGTAACCAACAGTCAAGGTACCATAAAAATGTTTGTTATACCAAACCTACAAAAACGCTGAAAAGTATAGTACCTTTATTTAAAAACAATGCAAAAATGTTATTTGAAAAAAGTGTTTAAAAATATTAGAGGACATTAAATACGAAATTATAATCTCCTTCACATCTAATATTTGAATTCTAAGTTAAAGACAATCCAGAAACTTTTATGAGGAATAAAATTTTCTGAAAAGATAATCGTAATAGGTAAAATTTTTTCGTATTAGTGTCCAACTTTCTACAGGACACGGTATACAATTTTCGAGAAAACGACTAAATGAAAAGTGCATAGAAAATACTTGATTAAACAAAAAAAAAAACGTCATAGTCATAGATTATTCAGAATTTCCTCTACTTTAATTTATTATTTAACTATTTCGACGAAATTCCAGAAATGGCGGCTTATTTGAAAAATCTTTCAAAAATGCTAAGACTAAACCTCCAGTTCTTTCGAACCCTTTTCAACAGAAAGCTTTTCAGCTCTAAGTTTGGTCATGAAACTTCTAAATATGAAGTTTCGTCTCGATACCTTTAGTAGTTTCTCCGGAATCGTCGCCACAAAAAACGAGTACACACACACATACACACACACACACAGACAGTTTTTTGTACCTTGGTCAAAAATGTTCAGGGGACCCAAAAAGACATATTTCCGCTAAAATCTTAAATTTTTTTTGGCACTATTACAATACTTCACATACTACGTATGATAAAGTAAAAATAGCATGTAAGACATTGATATTTTTACATGAAATTTTGTACACTTCTAGAGGAAGGTGTAACTTAGAACTTCTATGTGGTACTTTTTCGATTTTAATCTGTGCTCTTCGTAAAAAAATCGCAATATTAGTCAATTTTATGTCAGATTCGGTAACAGATTTGTCAGACAAAAATTAGAAAAAAAAATATCAAATATTGATATTTTTTGTGGAATTTTTGTACACGTATAGAGGAAGGTGTTTTCTAAATCAATTTTATCCTGTGTTTTTTGTAAGAAAACGCAAAAATCCGTATTGGCGTTTTCTTTTTCTGATTACATTACAGATCTTTTAAAACCCAAAAAAATTTATGAAAAATCCACCATTAGCTATAAGCCACTTTACGATAGGATAAACATAATACATTGTTTTGTTAGTAATTTCGCAATAATAATAATTTCATAGGTAATTTATTGCAATCGCAGATTTGCTTTCCCTTAAAATGTAACAAGATCAGCAGATAAATGATACATTGAACAACAAAAATATGCCTTTATGTACCTTTATTTTAAAAGCTATGCAAAAACGTTATTTGAAAAAAGTGTTTAGAAATATTAGAGGGCATTAAATACGAAATTATACTCTCCTTCACATTCTAATATTTGAATTCTAGGCTTAAGACAATCCAGAAACTATTACGAAGAATAAAATTTCCTGAAAAGTTAATAATACAAATGTTTCCCATTAGTGTCGAACTTTCTGCAGAACACGGTATACAATCTTCGAGAAACCGACTAAATGAAAAGTACATAGGTGTTTTCGATTTTTTTTTTCCGCTGAACTGTTTTGTAAAGTTGCGTATTTATTTCATAAGTTTCAGAAACTTTAAATTTGTTAAAAATTTGTTGTAAGAGTAAAGAATCAGTTTTCCACAATTAAATGTATAATGTCCTACAGGGGACTGTTGATATCAGCGAAATTCCTTTGCCATATTTCCGTAATGTCTTCAAAAACCGAAAAAACATCAAAAACACTATAAAATGGAAAAAAGTACATTATTATATCAAAATGTAAATAATAAGCACTTGTTTTTGAAAGTTTTCGAACAACTATCAACTCAAAGTACTATCAAGAAAAAAATCTACCAAACTATATCAACTATCCTCAAAAACCCTTATCACCAAATCCCCACTACAAACATCAAATTAATCGATCAACTTACAGGCTAAAGATGACACTAATAGTTTTCGTAACAATCCCCATATTTCCTCTTTTTAGTTCCTCTCACAACTTCACGTCAAAATCCAAAAATCGAGAGAAATCAAAAAACAGAGAAGTCATTGCGTCAACCGCAAACACCAATTAGTAAAAGTGTCAGAAATCGTAAAACCGACTCGAGTAAGTAACACTTCACATGCCGCAAGGCTTCGTCTTAATCATCGAGGCGCACTGAGCAACAAAAATAGTGACGGTTGCGACTCATCGTACGTACGAATGGAGAAGAGCGCTCAACCGGCGCGCATGGTTCACTGGCTCGGAGAAAAAGCTCGCTCGTCGCTCCGGATTTTTACGCCGACGCGTGCCGCCGTATACTGAATTCACTGAAAGGGTACCGGAGCCGAATGGATGCGAAACAGCTACCCCGTGCGTGGTTGTAGTGGGAGTAGACGCGTACGATTGTATGAGAGTATGTAGAGTAATAGTGTGTACTGGTAGGTAGCTCCAGGTTAGCGGGTTATTGGATGTCAGGCGGTGCTGGTTGAATTAAAAAAAGAAAAAAGATGGAGGTACTTTGATAGTGATGTAATTTATGATCAAAATAAATTACTTCCGGGTTATACCGTGCGTCAAAATTGGTATTTGCTGACGTTTCGCAAACTAGTATAGTATATATAGTATAGTTTTGTCAACATCAATACTGTCGGCTGAATGAATATAAAGTTCACGTTTAGCTACCATAATTTTTCTGTCAATTTTGTTGATGACAACTGTTGAGGGTTGTAATATTGTACCCATGAACAAACAATTTATTGATTTCTTTTTATAGTTTTCCTGTCATAGATCAAATCTCAATTAAAACGTTTAATGTTACGTTAAGTTAGGTTGACAGTTCTAATTTTTTTGTTTTTTTTTATCCTTTCGCCCTTTTTTGTACTTTCATAACATAATTTTTTTAAAGATAAATAAAAAACAACCATTTTGTATTAAAACATATTGTTGAATGAAGAAAGTGTTTTTCCCTATAAAAATGCAATTTTTTCTCATAAAACATTTAACGTAAAGATTTTTTCTCAGGATAATGCTATTTTCTGAAACAAAAATAATGAAATGATCTCTGTAAAATCATCTAGCATAAGTTTTATAATGAAATATACATTAAAATAGGATTACTCAGCCTTAAAAACTGTAAAAATACATTTTTTTAAATGAAAAACCACAAAAAAATAGCAAAATATGTACCACAACGCCACCTAGCGTAATTTTTAGGTAAAAATATAACATCAGAAACTAATTCCTCGACCTAAAAACAGTAATATACCACAACTTTCCAGAAGAATTCCATTATTCGATCGAATTCTACTCAGTTTGACCTGTATACAGGGTATTTTAAAAATCACGCATTAAAAAAACCAGATCTATAGGCTAAAAATCGTTTTGGGATTTCGTTATGGGAGGCATAAACTTTCATTTACTTTTGGTTTCATCAAATACGTAGAATCTTGTTGCGCTGTGTAATTCTACTTGAAATTTTGTACACTTCTCGACGAAGGTATAACTTAGAACTTCTATGTGGTACTTTTACGATTTTAATGTGTGTTCTCCGTAAAAATATATCGCAAAATTTGACAACTTTATGTCAGATTCGGTAACAGATTTGTCAGAGACAAACAAAAATATGAAAAATCTACCACTAGACAAAAAATTATATACTTTTTATCTTTAATTTGGTGTATTGCTTTTACGATTCTGTGGACTAATAGCTGAGAAAATCCCTCAGAATTTTTACGTGTTTTGCGAGTAGAACGTACGGATTTCCCTTAAGTCAAAAAAAGTTAATATTGTTGGATACAAGAAAAATTTCGATATCCTTTTAAGCTGTAAATGTTAACTCTTTCTATAAATTGTTCACATAAATTTACATAATAAATATTGTAAATGAATTTTTATTAATGAATAAAGAAAGTTAATTATTTTATTGTGGATAATGGGACAAATCTTAAGGCCCAAGAAGACAACAAACAAATAAAAACAAAATACGGCTTGAGAAAAAATATCAAATATTGATATTTTTGGTGGAATTTTGTAAACGTATAGAGGAATGTGTTTTCTAGATCAATTTTATCCTGTGTTTTTCGTAAGACAACGCCAAAATCCGTTTTGGCGTTTTTTTCTGATTACATTAGATTTTTACAAACTAAAAAATCTGATGTGGCCAGGCACATGACTTTATCATACTGTATATAAAATTAATAGTTTAGCTGCATGAGACTCTATTTGATCGAGATCGGCCATGCCTGCATTAAAATAAAACTACTAGAACTAGACAGATATGTCTAATAAAGCTGCGTTCGGATATTGTACTCCGTTGACACCGGGTACACCGTCCAAATGACACTTACGTGTTATTTGGTGTAAAAAGTGTAATGCAATATGCGAACGCAGCTTATATTGATAGATGTTATTGTCAAAACATTAGCGTTTGACACCAAGACTACCTACTGTCATTAGAATAAAAAAATCTGACAAATCCTGGCTACTAGTTTTCATGCAGTACGACCGATCTCGTAGAAATAGAATTTGCTCATGCAGCTAAACTATTGATTGTACCAAAAAATGTCATGGTGATAAATTATTCAGAATTTTCAGAAACACCGCCTATAACTAGTGACTACGGATTGATGTTGGTGGGGGATGGGCTGACTACCCCCAGCAAAAAAAAAACATCGGAACGAATTATTTCGTTTCGGAGTTGCGATGTTTTCAAAACGGAGCCTTAATCATAAGAATCAATAGAAAATGCATCAATCCATGTAACAAAATAAAGCGACCAGATTTCATACAAAACAACATTATTATTTATAATTACATAATGGGATTTTTTTAAAGAAACATGTGCTTTTCAGTATATTCTTTTGGATTAAAATACATTTCTTTGGCTCAAAAAAATATTTGATGAATATCTAGTTTATTTGCTTCTAGAGATTAATTTTTTAGAATATTGATTTAAGTGAAATAAATATGTGTGTAAACAAACAAAAATTACTTTTCTTTACAGTAGTATTTGTATTTTGACTTAAAAGTACGTTTACTTCCGTGAAATAAATCCATGTTTGATTAAAATAAATGTATTGTTAGTAATACTGTTAAAATGTAAAAGAAAACACCAAACATCTACCAAACATATACTATACATTGTGAATTTGAAACAGAAATGAGTTGCACGATAAAAAAGGTTATCAAAAATTTCTAGTACTATTTTATACTACCAAGATAAGTCATTAGTGATCATAACCAAAAAATGGGATAATAAAATCAAGTATCACGTATTTCTTAATTTTTAGTTCTACATGAAGACAACAATTAAGCCTAATATCATAAAAATTCAAGTTCGTGAGCTAAACTCATTAAGTGGAATTATTAATAGGTTCACCAAACACATTAATTTAATATTTATTATTATTAATGTATTATTTATTATTAATATAATTTAATATTAATAAATAATAAGCTACTTATTTACTTATACCAAACCAGAAGTTACATTGTTCAAATATTGACCAACCATAAACAAACACCGATTGTGAATCCATTTTGTAAATTCAACAATTTATTGCATTCGGAAAATACAATAATCAATACATACTTAAGTTTATCAACAATAATTATTGTGAAAATGCACGATTCTGTAAGACCCATACACACAGTTATAGATCGCTTCAAAAGAAGCAAAAGCATGTGCATTTCGCTATTTTTGGAATAACGGTAAATCTAAAATTCACTGAATAAAACGATCTATACATGAAAACTACAATGATCGGCACATTCGTGATGTGCAGATTGAAATACTTCTCAGATTCGAATTGTTCAACCAAGAAATTTAATACCCTTGGGTTCTTCAACTTGACAATAGGTAGGTATAGAATGTCTGTCCATCCTGTATCTTGTACGAACCACGCACCACAAGAACTGACGGAATAGGTATATAATTCCGTCTAATACCAGCGTTAAGACATCTTCCTGTGTTTATTGTGTTTATTTACTCTCCCAAATATTTATTTATAACCGGCGCCAATGTCCACCATGGGACAGATATTGTAGTTCTATCTTAATCTATGAGTATTGTCACGAAAATGTTGACATTCACTAATGTAAGTCAATACGGAGATTCCCAAAAAAAATATTTGTTTAGTGATTGCATTGTACTTTTTTAGTTTGTATTTCAACTTCTTCAAACATTTTATTTGGCTTATTAAACCAAACAGTAATATCTTTACCTTTACTAATTTATAGTACAATAAATGACTGATTTTGCTTCATTTTTCATTAATCTGCAACGAATCCAACGATTGTTTATCATGTACCAATAACAAATGGTAGATAATACCTACTTATGTATATTATTTCGGTTTGTATTTGTATAAATTATCTAATACAATAACGATATTTTATTTTGAACTGTTCGAATTCCATAGCCTATATTATATAGAACACAGAAAGTACTGAGTGGCTACCCAAATCAATTGCGTCCATATATTTGTTTCTACGGGATTGTCATGGTTACATGATGACGTCAGACGGGTTGTCTCACGCATATGACAAATTTTGGTATCGATTAGAGTCCGAGCTAGTAGTAACAGTTTGGAAGGTGTAAACTTCAGTTAAAGGATATACATAATTTAGTTACAAATTGATTTAGGTAAAAAAGAATGTTAGTAAAAAAAATCTAACCGTACAAAGGCGGCAGTATTAGTTGGAATTTATGGAGTTCAATTATGGAGAGAGAAAATGTTGAAACAGAAATGGAAAAAGTGTTCATTGAGCCTGAAGGATTCTGTAGAATTTTATTAACAGCACATTAATAAATGAGATAAAGGCGTCAGCATTAGTTGAAAAATGCTAAATTATTTAGAGAAAAATGTTGTTCAAATTCAAAAATAGTGTGATAAAAACTGAGCTTTGAATTAAGTTTTGTCGAGCATACAGGGTCACGACCGTGGCTAGCGTACGAAAGGATGTGTGAAATTTTTCCAGATATTGTAACATATTATACAAATAACTGATACTATTTCTTCTAAGGGCAACACAAACTTTTTAAATTAAAACTGCACGCTGTAATACTAAAAATAAAATCATGAAAAAAAGAATCAGGATGACATTCTGAGCACAAAAACATATCGATCGTCAATTTTTATCACCAAGGCAACAAAAACATAACATTTTTGCTTGTTAGTTATAGGTGGCTATCAATTGGTTAAAATAGTCGAAAATTGTCAATTATCACTAATAGACCAGGCAGTAGAGATTTTTGCGTGTCAAAAATACTAGCAGGAAGCCAGCGATCCCAGGTCACGTGGAACAGTCCGTAGATGTATTGTGATGTGTTTCCTACTCGCAAATATCATTTCTTAATTTGTTATAAACAAAGAACCTAAAAAATTCGGTTTCTTTTTTCGTTTTTCCCTTGTAAAAACTGAACCGATGGAGCAATGTTGATGCTTTCAACAGACGAATTGTAGAGAATGCAATGACGAAAAAAATGAACCCTGCGCGGACTCGATCGCATTAAAATTAACGGAGGAAATTCGGAAAAACCGGAAAAATCTGCGCCTTTTCAAAAATTCATAACTCCGCCATTTTCAAAGTTGTAGCGGATGCTTTTTGCGTGAAAGTAGTGATTGATGGGTACTTTGAGTGTGGATAACCCAGGCGTTGTCAGATGATTAGTTTTTGCACAATTGCGATTTGAATATTTTTATGCAATATGTTTCGGCGAGCCTGGATGAATCGGAGGTGGTCCGATTTTAATTTTTTTTACGTATTTCGTAAGTTGAAGTATTCTGCTACAAAACGTGTATTCTGATTTTGAGTTAAAATGTTGCGAAATAGGTGAAAAATGCTTGCAAATATAACCGAAAACTGCCGCGCGCTCAAAACCTGTCGAGTAGGGGGGGTAGGCGGCGGTCGACGCGGGGAAGCGCGTATCTATAGTAGTACAAGCGCGCTGCGACCGCGTTAGAGCGCGCGGCAGTTTTTGGTCATGTTTGCAAGCATTTTTCACCCATTTCGCAACATTTTAACGCAAAATCAAAATAGACGTTTTGTAGCACACTACTTCTAGTTTCGAAAAACCCTGCTTTCAAGTGGCGTTTACATCGGAAATGTAGTTATAATTATCAATCGGCTATTACATATGCATGTTTAAGTTTGTGCATTAAAAATATACGTTAGAGCAAACTTTGCACTGCTAATAAAAATACCTGACTCAATTCTGTGAAATGTACGTGACGAATTCTGGGTATATCGGTGTTTTCTAGTTGATCGCAAGAAGACTACGACTGAATTGAGCCGGATATTTTGTGTATTATCGGCTAAGGTTCCAAGCTCACTTTAACTTGTAATTTGAATAGAAATACCTAATCAAAAAAAAATAATTTTTTGTTGCCTTGGTGATAAAAATTGACGATAGATATGTTTTTGTGTTCAGAATGTCATTCTGATTGAAAATAACACACAAATAAAATAGGATGCCATTTAAAATTTCAATGATGACGTCATTTTCGGAAAAACCGGAAGTGATGTTAACCTCAGGCGTATCCTAACAAATTTGGTATCTTTTTACTATTAGCACTTTCCGAGATGTTATTCGCCTACACACAGAATAGTGATTATTTGGAACGAGAAAACATAATTTCTTGAATTTATTTACTAGATTCAAATGCATATTTACTTGGATGTAGATATAGATATAGATCAATCTCAATAAAATAATTTCTCAGGTAAATGCTGTCAACAAATAAATTCTTTCTTTATAAGACCCAATACTGTATTGAAAGAAGTAATTAAATTTTTTGTCCCAAAAATGTCAATTGCTCCAACGAAGTAATAGTAAATCCATCCAAGTGCGTAGTTACTTGATCCAAGAAAATATAAGATAATTAATATAAGTAAGTATTGTTTACTGAATAAAAACCCACCAATTATTTAACTGAAGTGATTCTCACTTCTTTCAAGTAATCCATTTCTCTGGAATAAATATGCGCATCGTGATTTTGTCAAGGCTCGCACGCCCGCGCGTAGGGCTGGCGCCGTAAAGGAGCGAAACCTAGTACGAAAACAACAGCGAAGTACCCGTAGGGGATGTGCTTTGTGATTAGTGTACAATAAACGTTTCAACACGGAATAATTTGATGTAAGGCACGCAACAGGTTAGAACGAGTAATAAATATAACATACCTATCTTGTTAATTAGCAATAGAAAACGTATTTGTGCCAAATCTTTCAAATTCTTACATTAAGCAGCTAAAAATATTTACCGGGAATAAAAATATACACTTCATTGAAGACTGTTTACTTCCTTCACCAGAGTAACAACTTTCTTATATCTAGTAATTATTCCAAGAAATAAAATTTCTTGGTTTCCTCAAGTCAATAATCTCTCGCGTATATACGAATCTACCAACTACTTCATCCAAGTAATTCTCTCTTCGTTCGAGAGATCACTTTTCTGTGTGTAGCGTCATAAATAAAAAAAGTCACCCGGTACAGGATTTTAGCATAATGTAGTTCTGAAAATCCAAAATTTCAAGTTTTAGTTCATCTGATTCTGATCCTTTCTGATTCTATTGCGTTTTTCTTGTCGTCTTAAAGAAACGCTGTAAATGTTTCAAAAACATTTGTGAACAATCTTTTAGCATTTCAGATGAAAGTACAAAGTTGAACGTTTCCTATGAGGATATTGTTATGTGATCGAGGACTTAAAAAGCAATCCAAGCACAATTTTGGCAAACTTCTCTTATCGAATAGGTTTTTCTGCCCAAATTTGCCTTTTAATTGCCGGGACAAATAATAAGGTAAATAACAGATGATGCTCATACGAGTAATTTCAGAACAGACATTAGACTGCCAAGGCAGAAAAAGTCCAGGCGTTCCAAATTGCGTGAATTCTCAAAGGTCCAAGACAGACCGGATGATAGATCATCATTCTTGTGTTTACCATATGCCCTGTTGGCAATAAAAAATAACCGAGCGCGCACTCCTGGAAACAAACCAGTTTTCTAAATTCTCGACAATTACGAATCGTTACAGCTGACCATAAAGACTTTAACTGTTGAAAGTGGACGACGCACGGAGCGATTATGATGCGATGTGTAACACCCATCGGCCTTTATGATAATGGTTCCTCTAACGTCAACTGATGCTCGCGTTCCTCGCCTTTGTAGTGTTAATTACGCTACAACCATTAATGAGCTCTTATATATATCGTCCTGCTTTTTTCAGATTTACGTCTACCAGGAAAAACAAATAAATATCGCCGGAGATAATTGTGAAACGATTTCTTTCTTTCTGGAAGCGGTAACTTTTGCGCGGAACGGTGTTTAGACGAATATGAGCTCGAAGAATTTGAATGCAGCTACAATACGCGACCTTAGAAGCATAAGGTTAAAGTGACCAGAATTTGACGTAGAAAAGCGGGACAGTAGCGGCGAGGGGGTAGTGATTAAAACAAAATATTAGTGTCCTCGTAAAATCGAAAATCGAAAAATTCTAGGGATTTGCTAACAGAAGAATTGTTATTAAAATATATCTTATAGTTTGGACGGGTCTAGTTTTGTTTCTTTTAAGAGACATTATCACATATTTCTTTAAATTTTTGTGCTTGTGATCAAGACATATTTGTTTAAACGACGATTATTTGCATTATTAGTGGTTAATTGTTTTGCTATATCTATTTAAAATAAATAAGCATAGTTTGGTACAAGAAAAAGCTTATTTCGTTTCTCAAGTGTTCTATTTTTATTTTTTCTTTCATTTAACATCATCAACTAATAAATATAGTAAGAATACTAAGAAAGATGGACTATATCTTATGGTTAATAAAACAAATCTTAATGTCCAAGAAGATAACAAACAAATGTATCTAACGCCCATTTTTGTAAACTTATGAAAGTTTAACATGAGTTAAGTAACTTTTGTAATGTTTGACCGGTTTTCATAATTTTGTCGATGCAATTTAATGAAATTCCTCAACCAACCTGTTTTTCGTAAAAAAAAATGCATTCATATTTTTTTGTACAAAATACAATTACGATTTTTTTATAAACGTACAAGAAGATTAAATATCCAACATTAGACCAGCAGAAACTTGCATATTCTTCAAGGATTCTATAATATTTTGTATATGATTGTTTTGCGACCAAGGGTGGATATACAGTGTGTATCAGCCAAATGGAATAAATTCGATAATAAATAAAACACTCGGACACGTCGATTTGTATTTGTAGTTGCGCACTTTTTTCAGTAAAAACTTTTTATACAGGGTGTCTCGTCTAACAGTGGTCAATACTAACTTTCTTATTTTAAATGGAACACCCTGTATTTTATTCAATTTTTGGATTCCTCTGTAAATTCTAGACATATTTTATGTACAATGTCCTATACCTATCTTCAACTGTTCCAGATTTATTTCCAAAATTAAACATAAAAAAGTAAAATTATTTGATTAAAGAAATTCGATAGAAAAAAAACTAATAAATAATACTGATTATTTCTTGATAACATAAAACACACAAAAAAGTGAATGCTAATGTAGGAAATGTTCAAAATGCTCGCCGCGAACTTCTTGGCAACATCCTAGCCTTAAATAAAAAATTCTTCGGACGTTAATCAACATCTCAGGCGTAACCGATCTAATCGCAAGCGCTATTTGTCTTCTTAAGTCAGCTAAGTCGAGGGGTTTAGTTTTGTATACAGTACTTTTGACATATCCCCATAAGAAGTAATCTAATGGCGTCAGATCAGGGGATCGTGCTGGCCATTCAGTCGATCCTCGCCTGCCTATCCACCGATTGGTAAACATTCGGTTGAGGTACTGCCGGACATTGATTCGGTAATGGGGCGGTGCTCCATCTTGCTGAAACCATATCATATTCAATGGAACTTGTGGGTTTGCTGGATCAGGATATAAGTTTGTCAAAGTTGGCAAGACATTATTTTGGAGCAGTGCTAAATAATTATTGCCACCCAAATTGCCATCAATAAAAAAGGGACCTACGATATTATCTCCAACAATTCCTGCCCAAACATTAACCTTTTCAGGGTATTGCGTATGTTCTTCTCTCATCCAGTGTGGATTTTCCCTAGACCAATAGCGGCAATTTTGACGATTAGCATGACCGTGAAGCGTAAAGGTGCACTCATCAGAAAACAAAACATGCTCTAATTGGATGACATTGTTATCTAACATTGCCATCATTTCTTCGCAAAAATACGTTCTCCTATCAAAGTCATCTTCCACGAGCTCGTGAGTTGGTATCATTTTATAGGGTTGCATTTTATTTTCTTTTAATGTTCTAAAAATCGTTGAATGACTAACATCGAACGTTGTGGCTGCTTGTCGAGTAGAAGTATGTGGGTTTTTCTCAAACTCAAGCATAATATCCAATTTGGTATCGTTACTTGTTGCATTGCCAGCTGATTTTATTATCTGCCTTACATGTCCAAGTTCGCGAAACTGCTTCTCTATTTTACTAATTGTCCCTTGGGATATAGGCCTCAAATTTGGAAATTTTTCTTGAAATAACCTAGCAACTTCCATTTGTGTCCGTGTATTATCTCCATAACCAATCATTTGTAGAATGGTTATTTTGTGCATTTCTGTTAAATGAACCATTTTTATGATGTACAGTTAATGAAATTCAAAAGACTATAAGCATAACTATAACACTGACAGCTCCTGTCATGCAGTTAGAGAACACTTTATTAAGGCTAGGGCAGCTTGGTTTTTATTTCATCAGTAAATAAAAAGAACACTGAAATGGTTTTTACCAATAGTTTTTGCTTACTTTACCGTTATCAATACCTAAATGTTAAATAAGTATTGAGTGTGTTGTATCGAATTTCTGTAATCAACTAACTTTATTTTTTAATGTTAATTTTTGAAATAAATCTGAAAACACTTAATTTCTCCGAAACAATTGAAGATAGGTATAGGACATTGTACATAAAATGTCTAGAATTTACTGAGGAATCCAAAAATTGAATAATATACAGGGTGTTCCATTTAAAATAAGAAAGTTAGTATTGGCCATTGTTACACGAGACACCTTGTATAAACAGTTTTTACTGAAAAAAATGCGCAACCACAAATACAAATCGACGTGTCCGAGCGTTTCTTCAAACACGCCCCCATTTATTTATTATCGAATTTATTCCATTTGGCTGATACACACTGTAGATTGCATTGATAGCAATGCAAGGTTAAATCTTGTAGTTAACAAACTGGTAGTTTACGTTAACTCCTAGTTACGAAAATGGCAAAGGATACTAATTCCAATAAAACTTTGAAGTAAAAATTGTACCTACGGTTTATCAGTGCAATTTTGATTGCAAAAGACAGTAAAATGAGAATTTCATATTTTTCTTCTGACCACAAAATATTTTAAATGCATAGACGAACGATTTGAAAAAGATAGTTTGAACCAAATAACAACATGTTTAATTTATTTTATGTCCTATATGATCATAAAGCGACACTTTACATCTTAGATACCGGGACAAAATCAGCTTCTTTTTGCGCCCTTGGGCAATACAGATTCTTATTGCGCCCTAGGGCATAAATGATTGCCATGGTTATGTCAAATATATCAAATATTTGTCATTCAAATTGTAAGTTTTAAATCGTCAATATCAATTATTGACCATTAACGTTATAAGTTTGACAGTTAATTGTCTGTATTCTCACTCAACTCCGAATTGTTTGTATTGTTATCCAGCTCCGTAGATACGCATGTCACTTGATAACGTCAAAATATTTATTATTATTATTCAAACGGAGGAACAAAACCATTGTAGGACATAAAATGTTGTATGTACCACGGGCATTACTTGATGTTTATACCCTCGGGCGACTTAAAAAGCTGTCGGTTACCCTCGGGGCATACACATCCGTTTAATGCCCTTGGTACATAAATAACTATAAAGCAACAAATGAATATTCTTAAGAAATACAAAATAACAAATAAATAGGTTAACAATTAAAAATGAAAATTCGTGGCATGTAAAATTTATTATCTTAATAAATAAAAGGGTATTTATTCTATACGTCATCGTCAACATCTATGTCCTCTGAATATGTACTTATTAAATTTGTGATACAGTGTTCATATTTCTTGGAGATGTTGGAGATAAACTTTTAATAAACTGCAATTTCCTCTTTCTTTTTCTAACATTGTCGCTTTCATAATTTTGATTCCTAGTTAACGTTGACCTAAGATTCCGATTCCAAATCATCAAAAAATTACCATTATAGCGATATATGTATGTCCTTTGCTATATACATTTTTAACAAGAAAAAACGTAACGGGTCATTATTTATTTAGTCCTCAAAGTTTAGAGGAATGAAACCAAATAAAAGTTAAAAGTTTTAGGAAAAGATTTTAATAGAAAACTTAATGAATATTTTTTGAATATACATATGCATTTGTAAGAAGCAGATAAAATTCCATTTTTTTTTAAAATATAGCACCCTGCATATATTCCTTTTTTTTATACTCTTTTAAATTACAAATAGAACTGTGTGTTTCCTAAAACTTTTATTGGAATTTCTTTCTTGTAAACCTTTTAGAAAGAAATATATTGACTGGTTACGTTTTTTTTTTATACACACTTTGTAATAATAATGATTTTGAAAGATTCACAGCATATTGCAGATCGGAATTTTTATTTTCAGAGTGTTTTGGAGCATTCATCTTTACAGAATAGAATTCCATAACAATAGAAAAAGTGTCGACTGAAAATAGTTGTAAGGTCCAACAAAATTCTTATGAAAGATTTATTAATTTTATTATAAATTAATTATAAAATATCATATAATTCAACTCCATGCAAAAAGAATTAAAAATTGCTTATGTTTCTTTATAATTTGTAAATATTTTTGTCTAAGATTACTAGTCTCATTTTGGATCTGGTTTGAAAACCAAATGGTTTTCTAGTTTAATCAAATTTGCTCGACTGTAAAATTGCCTAAAAAGTACTTGGAATCTAATGGTTCTCGGGTTGCGAAAAGTTTGCGTGGTCAAATATAGATGGAACCATTACACGAAAACACTAAAAACAGTCGATGAAAATTTTGAGTCACTACATAAATGTTTTGAACGAAATTCAGATTTCAGTTGATCTGTTTTTGGCCAAATACATTCTGAGAAAACTGTTTCGACAATAATATTTTTGGGGGAAGCAGTACACTGCAAGGAGATGAAATATTTACTTGTTACGTTTACTATCAAAATATTTTAAAAGATCACCTCGATTTTGGCGAACTATTACTTTGAAAAAGAAAAAATTAACCTCAGTATGAGTTATGCATACACTTTTGGTTTGGCATTGCAGACGACGTGCAAAAAAACTCTCATATCTTACTCATCTTCTATTCGGTGAGAAATTTTCTTATCAAATAATAATTATCTTCTATTTTTAAACTATAACTAACAGTAGCCCTGGACATTTCTGGATTTGCTTAAAAAGGTGTCCTTAACATAAATGGGATTTTGGTAACCCTTTATGAGATATGAGATTCTATTAAATTATATCTATTAGCAATATTTTAAATTCTTTTTGTGCAATAATAAATATTGTTTGTAATAATATCGTTGTATGAAACCTATGCTTTTTTAAATTAGCAAACTACAGCCAAATCAAACATCTATACAAAAATATGTATGGTATAGCTAAGAACTAACACGCTCTATTTCAACTACTAAATTTTCGTGTCATCACACTTCTCAATATTAACGTTTAAAACAAAATTAACAGCCCCGTATATATCTACAGACGTAAGTAAACATTAGCTACAAATAATAATATAAATAACTTACGAGAAGAACAATTTGGTTGATACGATATTCAAAAATTTTCCGATGCCGCTCTTGGGTCCTTATTGTCACCATTGTGTTTAGATTTCATCCTTCAAGATTTTTTTATTATTTCCAGTGTACATTTTGAACGATTTTAACCGCGGCACGAAATGCCATCGGTAAAGCTTTCACAATTTGACAACGTCATACGTAAATTTGACGCTGACGTCATGCGTCATCGCATTTTAGAATGTAGACCATAGTGAACGATCAGATCATACTTTGATGACAGAATCTATAGCCCAGGGATATAAGGTTTCAACAATGAAAGAATTAAAGTAAATCACAGTTAAATTAAATGATCATTGTTAAAGAATTAAACTAATATCCAATAAACGAGAAAACCTTTAAAACTTTGTACCACAACTACTAGAATTTAACCAGTTGTCGTATTAATGAACCCCTTCAATTGAAACTTGTGGTTATACTTATCCGAATAACCTAACCTCACAATTCAGGAATTAACTCACACGAAGTCTCAGAAGACCAAGAATAACAACAAACATAATTTATTTTACGCGATTTTACTGAGCAGCTATCTTCTGTGGACCTTCGCACAAATTTAATTTTTGCGTAAATTGTTTCCACAATTCTTCGACGTTAAGGGCTTCCGTAAACGGAGTTGAGTGCATTGCAAAAGAACTTTATTTTTGTGAATAAAATTAACCGTGACGGCATAAATATGAATTTTGTGTAGTTGTACTCTCGCAGATACTCCTTCATTATTAATTTGCTAATCTTTAACTTCTGTGTACACAGCACATCGAAGGGAACAGATCAGCTGATTGGAAGTTATGTACTGAATGCGCATGACCATCAACAATCAACCACTGTTGTTAACCGCATGATTCTTAACAAGTGGTTAATTTTTCATATAGAGAATGCGAAATCTTATTAAAGTCGTTAACAAGATGGTTAACGAAAGTTGTTAACGTAGTTTACGCCTTGTATAAAAATCATCAAGAACAATATTTGCACAACAAAGATTCTTAATCAACATAGGTTATGTAAGCATCTTAAGACACGAAACAATTATTATACATATACCTATTCGCCCTAAGCATTTAAACAAATATTATGCTTAAATAAAGACCCAAATTTGCATAATTACACCTATAATACTTCTTTGATTATAATATAATCCTCAAAATCATTAAATTTAACTTCTTTAAGTCGGGACCTGCAGATTATGGAAATGGTATAGTGACATGCACAAGAAATTTGTAGGTGATTAGCGCATCGCTTGTGCGATTTCTCAGAAAAAAAACACATCGCAATAATGCATACGTGTAATGGCATCCTTGTAACGTTTTTCTACAGAGTTGATAACAAGAAAATGCAGAGGCAATTGTTTTGCGGTGCCATCACGCCTATGTAATAGTCACACGGTTAATTGGAAAAACATCAAAGACAAAAGACAAAACTGTAATATTATTGACATCGTTCTATAATGACATTCTACAAGATAATTTTCTTTTTGTTTAATAATAATTGCTAATAATAGGCGAGTTGATACTATAAAAAGTATGGAATATGTTATTAGATATGCATATATTTAATATGTGTATAATTTACTTTTGATTGCGTGTTTAAAAATATTAAAATTAATTAGTAACAGCGCTCGTTATAACCTAGATGTAAGTGTGTTTCGCACTCAATTATATATGCAGATTTGGCGATTGTACTTCGTTTATTATACGATTAATATTAGGAGTATATTTATAATTAATAACTGTGGTACCAGGAAGAACAAATTTCAGAAAAGAACTTGTCAAAATACAATTGTTAGAGTTAAATGTAATATTGAGAAAATATAATTAATACTTTGCTTATGTATGAGTAAAACTAAGAGGAAACGGAAGTGAATTATTTTTTATATTTAATAAGTATTGATACAAATTTATCATACCGATACTTGAAAAAAAAATCTGATGTGGCCAGGCACATGACTTTATCATATTATATATAAAATTAATAGTTTACCTGCATGAGTTTAGCTGCATACATTTTAATGCATGTCTGCATTAAAATAAAACTAGTAGAACTAGACAGATATGTCTATTAAAGCTGCGTTCGGATATTGTACTCCGTTGACACCGGGTACACCGTCCAAATGACACTTGCGTGTTATTGGGTGTAAAAAGTGTAACGGTGTACAGTATCCGAACGCAGCTTATATTGACAGTAGGTATTGTCTACACATTAGCGTTTGACACTACCTACTGTCATTAGAATCAAAATATTTGACATATCCCGGCTACTAGTTTTTATGCAGTACGACCGATGTCGATGAAATAGAATTTGCTCATGCAGCTAAACTATTGATTGTGCCAAAAATTTTCATAGTCATAAATTATTCAGAATTTCCTCTACTTTAATTAATTATTTAACTATTTCGACGAAATTCCAGAAATGGCGACTTATTTGCAAAATCTTTCAAAAATGCTAAGACTAAACCTCCAGTTCCTTCGGACCCTTTTCAATAGAAAGCTTTTCAGCTCTAAAAGACATATTTCCGCTAAATCTCAAAATTTTTTTTTTGGCACGATTACAATACTTTACATACTACGTATGATAAAGTAAAAAGAATACTTGATAGAAATGAGTGAACATTGAAAAATTGGCAAACTTTATGTCGAAATTTATAAATCAAGTGTTCCTGTAGTTCGGAAATTCCAAGAAATTCCCTTGTTAGGAAAAAAACACTGCTCAAAAAAATTATGGGAACATTTTTTTTAAAACCTGTAACGTATTAAATAATAGTTCTAGGCAAATCAAATTTGGTATATTTCAACGGCATATATTTAACTAAAGAAAATTACAATGTTAGAACTCTTAGTTGCTTCTGAGTTGACACTTAAAAATGTAAATTAATAACGCAAAACAAAATGGAAATGACTGTCATAGGATCGATGACAGTCGGGGTTTCTGTGGATTGGTGAAGTTTAATACAGTGTATGCCCTCCACGAGCACGAATCACTACCTCACACCAGCGTGGCATGCTGCGCACTAGTCTGCGAAGAGATTCTTGGGGTATGCTTTCCCATTCCTAAATCAGGGCTTGTGTCAGTTCCTGTATGGTTAGTGATGGATTAGAGCGCTTGCGAACACGTCGGTCAAGGTGATCCCACACGTGTTCAATAGGATTCAGGTCAGGACTTAACGTCGGCCATTCCATGACCTGAATTCCACGTTCTTGTAAAAAGTTTCTGGTGATGCCGGCGGTGTGTGGCTTTGCATTGTCCTGCATTAGGATGACATTTTGACCGACGCCATATGCAGCAGGCACCACATGGTCCTCCAAGATGTTTTCGATGTAAATCATGGCATTTAGTCTACCAGGAACCACAACAAGATCAGTTCTGTTGTCTATACTGATTCCAGCCCAAACCATCACAGATCCACGACCAAATCTATCCACTTCCTGTATAGTAGCGGCCGCGTAACGTTCACCGGGAAGTCTATATACACGTACTCGACCGTCGCAACGAGTTAAACGAAATCTGAACTCGTCTGTAAACAGTACAGGCGTTCAGTGACGAAGTTGCCAATCTCTGTGATCTAGAGCAAAACCTCATTCGCGCTGCTTTGTGATGCTGCGTAAGGCGTGGTGCGCGGGCAGGTCTTTTTGGTTTCAAATTCGCTTCTTTTAATCTGTTTCTCACAGATTTTTCTCACAGTTTAATCAGAAATTTCTATTCCATGTGCTCGTCTTAGGTCGTTTAGGAGGTCTCGTGTTGTGGTAGTACGCTGACGTAGAGAGGAAAATTGACAACTGAATCATTTGTCATCTTTAGTAGGCTTTCATACGTGAATTAAAAGCATACTTCACATTTTTTTCCATTTAATAAGATCGATTAGATTTGAAAATTCATTTCTACGCACCCACCTGTTAATTTAGTTTTTGACATAATAATAACTGATCTGCCAAAAAACGAAACCAATCGCATTTTTACGAGAAAAAAATGGAATCATGTAGCAAAAAAAGAACCTTTGGAGAACGTTCACTTTCTTCGAACGACTGCATCAACAAACTACCGATAATAAATCAAAATCTATATTTTTCAAAAGATTTACGATCTGTTTTGTTCGTCTTGTCCAAACACCGTAAAAAGGAAAAGTTTTATGGCATATAAATAAACTAAATACTGCTAAGCAGACCACTTTCCAGTAACTTGACTCCCACAATACAATTATGGTCACAACGGATAGCCCTAGCCCCTAGTAGCATGTCAGAAGTTCCAAAGCATCACCAAAACAAAGAATAACTTTCAGGTCCTTTCGGGACACGTTCCTACCAGAAGGACCCCTGACCTGGATTCTGACCATGAAAATCCTAACGGTCCATCCCTAACAACTCCTCCAGCATTATCTACCTGTCGTCTGCTGTATTGTGTCACTTTTTATTGGGATGAAAAGATGGATGTCCTTTTGTACCTAAGGATAACCCTTCCTTCCTTTTTTAGTCGACCACTACCGAAAAGTATGTATGAAAAGGAGTACCGTTTCTTTTCATACACGCGTTTGAAAAGGGCCACGTGTGAACATGTGAGATTTACCACTAAAATTCTGGGTTTAATTGCTCGATTTTGCCGTGCGAAGGTTGAGTATACCTGGGCAAAATTAGGCGGAATTTTGAAATCGAATTGTGTTGAATCGAGCACCTTGATAATCGCTTGGAATGCCATTCATCATCTTTCGAATTGATGGCATCTGCGGTAGGGTTGGAATCTGAAGACCGCCAGGTGCTGTTGGAGTACCAAAGCTTTATAATAAGTTAGAATACCACGACATACACTTACTAGCCATCCTTAACTACCCTATGTCTAGAGTTATCAGATTTTTCTTACCAAAATATATGAGACTACTAGTAAAAATATATGAGATTATAATATATGAGTTTGAAATATCTGTGAACAAACTTTCAGGATTTCAGATAAAACTACAAAGTTCAAGGTTTACTTACTACTTTTATGTAAGACTATAAAATGTTTCCGATACCATTAAAAGAATTTAAAGCAATCCAAAATCACTAAAAAATACGGGGTTGCCATTTAAAAAATGTCTATGATGTCATAAGCCAGAAACAGCTGAAGGTCGAAAATTGAATTTTACATAAAAATGTATGTTTTGATATTTAAAAATTAACGTGTTTGAGAATTTTGCAAAATAAAAAACCCTCCCACAGATTTTGCATGTTTCCATAATTTATGTGGTACTAATGACTAAGTCAACTTTTTTAAACAAATATTTCCTTCTAAAGATATCTGGCTATTCAGTTAAAAAAAAATGATAATAGTTATGTAATTTATATTATATTTTATAAGTTTAACAATTGCCCCTAATTACGACACTAAGCGTATATTTTGATCCGAAATCCGACACCTCAGTGAACCTAATTCAGACAGTGATCCTAAATCAGACACGTGTGGTACATTATTCCGACAAATATAAATATTCAAGAAAATATTAGGTGATTTAAATATTGTTAAATAAGATTTATTATTAAGAAATATTATGTTTTGCCATTCTTAATGAAACACTTTTTATTCTGTTCCTTTTTCGCTTCCTTTCTTATTTCTCTAGAATGATTTTCTTTTGCGCTTCCTTCTTTTTGATTAACAAATCTTCTCTGTAAGCATGAGAGATAGTGTTACAGAAGAACAGTTACTTTTTACTTTATTTGGGTGTTTCAGTCCAGAATAATAATTTTTTAAAGGGAGATAGCTTCAATTCAACTGGTATCTCCAAAGGTGGTGTATTAATGCCAAAATCGCTACACTCTGCTGCTAGTGTTGCATCATTCTGCCTTATTTCATCATCTCGTATGATGCTTGTCGATATTTATGACGGAATTAGGGACTATTGATGATTGTAATTCCGACACCCTGTAATAATTAGGGATTATTGATCTCCGAATTCCGACACTTGTGTCGGAATTTGGACAAAATGCGTACAATTAATTGTAATATAGCAAACGATGTAAAATATGTTATTTTCTTGTGTAAACACAGCAATAGAGCCCTTAGTATTACTTGTAACAATGTACACAATTCCGACACATGTCTGATTTACGGATCATTATCAACAAAGCTGATGTCCTAAAATAAAGTTCAATGTTGTAGATTTCTTATTTTATCCAACTAAACAGAAATATGTCGGAATTTAGGACAGTGTCTGAATTTGGGACGTTTACCATAATATTTAACAATAAGGACACGTTGTTGTCTCGTGAAGCGCTCCATGTTTACTAACTCTCATCTGTCTCCTATCGACCTGTCTCACTCGTTGAGGTCTCGAATCATAACAGCCAAATTAGCGCGAAATTCAAAACTTGCGCTCTTGTTGAAACACCCTGTATTATAGTTTCTAGCTATTAATTAAGATACATTAAGTTATTTTGGTTTTAATTCATAAGTTTATAATAACACAAAATTATAAAATTTTAGGTTAAAAACAAAAACATTTTGGCTTTGTTTGACTTATTTGATAACGTTGTTTTTATCTTTATGTTGTTTATAAACTTGGTATTAATATCATTTACTTCCGGATTAAACCGGAGCTTGATAATTTTACCATAATGTCTTTGTCGAAACGTTTCAAATTTCTTTATATAGTTTTTATACCGTTTTTTAGATAAAATACTGCTTTCTTCAAGCTAATTCCTTTTTATTATTAACATTTGATATAAACCTTACGTGATAGGACACTTTGGAGTCCCGATTTGTGTTCAGAGAAAAAGAAATCTATCCAGTTATCAATATTTTTCAATTTTTATGCAACCGTCTTTATCTCAAAAATTTTCGTAAAGCTATACAATTTGAATATCACTGCATTCAAAAAATAAACGCTCTACTACATTTTTGAGAGGAATATATTTTGCCCCATTTGAAAAACAAAAGTTGGGATTCTACTTCTACTAGTTTAAACTACATATAAAATAATAGATTAACAAACAGTTTAAATTTCAATACATTAAATTCACTCTTGTCTCGCTTACAGTAGATATTTTAGTCATAAACCGACCCCAATTAGCCAAACAAATTACTTATCGTTAATAAGTCGACCGCAACAAATACACATATTATGATAAACATCAATGTGGTCAAGTTCCTCGTCTATTACCTTCAATAAATTATGATTTCGACCGTCCACTCGCGTTTGGGCAATCTGGCCCAATTTTAAAATCAACAGATTGTCGATATTTTAAATAAATGTTATTACCGGACACACCGAAAATATCTTCTGGTCCAATTCCGTTTAGTCAAAGCGTACAGCGCGGCACAAATGACGCAAACGCCGAGCATATAGGCGAGGAAATATCACCATGCGGGAGCACACCCAACACGTACACATGCATACATATACAAAGTATGCTATATTCGCGGGCCATCGGGGTCAACGAATCCTATAAAAGATCTGTTAAATGTATCAATTTACTAATTAGTATGGTCGTTTGTTTTCTATAGCTCCTTGTGTCTTCTCTTTTTTTTTATTTCGCAACTGTCTACGAGTGTGTAAGTGTGATGTTAGATGTAAATGGACGTACTACATACTATATACATACATTAAGTAGACAAATAAAAATCGACAATTTCGTAGAAATTCCAATTCCATGTCAAATCAACACCGTTTTATTCCTCGCCACCTTTGAATTTGGCGAAATTTTGTACAGATATTGTTGTCTTCACGTAGTTATAGAAAAATACCAACTTTTATGATAATATGTTCTCCCGTTTGGAGTTATGGGTATGCAAAATTATAAAAAGCGTTCGGACATGATATATTTAAACAAAGTTTGATAGTGCGACGGAAACAGGTTTATGTCTTAAAAAATAAACGTCTACAAACATAATATTTTGAAGGAGAAGTCAACTATAACATCAAATTGTATTGAAACTAAACAGTTATTTATAGTCTAATAGTATCACTTATATGATTTAAATTAATAACAGTATTAAAATAAATAATAGTGTATTACGTTCACTTGGTTGGCATACCATTTTCAGTAGATACCTATTATGTTTGTAGACATTTATTTTTTTAAGACGCCCCATTTCCGGCCCACTTTCAAACTTTGGGAATTAGCTATAAACAGTGGAAACTATAATTTGACTTTTTTACTTTATCATACGCAATATGTAAAGTATTGTAATCGTGGCAAAAATTTTTTTGTGATTTTAGCGGAAATGTGGCTTTTTGGGTCCCCTGAACATTTTTGACATTTTTTATTTAAAAAATCTGATGTGGCCAGGCACATGACTTTATCATACGATATATAAAATTAATAGTTTAGCTACATGGGATTCTATTTGATCGAGATCGGCCATGTCTGCATTAAAATAAAACTAGTAGAACTAGACAGATATGTCGATTAAAGCTGCGTTCGGATATTGTACTCCGTTGGCACCGGGTACACCGTCCAAATGACACTTACGTGTTATTGGGTGTAAAAAGTGCGGTGTACAATATCCGAACGCAGCTTATATTGACAGAAGTTATTGCCAAAACATTAGCGTTTGACACTACCTACTGTCATTAGAATAAAAAAATCTGACAAATCCTGGCTACTAGTTTTAATGCAGTACGACCAGGGATGTTAAAATTATTAATTTCAAATATTAAATTACCACGTAATTAAAAATTAAAAATAGTAAATTACGATGGCATAAATTACCGACCGGGTAATTAAAAATTCAAAATGGTAAGTTACGCCTGTTTAAATTACCGGGTAATTAAAAATTCAAAATGTAAATTACGCTGATTTAAATTACAGGATAATTAAAAATTCAAAATGTTAAATTAAACAGATCACTGTAAGTTATGTTATTACTATTCTCAAGTAATGTCGGATGATTTGGAATAGTAAAAATATAACGTTTACGAGCAATGGGACTGTCATTGGATGTGTTAACTTTACCCATAGAGCTTTACCCTTTTCCATTGGCTAAATGACACCTTGAATAACATTGTCACGCACGAGTCCGACCATGCACCACGCGGATTGTTAGGTACTTACCAGGCAAACGCAAACAACAGTGCACTTGTCGACTGCTTATGAGGGGTGGGGCGCATTCATGCGTCTACGATGGAAGGTCTTTGAAACTAATTTATAAATTCCCGTAAATTACCAACGGTAATTAAAATTGTCGGTAAATTACCAACGGTAATTTAAATTGACGGTAAATTACCATCGGTAATTTACGCCGTAAATTACGGTAATTAAAAATCGGTAAATTACCATTAATTACGGTGATTAATTCGGTAATTTACGCGGTAGATTACGCTTTTACATCCCTGAGTACGACCGATCTTGATGAAATAGAATTTGCTCATGCAGCTAAACTATTGATTGTACCAAAAAATTTCATAGTCGTAAATTATTCACAATTTCCTCTTCTTTAATTTATTATTTAACCATTACGACGAAATTCCAGAAATGTCGGCTTATTTGCAAAATCTTTCGTTCCTTTGGACCCTTTTCAACAGAAAGCTTTTCAGCTCTAAGTTTGGTTATGTAACTTCTAAATATGAAGTTTCGCCCCGATACCTTTAGTTTTTTGTCCGGAATCGTCGCCACAAAAAACGGGTACACACGCACACACCCACACATTCACACACACACACAGATATTTGTTGTACCTTGGTCAAAAATGTTCAGGGGACCCAAAAAGACATATTTCCGCTAAAATCTCAAAATTCTTTTTGGCACGATTACAATACACACGTAAACGTGTGGTGTACTATAACATATCATGGGCTACATTTTTTTCTTCGGTGGAAATGTTAATCAATAGAAATATTTGGATATGGTACAAAATTATTTTAATAAACAACGGTCAATGTACTTTCAGCAAGACGGTTGCCCAGCTCACCATTCAAACATGGTGACCAAATGGTTAAATTTACAATTTCCTCAAAAATAGATTGGACAAAATGGCCAGCACGTAGTCGTGATCCGACAATAATGGATTTTTATTTTTGGGGACGACTGAAAGAACTTGCTTAATTGAACCATTACAATGGAAAACTATTAAAACTAAGAATAATGAATGCGATAGAATCTCCACCACTCGAGGAAATTCGAAATTCTTATAAAAAATTTAGATAGTCTACAAATGTGTACCAAATTAGGAGGTGATTTGTTTGAATAGTTTATTTGTTCACTTACACGTGTTTTTACTCTCTATCATTCTCTATTTCAAATTTATTTCTAAATTTTTCTGAACATATCGTACATGCCCAGGGGAGACATAAATCAAACCTATAAATATTATGAACTTAACGAATTATTTCGATATATCTGACGCTGACCATCACTATTTAACATACATTAAGAAAGAACGGATATCATTATTGAAACGTAGTTTTGACGAAGGCCGTGAATTTATAGGGATATTACGAAAAAGCGCATTTATTAGTTTCTTTGTGTTCCAATCTCTCTAATATCACCGGTAAGTACAATAGAAAACTTCGGGCAATAAAAATATCGAAAGCAGTGTTGGGCAGTGTTGTTGCATGTCCGTATTTTTAACCACAAATTAACTGATACTAAAAAATAATCAGTATTACTTATTATTATTGACCAATAATAGATAAAGTGGCGTATTGCACAGGAGTTGATAATGAAAACGCGAATTCTAAGTGAAAACGAATGTTTCGCCGTGAGATTGGATGAGTAACCATTTGGGACGCATGTTAATTCTTGCAATGTTTATTTATAGAAAAAAAAACAGACCTAACACAATAGTAATTAGCACTGACACCATTTCCTATTATACCACATAAGAAGTCCCATTATAACTACGTTTATTGTCTACTTTTTTTGTGATGTTATTAGCGTATCCTTTGACATTTGAACCCCCTTCCTGGTACAGTGTCATCAATTTGCTTTAATTTACTGGCATACGCATTTGTAAAGTAAATATTCTATGTGAAAATGTTATTTCATTCCTTTCTCACTGCCGGTTTTAGGTAGTCCGATACCACAAATCAATCTGACGAGTTAAAAAGAAATATAAGTAAAAGTTTGATAATAGTCCATGATGGTGGAGAGGGTGGTTTCATTCGCGCAATTCCGTACTTTCGGCGCTTGTGACATAAATAACTATTATGTCCTACATTAGTTTTGTTCCTCCGTTTGAATAATATTAATAAATATTTTGACGTATCAAGTGATATGCGTATCTACGGAGTTGAATGACAATACAAACAACTCTGAGTTGAGTGACAATACAGACAATTAATTGTCAAACTTACATCCTTAATCGCCAATAATTGACATTGACGATTTAAAATTTACAATATGAATGACAATTATTTGATATATTTGACATATAACCATGGCAACCCATCTTATAATCATTTAAGACATAAAATATTTAATAGGATTTTTTTTAATTAACGAAAAAGTATTGAAAAATTGTGCCCGTCAGACATTAATCCTTCATTCCTGGAATCTCACTCACTTAATCGCAAAAATAAAAATACCACAGTCCAGCAGACAAAATTTACGATCAAAGGGATTCGGGAACCTATACGAGAAAATGAACTGTTAATTTTGTATAATTTATTGAAGTATTTTTTGCGATTTCACGTCGACCGGTCAGATGACCTTAGAAACATAAGAGGGTATTTGACTATTATTGGAAAACCATCTTATAGGTAAAACTACGAGAGCTGAAGGTGAGTCATCGATTCCAGCTGTTATTTTGCTGATACGTTACAGACCATTCCCGTGCGTTAGAAAGAAACAGAGTGCGTTTTCATGCGTCTGTTCTTACGTTTTTAGGCGATGACTCACCTTCAGCTCTCGTAGTTTTACCTATAGTGTGTTTATTCGTTCACTCTACATTGTAAATGCTTTCTTTTTTGTAATTATTTCCGCAATATTTCATAAAAATCAGCGTTAAAAATTGAATCACAAAAAGTCCCGCCAAAACGATACTTTCTGTTGTGTGACGTCACCCGATAGTAGATGTCAAATCGGCCCATATGGTCTGTCAGCATCGGCATTGTCGCCGTTTGGTAATTGTGTTGTATGATGTGTTGTTTTCAAAATTTCTACATAAAAATGGCTTATAAATGGTGTATAAATCCACAATGCAGAAATACGTCAAAGAAAAGCTCCGGATAAACTATTTGTAGCTGTTCCGCAAGATTTGAAACTGCGAAGAAAGTGGTTGGCTCGTAGAAATCCAAATGAAATAAATAGCGGCCAATACAAGTGTTTTTTGTTGTGAAGATTACTTCGACGTAAGTAAAACTGACTAGAATAAGTTATCTATCGTATTTTCGAACAGGTATTATCTGATCTGACAGCTTAAGGTTAGGGCTATCCTAACCTACAAAGCTATGCTTACATGGCACTTTAGTGCTATTAAATTCAAACGGGAGAAGCATAAGAGCACGTTCGGATAACCCGGTATTGTACGGTGAGAGTGACGCGCTGCATAATAGGCGGACTAAGGTCATACGGCGTTTATCTGCATATAAGAGAGAGACAGCCGATCCAGGTTATCTGAGCATTGCTCTCCCCATACCCTACCCTGACAAATCGAACGCGCTCTAAGCGTACTAACCAATGACGTCACCGGAGACTGAGCCAATTACAGAGCGTTTTCAATCGCAAATAGTTAATCACAAATAATAACAAATAGTTTTCTTAAACTGTAATCTATTAGGATGACTGTAATACAAGCCATATTTTTAATACAGTCAAATACCCTATTGGCCTATTCTATTCAATATTTTCAAATTTTAATTAACAAATATTCGATTTAATGATTTTCTTTTCACAAATTCCTCTTATGTGTGTCATCCATCAAAATTCCTGCAGATTTTAAAGTCACCACAACAAAAAATTAACACATTTTGGCACTATTAGAACAGAGCAGTACACATCCGCGAATATAATATTTTTGCGCAATAAAAGATCGGAATTTCGAGCCGTAAACCAAAATTACCGCACCGATACGAGCGTCGAATATGTACATAACCTAAGACATAAATCGGTTTTTTATAAATTCGCATACTGTTTAACACCAGCAATCCAATTGACCATTGTCCTCAATTCTACTTTAATATACCGATGAAGACAAAAAAACCATTGTAGCGCGTAATTCGCGTTTTTTAGGTGAAAATAGTTCTGTTAACCGTGTTGTTGATAAAAAAAATCAATTTCAACGCAAAGGACGCCGGGTAATTACAATAATTTAAAGTTTCGCAAGCGCATACGTGATGAAAGTATGCAAAAGGGTCTGTTGTTTGTGAAAAAATAAAATCAGCTGTTTATCACCTATTTGATTGTCAATATAATTGAATAATCGACAGAAGCGACCTCTATGTCACAAAGAAAACGAAAGCGAGATTGGTTTTTACTTGATTAATGAGATATTATTACTAATTAGGTACCTATACGTAAACATACATGATTAGTGGAATTTTATTATTGCAGTTGGTTATATGAATAATAATTTAGCTAAAATATAAACTTGGCTAAACACGTCTGAATTACTGTATGAAAGTCGTGAGTTAGTCGTTTACGTTGATTGGACTAATTAAAGGTATAAAATTACAGATTAATTATATAGGTCAGATGTGTATTTAAACAAATCGATAACGTAATATGTCAATAAAATATTGATGTTTTTTAAATTCGATTGAATTTTGTATATTTTTTATACATGCCTGTAAGGCAGTGCCTCAAAAAACTGGGGCAAGCAATAATATTATAGTTAATAGGGTATTTGACAGTATTAAAAATATGGCTTGTATTATAGTCACCCTAATAATAAGATTACAGTTTAAGAAAACTATCACGTATAAAACTATATCACGTCCTATCACGTGATTGAAAACGCTCTGTAATTGGCTCAGTCTCCAGTGACGTCATTCGTTAGTACGATTAATGCTTCACCCGTTTGAATTTAATAGCACTAAAGTGCCATGTAAGCATAACTTGGTAGGTTAGGTTAGCCCTAACCTTAAGCTGTCAGATCAGATAATACCTGGTTCGAAAATACGATAGATAACTTATTCTAGTCAGTTTTACTTATGTCGAAGTAATCTTCACAACAAAAAACACTTGTATTCGCCGCTATTTATTTCGATTGGATTTCTACGAGCCAACCACTTTTTTTCGCAGTTTCAAATCTTTCGGAACAGCTACAAATAGTTTATCCGGAGTTTTTCTTGACGTATTTCTGCATTGTGGATTTATACACCATTTATAACCCATTTGTATGTAGAAATTGTGAAAACAACACATCATACAACACAATTACCAAACGGCGACGATGCCGATGCTGACTGATCATATGGGACGATTTGACATCTACTATCGTGTGACGTCACACAACAGAAAGTATCGTTTTCGCGGGACTTTTTGTGATTCAATTTTTAACGCTGATTTTTATGAAATACTGAGGAAATAATTACGAAAAATAATGCATTTACAATGCAGAGTGAAGGAATAAACACACAAAGATGGTTTTCCAATAATAGTCAAATACCCTATTGTTATATCACTTATATCCGATCAATGCTAATCAAAAAAATAAACGTACCACACATGACTTATTTCAAAGTTTATTTTAAAAAAAGGTGTACTAGGTAAACAGGCATGAAGAAAACCTACTTTCTACACTCCAGTGACAGTAAGCAAATTTATTATGTGTATGATTAGTGATATTAAATGCCTACTATGCGAAACTAGTCTCTTGACACTCTAATAGGAAGCACTTCAGTATATGAAATATTGCTATATTGTTTCACACCGGAAGTGCCTAATCACACGCTTCCTGGATAGAGGAGCATATCTGAAATAGATCACACA
Organism: Aphodius sticticus; assembly: GCA_963966075.1. Classification (NCBI taxonomy): domain Eukaryota; kingdom Metazoa; phylum Arthropoda; class Insecta; order Coleoptera; family Scarabaeidae; genus Aphodius; species Aphodius sticticus. Next base: position 70,245,200 of record OZ014509.1, read on the forward strand.
CTAAACGGCATGGGCGCCGTTATACAGTGTGCTCAACATTAGAGCCAAAGTACATTAATTGCCTTAAGAAATCCTAAGGGGAGGTTTTAATGTAATCGGTTGAAAAACCGGTTATTCCATGATATTCATATTTTGATACCTAAAAGTGTATAAAATAAGACCCAGTGTGAATTCGTATAGAAAAATTATGTTAAAAAGGCGTTTTCACGATCTTTCTTTTATCAAATGATTGATCAACGTCCAACAAATATCATCTATATAGTTTCACGTTCTTGATATTTAAATTTCTGATGATTTTTACATGATACAAGGTAAAAGAAACAAGAGAACTGAAGAAACAAGAAGGCAAGTAAAAATATAACAATTTTCGATAGTTATGATTGATTTGCGTTTCCAATATGATTTATATGAAATAATTGGACCAGGGTATTCCGGTCATGTCAAAATTTAAGCAGATATTCGGTTGAACCTATTGTATAGTTTATGAGGATTCATATAGTTAAGCTCTGAGCTTTTTGATTTAGTTTTTCTATAAGATAATTGCAATTAAAAGTGCATTTCGTTTGAATTCACCGACCACCCTCGGAAATAAACGATGATTACCGATCCCTAGTAGCGGTGGCAACAGCGGACACCTCTCGAACAGCTGATCGGCCAAGTTGACGGTTGGCGACCCTGTTGTTTGACAACGAATAAAGGTAACTTTTTTGAGAGATGATTTGATCATTGAAACTTGAAGCCAAACATGTCTCATCTCGCTAGTCGGCAATGTAAAGAAAATCTTATCAGTAGTTACTGTTCTACTGCTGTTACAGCCCGGCACAGAACAATGTCGGCGTTGGAGTTTATACATTTTGAACAAGTGTTTGATATAACCTCAATAACCAAAGCAGGTGTCAACAAACGAGCGATTCTAAACGTTGACACAACAGAAGACAAAAATGTACTACGTGCACCCTTGTGACGTCACAAAGACCAATCCTAATTCAAACTTCAAACAACGATTTCTCTTAATTTAAAACAATGTTTGATATTTTACTTGTGAAGTAGCAAACAGTAGCACCCATACTTTGTAAAAAATGACAATTTCAAAAACACCGGAATACCCCATTCGAATTGTTCAATTGAATTTCGAATAAAATTAAAAATCGTCGCTTTTTCATGCCGTGGAATAACAATCTCAAGCATGTTAGACACGTCTAGACAGCATACATCGAATCATATTGAATAAATGTTTTATTATCATTTTTATTAATTGATCTTATCCATTATTGATGAGCGACTTCGTAAAAATGCATTTAGAAATCGCTTAACGGGAGCCGATTGACCGGTTCATTAATAAAGGGATGGTGGCGTGCCGTAATTCAGTTGTTTCTCAGCCTTGGAGTCCATTTTTAAGGCGACACGTTCGCGCAAAAACACCTGCCGGAAGTGCGGACTTTCCCCCCCTGGCACATGTCGTTTGAAATTTATTTGCATTAACACGCAAGTAAAAGTGCCGCAAAACCGTTACAACTGACTTATGTGTAACGTAGTAAGCAGTAATGAGGGTTTTGCTGGAGGAATTAAATTCGTTAGAGGCTTATTATAAATTTATAACCGCCAAACTGAATTTTAATATGCCTTATGTCGGAACTTCGAGCGAAAACTTGCCTTTAAATTATTTAAAAGTACAATAAATATTTTGAATTAATTAACAATGAAGGTTTTTCAAAAAATTGAATGTAGTTTTTATATTTTTTGACAAAATAATGCTATTATCTAAATAAAACTTATGTATATGGGTAATAAATAAATATAGAATTTACGAGGATAGATATAGAGCAATAAGTACTGACTGAAAATAAATTTTGATGCTTATTTCGAAACATAACTGTTTACATTTCACTCACTAGCCGGGCCGTAACTGTTTGCTTTGGTGTTCCAAAATTACAACAGCTTGCGGCACACACACTATGTATTGACATTATTTTGAACACTTTATAAATAAACAAAATAGAACTTATTGTTCCCCAATAACGTTTTCTATTTTATTCGCATATTTCTGCGTAGTATTTCACACTAATAACATACAGGCTGTTCCTAAATATCATGTAAATACGAAAAGGGCTTATTTAATAACTAAAAATTCATATAAACATAGGTCCCCAAACGCTTCGTTGCCGAGGGTGTTGAAATTTCAAGATTTTTTAGTTTTTTTTTCTTTATAGCTCTTGTATCCTAGTTTTAATTTTTAACAGTAGGTGGCGAATAAAATGTCAAAATAAATACAAACAAAAGGTTATCTAAATCAAGCCAAGGCATACTAGACCAATTATTTAAAAAATTTTAATTTCATCTAGCGAAACAGAACAGCTTTTATTTATTTTTTTCTCGATAACGGTGGTAAATACGAAAAAACTATTAAAATGCTTTAGAACAAAACAAAAAATGCGTTTTGTATTTTAGAATCCACCAGCGGCGCACCGAAAAAGAGTTCATGGGGCGAAAAGGGGGCATGACCCCTGAAAAAATATCTCCCTGTAGATTCTTAAAACCATTTGGTATGCTCAATGATGTAACTCCTACAGCGTAACCCATATTCCAAATTAGAGCTAAATATCTCAAAAACTACAAGAGCTAGAAAGAAAAAAACTGAAAAAATCTTGAAATTTCAACACCCTGTAGATCGGCGGACCTATGTTTATATGAATTTGTAGTCATTAAATAATCCAAAGAATTACCCCTTTTCGTATTTACATGATATTTAGGAACATCCTGTATATATGTGTTACTTACTTTTGCTGTGCTGAATATACACAAAGCAAATTTTCGTAACTGTTTGATATAATCAGTTAAGGCCTACCTAAGAAATTTATTTATGTAGAACCAAAAATGTAAATGACGAAAGAAGTACTTATTCTGACCAAAACTATAAGATCATCAAAAAAAATATATATTGAGGCAAATGGTTCAAATTTCCAGACTTGGCATCTGTTTCAATATAGTGTATTCAACTTTCAACTATTCAACAAGATATTTTGTAAATTAGAAAATAAGCGTAAACTCGTATATGGAGAACCACAAGAAATGAGGGATTCTTGTTGGATACGGTAATTTTAACTAAAATATTCACTGGAAACAGTGTCAACTTTCACAAATTTTAGGGCTATTGCTGTACATACCTGGAGCATATAATATACGTAACATGTGTCATTTTTGAGATATTTATTTTATTTCAATAAAAACTGACAGCTGCAAGATAACAAAGCATGTTTAGGAGAAAATGGCAATGTTTTGAACATTTACTAAAATATAAATAAATAGTTTTTCGAATTTACTTAATCGATGTCCTTCTATGTTTAAATTTGTGCTTCGTTGTCGGTATTCTTAGAATTTTATAAAGACTAATTTGATCAGTATGATTAAATATTTTAATAATGACTTAAAAATCTTCTTCAATTAATTTCTGTTTATTTCTTGTTGTTCAGTTAATTGCCAATGCAATCTAGATTTGGCAATGTTTTCAATTTCTATATTCTATTGTTCTGTCTAAAATTATCCATAAAACCCCAAAATGCATTCATATGATAGGGTTGTCATATCAAAAAACAACACTTTTAGTACTTTTCTCGAGTTTAATCTTATAATTTGAACACCCTGTATGACTTTTGGAAGAACTCTACCAATGTGTCGATAATATATTACCTTCAAAACTATTTTGTGTGACAACTTTTTTCCAAAGGTCACAGCTGATAATTTATAAATAATTGAAAGTAACCTTGCAGCTATCATTTTTTATTGAAAAATTCAATATCTCAAAAATAACACATTTTGTATAGGATATGTAAAATATAATTGGCCTAAAATTTAACAAAACTTTAAAAATGCTATAAAAATACAGGATGTTCCACTTGAAATTTGAAAGTTGAGACTATTTCCAGTGTAACCAGAAGTAACCAACAACTGAAAATATTTTAGTTAAAAAGAACGTATCCAACAACATAAGGACAAATTTTCAATCGCTGATTTCATTTGTTTCTCCGTATACTTCTAATGGCAGCTCGTCATGAAAGACGAGAGAGATATTTCCATAAGGCTCAAGTATACGTTGAAACCTTTAAGGCCTTAAATATCGTGGAAATTGAACAAAAAATTTAAATTTTAATAGTTTGTTATAAAAAATAAGAAAGGAGTAAAAGGGATATTTTTTTTTAGTATAAGCTCGTTGTATACAACGTTATAAATGAAAAATATAGAATGAACAAATTAAGTACCCCTTCATACAAAAAAAAAACAGAAAAAGTGTTCTACAAGAAACTATCGTAAGTACATGGTATTTATAGGTTATTTATAAGGTATTTTTTTAAATAGAAGATAATTGTCAACCTTCTGTATTATATACTTTATAGATACCTTTGTAATGTGCTACATATATTTTTTAATTAAACTTAATTTATCAATTATTTTATTTAAAAAAAAAATATGAAATATTTTGATCATTTTAATAAATTTGCATACAACAACAAAATTATTAACTTAATAAAAAAGCATAATTGGTAAACTTTTGAGTGTAGATGGTAGATGTCAAAACAACGGCCAATGGGGTATTCCGGTGTTTTAGAAATTGTCATTTTTTACAAAGTATGGGTGCTACTGTTTGCTACTTCACAAGTAAAATATCCAACATTGTTTTAAATTAAGAGAAATCGTTGTTTGAAGTTTGAATTAGGATTCGTCATTGTGACGTCACAAAGACCGCTCAAAGTGAGCAACTTGACAACGTTGGTATATCTAGGGTGCACGTGGTTAATTTTTGTCTTCTGTTGTGTCAACGTTTAGAATCGCTCGTTTGTTGACACCTGCTTTGGTTATTGAGGATATATCAAACACTTGTTCAAAATGTATAAACTCCAACGCCGACATTGTTCTGTGCCGGGCTGTAACAGCAGTAGAACTGTAACTCCTGATAAGATTTTCTTTACATTGCCGACTAGCAAAATGAGAGATGTTTGGCTTCAAGTTTCAATGATCAAATCATCTCTCAAAAAAGTTACCTTTATTCGTTGTCAAACAACAGGGTCGCCAACCGTCAACTTGGCCGATCAGCTGTTCGAGAGCTGTCCGCTGTTGCCACCGCTACTACGGATCGGTAATCATCGTGTATTTCCGAGGGTGGTCGGTGAATTCAAACGAAATGCACTTTTAATTGCAATTATCTTATAGAAAAACTAAATCAAAAACCTCATAGCTTAACTATATGAATCCTCATAAATTATACAATAGGTTAAACCGAATATCTGCTTAAATTTTGACATGACCGGAATACCTTATTACCAAGCTTGTCAAAAAGACAAGAATCGAAAATAAATTACTACTTCCTTCAATAACAAAACATATCAAACAAATGACAATCGATTCCGGCAAGCTTTTGTTCGTAGTATCAGAATTTAAAGCCATAAATTGAAAATTGACTATATCTCGGTTTTGCAAAAACCAAATGTTTTTTAGTCCAAAGTATCATAGAGAAATCTATGTATATATCAAGCAGTCAAGCAGTACTAATAATAATGCACTCCTTGTAATATAACCCTAGTTCTCAGGCTCAATCAATGTTTACATGATTTTAATCATTTAATTCGATGCGATTATTTTCCAAATTCTATAAGAAAGTCAGTTTTATATCATTCTCAATTAACGATAACAATTATCTAATCAAGAAAGTTTCAAACATTACATTAAAAACTACAGATAATTCTATATTATCTACAAGTTTGTGTAAACAAAAATCAGTTCTCAACTTACCTTAGTAGGATGGTCAGATGTATGTCGTGGCTCAGTCGATCCAAGGCAGCTGTTCCGTCGACACGAACGACATTTATCTTATCACGGAGTGACGAAGACGTACCGACCGGCGGATGTCTTTCGCGAAGTATATCAAAAATATTCGGCTGACGTAGGAAAGCGACCACCTTATCATTGTAAGCGATAGGTACGTCCACAGCTGATGTTGGTGGAATGAAAGTAGTTACGGTTGGCCTAGGCGGTGGTACAGGTGGCGCCTGAAATTTACAAAAAAAAAATACATTATTTTGATCCTTAATATACCTTAATATTGTTTTTTGTTATAAAAAAAATATAAAATAATATAAAGTTACTTCAGGTCAAGAATGTTACAAAAAAACTTAAAACAAAAATTCTCATGCTCATAGATACAATTTGGTTAGTTTTTGTGTAAGTGAAAGTAACATTAGTAATAAGAAGTAAATAATAAAAGAATAAGGAAAAGAAGCAGACCTCTAAAAGCAGAAAAGTACATACAGACGGAATCACCAATTCTTTTATCACATAATAACATTGAAGTTCTAATAGTTTTACTATCTACTAATTATTTAACTAAAATATACTAAATACATAAATACTTTTTTAAATAGTGTAGGTTTAAAAGTACAAGTATAACTAACATTATTTACATTTTTTAACTATGACTAAAAACTACGAATAAATTCAAATGTATAGAAAATGGAGAGATGTAAATTTTAAATAAATTATTAAAAATTACAGCCTCAACCTGGATTTGAACCAGGGACACTTGAATTTCTAATACGATACTCTAACCAATTGAGCTATTGGGACCTGACATATGTTCTAGAAACTCAAAGGTCCCTGGTTCAAATCCAGGTTGTGGCTGTAATTTTTAATTTCTTTAAAACTTACATCTACCTTGTATGTGACCATTACACACATTCAAACTTTATCATTACGGTATGTCCGTACATTTTCAGTTATAATTAAAGTGCGGATTCTAAGCATTTTGCTTGGACAGTTTTAATGTAAGCAGTTTAAAAAGCTTAAGGATCTCCACGAATTGAGAAAAATAAAGCATTTGGCGCAATGTTTATTTTGCCTATTTTGCTTTTTTTCCCGGATTTGGCAGACATACGCTTATTTTGCCATATTCCTGCTTATTTTAACTTTTTACAGATTTTTTGGAGTGTTTATACCCGTTTTTAGGGAGTTTAGCTCGTAGGCCTGCGCATTTGCGTCTCAAAAATCACTTCAAAATGCCTGTACTGCATTGTGATATACCATCTATAACCATGCGCACAACACAACAGTTTTTTAATTTTTAGTGAATTTAAAATGCCATTAAGGATAAATGGCTGTCTCCCACATAGATAAAAAAATTCCGAATTAATTATTCAAAACAATAAAATATTCTGCAGAATATGCATGAAAACAGTAAGTTACAATTATTTATTTTACGATTTGTCTCTTGGTAGTGATTGTTTTGATTTTAGGCCTATTTGTTATACATATTTTGTTGCTTTATTTCACAGTATTAAAATGAAAATAATTAAGTTCAACAATCACTTCTTAGCCATACTACATTAATACTTCGTTTCAGTTTGGCTTAAGCAACACTAATAAATCCACAGAAAATTTCATGGACAAAACGACAGAAAAATAAGAAATCAAGAAAATTTTCCAAAAATGCAATAGATCAGTTTATTTTTGAGAAATTTTAAATCAATAAATCTTATATACAAAAGGCTGAGTTATAAACAGATTTATTTTAGATTTATGTTTAAAACCATCATTTTGAGTCAGTTAAATCATGACAAAAACATGTCTAAAAAAATAAACAAACATTTCTAGAATTTCTGGTTTAGATGTTTATCATATTGCAAACTGTGCTCTAAGATGCACAGTTTGCAATAAAAACTGGAAAAACTTAATCTTTAATTTTTTGGTCACACCCATACTGCTAATAATAAGTCCAGTCATTACGTCACAAAAAACGGGTCAAAAAATGCAAATGAACCGAGAATATGACGTGGGGGGGCCTAGAAAAGCTTAACTTCAAATTGTCGACCAAGATTTCCTATGTGCATTTTCTGCCATCTTGAAAAAAGGGTTAAATTCAGTTTTTTTACAATAACTCGGTTTTCCGTTGAGATACTATAGTTTTGAATGAATACTTTTTTTGTTACTTTTCTCACACTCTACAATTTAGGTCCTGTACATTTTTCATAGCTCACTCTATAATAACATGCAACAACATCGCCAGAGTTGACATTCTATTCAACGACGACGACGACGATGTTTCGACCATCCCAGCATCATTTCCTGTGGTTCGAGAGTCCCCACAACTCGAAGAGTTAACCGAGAAAGAACTTCTTCAGCCAGGACCATCGAAACAACGAAAAATATAAAAAAGGGAGGCCCTTAATTATTATTTTTGGCTACACAAAAAATTATTTGTTCAATAAATTTCATGTGCTTGTTTCATAATTTGTCTGGTTTATTTGTTTATTTTGTATCCCTATAATTCCCCAAACAACCTTTCATCCTTTTTGACGTGTGCATACAACCGTGCGAGCGGCTAAATTGAAACGGGGCACGGACTTACCGACTTTGCGGCGCGCTTGAGATCGTAATTTTGGTCGAAGCGAAAAAATAAAAAAACCAAATTGTAGGTTTGCACATGCTCTAAAAGTTTCATAATAGAAATTTTTTCGACATCTATCGCAAGAAAACAGAAAATAGAAAAAAACAAATTTCACTACCAATCATAAATTTTGACTTTTTCCATCGATATCTCAATAACGATGAATGATAGGTAAAAAATGTAAGAGACCTTAATTGTACACTGTAGAAAAAGCAACAAAAAAGTATTGATTCAAAATTATCGTATCTCAACGGAGAACCGAGTTATTGTAAAAAAACTGAATTTAACCATTTTTTCAAGATGGCGGAAAATGCACAGGAAATCTTGTTCGACAATTTGAAGATAAGCTTTTCTAGATCCCCCCCACGTCATATCACTAATTTAGCCTTCTCGGCTCTTTTGCATTTCCAAATGACTGGACTATCATAGTAATTAGAGTCATTAGTTAATTATTTTTTTAAATCCCATGACTACTATGGAAATATAGAATGTTATTTTTTAAAAACGTTAATTTATACTTTTGCTTTTAAACCCAAACAACGTTTTCATTTGGTATAAATGACATCACACCATATCTTAACTGACATTTTCCATATCAAGTCAATCAGACTAATTAAAACAATTAGCACATTTCTTTTATTAGCACCTATTTTTACTATTGATTATATCTCCTCGACTTTTTATTGATCGTATTCGAAATTTTAATACATCCGTCGAATTGATGACCCCTAGGCATAGGTTAGGAAGCTCTTACCCCTTGCCCATCGTCTGAAATGCGACGGTTCGTATAGCTAGGCTCCGTGGGAAGCCGAGGATCCATATACGAAGTCCGTTTGTGCGAGTGATCAATGAAAAATTGCTGTAGAAATTTAAGAGTTGTTAGTAAAATCCAGAAGCGACATTAAACATAAGTATTAGACAAACTACTTATCAACCATCACCGAAGATGCAAAATCACACAGTAAAACAACACGTACCTTCCCATTCCTATCCATTTTACTATCCCAATTTGTCGGCATTGTCTGCGATGTATCGGCAAACATATTAACCAGGCCTACTAATTCTTTGTTATGTTGGTACTTCTCGAAAGTGGCCGGGTCCCTTCGTATCCGACTGATCATATGCTTCAGTGTTGAGTTCCTGTTATATAATGATAAGGCATCCTGAAATAATAATAATTAAAGAACAATTATTACACTGGTTGACCAGGTTTTGGTAACTTTAAAGATACTATATTTTTTGATATCTATGCAAGAAAGAAAAAAAGACATTTATTCAGACGACTCTAAAGTATTGAACATGTCAAAAAAAGATCAGTAACAAACAACTCATTGGATATTACTACAATAGGGTATTTGACTATTTTTGGAAAACCATCTTAATGTGTTTATTCCTTCACTCTACATTGTAAATGCATTATTTTTTGTAATTATTTCCTCAATATTTCATAAAAATCAGCGTTAAAAATTGAATCACAAAAAGTCCCGCCAAAACGATTCGTTCTGTTGTGTGACGTCACCGGTTAGTGATGTCAAGATATCAAGATGATGTGATGTCAAGATGTCAAATCGGCCCATATGGTCTGTCAGCATCGGCATCGTCGCCGTTTGGTAATTGTGTTGTATGATATGTTGTTTTCACAATTTCTACATAAAAATGGGTTATAAATGGTGTATAAATCCACAATGCAGAGATATGTCAAGAAAAACTCCGGATAAACTACTTGTAGCTGTTCCGCAAGATTTGAAACTGCGAAGAAAGTGGTTGGCTCGTAGAAATCCAAATGAAATAAATAGCCGCCAATACAAGTGTTTTCTGTTGTGAAGATTACTTCGACATAAGTAAAACTGGCTAGAATAAGTTATCTATCGTATTTTCGAAAGGTATTATCTGATCTGACAGCTGAAGGTTAGGGCTATCCTAACCTACAAAGTTATGCCTACATGACGCTTTCGTGCTATTAAATTCAAACGAGAGAAGCATAAAAGCGCGTTCGGATAACCCGGTATTTTACGGTGAGAGTGACGCGCTGCATAATAGACGGACTAACGTCATACGGCGTTTATCTGCATATAAGAGAGAGACAGCCGACCCAAGTTATCTGAGCATTGCTCTCCCCATACCATACCATGACAAACCGAACGCGCTCTAAGGCGGACTAACGAATGACATCACTGGAGACTGACCCAATTACAGAGCGTTTTCAATCACGTGATAGGACGTGAATAAAATTCAATTTTAATTTTGGTTTTTCATAAAAATAAAGCATTTTTTTTTTGAAAAGTAATAACAAATAGTTTTCTTAAACTGTAATCTATTAGGATGACTATAATACATGCCATATTTTTAATACAGTCAAATACCCTATTATACAATAGGGTATCTGACTATTATTGGAAAACCATCTTAGTGTGTTTATTCCTTCACTCTACAATGTAAATGCATTATTTTTCGTAAATATTTTCTCAATATTTCATAAAAATCAGCGTTAAAAATTGAATCACAAAACGTCCCGCCAAAACTATACTTTCTGTTGTGTGACGTCACCCGATAGTAGATGTCAAATTGGCCCATATGATCTGTCAGCATCGGCATTGTCGCCGTTTGGTAATTGTGTTGTATGATGTGTTGTTTTCACTATATAAGAATGGGTTATAAGAATGGTGTATAAATCCACAATGCAGGAATACGTCAAGAAAAACTCCGGATAAACTATTTCTAGCTGTTCCGCAAGATTTGAAACTGCGAAGAATGTGGTTGGCTCGTAGAAATCCAAATGAAATAAATAGCGGCCAATACAAGTGTTTTTTGTTGTGAACATTATTTCGACATAAGTAAAACTGACTAGAATAAATTATCTATCGTATTTTCAAACCAGGTATTATCTGATCTGACAGCTTAAGGTTAGGGCTATCCTAACCTACAAAGTTATGCTTACATGGCACTTTAGTGCTATTAAATTCAAACGGGAGAAGCATAAGAGCCCGTTCGGATAACCTGGTATTGTACGGTGAGAGTGACGCGCTGCATAATAGGCGACTAACGTCATACGGCGTTTATCTGCATATAAGAGAGAGACAGCCGACCCAGGTTATCTGAGCATTGCTCTCCCCATACCCTACCCTAACAAACCGAACGCGCTCTAAGCGTACTAACGAATGACGTCACTGGAGAACCCGACTGAGCCAATTACAGAGCGTTTTCAATCACGTGATAGGACGTGAATAAAATTCAATTTTAATTTTGGTTTTTAATAGATATAAAACATATTTTTTTTGAAAAGTAATAACAAATAGTTTTCTTAAACTATAATCTATTAGGATGACACTAATACAAGCCATATTTTTAATACAGTCAAATACCCTATTGTGACGTGATGAATACGTTTTAAAAGCATTTTTACAACTCTGATAAACACACAAATAAGCCGCACTCATCAGTATCCAGGAAAATTGTTTGCTGTTACACAGAGACATTATGCAATAAAAATGAAAATGACGGGCTTTAGTAGTCTGAAGTTTGGGACACCTGTAGGGTAATTAAGAAAAACTAAGGAACACAGTCAGCTTTTTCCAGCACTATGTTACAAAGTCCCATCAATTCTCAACATTTTCCTTTCTGGTTCATCCCAATATCTAATATATATTTTTTTTAGACAATACGCAGTTTTGAGTAAAATCAATTTTATTTCTTTTTATAGTACCTGGTTCATGTGAAGTATGGTAAAAAAATCTGGCCTAGTGAGCAGGAGGCATCCGGGTGGGGCTGCTGTATGATCGGCAACCTCAAGGCGTTGAGAGCTTAACGTTCTTCTGATGCTCTGGTATCTGCGGTCTAGTTGTCTCCGTTGTTGTTCTGCGCCCTCTCGGGGGCCGAGAGCACTTCCGGTACTGCAGGGCCTCTGCCATGAAGTGGTACGGGTTGCGTGATCGATGTAGAATACCCTGCCGTGGCTGTCCATTCTTGCTTCCCAAGCTAAAAGCGGAATTGTTATTGTTAACACTGTGTTGTGAACTATACAGTTTACAGTATACAGTTTTGTGTAATAATTTTATATTATACAGTGGTTCATATATTGTTAAAAATTCTTTGTTTTTTTAAGTTGAATTATTTGAAATTAATAAATATTCTGCTTTACCACAAAATAATTACATATCAGTTCTTAGCTTAATCTAAAGAAAATAATCCATTAATAATAGCTGAGTTATGACCTTGAAAAGTGACATATAGTATAGGACCTCAGCCCAAGAGAAGTTAGTACGCTGGTACATAATAAAATAAATGTTCCCAAAAAAACTGGTGCCATTGCGTCAATCCACACCAAATTCCCTTTTTTTAAAGACGAAATATAACATAACTTACTTGTTAATGTTTTGAACAGGGATGTAAAAGTGTAATTTACCGTGTATATCACAAAATTAATTACCGTAATTAATGGTAATTTAGTGATTTTTAATTACCGTAATTTACGGCTTAAATTACCGATGGTAGTTTACCGTCAATTTAAAAATTACCAAGTTACTGAAAATTTCAATGACGGTAATTTACCGGAATTTATAAATTAGTTTCAAAAACCTTCCATCATTACTTGCGTGAACGCACCCCACCACTCCTAAGCAGACAACAAGTGCACTGTTGTTTGTGCTTTGCCTGGGAGGTACTTAGGGATGTAATCTATCGGGTAAATTACTAAATAAATTACCGTAATTAATGGTAATTCTTGGCTTTTTAATTACTTAATTCAGCGGAGCCAATAATGCGCATTTTAAATCAGAAGCCTTCTACCTACTATCAAATTCATGATTTAAAGAAATATTCTGATGATCTGGTAAAAGGTGTCATTGTCGGTAATAAATTACAGTATTTTATACTATAATTACGCTGTTAGACTGTCCATTTTATAAATTGCTGGCACAAAAAGTGTTTTTATTGTAGTGCCTGCTTTCATTTTAATAATGAATTACTACTATTAAATCAGGGAAAGTATCAGCGATTGATGGTTATCTACAATATAATGACTTATAAGGCTGAACCCAAATTTTTTTTTACATAACTTACTGTCATCGTTAAATTATCATTTTGAATTACCCGGTAATTTAAGAAAATATAATTTACTAATTGCAATTTTTAATTACGTGCTCGGTAATTTAAGCCAGCATAATTTACCATTTTTAATTTTTATTTACGTGGTAATTTAATATTTTTAATTTCGACGGTAAATTACGAAAACAATTAATTACCGTAATGTAATATCCCTGGTTTTGAAGTAATAAGGCGATTTCGCGTGGCTAAACGGTTCGATTTGGTTCCGGTTGGCGGTTGGATGTGGTTGACAGAGCGGTTCTAAATCGTCATCATTTTTAAAACGTCAGTAACCGCTCGATGGAAAATGATCCGGTTCGATTCATAGGTTAGGTGCCCCACTTACTGTTAAATATGACAGTAATGACATACGCAGTGGTCTACACGCATTCCGACAACGACATACCTATCCATTTTACCAGCATTTTACAACTTATAACCTCAAAATGACAACCCAAACGAACCGATATTTCAAACCGTCCTGCCAGGCAGGTTCAAGATTTTGACGGACCGAATCGAACCAACTGCAACCGCTACGTCATCAATCGCCATGTGAAAATGGTTGGTTCAAATCGGTAGTCGAACCGTTCCACACGAAATCGCCTTTAGTCAAACATGTTAGGCTATGTTTACATTTATTCTTCTTTAAAAACAGGGAATATTGTGCAGATTAGGAACATTAATTTTATTATGCACCAACCAGCGTTACTAACTTCTCTTGGGCAGTGGTCCAATATGTCACTTTTCAAGGTCAAAACTCCGTTCGTGATTCTAGAATCGTCTAGATATCAGACCTTTTCCAAGTACATAGTTTGTTAAAAACAGAATAATCTAAGCTAAGTGACTGTCCTGGCCAACAAGAACAATCATATAAGACACAATTTTGAATTTCTGCTTTCAGATTCAGATTCTACGGAAGAAAGCGTACCAGTAACAGTTATTACTTGTTAGATTTTGTTTATTGTTGGTCAGGATAGTTTCATTGACGAATTAAGTACATGAAAATATGTGATGTACACTGAAGGAACAAATTGAGAGGATCCTACAGAAAAAATTTTAACTTGAAAAATAAGGGTCACCCTAGCGCACAATAGAATGTGTAGTCATAATAGGGTATTTGACTGTATTAAAAATATGGCATGTATTATAGTCATCCTAATAGATTACAGTTTAAGAAAACTACTTATTATTACTTTTCAAAAAAAAAATGCTTTATTTCTATGAAAAACCAAAATTAAAATTGAATTTTATTCACGTCCTATCACGTGATTGAAAACGCTCTGTAATTGGGTCAGTCTCCAGTGATGTCATTCGTTAGTCCGCCTTAGAGCGCGTTCGGTTTGTCAGGGTATGGTATGGGGAGAGCAATGCTCAGATAACTTGGGTCGGCTGTCTCTCTCTTATATACAGATAAACGCCGTATGACGTTAGTCCGCCTATTACGCAGCGCGTCACTCTCACCGTAAAATACCGGGTTATCCGAACGCGCTTTTATGCTTCTCCCGTTTGAATTTAATAGCACGAAACCGTCATGTAAGCATAACTTTGTAGGTTAGGATAGCCCTAACCTTCAGCTGTTAGATCAGATAATACCTTTCGAAAATACGATAGATAACTTATTCTAGTCAGTTTTACTTATGTCGAAGTAATCTTCACAACAGAAAACACTTGTATTGGCGGCTATTTATTTAATTTGGATTTCTACGAGCCAACCACTTTCTTCGCAGTTTCAAATCTTGCGGAACAGCTACAAATAGTTTATCCGGAGTTTTTCTTGAGATATCTCTGCATTGTGGATTTATACACCATTTATAACCCATTTTTATGTAGAAATTGTGAAAACAACACATCATACAACACAATTACCAAACGGCGACGATGCCGATGCTGACAGACCATATGGGCCGATTTGACATCTTAATATCACATCATCTTGACATCTTGACATCACTAACCGGTGACGTCACACAACAGAAAGTATTATTTTGGCGGGACTTTTTGTGATTCAATTTTTAACGCTGATTTTTATGAAATATTGAGGAAATAATTACAAAAAATAATGCATTTACAATGTAGAGTGAAGGAATAAACACATTAAGATGGTTTTCCAAAAATAGTCAAATACCCTATTATTAATCATTAATCATAACAGTTAGAAATTTTAGTACAAAAATCATCATTACTAACACGACGGAAGCGGATCTTCATTCTCATTCCCAGGAAGCTCGGCAACAGTCAAAATTCTATGCGTTCTCTCCGGAATAGAAGGCAGCCTCGTACTAGTAAGATGCCTTAACGTCACCGCACCACCACTAGCTTCCCCTTGCACCTCCCTCGGTTTCACCGCCAAAGCATCATCCACATTCGACGAAGATGGTCCAGCTAAAAAAAAATAAAAAAACTAAAAAAAAAACACAATAGAGATAAATAAAACAACATACCAGAATCTTCAGAAAGAACAGTCCTTCCTTTCCTCCTTATGAACGGAGAACTTAACGGATCTTCTATAGAATTCGCCCTCAAAATTGGTGGCGCTAAATCCGACGATCTCTTCCTCGCGTGGTGCGTTGGCGTCGGAGGACAAACGGGCGACTGATCGCCTCCGACAATTCTCGCCAACGCCTTCTGCAAAGGTTTACTCGGTTCTTTCCTGGGCGTTCCCGGTTCCACTTCATGCTGCGTTAATTTATCGGATAATTGCCTACTTAACGGTTTATGCAATCTCGAAGACAGTTCGAGACAGGTTTCTGCTTCGCTGCTATCTAGAGAGCTGCTGTAGGTGGATAAGGAGCTCTGGCTGTCTCTGTGCTCCAAGGGGGTGTGTTTTGGTTCGGTAGAGGTCGTTCCGTTCTTGTCTAAGGACTTGGTTAATACTGTGCTGACGTAGTTATCACTGCCGATTAGTTTCTTACTGTTTCCTAGCTTCATCTTTTGTTTGGCCGCTTCGAAAAAGTCGAAGTCGCTCACGGGTGACGGTTTAGGCTCGTCCGTGTCTATTAGTTCGAAGTTGAAGGTATCTTCCGGTTTTTGGATTATCTGGAATTGAATATTCAACATTAAATTAAATATAAAACACTATTTTTTTAAGTGAAACTTTTTATGGGGCGAGTAAAAGGTGTTGCTAGGGGAACAAAATAAACAAACGCCTTTAGGTTAGTAACGTAAACTGAACGATAAAATGTCCTTGAGATTTGTAAGGCTCCGTCTATTTATATAATAAAATACCAATTCTCCACTTAAACACTTTATTCTACGTCTTAATACTTTCGACAACCATAACATAATGCATTCAACTTCTTAACCTGCTCACTTCCTACCACTACCCCCACCACCTTCCTTCTGTTCGGGCGCGAAATTTAAATAATTATATAAATTATGCTACAATTCGGCCAACCTGACAATGATCGTCCCGATCAGGAGGAACGTACCTAAACAAAATTAGAATTTCCTACATAACGCAGTACAATAACAATTCACTAAAACTAAATTTTCATACATATTTTCTTATTATTGACACTTAACAATTAACAAATCAGTACATCAATTCCTAAGACTAAATTTTAACGAAATTTCATATTTTTGGCATTGTAAATACATACTTAACAATTCGGCCAACCTGACAATGATCGTCCCGATCAAGACAAAAGTACCTAAATTAAACTATAATTTTCTCAATAACATACATACTACAATCCACAATTCATTACGACTAAACTTGCAACCACATTCTCATATTTTCGGCACTGCAAACACCTTTAAAGGGCCTTTGTGTTATTTGAAAATTCTCGGTGTCTTCAATTATATAACGATCTTTACCCAACATTTGCTTTATCTCATATGGTCCTCGATATTTTGGTAATAGTTTTTTATTTATCCCTGGGGTAACATCGGTATTTTTAATCATTACATAATCTCCAATATTATATTGATGTGGAGGTTTATGTCTGGAATCAAAATAATGTTTGTTACTGGTCTGGATTTTTGCGTTTTTAACTTCAGCATTTTCTCTCAATTCGTTCAAGTCAACCTCATTACTCCCTTCAATTTCTAAATAATTTCTCAGTGCATCATAACGGTCCCTCATGTTAATACCAAACAACAGCATGGCTGGTGCCTTACCGGTAGATTTTGAAAAAGAATTATTAATTGCAAATTCAACCTCATGAAGATGATGATCCCATTTATTTTTTACGTTACACAATTTAGACAACATTGGAGTTAAATCCCTATTCACTCTTTCAATTTGACCATTTGACTTCGGAGAGGCTGTGGCTACTTTTATGTGAATGATATTATTCTTTTCCACAAAATCTAAGAACTCCTGAGATGTAAAACAAGTTCCCCTATCCGACACAATCCTAACTGGCTTACTATAATTAGCAAAGTAATCCTCCAATTGTCTGGTAACCTCACAAGCTTTTGTTGATCTCACAGGGTACAGTCGTACAAATTTTGTAAACCCATCAATGATTTCAAAAATATATTTGTTATTTCGAGGGGTCTTTTCTAAGGGTCCATAATGATCTATATGTAATGTAACGAATGGTTTATTACCTTTAGGAATATTATGTAATATTGCCTCGGTCTTACCCGCAGTTCCTGAATACGTTATGCACTTTATACAATTTCGAATATATGTCTTTACTTTACTTTTAATGTCAGGAAACCAATACGTTCGTTTTAAATATTCACAAGTCTTATCCACTCCCCGATGCCCAAAACTATCATGACTCAGTTGAATAACCTGATGCTCCATATTACTGGGAACATAAAACAAAACTTTCTTTTTATCCTTTTTATATACTAAACCATCACGCAATTCATACTCTTTCATTTCTTGATCTTGTAATATGATTTTTATTTCATCAATCTTTTTATCCAAGCTTTGTGCAATGACTAAATTTTGTTCAAAAGTATTTTCCTCAACAATCAAAACTGAATACACTCTACTTAAAGCATCTACATGACGCATGCGATTACTATCTCTATGTTCCAATTGATAATCGTAATTTTGCAGAATCAATGCCCATCTATTTATTTTAGGATTTATTTCTTTTTTGTTCAATGCTAGTTTGATAGAGTTGCAATCTGTGACAATTTTAAATTTTATCCCTTGTAAGTATGTGTGAAATCTAGCTAAAGCGTTTATTATTGCTAACATTTCCAGCTCGTAACTATGCAATTTAGATTCAACTACTGTAGTACGCTTACTGAAGTAAAAGACGGGTCTAAATAAATTATCACTTTGCTTTTGTAACAGTATGGCACCATAACCTTGTGAACAAGCATCACAGTGCAACTCAGTCTCCAAAAATGGTGAATATATTGACAATATTGGTGCCTTCACTAATTTATCCTTTATCATCTTAAAAACTGTCATTTCCGTTTCTCCAAAACAAAATGTGGAATTTTTCTTAATCAAATCGTAAAGAGGCTTGGCTAACACCGCAAAAGAAGGAACAAAACGTCTGAAATATGATGCCAAACCCAAAAATCTGTGAACTTGTTGAGAACTACTGGGCACAGGATATTCTTTAACTGCATTAATATTTTCAGGATTCGGTTTAATTCCGGTAGAGTCAATCAAATATCCCAAATAAACTATTTCACTCTGTACAAAGGAACACTTTTCGAGTTTTAATTCCAACAGATTGTGTGCCATTAAATTCAAAACATCGCTGAGAATTTCTAAATGTTCTTCAATAGTACTTGTAGCAATCATAATATCATCCAAATATACTAAAATTTTATGCTGTCTGATTAAACTTAGAAATATTTCATTTATGAAACGACTAAACACTGAAGGACCATTACAAATACCAAAAGGTAAACGCAAGTATTCATACTGACCTAAGGGAGTAATAAATGAAGTGTACTTAACCGAATTTTCATCCATTTTAATATGATGAAATCCATTCTTTAAGTCTAAACAAGTAAAATATTGCTTATCTCTGAGTAACTCCAACTGATCATCAATTAAAGGCAAGGGATATCTATCCTTTTCCAATATTTTATTTAATTCACGAAAATCCACACACAGTCTGTAATCTAATCCATTCTTTTTCTTTATTAACACAATTGGGCTGCAGAACTCAGAATAACTTTCTCGAATGAAGTTCTTATCAACTAAATCATCCAAAATTTCTTGCAGTTTTAATTTCTGTTGGAATGAAAGTTTTCTAGGCCGAAAAGCAAAAGGTTTACTATCATTACTTTGCAAAGTTAACTTACATTCAAACTTGGTAACAGGTTCGTCTAGCCCATCCATTTGTAAATATTCAGAAATTAGTTTTTTTACTTTACCCTGAACTTCTAAATTAAGATTCGGATCGATATTGATATTAGGGTGCAATCTATCTGTGTCACTACTGATATCAATTAACATCAGTGACTCATTCTCCTTAGCAAAAGGTTCAGAACCATTTTCCCCATTTCGCAATAATCTAACACCCTGCCTTTCATCAAGAACAAT
Source organism: Aphodius sticticus (assembly GCA_963966075.1). Classification (NCBI taxonomy): domain Eukaryota; kingdom Metazoa; phylum Arthropoda; class Insecta; order Coleoptera; family Scarabaeidae; genus Aphodius; species Aphodius sticticus. The sequence goes on from OZ014509.1 coordinate 70,265,185, forward strand.
TCTAATATTTCCCAAAGATGTAAAGTCCCTTCCCAATAAAGCTGCACATTTCATTGTACTATCAGGCACAACATGCAAAATAATTGGAACTACCTCATTATCAATAATTACGGCTTTATCATAAATTCCCAAAATATTCAACCTTGCTCCATTTATGCCAGAATATTGTTTTACACTGTCAAAATTCGGATTATAGGATCCTTTTTTTAAACAACTTTCTTTAATTAAGCTTATTGGACTACCGGTATCTAAATATGCATCTATCGACAAGTTAAAAAAAAGGTTATTAAAGCTATACTCAACAATGATAGGAATTACATAAGCAGGCGTCTCTTCTTGATCGAGCAGGTATGTATTTCTGCCTCCTGAACTGGTGGGACTGCTTCTGATTGGTGGTGTTGGTTCGGGCATTCTTTTCGGACAATCCCGTTGTTGGTGATTCACACTCCCGCAACAATAGCACGAACCCCTGGAACGCCTTTCTTCTGGACAGGTTGCCACCATATGGCCTAGTTTATTGCAGTTGAAACACTGGACTGGTGACCTCGGACCTCGTTTCTCATCTATTCTTGATGCCGCCTTCAGCCTGGTCGCAGATGCAAGAGTAATTTTTTTGAACGCCTGTACCATTTGTGACGTGGACGTAAAGTCTTGCATTCTAGCTTGATTTCTCAAATACAGATCAGGAATTCCATCTATGAGGTAGTCCAGCAACTCATCGTCGGATATTTGCGCTCGGTTTGCCTTTATTATTTTGTCGTGGTAGTAGTCATAAAAATTTTCTCCAGGCAGCCATCTGCGGGCTTCAAACACTTTCCTGAAGTCTAAGCGGTTTTGGCGATGATCAAACATTAACTTCATTTCTTCCAAAACTCGGTTACGTTCATTTCCAAAAACTGCGGCTTGGAATGGAACCAAACTTGCGCTTTTCCTCTCAATCGGCTACAAATCAGCAGCATTGCATCATCATTTTCCAATTTATAATTGCGTAGTACTACGGTTAGTTGCTGTTTCCATTGATCAAAAGCGCAATCAGCACCCGTAAATTCATGCACTAATTCACCAATCATTTTGATACTGATCTGTGACTTACCGCAATTAGCTGGACTCGGCGATTGTTTTAGTATTTCGGCTTCTCTTTTCAAGAGATTTACCTCCCTTTCCATCAGGTCTCGTTCCTTTTTCATAAGTTCCAACTCGCGTACTAAATTGAGGTTATGCACGTGGTCAAAAACTTCAGGGGCAACTTTTAAAGTCTCCAACGCATCTTTCCCATCAACTGCTGTTCTGCTTGAAACGTCCTTGGTCATTTCACCCTCTTTATCGCTGAAAGCTTCATATTGTTGTAAAGAATATGTTCGGCCGCTATTTCCCTCATCAGTAGACATTTTTCTTCGACCAAGATTATGTCGCCTGGTACTCTCACACGTAAAATTTTTTTTTTTTTTTTTGCCTTTTACCCCACACCTGATTTGTAAGGCTCCGTCTATTTATATAATAAAATACCAATTCTCCACTTAAACACTTTATTCTACGTCTTAATACTTTCGACAACCATAACATAATGCATTCAACTTCTTAACCTGCTCACTTCCTACCACTACCCCCACCACCTTCCTTCTGTTCGGGCGCGAAATTTAAATAATTATATAAATTATGCTACAGATTATTATTTTATATTTATTTAATAAAGTGAATAGAATCTACCGATTGTACTATTTGCAGTAATAGTTGGAAAGTGATATGATTGTGCTGTTGTTTTTCCAGAAATTAATTATTTCCAGCAAAGTGAAAGGAAATACACCTCCATCAATAACTCCAACACACATCTCTATATTTAGAGTATAAAATTATATCCTACTTTCCACTATGTCATGTGGAGTAATTTGTGTACATTTTAGGTACACTACTAAAATAAAAAGCAAATGTTGCCGCAACACCACATATATTTTTGAATTATTTGCAAAATTATAGTGTATGAAGTACTAACATAGTCCTATCTATTGTTTAAAATTGTTTTTAGTTGTTAGATTTGTCTACAAAACAGCATCTTCTGTTTTGAAGAAAATTGCATTTTTACGTCAATTGTATGAAACCTGATTGCTTTATTTTGTTACATAGAAAGATAGTATTTATATTGATTATTATTTATGATTGTAGATAAAAAATAATAAAAAAAAATTACCAAGCAATTTTTGGCAATTTTTACTTTGAGAATCTCAAAGCAAACACTGAACTTACTTAATTTTACTTGAAATCATGAAAATTTCTCACCTAAGAATTTTCTGACAACATAGTCTAGTCATTTTAGACGCAAAATCTTAAATAATTCGCCAGCCTATAAAAATAATACCAATAGATTCAAAATGTTCATGTTCAATTCATATCAAAATGTTTCCTGACTCTTTGATGTTATTAATATTAAAATTATTTAAAAACTAACAGTGATTAAAAAATTCATCATGAAATGTTTGCATCAATATCTCCGTAGGTATTAAGCTTAGCACAACAAATTATACACCATATTAAGACCCAGTTCTACCTCTCCTAAAACGCGTTTGCAAATAAAAGCGTTATTTATTGTTCAAAGTTTATGAAATTTTTTATGTAACTTCTTAGATAAATAACGAGTTGGGCTGGATGAAAAAAAAATTTTTTTAAAGATAAAAATCAATTTTACTTCTACATCTTTGGTTTTTTTCAAATATAAAACATTTAGCCCAACTCATGATACAAAAATAGATTTTTTATTTAAGTACAATTTTAATCTAAACATTATAATTGCGATAACAAAGCGTAATTGCCAGAAATGTATGTAATTTGCCTATATTACGGGCCCGGTGTAGACAGCAGACGTTAGGAATTTTAAACACCGCCTATAACTACGCCACGCCTACTGCTATTTTTAGATTAGACTGTTCACAAGTCCGTAGCGTATATTGAATCGGGAGAACAGAGTTCTCGCATTTCACATTTATACGCACGGTCTACAAATTTAACACACGATAAAAGTCATATATACTGTATGATATTATACTTAGTGTAGTTATACCTGCTAGGTGTTAGGTACATTTGTTTAATAATGGGTAGAAGTCGTGGCAAAATACCTAAACATCCGCGTCTGTTCTCTAGACGAATTAGTAAAAGACGACTACGTACCACCTAAGTTAAAATATATGTATAGATAATCTAAAAGAACAATATTGTAATTATTTAATTACAAATGAGACAAAGAGACCAGAACAGGACTCAAATGAACATTTTATTTAAAATGTCGGTTTTGTGGACAGGAAGAGACAATTAGCAGTGACGAACTTGGGTCGGCTCTAATGGATATTAGTTCAGCGACTGTATTGGGCAGTATTACAGCGGGAATTGGATATAGCCAATGCCAGAATTTGTTTTCATTCATGAATCTTGCATTCATGGCGCCCAAAACGTTTATAAAATATAGCGAACTTGTAGGTGACAAAATATTTGGGATTTATATAAATGGTTTGGGGAACTTTGGACTATGTACTATGATTTTACTTTATCATACGTAGTATGTAAAGTATTGTAATCGTGCCAAACAATATTTTTGAGGTTTTAACGGAAATGTCTTTTTGGATCCCTTGAACATTTTTGACCCAGGTAAAAAAAAGTTCTGTGTGTGTGTTTTTTTTGTGGCGACGATTCCGGAGAAACTACTAAGGTATCGGGACGAAACTTCATATTTAGAAGTTTCATAACCAAACTTAGAGCTGAAAAGCTTTCTGTTGAAAAGGGTCCAAAGGAACTGGAGGTTTAGTCTTATAGCATTTTTGAAAGATTTTGCAAATAAGCCGCCATTTCTGGAAATTTGTCGAAATAGTTAAATAATAAATTAAAGTACAGGAAATTCTGAACAATTTATGACTATGGCATTTTTTGGTAAAATGAATAGTTTAGCTGCATGAGCAAATTCTATTTTATCGAGATCGCTACATTAAAACTAGTTAGCCAGGATTTGTCAGATATTGTGATTCTAATGACAGTAGGTAGTGTCAAACGCTGGTGCTTTGACAATACCTACTGTCAATATAATCAAAATATTCGTCTAGTTCCAGTAGTTTTATTTTAATGCAGACATGGCCGATCTCGATCAAATAGAATCTCATGCAGCTAAACTATTAATTTTATATATGGTATGATAAAGTAATGTGCCTGAACGCATCAGATTAATTTTTTTTATTTTTGTCTTCGTGTCACTGCCGTGCGTTCGTTCGATATCCAGCATGTTTATAGATGTATTGGGTCCTCATTGCATTGCTCGATTTTAATTAATTCCTTTCTAAATTGAAGTCCATAATTCACCGATAAGTTATCATGAGTTAATACATTTTTGGCAATTTACTATACAGTATGTATGTCACCCTGTTAAAAAGATTAAATATTGTAATAGCAAGGGCGCTCTCTCTAACTTAAATCAATATATTTTCTTTTACCGCCTGGCGGCCGCCAGCCAGCTGTATGCAGTCCGGGATGCAGTGATGAGTGAGAACACTAATACATTGTAACTTGAGCGAAAGCGAAAGCGCCGACGCGCGGCGACAAACTGGCTGAGTACTTCCCCTTCGAATGTACTCGCGTCGACTATGCTCCGCCTTTGCCTGCTTCCTCTAAACCCCCAACTTCCCCTTATCGTAAAACTGTGGCCTGGTTGACGTTGGTGGGGGCCAGGCAGACCATTCCCAGCAAAAAAAAACATCGCAACGAAATATTTCGTTTGGAAGTTGCGATGTTTTTAAAACGGAGCCTTAAACACGAAAGATGCGAGTACATGATAGACAAAGAATTCTTTCAAAATATTGAAAGATGTAGGTTTGGGAGCAGGTTTTGGGAAGTCTGTCATTAACAAACTTCTGTATTTTTGAACAGAATAGTGGTTGACAATGCTACATCTTCTGTATTTTTAAGTAATGCTTTGTTTATCATGTACTCACATCCTTCGTCGTTAATATGGTGAAAAATGTGTTCTAAGCTTAATAATTTCGGAGATATTGATGCAAACATAGGTGGACCACATTTTATCACAATTTTTTAAATCACTGATAGTTTTAAAATTAGTTACAATAATAGTATCGAGAGTCGAAGAAGCAACTGAAAAATTACAGATAGCCGCAAACAAAATCAACCTTTGGACAAAGAAATGGCACATCAAACTAAATGAAGGAAAATCCACGCATGTAAACTACACCAATAAAAGAGTTAACTATATTCCAGTAACCATTAATGGGAACGATATTCCGTACGCGGATACAGCGAAATACCTTGGCATGACACTGGACGCCAAGCTTAGATGGAAAGTACATGCCAAGAAAAAGCGGGACGAACTCGACCTAAAATTCCGCAAAATGTTTTGGCTAATGGGACGGAGGTCAGCCCTGTCAGTGCAAAATAAGCTCCTACTATACAAGCAATCAGTGGCGGACTGGCCATAATGCCAGGTTGCCCGATGGCAAGTGGGCCCCCCCTTAAGTGGGCCCCCCTTAAGACAATATGTTGATAATATTAATAATACATTTATTTATACTGAAATTATCACTGGACCGCCGCACGAAAAGATATCAGGCAATAAGAGGGCCCCACCTATTTGCAATAAATTCGGTAAGAATTTATATTTATGTTTGGCAATAAATATGAACCCCATAAGAAAACTGCATGGTGAGTTTTAAGAAACCCACTTTGGGAAACAATGAAAATTCTCCAAAAGGCCCTTGTTAAGAGAACTTAAAATCTATTACTAATCGAACTTGATATTTTTTAATAGACGTTTAAATTTCATAAAAACACAAGTTTTTTTAAAAATTTTATTGACCAGTTTCTGGCAAAAATATTATTCATCCGAAATTGAAATACCAATACGTCACAGAGTACAGAATTATTATGGCATGATGTGGTAGTTTTTACCAAGAAACATTAAAAATAGAAAAATCAATGCTATGATGAACAAAATTAAAACTTAATCGGATAATTGATATAGGAAAACATTATGGAATATTGGCTGAACATATGAAAGGGACCAAAATAAATCAAATAAATAAAATTTTACTTGGGTATAAAAATGAATCACTTGTACAGAATGTTCTTTTATACATGCAATAAAAATAAAATAAAATTTATTTATAAAATACAATATGTAATTTAAAACAAAATAAATTAAAAAAGAAATGAATATAGAAAAAAATATTAGAAACAAAGTTGCGCATTTTTGTGTTGATCAATGATATAAAAAGTAATATATCTTTTTCACTTTCGAAGATATCATAAAATTGATGTACAGGGTGTTATAAAAGTTATAGATAATCATTCGCCCTACAGCCAGAAAATATTGGCATGCTTACAGGGTGTCCCACAATAACGTACCAACAAACTTATGTTTGTTTAAATGAACACTAGGTATATTATTGCAATTTTTGATGAACATTTTTAGCCTAATTGTTATGACATCAATTTGTATTAGGCTATTATCAACTGTTTCTGAGATATTGAGAAATGTTTGTCAAAAATGAGCATTTTCAAAAAATTATTCTAAGGTAACTAACAAGAATAAAGAAATAAAAGAACTCATTTTGCATAGTAAAAGTATCGCATTTTTTTACAGTTATTATTCATTTGCGATTCAAATATGACTTATCCTGAACTGGAGATTTGCTAAATGTCAAATAACTTAAGAATTTTAAATGGAACAGCCCTGTATATCTTGACATCGAAAGATCGATAAATCAACTTTCCTAAAATGTCTAACTCGGTAAGTCTATCGTCAACAGCTAAAAGTTATTAAGCATCTAATATAACATTTATACGCATGCAAAATATTTCATAAATTAATATAAAATATCTAGTTGTCACGACGAAATTCAGCAATCGCACAAATGTAAAGATTCTTCTGCAGCAACATTTAGTCATTGAAAACTGCTACTATGAGTTACACAAACGAACAATATATGATCATCCACGAATTAGTTTTATTAGTACCAGTCGAAACTTATTTAAAATTTTTATTATTTATTTACGTAATATTCTAAATTATTTAAAGAATTTTAATGGATCCTTGGGTTGGTTGTAGTGGTCTAACGCCTTAGCCAGCTAAATCGCCTGTTCAATTTATTTATTTCGGGACATGTTAAGGAATAAGTTTATAGGGATGTTCCAGTTACTACTGATAACAAAAGCAAGGAGTGCTTTGGTAGCAATGTGGTGTTATTCAGACATCCAAACATTTCTGTACTCTCATAAGAATAAATAACTAAATAAATGGATAATTGTAAACTGAATAAATAATTATTATTTCAGTACGATTGTCAATAGTGCACATATCAACCCTCTCAGGTCAATGCGTTTCAGTCTTGCTTCAAATTCTCGGTGGAAATCCTTGGTGGAAATATTACATTTTCCATGGTTTCCACAAAAACATTTTGACGCCTCCTTATTTCTATTCTTCATGTTTGCTATCGTAGGTAGTTGTAATATTCCCATAAATGTTTTCCTCAATATGTCTTCAGAGTCACAAATCAAACCCGATTAAATCAGGCGTCTAGTTTTCCAATGCGTTGGACCACCATGAACAATTTAATGTCTTTGATAAGTATTATTTAAACAATTTTAGATTGATACGTAAATTACTAATTCTTAATCTTTGAAGAAAATAAATATCAAAAATTATATGTTTGTATAAATCAAACTTGCAAAATGCTATTACTAAAAGCTGCTGCATGAAAAGAAGAATTATTATAATTGAGAGATTGTTGGATTTCATCGAACAATCGGATATTTAATAGTAATTTGGGAATATTGTGCATAAGTTACAAATGTAACATTAGATGCTTAATATATTTTTAGCTGTTGACGATAGACCACCGAGTTAGACATTTTAGGAAAGCTGAAAGATATATAAGATCGATAAATATACATTTATGATATATTTTTAATATTTTTATGTTTGTTTATTTGTAAGAATACTATTTATTTTGTTTGAATATTATCTTTTTTTTATATTATTAAAACTACTGTACACCAAACACAGTTTTACTTTACCGCCATAATATTTAGTCGAACATTTTATTTCATAATATTTTTGTAAGTTTTTTTTGTAACTCTTTCATTTTTCACTTTTTTCTCCTGTATAGTAAATGAGATACTGTGTAAAACGTTTCATATCGACTTATTATTTTTTCAATTTATAACAAAGTTACAACCGTTTGAGTTATTAACAAAACCGTATTTTAACCGGCTCTAACTTCTTAAGCAAAACCAATAAGAAAACCAATAAGTCCATATGATACTTTTTACTTAAAATGACATTTGTTTTCTAGAAAAAAAATAATAGAAAGCTTCATATGAATTTTTTGGTTCATTTTTATTCAATTTATGTCGATTTTCTTTTAAATATTTTTATTTAAATTTATTTACTTTCTATCGTTGTAAGGTGTAGTGGGTGTGTTCAAACGGCTGAAACTTTTCAAGGAATTGAGAAAACAAATAAGTCCTTATAAAAAATTTATTCAGAATGACATTTGCTTTCTAAAAATAATTTTGCGGGGAAAAAAGTGGGACATCTGTATATGTATATAACGGCAGCATGAACAAAAAAAAATGTGGGCCCCCTCCTGGCTTCCTGGCAACCAATATTTTTGGACCCAGTCCGCCACTGCAAGCAATTATTAAAGCCAGTATGTGTATGGAATACAGTTATGGGGATGCACTAAGCAGTCTAATATCAACCTCATTAAGTGGTTCCAAAATAAAGTTCTAAGGGTCATTGTTGGTGCACCATGGTACATCAAAAACACTAATCTTCATTGGGACCTTCGCATGGAGATGGTAACTAGCGAAATATCAAAATTTGCTAAGAAGCACGAGGATCGTCTACTCCACCACGACGACATTGAAGCCATCCAGCTGCTAGACAACAGTGCGCTAGTGCGTCCGTCGGCTGAAAAGAACTAAACCATTCGAACTAGTGCGGGAGTGATTAAAAGCAGAGCACCCGTAGTATATTCACAGTGATAGTATAATAAGTGAAAACAACCGCCGTCTACTTGAGTGGTAAAAATTGTCAGACTAAAACAACTTGGACCAATGGGCAAAATTGTAGAAATACTCATTATTTTATCAGTTTAGGTTAAGTGAAAATAAATTGTTAGTCATTGACTAGGTGTTATACCACAAACACTCTGTGTTTGAACAAAATAAAAAAAAATAAGAATCCAGTAAACAATTTGATATGATGTCCAGGACATTTTTCTGAATCTATTAGTATTATTTTCATAGGCGCGCCAATTATTTGTCTACCCAAATCGAAAATGACTACAGTAACACGTCTTTAAAATGCTGTGCGCCGACGTCAACAAAAAGTAAAACAAAAACGCATAATAACATTAAAAAAATGTTATTATGCTTACCATTAAACCTCCATTCACAAATAAACAAAATCCTTGTTCCCTAGAGTTAAATATTTTCTAAATATTTTAGAATTTTTGTTTACCATTTTCTTGAAAAAAGAACAGAACTTTTTGAGAAATTTAATAATATTTGAATTTAGTAAACAATATTTTGTATGTTAAAGTTATACCATATTTACCTGTCTTGATATAAATATTTAATGAATAATGAGACATAAAATAGAGTCCGTAAAAAAATTGGTACAGAAAAACAAACCATAACTGCCAGAACGCTGTTGTTAATCGTCCGATTGATCTGAACCAAAAAGTAAATATAATGACTAATAATATATAAACTAGTGGAAGTAAAATTCCACTAGTCACAATATTTTTTGACTGGCGCAGTTTCTTTCTTTTTTGGGACGGTATATTTTTTTGGTCAAAAATATTATCCCCTAGAAATTTCAGAAATGTTTGAGAGCATTATTAAACAACAAATTAACAAAAATTAAAAATGATATTTTGTACATTTTGACCTCAATATTATCGAAAACCATACCTGATAAAAAGCTATGAGAGCGTATGTATTTTTCATTCACAATTTAACTTCAGAAAAAAAAACTATTATCTTTTTTGTTCAGTTCAGTTGTTTGATGTAATTCGAATCTGTGGACATAAACAGTCAATTGACTCTACATTTTCGTAATTTTAAATATTTATACAAACTGAAAATTTGGTAACACAATCTAGGTGAAACAAGATGATGAACGCTTGGGTTAGTATCAGTCTGAAGTTGACTTCAAGTCGCCTGGCCGCGACAGTTGGGTTTAAGGTCAGCCAAACCGACCCCGTACCTACTAATGATTAAATTCATGCACACAAAACTCTTGACACTGGTTTTTCTAATCAATATTGTCCCAATTGACTATTTTAAGATCATAATATATTGACTAAATATTTCTTTCTTTATGTAATTACTACAAAGAAGAATGCAATGAAACCTTTGACTTTCCTCCAGACAAGTCGCGGACTTTAACCCAAATACATTTTTAACGTTTCTCTAGTTAACCCAACCCAAACCCATCAACCGAAAAAACATAACACCACACTCACCTTTGGTTTATTTTCCCTAACAACTACAGGAGGTTTAAAATCACTATTCACAGCGTTCAGCCGCTCCAACGGCCGATGCAGACTCCTCGGCGGCAACGGCGGCGCTTCGTCCTCATCCACCACATCCACCACACCCTCCACCACCTTCCCATCACCATCCTCAACACCACCCGAAGACGTAGACGCCCACAACTGATAGTAGTCCTTATTCGGACTACGAGCACTCCTAATCTTCTTCTTCGTGCCGTTGATATTCGTACTCTCAGACCTAGTCAACCCTTTGGGTGACTTCTTCTTCACGCCTGTCCTCTTTTCCTCCTTCTGCTTGCTGGTGAGGTCCTCTAAGGAGCTGGACGTTTTGATGGGAGGTTTCAGGTTCGTGTCGGGTTCGTCCTGAAAGGCGCCGTTCTCGAATCCGTTGCTGCATTTCGCCTTGTAGCGGATGTACTTTTTGAATTTGTCCGGAGGCGTCTTCATGATGAGCGGTGCGGTTTGCGCGTAGCAGTCCAGGTTTTGGCCGTTGTAGTAGCGGAAGCAGAGCAGTTTTTCGGCGTGACCCTGGGGGATGTCCAGGAGCCACATGGTCGTCGTGGCGTCCTTCCTGACGGCCTGCCGGCCCAAGCACTCAGACGGATCTTGACTATCTGCAAGAAGAAATAGAATATGGATTTAGAATAAGCAAAAATCGGTGTATTTTTTTTGGGGAATTCATTTATTTTATCGGAGCTGTATTACCCAACTTCAAATTTGTTTTTGTTTTTTCGCTAAATTGGGTTTACTGTAAGTCAATTAGTTTTAATAACGCTATTATAAAGAAAACAACAAATTCGTTCTAAAACATGTTCTAAAGCACGTTCTAAAACTAGATTCGCAGTATTCGAATTACTTGTTTAGAAGTAATACGAGTTCATTCATTTAAACGACTTCATCCACCCTCTCTCTGACTATAGTAGTGCTGTTGTATGAATGGGTGCTCTATACTTTTGCAAAAGACATATTGCCTCGAGGGTTCATGGTTTAGGGCGATTATTTAATTAATAATTCGCTAGTAATCATAAATATTTCTAAATACCTTTGAGCGTTGAATGTTTTGATAAAAAAATACGGGAACATGGTCATTCAACATTAGCAAACTAAACTTATAGTTTCCGAAAAAACAGTTTAAACCGGGTTTTGAATTTTCGCAGACAAAATAATAATAGTATTTCCTACCATTTCATCTACCATCTCGCTAGTTTGCTATGTATATTGGCACCATACAGTGTAAAGTAGATCCATTTTACAGGAAAACATTTGAAGAATATGTTTAAAATAAAACTATATTTATTAGAATCTGTTTCCACACCAAAAATTGAAAAATATGTTTAAAATAACAATATATTTATTATAATCTATACTGCGGCCCTGAGTTTGATTATGGCTGATCTAGAGCTTGGAGTTCTAATATCGTTGAACTCCATTTAACAATTTAAGTTTGCAAATTACTTAATAGTCAACTGATCATGGTATTTTTTTTTTGTAATTCGAATAGCTTATTATTTGTACATATAAATTCAAGTCTCTAAAAGTGTTCTTTATTTTAATTTAAAAAAATCATGTCATGTGGCCAGGCACATGACTTTATCATACTATATATATAAAATTAATAGTTTAGCTGCATGAGATTCTATTTGATCGAGATCGGTCGTGTCTGCATTAAAATAAAACCAGTTAGCCAGGATTGTCAATAGATCAGCGTTTGATACTATCTACTGTCATTAGAATGAAAATATCTGTCAAATACTGGCTACATACCTAGTTACATGAGATACGACCGATCTCGATTAAATAGAATTTGCTCATGACGCTAAACTATCAATTTAACAAAAAAATGTCAGACATAAATTATACAAAATTTCCTCTACTTTAATTTATTATATAACTATTTTGACGAAATTGCAGAAATTGCGGCTCATTTGCAAAATCCTTGAAAAATGCCTAGCGGAAACATCCAGCTCCTTTTGGGTTCTTTTGAACAAAAAGCTTTTCAGCTCTAAGTTTGGCCATGAAACTTCTAAATATGAAGTTTGGCCTGATACATTTAGTAGTTTCTCCGGTATCGTCGCCACAAAAACGGGTACACACACACACACACACACATATACATACACACAATTTAACGAGGTCGTTGTCTTGAAAATAATGTGACTGTTGCCGATAGATGGAGCTTTCGTAGTCTCCTAGTAAAAGGAGCCTCCTAGAGGGTATATAACCGCATATATGTCCAATGTCCATGCAGCATCAGTGATTGTGCTATTATACGGTATACCGTCAATGTATCCGACGTTGAAATAACGAACAGATCTAGTATTGGCGGAAAGAGACTAGAAAGGACCGTGGTGATCCCTTCTCTAGTTGGAAATACCCCATTCTCTTACAAATACACAATCTTCTGTGGATGCGTTAATTTCACTGTGCGACAAATTTTGAACAACTTTCTTCCTCCCGGAAAATTCTGAATAATGAATAATGATTCTATATGACCCCCTAAACACATCCCCGAAGGCGTTTTCTATGTTAGCTCGAATAAGCGGATAAGTAAACATATTATGGCAAAAAAGTCCAGTAAAATCGTTTCCGAGGGTGCCTGTTCCAGGAAAAAATATAGAAGTTTTTTTTCTCTCATCCTATATGCTTTTTGGGGTGCTGAATCCGAATTTCAACTTTGCTACTTCTCACGGATGTGACTTCCCAACGAAAATCGCAAAAAGACTTGAAGTTATCGACCGTTTTTCAGTTTTTTGCGAAAAAGTCATAAAACTATGCGCTTTTCGAGGTAGACCAGTCCATACAAAAATAAAGTACATTAAATTTCCTACAACAGCACTCCTGAAATACATTTTTGGTTGAACGGCTTGGCCGCTAGAGCGCGCTGAAAGAAGGGCAAATTTTCCGACTTTATGTAAAACCCAGTTTTTGAGTTAGTTAAAAAGGCTAAGATTGTGCTAAAAGTACCTTAATTTCCCTACAAATTGCACATCTTAATCACTTATTCTGGCCAAAGCGTGTAGCCGCGAGATTGGGTTGATATATTATGTCATATTAAGCTAAGCGAAGCCGCTAAGTCGAGAGCCCGAATGTTTATAAAAAAACAAAAAATTACATAATACATTAAGTATTAATTAAAAAGAGCAAATATATAGTTAATAAATAAATAGTAATAATATATGTAGGTCTCTATTGAATTTTTAGTGAAGGGCTCTTGTTATCGCGGTTTCGCGTAATGTGACATAAAATTTCAACGCGCTCAAGCGGCTACACAGTTTGGCCAAAATAGTTGATTAAGTTATGCAATTTGTAGAGAATTTAATGTAGTTTTATCAGAATCTAAGCTTTCTTGTAATTACACGTACATCACATAAAGTAGGAAAATTTGACCTGTCAGCGCGCTCGAGCGGCCAAACCAGTGAACCCAAAAATATACTTGAGGGTGCTTTTTATAGCAAATTTAGTGTACTTCATTTTCATTACTTATTAAACTGAAGAAAAGACGATATATTTTGAGTTTTTTTTGCGATTTTCGTTGTGAAGTCATATCCGTGGGAAGTAGCAAAGTTGAAATTCGGATTCAGCTCCCCAGAAAACATAGTATGATCGAAAAAAAAACTTGTATACTTTTTCCTGGTCAAAAATCCATTTAACTGGACTAAAAATTATGTATAAAATTAAAAATAAATTTGCAAATATCTCGCTTATTCGAGCTAACCTAGAAAAACGCCTTTGTGGAAGTGTTCAGGGGGTCATAAAGAATCACTATTAGCTAAAATATCCCGGGAGGAAACCTTTTCTTGCACAGTGTTATATAACATGTAAACAAAGTTATTGTTTTAATAATAACATATTCATATTTAAAAGAAGTAGGTGAATCGTCCAAGAATGTCTACCCAAATCTAAATTGACTAGACCATCACTTTTGTATGAAAGTTCTTTTTTTAGACTTATAGTTTACGCGCTTAGGCAGAGGAGAGCGGAGGGAATAAACTTTTTAAACTCTGTGTAGACTACTACTCCACGTTGTGTGGGCTATTGTTAATATGCTTCCTTCCTCGAAGACTTCTTATCGCTTGACGGAACCAACTCAGTGCGAGAAACCGCATCGAGGATCCGTCTTACCAATGCGCTTCTTATTCACATCTAAAATTGAAACCATTGTTCCGTTCCTCGGACAGTTCAATCTGTTACGCAAACATCCGTTATCCGTCGGTCGGTGGTGTTCAGTATTCACTGTTCACCATCTAAATCTAAACAGGCTAAGCAGGCGGTGAATGGGCCTCGGATTCAGGTGAGAAAACACGTAACAGGAAAGCGATGACAGTCCCTCACGACGCTATGGCCTCGGCCATTATTAGGGCGACTGGGAAATTCTCACGTTTTATTATTCTTATGGGTTGGAAGCCCCCGGGAGTTAGGTCGCGATTTGCTGACGGACATAATGGGCGAAATGAAAGAATGTCAAGGGTTGACACAAGCGCGCACACACACACGCACGTTTCCGCTTAAGCCGGAAGCGCGGCTGGTCGTGTATTAGCCTAGGACTTATTGGCCTAGGCTAGGCGACGTCACGATCGCAAACCTGGAGACCTGAATAATGCAAATATACATCGAGGGGGTGTTTTGATGGATGGATTATCGAATCTTAGCTAAGAAGCCAAATTTATTATTATCGGTGTTCATTTAATTCTGTTGTTTGATTAACTTTTTGTGAGTTTTTAAGTGTTGTATATATGTATATCTTGTTGAATAATCCTTTTGCTATTCGTTCATTATACTAGTAAAGGTTTGATTAACTAAGAGTATTTTCGTATTCTGATGCAAAAACTAAACGTAAACACGACAAAGAAAAAATAAATGATTTTTTAAATGTGACGGGTGTGACGAGCGCAAATTAGAGCAAAATCTTAATCGCATACAATGAAATAAACCCTATTCCTTACAGTTTTTGAGTGTTTTGTTTCTTTGCCTAAAAACAGCATATAAAAATCAAGTTTGTTTGAATTCATTTATGATTAAATTCTATCGAAAAGAATCTATCGAAACAGTAAAACGGTTACTTGTACAGAAACAAGTCAATCTGACATTTATTGTAGATGATTCGAAGATCTAGCAATTTTATCCCAACTTTCACACTTGCCAGATCTTAGGACGATGGGCAAAATCATGCACAGAGAGAAATGGTTATCTAATGTAAGAAAATGACATTCTTAATATAATCGGTGTGTTTTAAGACAACACTTGTAATAAGAATATTTCTTTAATATAAAACAACATATTTGCTTTAAGAAAGCGATTTTTATTTATTTTAAGACATTCGTTCGTTTAAACATAGTGTGAAGGGTGCCGATAAAGAGAGCTTTAGTTGTCTCGTCTTTTTACTTTTTGAGATGTTCAAATGTTAAGATTAAAATGATCCATTTGTATTGAAAAACTTGCTGACTGATCGTTTGGTTCGTTGGACTGGATTTATCCTTTTTTACTTTTTGTGACAGCTTTTTGCGGAGTGTTGATTGATTTACGAGTCGTAGATTAGACATCGTTTACTCGCACATTTCGGCTGTTATTCGCTCGCATGATTATACACTCGCCTGGGGGCTCGTGTTTATATTTCATGCTCATGAATTATAGCCTAATTGTGATTGTCATCGTGGTTTTTTCCCGATATCTACCATTTAATTTTGTAGAAAACCTATGCAGTACTTTAAATTTTCTCGACTTTTTCTTTTCGTTTTCTTGCACGTGTGATCAACTCTGTCAGATGTTTGGTTTCAGTGCGCTGTCTGCTCACCAAAAGCTGATCAGTGTAGATTCTTGTTGAAAATTATAAACAGTACAATTGTTGTCCCACGCGAAAATGCTGGACATGATCAATTTTTTATCCCTAAGGCGCGAACTAATATAATATACTATTTTGCTAAAGGCACCTACGGTTCACATGGCAAGAAATTTAAACCGTCAGCTGAAGTAATTTATTGTGGAGGTGCTTGTATATTTATATGTATATTACCTAAATGGATGCTACTACCATATTTTGTGTCTTATCATGTTATATTGTTGGGTTGTTTTGTAATTCTACACTTTAGGTTTAGTGCTTTTCTATTCACTTTTATCGTATTGTCCTGTAATTGGATCAGTGTGTTACGTGTCAGTGTGGGACAATAAATATACATTATATTATTATTATTATTAACGATTGCCCTATATGTATTGTGACGGCTGTGAGATTACTTAAGTAAATTTTGAGGCGGGTAAAAGAAGTCATGGCGCAAGTACTTAAATATTTAGTATTTAAATATTATTTATTTGTAACCTTACTATAATACCTACATAATATTTATTATTTATGAAAAAAATGCATCATAACGTTTTTTTTCTCTTTCTTGTGATGGCGTGCGATTTATAAGCTGAAGTTTCATTAAATTGTAATAAATACAGGCAATTTCCTCTTCAATCATTTTCTTCTTCAAATATTATTTCCTTCAATTACCACTGTCTGACTTTTTGTTTTTATAAACATTATACAGGATGCTTCTTAATAACATGCGAATATTTAAGGAGGTTATTCTTGGGTCCATTATGAGGGAAAAAATCATATGAACATATGTCCTAAGAGCCTTTTCAGACGAGGACGGCGACGGCACGGTTTTCGCCGTCGACGGGTCGAAGTGTATGAGATTAAATGGAGCCTTTCACACGTACCGCGCCGTCGCCGTCGTCCGTCTGGTCGCCGTGCCTCACCACCGAAGCCACGGTTTTCGCACGGCGACGGTCCGCTCGGTAGTGCATTGCGTTAAATGGTAGCGTCCACAGGCGCCGTGCGGTTTTCGGACGGCGCGTGTTTTTTTTGCACAGGCAATGTGCGTGGATTCTCTAAATCTGTAATCTGCGCAATGCCGTTGACGTTCCATATACCGTGTGTTCATGCAACGACGAAAGAGATTATAATATCGTATTTAATGCCCTCTAGTATTTTGAAACACTATTTCCAATAATGTTGTTCAAATAGAGGCTTAAATTGAACATAAAATTATCAAAATGGGACTTTGTGCGTAAGTTTATCATGAAAATCCAGTAGTATGTGTATGTGTAGGTCAATCATACTTAGTGGCATTGATCATACAATAAAGGAGGTCTTACTAAAATGTAGGCACATACTCAGTATAATAAAGTAATAAAAGATAATTATATAAATCTGATAAAATGCGAAATAACTTCATTTGCTTGCCTTTGTTTTCGAGGTATTTGACTTGAAAGTTTCGTGAACGCGGAACAAAATATTATTTGTAGACATGTTCGGAATATCATCCACTGCTTATATTTATTTATCCATCCTCTACTTTTATTTCAGTTTATTTTGTTTATTAATTTCGCCGCGGTCACAGAACTTTAGAACATTTATGGATATATTTACCATTCAATTTTTTGCCTTGAGCATATATACGTAATATAAGTTGTCAATGAAGTGACACGTTTTGTAAGAAATACAAACATCGCGAAGCCGGATCGTCGGCAGACACGTGGATATTCGGGATTAATTGTGACACTTATTGTAACAGTGGAATAAGTTACAGTTGCTTTTGTAGTAATTTAACTGAAGGTCTTGTTCACAAATTAATCAATATTATATTAGGTTAACTATTGCGGTATATGTAAGTTACCTAATATTCATATTTTTCTTTGTACAAAAATCACTATTTTTTAGACGATAACGGAAAAAATTTTAAAATAATTTTTATTTTCATATCCTGATTAAATTAATTATGAAAATTATAAAGATATTCTGTTACTGCCTTTCGGCAAACAATTTAAAGAAGAATGTTTAGGTCAAATAAGAACCGCTCCAACAAGTATAGTAAACATTTTCTAAAAAGCGGGACATTTTGAAAACTCCGCGGGACGTCTGACCAACTTAGGAATAACGCAATAATACGTGTACGCTCCATGGCGAATGAGATAGTGCTAAACCGCAGCTGAACTCTGCACACTGTATATGACTGTGTATATATATAATATATGGCGCCAGCTGCAGCCGTCGCCGCGCCGTTTGCAATCCGTGCCTGTGTGTAAGCTACACAACGGCAGTGGACGGCGAAAACCGTGCCGTCGCCGTCCTCGTCTGAAAAGGCTCTAAAGGTCTTAACTTTTGAACTACGGGGTGCTAAAGTTTTAAGAAAAAATTCTTCTTTTTATGATAACTTTGGTACGACTCTAGATATTTTTGTGAAACGTAGTACGCATCTTCTATGCATCAAAATGCTTCTTCTGCTGTACAACATATTTTTTATTCTTGCCAGTGGCGTTCGTGCGGGGTTTGTATTGAATCATTTCAAAGAGAAAAGTGATGCGCCACTGCTTTTTCATCAAGTAAAAATAATTTTTGAAATCCTCATTCCTGTCTTACCAAATCTGGTCTTTTGATTGTTTTGTGCGGTTTTCGCATAAAAAAGAAAACTAAAATCTATTCGTTTGCATCTCTAAACCTCTTACGAGAAAAAACAATTTAAATAAAATACAACTTTAAACAAAAATTTATTTAAAAGTATAATTTTTAAACAGAAAAATTATAAAATTAAAGTTATCTAAACACATTTTGGAATGAATGTCGTATCAAAGTTATCATAAAAAAAGAAGTTTTTCTTAAAACTTTAGCACGCTGTAATTCAAAAGTTAAGACTTAAGACCTTTAAGACATATGTTCATATGAATTCTTTTCCTCAAAATGGACCCAAGATAACCTCCTTAAATATTAGCATGTTATTAAGAAACACTCTGTGTTTAATAGCTTTCATAAAAATTTATTTAGGCCGATAGATTCAAATCAAGTGTCGATTTTATATCCTCCAAATTTAAACTAATGCCCTCTAACATGAGAAACGAGCAGCAATACTCAAAACATTCAAGTTTACGCGATAAATCACTCATACCAAAAAAAAACTTCAAAATTTAATTAACTGTAAAGGATTTAAAATGATTTCTTAACGGCTTCCATTTCCGCTCCTTAACGACATAATCCAAAAACTATAAATCCGCCCGTCCCGTCTACAGTTAGCACATACACATATAGCATATATACATACATAGGTATACCGGGTAACAAATAAACAGGGGGCGGAAGTGGGTTGTGCGTCGGACAGCAGAACAATGCTCCAGGTTCCGGCCCTGCGGTAGCATCTGGTTCGCGAGCTTCCGGACTATAGGCGTGTGCCGCTTAACGTTATTTATAAGTCGGATGTGTCGGAAGGAGATGATTTTGGCAAAACGAACGCATCGCGTCATGCCAACGGTCGGCCGGTCTATTTCTGTTCGCGTCTGCAATTTACCGCTTTTAGAGGGCGCGCGAAGAATTTCGCCAGGCGGTCGAAAGAAACCGAATACGCACTTTGGAGATCCTGTATAAATAAACACCGGAAGTTTAGCTGGCGGCCCTTGTTTCTGGCAATTCTGACGAAGTGGACAGCGAATCTTCAGTTTTGCAGGGTACCTATGCTGGAAGGTCGGGAATTTGGTCTCCAGATTTGTGCAAATTATTTTTCTTGTGGTAATTCTGGTAACCCTAATTGGAGGAGGGAATTATTTTTAGGTCGAATTGTAAATTTATTAAAGAATGAGTATTTTAGCAGCTGAGGCTATAAAAGTGGCGATTGTGACGTGAATCCGCAGCTTAAAGTAGCTTAAATTAATAAACTATTATTTCTAAACCAGCAATTCGAAAATTAACTAGAAAAAATGTTCTTTTTTTGCGTAAATGCACCAAAACTAGTGTAAATGTGTTCTTAAATTTATGCTAGTACCTACTGGATACTAATTTTGGAAAAGTTCCATACAAAAACAATGCAGGCATTTCTATAAACACATTCTTTTTACTTTATCATACGCAGTAGAGAAACTACTAAAGGTATCGGGACGAAACTTCATATTTAGAAGTTTCATGACCAAACTTAGAACTGAAAAGGTCTTTGTTCAAACGAGTCCAAATAGTTAAATAATAAATTAAAGTAGAGGAAATTCTAATTGATCGAGATCGGTCGTCTTTGTATTAATATAAAACTAGTTAGCCGGGATTTGACAGTTTTCAGTTTTCATTCTAATGACAGTAGGTAGTGTCAAACGCTGATGCTTGCAAACATTTTATTTGAAAGAGGGAATTTAGAAACATTAGAATCACTTGTACTAAGATGTACTAAGACGATCTCTAACTCGTATGAAGCCCTGACGAAGCTGGAGAACGACCAGCGAAATGTCGGCAACATACAAATGTAAAACAGAAATAGAACCTTATCCAGACTGACAAGCGTTATTTTTTATTATCTGATGCACACACAGTCGTTAACCATTAATTTCTTATTAGAATCACTTTCGTGACTAATGTTGGAATGTGTTATATTTTTATTACTTTAGCAAATAAATTCTTGTTTTTGTTGCACGGTATCGTTCGTTTTTGTTTTCTTCCTCATCAAAATGAAATAGTAGGATGTGTTGCTCATTGATGTTTTAATACTAAATTTCAGCTTTTATTAATTTATAAAATTGATACAATTGTGATTAAAAAAAATCTGATGTGACCACCCACATGACTTTATCATACTATACTATACTGTAGATTCAAACTCTGTCAAACGCTGTTGTTTTGACAATACTGTCAATAGAATCAAAACATCTGTCATATCCTGGCGAAATAGTTTTAATGCAGGCACGACCAATCTCGATCAAATAGAATTTGCTCATGCAGCTAAACTATTAACTTTATCAAAAAATGTCATAGACATAAATTATACAAAATTTCCTGTACTTAAATTTATTATTTAACTATTTTGACGACATTATAGAAACGGCGGCTCATTTGCAAAATCCTTGAAAAATGATAAGAGTAAACCTCCAGTTCCTTTGGACCGTCTTGAATAAAAAGCTTTTCAGCTCTAAGTTTGGTCATGAAACTGAAATATGAAATATGATGCTTCGTCCCGATATCTTTAGTAGTTTATAAGGAATCGTCGCAATAAAAGGGGGTACAGACACAGACACACACATTAGGGTGTATCGAAAAAACGCTTTTCGAAATTCAAAATTTCAAGTTGATCAAAAGTTGTCCCTATGGAGCCTCATATACCTCAAAAAAAAATTGGCCCAATTGAATAATATTTAGGTCTCCCGCAGGAGGCCTAAAGTTTATGATTTCCTTTAAGAATTAGAATTTTTTTTCAATGAAAGATTAAGTGATTTTTTTTTATCAAATACAGAAAGTTTAACAATAAGATATGAAATTACCGTATACAAAACTATATTACTCTAATGCAACATTTAGATCGCCTGCAGTTTATTTAGATACGATATAATTTTTAGAAAAATGACCGTTTTCGTATAATTTAAAAAATGTGCTTAAATGTTGATAAAAGTTTATTTGTAATTATTTTTTTTATTATGTGCGGACATGTGGGCTTTGAAAAAGAAAAACCACTTAATATTTCATTAAAAAAATATGAAAAATTTCGAATTTTTAAAGAAAATCATAAACTTTAGGCCTCCTGCGGGATACCTAAATATTATTCAAACAAAATATTATCGAAAAAAACGTTTTTTCGATACACGTTAACACACACTCATACACACACACAAACATTTTTTTGTACCTTGGTCAAAAATGTTCAGGAGACCCAAAAGGACATTTTTCAGTTAAAATCTCAAAACTGTTTCGAATTTAACAGTTCTCTGTATGCTTATTAATTGAGGTTATTGCCAGGTATTTAATCCATAGTCCACTACACCCATAATGTATTTAATTTTGTTTAAATTGTAAACTAGGTAACACAAAAATAACGGAGACAAATAAAAATATCCTAATTTTCAAAAATTACATTAAAGATAGAATCACTCAGGTAGTAATACTTATTTACGACAGTCTTTTCATTCATTCATACTAGTTTTCATTCACCTGTTAAAAATTCCCTAATTTTTTCTTGTATCTACTAAATTATCAAAATGAAATTCAGATATGATTAAATAATCATATCGATCACTTAGCCGGGATAACCTTATTTCAAATAAGGTAGGTACCTAATCTAACAAAACAGAAATCATGCAAAATGGAACATTGAACTTTGGATCCGCTATAGAAGAGTTTAGTTACGGAAATAGTTGTATCATCAATATTTACAATAAAATTATTTTAATAAATTAAAATTGAATCACATCATTTTAGCCTTAAAAAGCGTCACCGTACAGTTACCGGCGGAACATGACATGTCGCAAGTTAGTCAATTTATGTCACACGATGGCATGCAGCCGGAATTACGTCGAAAAAATGGCTTGACTAAGAGACCAGATTAGTAGTCGCGAGTCGTTAGTCACGCCAGATCCGTTTCCTACGATAACATGCTGACGATTGCGGCATGCAATGAGTTCGAACTGTCCGAAGGCTCTTAAGGTCGTCTCTGTCTCTCTCTAGTACCTGTCCGATCACCATTGTCCACCTTTCACTGCATATTACCGGTGACGCCTTTACACCTTTGCCCCGGTGACGTGTGAAGTCTACAGATCAACCGATATAATCATATCGCCAATGGTCATAAATAATAAACCAGAAAATTGCATCTCAGAATGGGTAATTGAAATGCCATCAGAAATGTTATGGAATTCCAATATTTGTAATAGTGATGGATGAGTAACGAGTAAATGATTATAAGAATACATAAACTGTCGATCTATTCCAGCACAGTACAGTCATTCTAAATTTTGATTCGTAAATTTAAATGCAGTCGAAGAAACTGATACCAATTGATAGCTTATGGTTCAAGTAGTAACATACTTGGCCTACACCATGAAGCGTCCCAAAGTTTGTCCCTCTTTTTGAATATTTTACTGTAATGTCCAGATTTTTTTTTGGACACCGCCCGTTAAACTCCATATGATAATTTGGTTAGCATAACTTAATACTTATTAATGCCGTGTTAATGAAATGAGCCTCATCTACAAAAAAGTTACTGAGATATTTTCATTTCATTTCTAATTATGTTAAAATACTTTTGAATGTACATGTAATAATATGACAGCTAATTAGTTTATAAATTATAGCAATTGTTAGATTTTTATGTGAAATTATGAAATAATATTACTAATAATTTAAGCAACTACTCCTTTCATTTTTCAGGGGTAGAATTGCTGAAAAAATGTAGTCAAATGAATGCATAGTAGAATGAACGTATTACTTGTCATGACGATTTTTAAATGTTGCTAATAATATGGATTGAGCTTTAAGTAAACAAAAAAATCAATAAAGAACTTTTGAACTTCTTGAAAACGCGTTCTTCACACTTTAAGACAGAGTATTTTTTTTCAGAGTTCTTGACAAACCGTGTGTTTCATAACGGCGAATAAAAATTCGCTGTAGGGAAAAAGACAAGTTGTGCCTGGGTTAAGAGCAATAGAAACTTTTCTAAATTTAAAAATGACGTAAATGGACCAGGAAAAATAGAATAGTTAGGGCAATTATTTCAGTTGAAAATGCGATTGCATAGACAAATAAAAAGGACAAACTACCATCTGTCAAGCAAAAGTAGAAGTACGGCTAAGTAGATCGAAGCGCACAGAACGAAGGTAGCAAACCGCGATGCTGCAGCAATGGTCGGCGCTATTCTACTTTTCCGTAACGTTGGAGCAACGGCGATTGACTAAAAGTGCGCATGCCTGCCCTGTGACACATGGGCGCAGAAATGTTTGTTTACAACAGTCAACGAAATGGTTCTACGAGTTTTCGAGGAGTGATATTATTTATTCGTACCTATTATGTATTAAAAAGTAGTCTTTTTATTGCTCTATATTGATTTGTAAATATATTAACGGTAAGTTATTTAATTTGAGGTTATGTGTATGCAATATATAAACATTTTAGGTGATTTTGACTCCCAAACAATAGTTCATTATTTTGATAGCGCATTATCGCAGTGCCACACTGTCATTCACCCGTAGTCCAGCCAGATGACCACAAAGTTATTCTCTACAATTGTGCAACAATACAATTGTTGTAGATTATGACGTATTTTGGACAACGTACATGATGGAGTATTCGAACGATTTGAGACTAAGTACATACTACATAAACCTATCGTTTCAACAGAAGTTGTTAATGATATTGAAGAGTAAATTCCTCAAATCCTTGCGTAAAATTTCTCAACAAGTAGGTATTGCCAAAATAACGTTCTGACTTTCTTTATCGTTACATTAATACATTATCTTTTTAGATGTATTACGTATAACGAAAGAATTTTCCTGCTTCTGCCTATCAAGTGAGCGTTCTTCGACAACTATAGCGCACGATGAGCATCAACTATTGTAGGTGATTTATCGACCATTTGAAGATCAAGAAAGTAGATAGAAGATTTTTAAGAAAAATCAAGTTTAGCATTTATAGTGAAAATTCAATGTTGATCGAACCATATTTAACAGAGGCTGTGTCGTCACACTGCTTGACCGTTTAAATTTGTAATGTTATAACTCCCGTCACTGGTTTGTGGGTTTGTAGGAACCTGCGGGTGATCCGCTGCAATTCATTAGAGATCGGTGCAACTTCTGACATTATGTTACTCGATCAATCTTGATGAGGATTGTAAACAATCTAATTTTTTATTTTGTTTTGCATTTTTTTTTGTTGTACAATTTTGGAACATTGGTTAATAAAGGCATTTTATTTTTATTTATTTTGTTTATTTTATTTATTAAATGTGTTTGATCAAAAGCAATGTCTAGACAAGTGCAGTGTGTACTGTACAGAGATCAAAGGATGATGCGGTCCATAGTATCGAAAATGTAACAACCAAGGTATTTTTTTCTCGTTTTCTGAATTATCATAATGCAGCAAACATGCAATATATTGCTTGTTGTTGCTTGGGTAAACTTTGTATCCATTTTTTAAAAAATTACTATTTCTGAATTGGATATAAAGGTCATTTAATAATTTAATTTTTATCTTGTAATTTAATGAGAGTATTATAAATTATTAGGACGATCTATAAACAACATTATCAACAACGAATTATTTTCAAACAATAGCACTATCAACAACAACAAATTATTATCAATTGCAAACTAAGTATAAAATTAAAATATTTATTAATCATTTTATCTGTTCATAATATTATAACAATCTTTTAAAAACGCTCAAAAGCGTTTAAACGTTACCTCAATCCTACCGAAAAGTTGAAATAGTTTCAACTTTTCTATTGCGTTGCGATTCGTTACCTCCATTCTGTGCGGTCCGATCTACTACCATGCACTTCTACTTCGCCTTGGCAGTCGGCGGCATTACTGTTGCATCGCGGTAACCGCCATTCTGTTCGGTCCTGTCGTATCTACTCCATATACCGTCGGCGCTGCTACCTTACTACAACGGCACGATAGCGCCACGTCCTATCTGTTTCAGCCTTAAAGCTGGATGTGCTTCTTACAAATAAATATATAGTATATCAAACTCCTAGTTGTGAGTTATTCTGCAGTAACGTGTCACACCCATCACGCCCGCTTAACGACTATACATAAGCAATGGGTACTTTTATTATTATTTTGATGCAACATTCATCTTTTAGAATCGTTGTAGACAGAAGTTCAAACTTCAAACTGATAAGTTTTATGAAAAACCTTTTTAAATAGCCGTGATGGTAGTTACCAGCACAGCGATGTCTTGGTTTTGGTAACCTAAAATTTAAAATTCATGGAATGATCCTAGTGTAAATTTTTCTAGTCTAATAAAGTTAATAAATAATTCTAGTTCTTATGTGAAATTTGGGCTAGCTACTATTACATTGATTGCATCATGTGTAGTAGCTAGAAGAAGCATATATGTAAGCCACTAATGTTGTCAAACATATTAATAACAATAATGGGAGTTAAAATCAAAGTACTACCACACAATTTGAATTCCTAGTACTTTCAAATAATATTTACTCAATTCAATTTTTATTTTTAAACAAATGCCTATATTGCAAAGATTGAAAACATACCATATTCGTAATAACCAACGTTTCACCCCAAATTTTTGTTACTTTTTGAGCGGCCCTGCAGTATTTTTGATATCAATTTAATTTGAAATAAAAGGTGTATTAAAATCAGTTAATAATGACACTTATTTGAGCTTGATCAAAAAGAACAGTAGCGATTTTATAGCGCCGTATACAGGTAATTTTTTTCGTATATAGGGTAAAATTTTAAAACATAGATTTTATTTCTACTCAAAAACAGTGCAATTGGACGTTTATAACAAAAATATTATATATTCTAATAAAGTTAATAAATAATTCTAGTTCTTATGTGAAATTTGGGCTAGCTGCTATTATATTGATTGCATCATGTGTAGTAGCTAGAAGAAGCATATGTAAATAAGTCACTAATCTTGTCAAAGACATTAATAACAATAATGGGAGTTAAAATCAATGACAATCATGACAATGTCACACAAACATTTTACTAATTATGTATGTATATGTAGATATTGTGACATCACAAGATGCCAACGTGGTATTTTTAATTTTAGAAAATAATGAAAATATATGAAAATGAAGTTCTAAATTTCTACTATCTACAATAACTTCATTTAGGGGTTAATTACATACTATATTAGTATAATTTGACGAATAAAAAAATAGAACTACCAGATGCAGAATTCGACGCGATTTGTAAACTTAACAGCAAGTGGCATTCAAAAAAAGAAATCGCGTTGTGTATATTAAATTTTCCCAACGTCATACGTCGCGTCGTAACGGACGTTTCTCGTTGTCGTGGTATGCCGGTTAGGTTCTTGTAGTTTCGCCTCCTGGAAGTTGTGGAACATGCGGTGCGGCGTGCGTGCCAACCGTACTGTACCGCTGCAAACCATTTTTTAACGGAAGTGGATTTTGCGGTATCCTCGGCTGCAGTTCGAACGCTCGCTCGCTCGAACGCGGTTAAAATTAGTCGTCGTCGCCGCTCGCCGCCCGTTGCGCTGAGACCGGGGTTCGCGGGCGTTCGGCGACATTCCATCGCCAACCTGTGATTTATCTGCTTCCTTCTGGGAGCCGTCGTCACCGAACGACCGACAGACCCAAACGGGGGCGTCCAAGAACGCCTCTATATTCCACCGTATGGTATCCAGAGTAACCGATTGATTATAGTACAGCTCGGACACGTACATGCTTTCGAAGAAATTGGTCTAATTTTCAGATCAATTCGCTTGTATTTTGATCAATTTTACGGATAGTATGGCGAATTTTGTTCTAGAAGTTGGGAAATGTTTGATTTATTGGCATTCGCCTTAGTTTTCATAAAAATCCATAAAAAGTGACCTAAGGCACAAGATTGTGTCCGATTTGAGAAATTGGACGAATATGAAGTATACAAGGCTGTCCGGTAAAGGTGTTCCGAAAATTAGGGACCTGATAGCGGACGTCACTGCCATCCAAAAAGTGTATATGTACTTTTGGCTTTCGACGCTTCATTAAAAAGTAAAAGCTTTTATATTTTTCAGTTTTATATTCCCTTAAAAATATAACCGATTACAGTCGGCGTTGCTTATTTAACAGAAACAAAAAAAAACACTTACAAATAACAATAATAAATAAAAGAAGTTTGCAAATACTGTTCAAAATGTTGCCCTTCCAAGTGAATTCTCATTTCAGCATATTTCACAAATTCTGCCGGACTTTGAAAAATTTCAGGTGGGGTCCGGCAGGATTTGGGAAGTCGTGCTGAAATGTGCATTCACTGGGAAAGGCAATATTTGAGCAGTATTTGCAAAACTCTTTTATTTATATTTCTTATTTGTAAGTGCTTTTTTGTTTCTGTTAAATAAACAACGCCGATTTTGAAATCAGTTATATTTCTAAGAGAATATAAAACTGATAAATAAGAAAACTATAACTTTTTAATGAAGCGTCAAAAGCCAAAAGTGCTTATACACTTTTCAGATGGCAGTAACGTCCTCTATCAGCTCCCTAATTTTGGGAACACCTTTACCAGACACCATGTATATTACTAAATTAATTCCTAAATTGATATACATCAATTGCAAGTGTGCAGGTAGTCATGGTTTATGTCATGGAAATAGTTTTGATAAAATAATAAAAAAATTAAATAAATAATAATAGAGTTAATGAAGGTTATTACTTCGTAACCCACCGAAAAATTGTTATTAAATTTGTTTAGCTGTAGGACTCAAGTATCAACTTTGAAAATACTTTTTTAATATTTTTTCTTTTATTTTGATGATTTAATAATAATGCAATAAAAAGTTGTCGTTTAAAAAATTTAGTGAGAAGTACAATAGGGTAGGTATTACGGTCATGTGGAAATTTAAGCAAAAGCGTGTATTAAGCGATCTTACAGTATATAACCCGAAATTCTGTTAAGTTTAAATTAAATTACATTTAGAATTTGTTGAGAAAATTAAGATTAAAATTTGAATTTTCCGATCACTGTCGTGATTGGCCAAGTGTTTTTTTGGCACCGTAGCCAAGAAATTGATCAAAACCTAGGGAATTTTCTTGTAACAGTGTTTGCACCGCTGTTTGTTTGTATGTGTGTTGACAAACTTCGACGGTACTATTTACAGCGTATCGTAAAGTTATTACTTATTAAGTAAGTTGTTATAAGTTGTTAAGTTACCAGTGCAAGCATGTGTTCTGTGAAAGATGATTTTACCAAAGCGAATTCGCAAAATTTGCCCACGATCATACACTGTCATACATATTATTCAACCAGCTTGCAATTGTTCATAGTAAATTAACGACAAAGTAATGAAACATCCCCCAATCACATGGTTCACAAAGAAATTTGAATGTAGAGGGAAAGACTAGTAGTAAAAAATAACTGCTTAAATAGAAGTTTGTTAATAATACATATTGACAATACATTTCTTATAATATATTCCTGTGTGCTTATGAAACTACAAGGTAGATACACCATTTCGTCTAAATGTTGTATTGAATTCTCTTGTTTCGACTGATTTGCTGTTGCAACCCGGCACACAACAAACTCTATATTATTGTTTGCTCATGTTGATTATGTATGGTGTTTGCTGGTGTTGATATATTAAAAAATCACTGACCACCTAACCTCAATACACGAACGGTAAACAGAGTGAACTACGCGACTGTTGGCACCACAGCAACATAAAATAACTATGCGCGACGTTGTCAAGTTTCGCATTATAATCCCTCCTTGTGACGTCACAGGTAGGATTTTTATTTGAATTTCAAAACGCGTTTTCTCCTAAATTAAAGCGTTGTTTGGCATTTTACGTGTGAAAGGGCGATGCTAAGCTAACCTACTTTGTAATAGAACAGAATTTGAAAAGTGCCGTAATACCCTATTTGAGTAAAATAGCAAATGCTTTATAATTAGACAAACTAGGCGCAACTTAAGATTCACAATTATGCTATAATAGTGTATTATTTGATGACCACATAACTAAGACGCGGACAGGTCTTCTTGGTTTCAAATTCGCTTCTTTTAATCTGTTTCTCAGTTTGATGAGAAATTTCGATTTCCTGTGCGCGTCTTAGGTCGTTTAGGAGGTCTGATTTTGAGTAGTTTTTCGATTTGGACCTTGTCCAGCTCCTCTAACATATTGGCCAGTCTCCCGAAACCGATTCCATAAACGCTGAATAACAGAAGGGGAAACTCAAAGGTCCCTACTAACATGTCGAATACAGTGGCCATGCTGAATAAGGGCGACAGCACGAGCAACTTGCTCTTCACTAAGATGCCTCCTTTTACTTCTAATCAACGAAAATTGACAACTAATTTCATTTGTCATCTTTAGCAGGCTTTCATACGTGAATTCAAAGCATACTTGACATTTTTCCCATTTTGTTTTGCGTCATTAATTTACATTTTTGAGTGTAACTTAGAAGCAACCAAGAGTTGAACATTGCTTTTATAATTTTCTTTAGTTAAATATATGCCCTTAAAGCATACTAAATTTGATTTGCCTAGAACTACCATTTAAAAAGTTACAGGTTTCGAAAAAAGTGTTCCCCTAATTTTTTTGAGCAGTGTAAGACGTTTTACGTAGAAAAAATACATTATACATACACTGAGGGCCAAAACAACTGTACAAAATTTGAATTACTCGTACTTCAAATAATATTTACTCAATTCAATTTCTTTTAAACAAATGCCTATATTGCGAAGATTGAAAACATACCATATTCGTAATAACCAACGTTTCACCCCAAACTTTTGTTACTTTTTGAGCGGCCATGCAGTATGTTTGATATGAATTTAATTTGAAATGAAAGGTGTATTAAAATCAGTTAATAATGACATTTGTTTGAGTTTAGTCACAAAGAACAGTAGAGATTTTATAGCGCCGTATACAGGTGATTTTTTTCGTCAAATTTTAATATTTTATTTAATTTTATTTCTACTCAAAAACAGTGCAGTTGGACGTTTATAACAAAAATATTGCACAGATACTACAGATACTACATTTTCAATTATGGTGTTTTTGCAAATGTCGAATTGGAGATGGAATCAACGTTTTTTTAGTACAACACTTGAAACCTAATCTATTTATTTTTCATACGCAACTTTTCATATTTAAATAAAGAGCACTTCCAACGTCAGCCTGAATCATCTGAATACATTGAGTTAGGCTATTTTTTTGCGAATTTTTTTATTTTAATATAGTAATTTTTACGTATGTTTGGTTCAATCAAAGAAGATGTTGGTCTTAGCTCCCAAAACATTTTGCAAAAACAAAAATATTTTCTGTAAGAAGCAAGAAAAATCGTTCGATAATGTCAAAATAAAACATGGTGCCCAATATGGTGGTCATGGTTTGTCCACCACCTTAACAGATGCAATTACATTTGTCGTACGTGTGCAATGTTTTCGTTAAAAACTACCAACTTCACTAATTTTTGGGTAAAAGCAATATAACATTTTTTTTTCTTTTTGAAATTTCACCCTATATATGTTGCTATAAAACGTCTACAAATGTCATTACCTACTCATTTTAATACACTTTCATTTCGCATAAAATTGACCCGATATTATCAAAAATGCTGCATAGTACCTACAGTACCTACACATAATGTAACAACATTGGATTGATACGATATATTATTGTGAATATGGTATGTTTTTAATCTCCACAGTGTATGCAATACTTTTTTTAAATAAATATTTAAATTTGCTAAATATTATTGAAAATACAAGTTTCTTTTTTTTATTTTGTTCAAACACAGAGTGTTTGTGGCATAACACCTAGTCAATGACTAACAAGTTATTTTCACTTAACCTAAACTGATAAAATAATGAGTGTTTCTACAATTTTGCCCATTGGCCCAAGTTGTTTTAGTTTGACAGTTTTTACCACTCAAGTAGACGCCGGTTGTTTTCACCTACACTATCACTGTGAATACACTACGGGTGCTTTGCTTTTAGTCATTCCCGCACTAGTTCGAATGGTTTAGTTCTTTTCAGCCGACGCACTAGCGCACTGTTGTCTAGCAGCTGGATGGCTTCAATGTTGTCGTGGTGGAGTAGACGATCCTCGTGCTTCTTAGTAAATTTTGATATTTCGCTAGTTACCATCTCCATGCGAAGGTCCCGATGAAGATTGGTGTTTTTGATGTACCATGGTGCACCAACAATGGCCCTTAGAACTTTATTTTGGAACCTCTGAATGAGGTTGATATTGGACTGCTTAGTGCATCCCCATAACTGTATTCCATACACCCATACTGGCTTTAATATTTGCTTGTATAGTAGGAGCTTATTTTGCACTGACAGGGCTGACCTCCGTCCCATTAGGCAATACATTTTGCGGAATTTTAGGTCGAGTTCGTCCCGCTTTTTCTTGACATGTACTTTCCATCTAAGCTTGGCATCCAGTGTCATGCCAAGGTATTTCGCTTTATCCGCGTATGGAATATAGTTAACTCTCTTATTGGTGTAGTTTACATGCGTGGATTTTCCTTCATTTAGTTTGATGCGCCATTTCTTTGTCCAAAGGTTGATTTTGTTTGCAGCTATCTGTAGTTTTTCAGTTGCTTCTTTGACACTGTCACTAATCGCCAAAATAGCCGTGTCGTCTGCAAATGTTGCCACTGTGCTTTCTCCCGGAACACGAATATCATAAGTATACAGTAGGTACAAAAGTGGTCACAATACACTTCCTTGTGGTACTCCGGCATTGATATTGCGTAGCGAGGAGTATTCGTCATCTTGTTTCACCCTGAAGTGACGGTTCTTCAGATATGATTTTAACAGTTCTGTATATTCAGTAAGAAGCTGCTGTTCCAGTTTCTTAAAGAGTCCATCATGCCACACCTTATCGAAAGCCTGACCCACGTCTAAAAATATTGTTGAGCAAATTTTCTTTTCCTCAAGAGCCTTTTCTATAACGTCGGTAATTCGGTGTACCTGATCGATTGTTGAATGTCGAGCTCGAAAGCCGAATTGATGAGATGGAATAGTTTGATTTTTCTCAAGAATTGGGTATATTCTCTTGATAAGTAATTTCTCAAACAGTTTTGAAATGGTTGGTAATAAAGATATAGGTCTATAGGAGGTTACATCATTTGGCGGTTTACCGGGTTTGGGTATCATGATGACCTCGGCCACTTTCCAGAATGAGGGCACATATCTTAACCTAAGTGCAGCGTTGAACAAATTTAACAATTTTATTACGGCTTTTCTCGGTAGCTGCTTCAGCAGGGCTCCTGATATCAGATCAAATCCCGGTGCCTTTTTCGAACTGAGGTTGGTTTTGATTTCGGTCATTAGTTCTTTTATGAAATATGAAAATACAAGTAATTGAAAATTTGTACCGTTTTTCTTTGCCCACAGGGTATATGCTTTCATATACAGTAAAAATTATTTTTAGAGATAGGAATTGACCTGCGTAGAAACTGGACATTAAATATTGTATTACATATAACTTTTACAAAATTTGTTGTATAGAATGGAGACATGACACAATTTTTGAAGCTATTATTCATAAAATCGTCAGACACGTCGATTTTTCATTATCAAAAAACACCCATGTATGTAAAATTTAATTTCCGACCTTCATTTCAACTTCAACTTTCCGTACTGATTTGGAAAGATTTCGTATTTCTTAATTGTTGGTAACAAATTTTGTGCCCTTACAAATAAAGATTTTCGAGAAAAAAACAGTTGAAAATTAGAGTAATATTACTAATAACTTTTGTTTGATTTACTAACCCTAGAAAATCAACAACGGCTCAAAGTAAACATAAACATGATCTTACTTTTACAATTTTACATTTGCTTTTACCTGATACTCTGAAAGTTTTGTTGGTTACGTAAAGAAACGAATAATTCTAAAACATTTGTGAACAAACTTTTCAAAGGATTTCAAATAAAAGTACATAAAAGTTCAGCTCATAAAAATTACCTGTTGCGCTTTTACCGGGAAACTGCAGGAGATATAATTCTACCAACAACACAATAAATTTCATATTCCATTCACAAAATCCATGACCCCAATAAAGTTATCAAAATTTAACAAGTTTCAATCGTCTTTTTCCCGAAAATTTTCTAACGTAAGTGCAATTAGTTAAGTTTAGATTGTTAACGAACGTCACAACATCATTTCCAATAAACAAAAACCCTGAAAAACTTCACTAGTCCTTAAATTCGAGACAAATTCGCATCCCAAACGCCCAAGCGACTAGACTGCACGCATCCGAATTCGCTCGCCCGACACAAAAACATACAAGCAATTCATTCCATTCGTCTTGTCCTTGATTGACAAATAGGTCGGTGAATAATGCATGCCTTTGATTCGTCTATGAAAAGTCGCCCGTAAAATGTTTTTATGGAAAACGGAAACGGGCACCATGTGGCATCATTGACAGCATCCGTCGTGCCGGAAGCCGGCCCTCATTGCTATGCAATACGCGATCTCCGCTAATAGCGTCGTAATTGTGTTATTGAGAAGAAGGTCACTCTGACCTAGAAGAGCAGGTGAAGACTGAAAAGCCAAACGCTGCCGATCATCTTCTTTCAATCTGCACGCGCGTCTCTGTTGAGTCCGAGTGCAATAAACGGACAGTTTTTGCTGAACTAGTTCATGCGCTTAGCATAAATATTTATAGCGTACGCCGACGCTTAATGTGCATGCATAAAATTATATTCGACAAACCGCAAACTGACCGCAACCGATAGTAATATTTATGCGAGTATTTTCATTGCTTCGGCAGTTAAAATAAAAGTAATTATACCGTTTTTTTTTATTGAACATAAAACCAATATCTGCCTGGTCAGCGTTATTATCGTCAAAGTTGTTGGTGGATTGTATATCCATTTCCTCGTTGTCGATTATCGCTAAATCAACAAAGTAAAAATATTAACAAAAATAGGTTTTAAGAGGAATCATTAGAGGTAGTAGCGTACTACAAAACAACACTACATAAAACCAAACATCCGAAGCTTAATTGTGTGTTAATAATCACGTGTAATACATTAAATTATAGATAAAGGTGTATTACACCGGGTACGAATGCCACTTTTTTCATTTGCGTTGTTGTTTTGTTTTTACCCTTGCTAAAGAAGCCAATAATTGGTAATTTTTGTTATTTTTTTTTCCAAATCCGAACCAAACATCAAAAAAGCAATATTACAACATTTTGTATTGAGCCTCCATGACCTTGTGTAAAAAAAAATGACAACAAAATATGAATGTTGTAATGATTTAACCGTTGCTTTTTTGAACATGTGAATGAGACGAGAATAACATATTTTATAGTCGTACGGTGCAGCCATCTGTTGCATAAACACCACATCATTTTCTTCGACCAATCAAATTCAAATGGTACAGTCTGAAGCAGCAGCATGAATACGTAGCCAGGGGAATCACAAATATTGAGCAATTTCGGCCTAACAAAAATATTGATCGCATGTTGACACGGGGGGTGTAGCGGCGCCGCGCCCGGCAAACGAAAGCCATACGAAAAATAAATTTTACCGTGCTGGTGCTACGTAGATAGCAACGACTCGCTTATAAATTAGGACAGCATGTTCTTGCGGAAGTGTATGTGATCAACATGAATTGTTGAATTTCGACCAAAATAGGCTAGAAACCGAATACGAGAAATAATTTTTTGCCGTCCTGATGGACTCTACGCAGACAGCAAAGAGCGAGTTACAAATTAGGAGCGCATGTTCCCGCGAGGGTTTATAGTGCAGTCCCCGTACGACACACGGAACGAAGAATAATCAACAACCGCAATACCTACTTACAATGTTACAACTACTAAATAATTAATAGGAGTTAAATAAATTATTACTAAGGAAATACAAGTAATTTAATTTTTAATCAGTCATTTATTTTTCGTCATAGAATTTCAAATATATTGGTATTTAGATTTAGAAATAAATATTAATACCAAACTTTAGGCTTTAGTTCGACTTGTTGTACAACAACCGTAGAACAGACGCTAGAAATATGGGCAAATTAAAAAAACAGCTGCCTCTATATGGCCCGCGTTCTAAGAAAACTAATAACTTGCGAGAGTACCTGCGGTAAGTGTATATGTAGATATTATACGTGTAGTGTTGTAATTCTTCGCTAATTAGCTTCGCTAGTTAATTTGGGCAATACTCTCTTATAGGTGTAAGCGTGCCGGATTACCATATATGGCAAAAAACTTTTATAAAGGTGTAAAATATTTGAACATCTATATAATATATAATAAATGACTTATACATATACATATAGCTGCCTGTTTTATCGAAATCGCTATTCTTTCTCACACCTACAATTGAAATTGAAGTACGTATACTACCAAGTCTATACATAGCAATAATAATTTTGAGTAAAATTTCAAAATGCAGTATCCAACTGTATCTATAATTAAAATAGGAATATTATATTTACTAACACCTACTTGCGTCGCCCGATAAAAATTTGAATTTTTATATGAGGTGTGTTTTACCTGAAAGTATCGATCTCTGCGAGACATTCGAGATTATTGATGCACAAAGAAAACGTTAAATGGATTTAAATAAGTATCTGAGTACGAATGCTTTCACGGCCAGAGTCATTTAAATTTAGATGATAAATAGTTACCGGTTTATGCCGTGAGTAAAAATTCATAATTACTGTCTTCGCGAACCATCATGCTGTTCGCTTCTTCGGAGCTAACTGATAATTAG
The DNA here is from genome assembly GCA_963966075.1 of Aphodius sticticus. Classification (NCBI taxonomy): domain Eukaryota; kingdom Metazoa; phylum Arthropoda; class Insecta; order Coleoptera; family Scarabaeidae; genus Aphodius; species Aphodius sticticus. The sequence goes on from OZ014509.1 coordinate 70,301,886, forward strand.
TTACTAATTCTAATAATAAATGTAAAGCAATAAATGATTTATGTAAGAAAAGCTGTCTGTTTTACCAAAACTACAATTCTTTTCAACATACAAAAGGTAAAATGTACAACCATAGTTAGTAGTAAAATAGGAATGTTATACTAAAGCAATTAATTAATTTGTATCACTGTATTGTTTTGTGGAATTGTATTTGTATTTAAAATATACAAAAAAAGCATTTCATAACATGCGATACACAAAATTATTAGGAAACGGTTCGGCGCCAGTCGACACCGCACGGCCCCTTTGATCTTCGCCGCCAAAGAACGATACCGCCGTTCCCCTCATCTAATCAGTGCGTTGCTTGCATTTTCTGCGGAGTGTACAGTGGGCGCGGCTTGTTCCCTCCTCTCGCGCCTCAGTTTCGTCGAACTTTTGAGGCCGGTGACTAACATTTACTCTTAACATCGAAAAAATATGCTTTCAATCGCATGTATTGCATGTATTGTATATTGCATGTAGAAATGAAATACTAGAAGGCAATACCATAAAAAAAGTTTTTTTTTTTAAATCAACATGAGATGTCAGTACATTTTTATGAGTTGTGAGTCATAAAATGAGAATTAAATTTAATGGCATAGTATACTTCGGAGTTTTTCTGTTTAAAAAGCAAGGTTGTGCTAGAAAAACTACCATCAAAATTTTGACGAAAAAGTTATTTAGGACTTCCTTTTCATAGATTTGCATATTTCTCTGAAATTAAAAATACCAAGTTGGCATCTTGTGATGTCACAATATCTACATATAATTAGGAAAACGTTTGTGACATTGTCAGGTAGTACTTTGATTTTAACTCCCATTATTGTTATTAAGATCGCTGTGCTAGTAACGACCGTAACGGCTATTTAAAAAGGGTTTTTCATAAAACTTATCAGTGAAAATCTATCCAATTCTAAAAGATTAGTTGTCTTTTTGTTATAATGTTGCATCAAAATAATAATAAAAGCCCTTGTTACTTATGTATAGTTGTTAAACGGGCGTGACGGGTGTGACAAGTTACTGCGGAATAACTCACAACTTGGAGTTTGGCATTTTTGAAGAATCACAATTAAAATTTGTTTCCTCTGTGTACCTCAATCCGTGGAGGTATGCTGTATATTTATTTGTATGGAACACTCCAGCTTGAATTTTTAGAATTTCTCTGGTAGATTGTCATTTTTATTTGACTGTGCGATCGCCTTTTCAACTGAAATAATTGACCTAACTATTCTATTTTTCCTGGTCAATTTACGTCATTTTTAAATTTGGAAAAGTTTCTATCGCTCTTAGCCAAGGCGCCACTTGTCTTTTTCCCTACAGCGAATTTTTATCCGCCGTTATGAAACAGAAGGTTTGTAAAGAACTGCGCTCATATACGTGGTGCAAATTTTTATCCGCGGCAATAAAAAAATCCTTACTGGGCGCCTAGGCTTAGCAACTAAAACAGGTAAAGTCAGTACAAGTCTGAAATTGGGAAAATCATTATTATTTAATCATTTCAATTAGCTTTGAAGAAGCGAGCAACATGGTTCGCGAAACGTCAGCATTAACAAATCTTGACACACGGCATAACCCGGAAGCAGTTCATTTTCTAAACATCATTGATTTTTAATATAAATATCTACATTTCGTACTTATTTTTAAGATCTCTTGGACTGGGGTTTCTAATGCCGATTTTGTATATTTGAACTCAATTTATGGTTTAAACCGGCATTGAAAAATGTAGCCTAAGTAAATCCAACTGAAATGTGTTTAATTACGCTAATAATTAATTAACATTGTGTGGACCAGTAATCTCACACCATATTGGAATGATTCTTTTCTCAATTATACAGTCCGGCACAAATGGGAAAACTTTTTACTATAAATTTTCTGAAAGATTTTCTGAAGAGCTGAAAAGGTTTTTGTTCAAAGGAGGCCAAAGGCACTGGATGTTTCCTCTAAGCCTGTTTCGAGGATTTTGCAAATGAGCCGTGATTTCTGTAATTTCGTCAAAATAGTTAAATAATAAATTAAAGTAGAGGAAATTCTGAATAATTTATGCCTATGAAATTTTTTGTAAAATAATAGTTTAGCTGTATGAGCAAATTCTATTTGATCCAGATCGGTCGTTGCTGCATTAATATAAAACTAGTTAGCCAGGATTTGACAGATATTTTCATTCTAATGACAGTAGGTAGTGTCAAACGCATCTGTTTTGACAATACCTACTGTCAATAGTATCGAAATGTCTGTCAAATCCTGGCTAACTAGTTTTTTTTATTTTAATGCAGCTACGATCGATCTCGATCAAATAGAATCTCATTCACTATTAATTTTATATATTCAAGTTCAAGTTCAATTTATTTATTTGCACATACAATATATACTATAATACAATGTACTATATTACAATAGATAAACGCATGTGGTTGAAATTCTTCATCCCTCGCGCTTCACCTCGAGACCGAAAATTTGGCAATCCTGTCCCGGGCTATTGGTTTGGAGGGTGTCGTCGTCATCGTCATCGTCTTTTGCTTACGGTTGTGCCGTTAGGATTGATCTTACTTTTAATTTGAATGGGTGCGGTTGGAGTTCTTTCACGCTTTTTGGTAAGTTGTTGTACTGGTGTGCCGTTTCTGTTGTTAATGTGAGTGCAAATTTCTTTGTTCTGCTTCTCTCTGTGCGTATATGGGAGTGTCCTCTCGTTGAATGGGTGTGCGTTTCACCATTAGTTTTTAGCTTAATTTTGGTTTTTATTAGCTTGTGATTGATTTTGTATAGTAAAAATATGTTGTGGAATCGTATCAGTTTATTCATATTTAATTCACCTGTGCGTCTGTATAGTTCATCGGTTGGTGTTAGTCTGTCAAGGTTATACAGTATTTTTAATATCTTATTCTGTTGTCTTTGGATCCTGTCCAAGTTCTGTTGACTGGTATCGCTCCATATAGATATAAGGTATGTGTTTAGTGACGTAAATAAGGCATGGTATAGTTGTTTTCTTATGTGTTGTGGGATTAAATGCCTTACGTAATATAGGAGTGCTATCGTTTTTGCATTTTTAGTTAGTAAGGTGTTTATATGCGAATCCCACTTTAAGTTACAATTTATTAGTAGTCCCAGGTAAGCTATTTCCGTGTTTTGTTTTAATTCGACGTTGTTAATATGTATGTGAAGTTTCGGTTGATGTCTTTTATTGTTAAATATTATGTACTCAGACTTGTTTTCGTTTACAGTTAATAGGTTACGCAAAAACCATTCTTCCACTGTTTTCATATCTTCGTCTATCATTTGTTGCATTTGGTGCGTCGTTCTTGCAGAGTACAAAATGCAGGTGTCATCCGCGTACATAAAAGGTTTACCATTCAGTCGTAGATCGAAGAAATCGTTTGTATATATAATGTACAAAATTGGAGGTATATTTCCGCCTTGTGGTATTCCGTATTCTGCGTATTGGATGCTGCTTTCGATGTTGTTGAGTCTGACCTTCTGTGGTCTGTTGCTTAGGTATGTTTGTAGTATGTTTAGGTTTTTGTCTTTTATCCCCAAGGTTTCAATTTTTTCAATAAGTTTCGTTTTTGAGATGGTATCGAATGCTTTCTTCAGATCGATAAATATTGTGCTTACGATCTTTCTCTTGTCTAGGTTAGCCTTAATTTCTTGAATCAAGTCAATCGCCGCTGATGTCGTACCTGAGTTCTTTTGAAACGCATACTGTTGCTGGTGAATTATGTCGTATTTGGCTAAATGGTGCACAATTCTTCTATGTATGATTTTTTCTAGGATTTTGCCCAACACAGATAGGAGCGATATTGGGCGATAGTTTTCTACTTTTTTCTTGTCTCCCTTTTTGTAGATGGGTATAATTATGGAAGTTTTTAAATACTCCGGATATGTCCCCTCTTCTATCACTTGATTTATTAGTCTTACAAGAATTGGACTAAGGATGAGTTTGTTTTTCTTGATGATTTTCGGTCTTATGTTATCGAACCCTGGGGCGGTGTTATCTTTAATTTCATCAATTATATCATCTACTTCCCTTGCGTCTGTTGGGTTAAAGTTTGCTATCGGTGTTGCTTTCTTTGTGGTCTTATTGTTTTGTTGTTGTGCTCTGATCATCTGTTTTTCCGCCAACTTTTTTCCAACTGTTGCGTAATAGGTGTTTATTTCTTCTGCAATTTCCCTTGAATTTCTTGTGACTGAGCCGTCTTCTTTAGTTATTTCATATATTTGCGAGTCCTTTCTTAGTTTTCTGTTACTTAAGGTGTTTATCAGTCTCCATGTTTTGCTGGAATCTCCACGACACTTTTGGAACTTTGATAAGTAGTATCGTTTTTTTGTATCTTTGATTAGGTTATTTGTGTATTGTTTCTTTTTCTCATATTCTGATTTTAGGAACTCATTGTGTGGGTTTTTTCGGTGTCGCTTGTATAATTTATTTCGTTCTGTGATGTTTTTAATTACCACTTCGTCTATCCAGTCACTTATCTCTTTTCTTTTTAGTGTTTTTTTGATTTGGTTGGTCTCAATGATGTGTTGTAAGTGTTTTGTAAGATCTTTGAAGGTTTTGATCGTGAAGTTGTCAAATTTTGATATGTCTTGTTGTATTCCCTTAAAATTTGTTTGTGTATATTGATAAGTCTTATAGCCTCCTACGCTTCTTGCTTTGCTTTTTATCCAGGTCATTATCGCTTTGTGGTCAGAAATTGCTGATTCAATGATATTGGCTCTGCTTATTGGGACGTTGTTAGTTGCAAGAACATGGTCGAGAATGGAGTGGTTTCCATTGTCATTCGTTCTTGTGTGGTACTTGTTCGAGATTCTGTTTGCTATACTATAATTGCGTTGCAGGATGTATAATTGCGTTGCAGGATATAGTATATATAGTATGATAAAGACATGTGCCTGGCCACATCAGATCTTTTAGTGGTTTATGTATATGGTTACTACTAAATGTAATATAAATAAATTTATTTAATTATAATTTTATTTTTGCTGTAAAAAAACAGTTTAGTTTTATAGTCTAGTATGTAAAATGTAGAGGTATTATTTTTATCCAGTTTATGACTTATACAGAGTTGGACTGATTTCGTTGAAACAATTAAACAGAAGCGTATTAACAAAATGATCTGTGAAGCCCCTGCAATATCTGACAAGCACATTAAATGACCAGCTATAATATTAACACTAACTGTCTTGTTTGTTGTCAGTTTAAAAACTACAAAATTAAATTATTTCACTGGAATAAATAAACTTCTTGTCATTATAACACGAGCACTAAACAAACCGCATTTTAACCTTTATAATCACATATAAATGTAAGGAAATTTACGCTCTTGTTAAATATCGCCGACGTCAACAGAAAAAAATGTTTTGACTCGAGGAAAAATTCAGAGCACATGGTAAAAGGATTCCTCTAAATTTAGGATGCAGAAGATATTACATTCATCGTTCAACAAAATGTAAGTTTTCACTACAAATTTTTACTGACACAAAAAAAATAGTCACAAAAATAATCACTTACCACATTCACAAACAACATTATCAGAAACTCTACCAAACACTTCAATAATTTGCTCCACTGTATCAAAACCAACACATCTATCCCCAAACTGTCTCCAAAGTCGCTCATAAATTTCAACAGGTTCGACACCTTCACATAGCAAAAATCTAACAATTATTGTTTGTTCTTCTACAGAGGTATAGTATACCGGGTGATGCATGTTCGCTGATATTTTTTTTCACTACCACAACACTGTTTGTTTGTTTTCGTTGTACGAGTTATACTAAAAGCGCACGTACGGTCATTTTTGGTACATTTCTATGAATGGCAGCTATTTACGAATGAGTTCCGTACAAAACTAGTTATATTATCAATCCTGAACGCAAATACGTCGCGACAATTAGTTTGTTTGTTCGGACTGTTGTTAATGAACACGTTATTTCGATTATATGGGTCGATTGGCCCATTATAGGAGGGCTTTGGTGCGGACAGATACCGTGTGGTCCAGTATCACTGGCAATAAAAAAATATTAATCAGTCGATAAACAAAAAATGAGAAAAATATCACTCACAATGGGTTTTAATGTGAATAACTCAATACTTATATTTACTTGGATAAAAAAATACGTACGATATGAATATCAAAAAACGAATGCCATTTTCCACTGTCCGTTTATTCGTATGACGTTAGAATAAACGCTTTTGTTTGCACATCAGCTAATTACGAGTGCAGATAAGCCTAAATGGAAATATCCCGTTTATTTATTCGCGATAAACCTCAAATTTGTTTGGCACGAGTTGCAAACGTTGTTTAGCTCGCCTACGTAAATGTGTATTCGTTTTTTTTTCTATTTATTGCGTTGCTGAGATATACCTCTATACAGGTGTCCCAACTATTACTAATACTACTAATACCAACTTTTACCCTTTCAATTTATTCCTATACAGGGTTAGTCAAAATTACCAAAACACTTAAATAATTCTCAAATCGTAAACAATTTCAAAAATGTTTTATAACAAAGCTTTTTTGTTTTAAACAAACTATCGTTTAAATATATTTTTAATATACAGGTTGTTCATTTTGTTCTGGAAGTTTGGTAAGCTTTTCTTTTTCAAATGGAACAGCCTGTATATTTTTAAATTGTTTTAATTCTAAGATTAATTCTAAGATTTGCTTTTGTAGGATCATTTTTGAGTTATAGCAATTACTCAAAATTCATGACCAAACGGATAAAAAATAACAAATTTAAGGAAAAATAAAAAACAATTAAATAGAATTAAATTAACTGAAAATGTGTAAACTCTAAATAGGTATAAACGTGGGAAAATATTATTAATTTTAAGTTCAGGACTTTTGATTAGTTGCTTACAACTCACAAATGCTTCCTATAAAAAAATTAACTCAACAAAAATTCTTAGAATTAAAAATAGATTCAGAAAATTTAAAATATACAGCATGTTCTATTAGAAAAGGAAATGTTGCCAAATTACCACAATAAAATGAAAACATATTTAAACGAAAAACCCAAAAAAACTTTTGCAAAAAACCTGTAATTTTTTATTCTTAGAGAATTATTTAGGAGTTCCGGCAATTTTGATTAATTTTGATTAATAGCTCATAACTAAAAAATAACGCATTTTATAAAAAAAAACATTCCTACAGAAAATTCTTAGAATTAATCTTATTAGACGGATGTTCATGCCCCGAGGGTGACAGTAATGCCCGAGATACATACAAAATTTTATGTCCCACAATGGTTTTGTTCCAGCGTTTGAAGAATATTAATAAATATTTTGACGTTATCAAGTGACATGCGTATCTACGGAGTTGAATAACGATACAAACAATTCGGAGTTGAGTGACTATACAGACAATTAATTGTCAAACTTATAACCTTAACCGCCAATAATTGACCTTGGCTATTTAAAATTTACAATTTGAATGACAAATATTTGATATATTTGACATATAACCATGACAACCGTTATTGCCCGTGCGGGCAATAAGAAGCTGTTTTCGCCCCGGTATCTAAGATGTAAAATGTCACTTTATGATCATTTAGGACATACATATATATTTAAACAATAGCTTGTTTAAAACCGGAAATTTTGACTAACCCTGTATATATCCATACTTAACTCCTGTGAAATATCAGATCGATGAAACATACACGTTTCCCAAAGAGCTCAAAATCGAGAATATGTGTAATTTAGTAACATAAAGAAAATAATAATAAAAAAACAGAATTATTAACAAAAACTAGACACAATTTGGAATTCCTAGAAAAAATGTACACTTTCCCATTTTGTTCTTTGTTTGTCACTCAATCGTTCAAAGTTAATGTTTTTTTTTTTTTTCATTATGCTATGAACTATGGTATGTAAATTTATTGTGGTAAAACATAACGAATAGTTTTTTTTTATTTTATTGAATTCAACTTATTGTCGAACTTATTCTTATCTCTGGGTTTTGTTCGATCCCAAATTTCTCAGGAAGTAAGTATGAATATAAAAGAACAAATTAAGAAGAAATGTACGAAGTTATATATTTTCTATATAAATAAGAAACATCCTAATCTGTATGCAGTAGCAAAACTCAATGTGCATTTATTGTAGGGATTTGATGATATTACTCACCAATAAGAAAATACCCAAAAAACTTACTACTAAAAAACTCTGGCACTGTAAAAATTATCGCAAAAATGAATAAATTTGACAACATATTAAAGAGATCAAACCCGCTATACAGGATAGCTGCTTTTGTTTTTAGTTTTATTTATTTAAGAGATGTATCAACAAAAACTTAAATGTTGAATTTCTAAGGTTTTGTCAGTTTGAAAATTAATCTGAATCTGATTGCGCAATCTTCAATCGTAGAAAACGTGTCTTAAGAATGTTTGATTTACAAATGTCTAATTCCGTCACGTATTAAGTAAATAATTAAAGACGAAATAAAAAAAAAAATTAGTCATTGCTTTCTTGAAAACTCCTCTATTTTAGAAACTCTATTTTAGCAAGTGATCATCATGAAAATGCGCACTTTATCCGCTATTTACCCGTTTTCATACATTTTCAAATCTACAAAATAACAAATCATTCTCGCAAAATAATACGATTATGCCCATCACTAATTTTAACCAATGTTTAGTAATTTAGTGAATAACAAACTGACATTTATTATTTTAATAATTTAATCATATTATTAGACTAAATAATCAAATCATATTTACTCTACATACTGAAATAGCACTGCATCTTTTATATTTCTAGGAAACTGTCATTCCCTAAGAACAGTCTTCCTATTGCTCACAAATGTCCTTCTTATCACAAATAGTTGAGTAAAATACAGACATTCAATCACGATAAACAACATTCAAGTGGACGCCTATCACTTCCGGCGCCGGACAAACAACATTAATTAATTAAAATTTTATTTCTCATTTTCAATTGACCGGTACTTTACGTTTATGTTAGTTATTATTAGATACGTGCGTTGATAACAAATAATCAATCAATTTATGAATGAAAGCTCTTGAAAACAATAAAATGTTTATGACGTGGTGCGTGTTATGTCCTACGCGATCTAGATTGCACTTCCGGTGTCGGACGAACATCAATCAAATTTATTTTTACTTCTCAAGTGATCGGTACTTTACGGTTATGTTAGTTATTATTAGATACTTGCGTTGATAATAATAATCAATTTATAAACGAAAGTGCTTAAATGATTTAAACAGAGTTCCATTATTTTCAATGATAGGCAAAAATGTCATGTGAAAATGGTACAAGTATTTTACAGTATTTAGGTGTTTTGAATGACGTTGATTCTGAATATGGCATTAAATTTCAAAATAATTGGCAGAGCAAAATGGCGGACTATAAATGAAAATAAAAGAAATCTTTGGACAAATCTAGTTTAAGGACGCTGAATCAAAATATGGTATAAACACGGCAAAATTCAATTAAAATTAAGGGAGAATAGGGTATTTGACTGTATTAAAAATATGGCTTATATTATAGACATCCTAATAGATTACAGTTTAAGAAAACTATTTGTTATTACAAAAACATGCTTTATTTCTATTAAAAAACAAAATTAAAATTAAATTTTATTCACGTCCGATCACGTGATTGAAAACGCTCTGTAATTGGCTCAGTCTCCAGTGACGTCATTCGTTAGTACGCTTAGAGCGCGTTCAGTTTGTCAGGGTAGGGTATGGGAAGAGCAATGCTCAGATAACCTGGGTCGGCTGTCTCTCTCTTATATGCAGATAAACGTCGTATGACGTTAGTCCGCTTATTTTGCAGCGCGTCGCTCTCACCGTACAATACCGGGTATCCGAACGCGCTCTTATGCTTCTCCCGTTTGAATTTAATAGCACTAAAGTGCCATGTAAGCATAACTTTGTAGGTTAGGATAGCCCCAACCTTAAGCTGTCAGATCAGACAATACCTGGTTCGAAAATATGATAGATAACTTATTCTAGTCAGTTTCACTTATGTCGAAGTAATCTTCACAACAAAAAACACTTGTATTGGCCGCTATTTATTTCATTTGGATTTCTACGAGCCAACCACTTTCTTCGCAGTTTCAAATCTTGCGGAACAGCTACAAATAGTTTACCCGGAGTTTTTATTGACGTATTTCTGCATTGTGGATTTATACACCATTTATAACCCATTTTTATGTAGAAATTGTGAAAACAATTTATATAACACAATTACCAAACGGCGACGATGCCGATGCTGACAGACCTTATGGGCCGATTTGACATCTACTATCGTGTGACGTCACACAACAGAAAGTATCGTTTTGGCGGGCCTTTTTGTGATTCAATTTTTAACGCTGATTTTTATGAAATATTGAGGAAATAATTACGAAAAATAATGCATTTACAATATAGAGTGAAGAAATAAACACACTAAGATGGTTTTCCAATAATAGTCAAATACCCTATTAAAGAATCTACCAGTTTCAGTAAAAAAAAATGGTGTCGCCATTTAAATAAGGTGATGACGTGTGTTTTAATAATTAAAAATCGACGTCTACAAGATGTTTTTAAAATGACACAACTTTTCAGAGATTTTCCCATGTTTAGTTTACGCGCTTACTCTATGTGCGCTACAGGTTGCAGAACTTAATGCACATTATATTCTTTCTAGGGCACATTATAATTTTCTCATGGTACAATTTAGATTATTAAATGTGCTTATAATATTTTCTTTTTATAATAAAATGCACAATTATTTATTCTGATGTACATTTGTATAAATTTTTCTCTCAAATATTTTTTGTATTGGACAAATATCTTTGGTATTGGTCAAATATTTTATGAAATGCTTACAATAAATGCACGTTTTATTTTATTTATTGCGCATATAATTTGCCGTTGTATTCATACACAAGTAGTTATCGCTGGTTGAACCAGAAAAAATTATATTTGAGGTAATGGTGACTTGTCAAAGCAAAATTATCGATTTGGCTCATAAAGTCGAAAATATTTTTAGTGATTAAATAAAAACTACATAACGGATTGAGCTTTTGGTTCCATCAAGCGATAAAACAATGTTTGTTGAACATGTAGCAATAATTTCAGGTTGAACGTACCAATAGTTTTTGAAATATCATGCCAAAGCTTCTATTTTAAAAATAACTGAATTTTTAAATTTACAAATTTTGTAAAATTTTGTACTATAATAAACTAGATTTTGCGGAAAATACCGTTAATATTGTATTTATAGTCCCGTGTTTGCGTAGTTCCTGGTTGTCCACGTTGGATTTTGTTATTTTGTTTGATCAAAACGGATAATTTCACAAGTAGTGAGTAGACATTATGCTCAGTTACGGAGTATATGTTCTTTTTTCGATAATCCGATGGTTTCGAAAGTCCGGATCAACCAGTGGAAATAACAGTTCGGATTAAGAGTAAATGTTAGTCACTGGCCTCAAAAGTTCGACGAAACTGAGGCGCGAGAGGAGGGAACAAGCCGCGCCCACTGTACACTCCGCAGAAAATGCAAGCAACGCACTGATTAGATGAGGGGAACGGCGGTATCGTTCTTTGGCGGCGAAGATCAAAGGGGCCGTGCGGTGTCGACTGGCGCCGAACCGTTTCCTAATAATTTTGTGTATGTGACTATCGCATGTTCTGAAATGCTTTTCTTGTGTATTTTAAATACAAATACAATTCCACAAAACAATACAGTGACACAAATTAATTAATTGCTTTATTATAACATTCCTATTTTACTACTAACTATGGTTGAACATTTTACCATTTATATGTTGAAAAAAATTGTAGTTTTGGTAAAACAGACAGCTTTTCTTACATAAATCATTTATTGCTTTACATTTATTATTAGAATTAGTAACTAATTATCAATTAGCTCCGAAGAAGCGAACAGCATGGTTCGCGAAGACAGTAATTATGAATTTTTACTCACGGCATAAACCGGTAACTATTTATCATCTAAATTTAAATGACTCTGGCCGTGAAAGCATTCGTACTCAGATACTTATTTAAATCCATTTAACGTTTTCTTTGTGCATCAATAATCTCGAATGTCTCGTTCGTACTTAGCAGAGATCGATACTTCCAGGTAAAACACACCTCATATAAAAATTCAAATTTTTATCGGGTGACGCAAGTAAGTGTTAGTAAATATAATATTCCTATTTTAACTCTAGATACAGTTGGATACTGCATTTTGAAATATTACTCAAAATTATTATTGCTATGTATAGACTTGGTAGTATACGTACTTCAATTTCAATTGTAGGTATGAGAAAAAATAGCGATTTCGATAAAACAGGCAGCTTTATGTATATGTATAAGTCATTTATTATATATTATATAGATATTTTATACCTTTATCAAAGTTTTTGGCCATATATGGTAATCCGGCACGCTTACACCTATAAGAGAGTATTGCCCAAATTAACTAGCGAAGTTAATTAGCGAAGAATTACACTACACGTATAATATCTACATACACACTTACCGCAGGTACTCTCGCAAGTTTTTAGTTTTCTTAGAACGCGGGCCACATAAAGGCAGCTGATTTTTTAATTTGCCCATATTTCTAGCGTCTGTTCTACGTCTGTTGTACAACAAGTCGAACTAAAGCCTAAAATTTGGTATTAATATTATTTTCTAAATCTAAATACCAATATATTTGAAATTCTATGACGAAAAATAAATGACTGATTAAAAATTAAATTACATACTTGTATTTCCTTAGTAATAATTTATTTAACTCCTATTAAATATTTAGTAGTTGTAACATTGTAAGTAGGTATTGCGGTTGTTGATTATTCTTCGTTCCGTGTGTCGTACGGGGACTGCACTATAAACCCTCGCGGGAACATTCGCTCCTAATTTATAACTCGCTCTTTGCTGTCTGCGTAGAGTCCATCACGACGGCAAAAAATTATTTCTCGTATTCGGTTTCTAGCTTATTTTGGTCGAAATTCAACAATTCATGTTGATCACATACACTTCCGCAAGAACATGCTGTCCTAATTTATAAGCGAGTCGTAGCACCAGCACGGTAAAATTTATTTTTCGTATGGCAGCGTTTGCCGGGCGCGGCGCCGCTACACCTCCCGTGTCAACATGCGATCAATATTTTTGTTAGGCCGAAATTGCTCAATATTTGTGATTCCCCTGGCTACGTATTCATGCTGCTGCTTCAGACTGTACCATTTGAATTTGATTGGTCGAAGAAAATGATGTGGTATTCAGATGGCTGCACCGTACGACTATAAAATATGTTATTCTCGTCTCATTCACATGTTCAAAAAACCAACGGTTAAATCATTACAACATTCATATTTCGTTGTAATTTTTTTACACAAGTTCATGAAGGCTCAATACAAAATGTTGTAATATTGCTTTTTTGATGTTTGATTCGGATTTGGAAAAAAAATAACAAAAATTACCAATTATTGGCTTCTTTAGCAAGGGTAAAAAACAAAACAACAACGCAAATGAAAAAAAGTGGCATTCGTACCCGGTGTAGTACACCTTTATCTATAATTTAATGTATTACACGTGATTATTAACACACAATTAAGCTCAGGATGTTTGGTTTTATGTACTGTTGTTTTGTAGTAGGCTACTACCTCTAGTGATTCCTGTTAAGGAGGTCCTACTGTATTGTCACAGTCCAGCATCGAGCAGCAAATTGGTATGAACGCGGTATTCGTAGCTCAGGGCCAGTTTGAGTCAGGACCGTTCGGTTCTACTGTCCGCGTGGACAGGATGTTCGTGGGCGGACCAATAAAAATTAATCCTAAAAGTGACCACCGCACAGTTTATTCCCCCTTTTTTCAACTGCCTTCCGAGAGCGGGCCGCGAACGATGCGCTGCTGGGCACATGGGCCCGACTGGGCAGACCAGTTTGTTGTTCTTCAACTCTCTGCCACAGTATTCTACAGTCTACACAATCAACAGTTGGAACTATGTAATGCGGTGGGCACAAGTCACTTTTTCAAGGTTCCCGACTAAGCAAATCGTTTAATTGAAGACCTTGCTGCGAAATTTAGCTGACAAAAAAAGCCTTTTAGGGTAATTAAAAAAAGGTTTTAACGAAATCTAAAAAACGAAATTCTAATTTGTTGTTAAATTATTATTTGTTCAATAACATCCTTTTTAAAAATAATAGAGACATGAAATGTTGAGTCATGTGAGACAGGAATTAAAATCAAACTACAAGACTATGCCCCAAAATTTGTTTTTTATTCACATTTTGCATGTGAAGTCAAAAGCTATCAATTCGATATTTTAAACAGAATTGAAGGCTCATAACTCTAAGACAACTGAACAAACAAAATTGAAGTAAAAGTTTGGCATACTCCTAAATCATTTCTACAAGTTGCATGACTATCAACATTTGTTTGCCTCTCGGAGTAAACATGAGCGTGAGAGAAGTGAAAAAAGGTTTCCTCCTAAACCGCGTATCACAAAAATTAAAAAAAAAATTCAGGTTGCATTTAGAGTGTATTCTATAGATTGGCGATTTTATTTTCTTAAGTTTTTATTTAATGGAGGTGTTGAACGAGATTTTGATGGAAGGGGATATCTCAGTAACGAATATTAGCACGACAACAGGATATGTACGTAAACGTAGTAAACAATCACCATATTTTATTTATTGCGGCTATAGCAATTTTTATGAACGTTATAAATTTCGAGCAGCACGCAGTATGTCAATCGCGAGTGATAACTGATAACGTAGTGGAGACAGTAAGACCAGCAAGTGTCATCGTGATAGATTTCGGAGTTCCAATGTTATATAGTAGTGTGATTGTAAATATGTAGTAGTAAATTGATTTTATACACACTACTGTGGTGCTAAAGACTATGACAACTTTTTTTAAAGAAATATTTCCTTCCAAAGATATCTGGCTATTCAAGTTTTAAAGAAAATTGATAATAGTTATGTAATTTATATTATATTTTATAAGTTTAACAATTGTCCCTAATTCCGACTCTAAGCGTATATTTTGATCCGAAATCCGACACCTCAGTGAACCTAATTCAGTGATCCTAAATCAGACACTTGTGGTACATTATTCCGACAAATATAAACATTCAAGTAAATATTAAGTGTTTTAAATATTGTTAAATAATATTTATTATTAAGAAATGTTATACATTTATGTTTTACCATTTTTAATGAAACACATTATAAAATAAGTCCTTATTCTCCTTTAGTCTGCCCTCACTACCTGATCTGTACTTTTAATGTTTCTTGCATCTGGAATGTTTAGTGTACTCTTTTTCTTGGCGCACCTTTTTATGCTGTTCCTTTTTCGCTTCCCTTCTTATTTCTCTAGATTGATTTTCTTTTGTGCTTGCTTATTTTTTATTAACAAATATTTTCTCCAAGCATTAAAACAGTGGTTCTTAACCAGTGCTCCGCGGAACACTGGTGCTCCGCGGAACACTGGTGCTCCGCGGAACACTGGTGCTCCGCGGAACACTGGTGCTCCGCGAGGTTGTGAAAGCCGAAATTGTTGACTCATTTACCGTATGTGATTGAAATAATAATATTTTTATATTATTAAGGTACAAAACATTCTGACTTCAACAAAACTAATAATTAAAATATTTACAATTTTCAAATAGTAATCAATATGAATAAAATAAATAAAGAATTCTGAACATAATACAATTAAAATAAAAATGAGTAGGTATAGCTCTGCTACACATGTCACATAAAAAGTTCGGAAAATATGCATTGTGAATTGTGTAATGTCAAATAAACACAAGTTGTAGATTTCTTATTTTATCCACACTGATAAACATGAGTGCGAATTTACAAATGAACTTTACATTTTTTTCAGTAAACCTACCCTATTTGTCAGCAATTTTACCATAATTTTAAGCAAAAATACTAAATATCATTGAAAATGCAGTTAAATTCATTAATTGTACATTAATTGTAGGTAAATTTGCTAACAAATTTGTAAATTTCATAATAACAATTACTTCAACGGAATAAAATTACAAATCTATACATTAAAACTACTGTCTGATATGTAAATTTGCCTTCTGCTCGTGCAATTTTCCTTTCTAGATGGTAAAGTGCTACCGAGATAATTTTTATCGCGCTTGCGCAATAATGGGATATACAGTTCGAGTTCCGTTCGCCATCCGTTTGGTTGTGTTTACAGGAGCTAAGTTAGAGTTTTATTGAGTGCGATTGTTATATACAACTAATCTAACACTGTTAGTGCCTCTGTGACTTATTCTTTATCGGTGTCGTGTGGAATATTTGCCCCATATGGTTCTATAGTATTAAAAGATAAAATATTGGTACATTCATCTCTTTGTATATTATGGAGGACTTTGCAAATATATACTACAAAGTGCAGGTAAAAGTTTGCAGTCTTGATATGTATAATTTCACTTTCACTAATTGGATGTTCTTTTTAGGATACAAGTGTTGATGATAGTGACATTCTAGAAATTCAAGGACTTGTGTGGTGTCCATAGGTAAGATTTCGCTTATTGTTCTTTCTTGTACATGCGGTCTTACAATCAAATTTATTACTAACATGTATAACACATATCATTTCAATCACCAATATAAAAAAATACTTTTCTATAAACACTCATTAATAACTTTACACACACTCGGCACCTCAAAGGAAAGCAGCTGCTGACATTGTTATACCCTGTATATGATATATGACTCATGTACTGCTTATTTTGATTTCAGGTGACACATTTTGGACTATATTATATGCTGTGGTTGGATTATCCCCAGGTTATTTTACTCTGGAGACGGTTTAGCTTTTTAAAAATTATTCCAAGTCAGAGTTCAAAAACGAATAAGGTGACGTAAGTTTACCATAGGCATTTCAACTTAATATTGTTGAAATAATATTTAATTTACATTTAAAAGATATGTTTCTCTCTGTTAAGCAGATCGATTTATTTTATTATACGATATGTAGATAAGTATAGTCCATGGGTTCCTATTTTATTTCATTTACTTATGATTACATTTTTGTCAAGTACTTCTATTTATTTAATGTTAAAAATATGTAGATATATATATTATAAATATGTTTCACATGTTATTTATTGTTAAAATTATAATAAAACTTCATACTATTATTTTTTGTTTTTATTTATGATCTCCACATTAATAGGATTTTACTAGTGATTTTACAGTTGACAATACAGGCTTGTCCGAGCAGTCGCAAAACCAGTTTACAAACAGTTCTTTTGTGAGAAACCAGATAATGTTTCATTGGTATTTATAATTGAGTTATCATAGCAACATATGTGGTCCATCACAAAAGTACTGATTGTTAACTGGTTTTCAGTTGCTTGGAGAAATCTAATATTAAAGTTGCAGAAAATTTACTGTACAACAATTAATTGCAATTCCGTGTTTACGGTAAATTTACTGAACGTCAGTAATTTTACTTACAAAAGTATATATAAAACCGTACACATCGGAAACCTCATTTCCTATGAGAAGTAAATTTAAGCTCAAAGTAAAGTTTGTAATTTCCTTCGATACACGGAGGTTAAAAATGACCGCCGTGCCACACGGTAAAATTACCTTTTTAGTTTTATCAGTGCAACTAAACAGAAATATGGGACGTTTACCTTAGATAGTAATAATAGGAAATGTGCTGTAGTTCTGAAATACAAGGTGAAATATATGTAGTAGTTTTGACTTTAGTGTTGACTGGTGTAAATGTCTCAAAGAGATTGTCTGAAAATATAAATAAATTGTTTATCTATTTTTTTGCACCTTGTTTAGCAAAAAAAAAACATTACAAACAACAGTATCTGATCCTATTATGAAAATTAAATGAAGGATTAAGGAATTTATATTTCAGTAATAACTAGCTTGATTAGCCCAGTGAAATTATAATTTCACTTCGGAAAAATTTAAACCCAGCTGGATTTTTGTCAACGCCTGATGTTGGGCATTTAAGTTGTTTTTTCCTGCACTCTTCATCCAACATTTCCGTTGATAACATTAATCAGATAAATTCATCACGTCTATGCCTGGAGTATAGATTTTGGTAAGGATATTTTAATCAACAGGAAGATGGAGATTTTTTAACCGCCTTTGTTTTTTACGAACAAGATTTGTTATCGTCGCTGGCAATTAACTGATGACAAGCAATTTTGGATTAATGCATTTAGAAATTTATCGGAACACGAATTGCCTATATCTAAATTATCAACATTGTTCTACCCATTGTTTCGAAGGCAAAAATACCAACAAGTCATTAGTACGTACTAAATCAATTATTCATTCATAGTTGCCAGGTCAATAATTGTAATTCGAATAACAAGCGATAAGAATAATACCAAAGGAATGATGTAAGTGGTATCATATTATATTCAATAAAACCAGACGTTTAAAAATAAGAACAAAAGTAGAACAATCATTCTGAAATTAACGAATATCCCACCGTATTGTGAGAATATTCCTAATTTAGGCGGGTTATTTGAATGAGAAAAAGTTCCCTGATAAATTACAGCGATAAATTAACATGCTTTTCCGACTACTTATTATTACGCGTCGCCATATGAACGCATAACTTCTAAATAATGCTACGACCTCGCGAGATATTGCATAAGATAAATTTCTGAGAACGTCGCATGCATCTAACATACCGTATTAAATTATTCCCATAAATGCTCGCACAATGGACGAAATTCTTTCGAGTGCTTTTTTGCATTTATTGCAAAACAGCACGTGGTGGTATAAGAGCGTGCGAACATGTTGAAAATCTGCTGTAATCGGCAGAAATCAACGAATCTACATTTTGAGCTATGAAGCGCATCAACCATTTCGTTAATTTTAGATTTTTTTAAAGGGAATAAACAACAAACTCAGAATTGCAGTAAGTTGCAGATTTGTAAAGATATGAAGTCGCATGATTAATCACGTTCTCTTCATGATTTATGACATACCATTGCGTGTTCGTTTTATCTTAAGTGATATCATTTATATCGATTATTTTTGTCTGGGCAATCTCAGCATTAATTTAGTTCATTTCCTTAACGATGCTTATCGTTTATTCTGGCATTATGCCTATTCAGAAAGGAAGATTTTTGATTCAAAATTATGATGTCAACAACTAAAACACACGCAACTTCGTCACAAAAAATGGCACAATTCTAAATACTGCGACATACTACTTTTCAAGTGTCCACAGAAGTGACAGAATGCCAAAACAATTCGTCTTTGAAATCGTAGAGAAGTTCGACTGTATGACGTTTTTCTTGGAAGAAACATTTGCAAGTAAGGTAAACGTCCCAAATTCACGCACTGTCCTAAATTCCGACTTCTTTTTAAATCGCTACAGGATAACAGTAATTAAGACAATTCTAATAATATCTATTTAGGCTGACTAAAATTGCTTTATATTTTCATAATAATACAGTGTACTACTCTTTTAACCACTATCATTTACAAATTTAAAATTTAGGGGTGTCGGAATTAGGTACATGTAAATATAGCACGTCCGTAAATCAGACATGTGTGTCGGAATTGTGTACATGGTTAGAAGTAATACATATGGCTCTATTGCTGTCTTTACACAAGAAAATAACTTATTTTACATTTACAATTAACTGTGCATGTCCAAATTTCGACACGAGTGTCGGAATTACGGACATCAATAATCCCTAATTATTACAGGGTGTCGGAGTTACGATCATCAATAGTCCCTAATTCCGTTGATAAATATCGACAGATATCATAGGAGATGATGAAATAAGACAGAATGATGCAACACTAGCGGCAGAAAGTAGCAATTTTGGGATTAATACACCAGCTTGAAAGATAACAGTTAAACTCATGCTATCTCCATTAAAAAAATCATTATTCTGGCCTGAAACACCCAAATAAAGTAAAAAGACACTGTTCTTCTGTAACACTATCTCTAATGCTTGGAGGGAATATTTGTTAATAAAAAAGAAGAAAGCAGAAAAGAAAATCATTCTACAGAAATAAGAAAGGAAGCGAAAAAGGAACAGAATAAAAAGCTGCGCCAAGAAAAAGAGAACATTAAAAATTTCAGATGCAAGAAATATTAAAATACAGAGCTAGAGAGGACAAACTAAAGTTTGTTTACCATTTCTTAATAATAAATCTTATTTGACAATATTTAAAACACTTAGTATATACTTGAATGTTTATATTTGTCGGAATAATGTACCTACCACAAGTGTCTGATTTAGGATCACTCTCTGCAATACGTTCACTGAGGGGTCGGATTTCGGATCAAAATATACGCTTAGTGTCGGAATTAAAGGCAATTGTTAAACTTATAAAAGATAATATAAATTACATAGGTAACTAGTATCAATTTTCTTTAAAAATGAATAGCCAGATATCTTTAGAAGGAATTATTGGTATTAAAAAAGTTAACATAGTCATTAGCACCACATAAATATAATTTCTAATACTTATCTAATCTAAAAATTCCTTAACCTGTCTGAATTTGGGACGTTTACCTTACCAAAAAATAGCCAGATTCGCGAATAATCAATGCCAAAAGACTAAAACTTAATTCCGAATTTGATACTGTGGATTTTTCAGATTCGGGTCTACCGAAAAGAGCAGACCAAAGTAATTTGTTTGCATAAAACACTGTAATTGTTTCCTGGTGATCAATAAAAACAAATTTTGACCAAATAAGAAAACGATAAAATGCAATTAATAAAAATACAATAACTGTCATTTAATCTACGTGCACGATATTTATACCAAACCTTAGTAATTTATTATTATATATTATAATATATTTGTGACGTAATTCAGGATTATATTATCTCAATACTCACCAGACCTAATAATGCTATTAAAGTAACAAAACCGGTTACCCCACTAGTTTTGAAATAAAGATTTGCAACGAAAAACTGACATTTTATGAACATCAAATAAATATATTAAATATCCACAACTTATATGAAATATATGCGCGGTATCAAAACAATAAAATTAAACCTAAAAAAAATTGGAAATTGGAAAGCCATATAGTGGATGTTTTAAGGAGGTTGAAACATATGTTTGACGTGAAGATTCTGAAATCTTAATAATTTCAGAATGGAATTTGAATTTGTTGAAATTTGATAATTTCAAATTAAAACCATAGGTCGTGGGTGGTATCATTGGATGGATATTTTTAAATAAACCATCTTTTGGTAGAAAGAAATCTTTCTCATTCATGTGGTTTACGAAATAAACCATATGATTTCGGATTATAGAAAAAACTTCTTTTTTGGACATTTCACTGTCCAAAACTGAAGGGCACTCTCGATATTCACTTGCCTTCTCTACTAACTAAATACAAAAACTATAACCTGTAATTTTTCTCATGATTTCAGTTAATGCAGATGCCATTACTGATTATGGTTTCTTTCGTAAACCTGATTATTTATAAACAATGTTTTCAATCAAATTTTGTTTCTTATTAAAAATATCTATCCAATGATACCACAGACGACCTAGGTTCTGGTTATAAATTCCACCTCCTTGCAGTTATCACTACTTTAGGTATATTCTGAAAATTAAAACTGTTAAACACGACAGGTATTTTTATGTTACGTAAACTCGTTTCCTGAGCCTCTATGACGTCATATAACGAAGAAAAAGCATATATACGTTTATGTCGACGAACCTAGTAACCCCCAATAAGCGATAAAGCCAGCCGAGCCAGCCGAATTTTTGAAAAAACGCAGATTTTTCCGGTTTTTCCGAATTTTCTCCTTTAATATTAATCCGATCGAGACCGTGTAGGGCTGATTTTTTTCGTCTTTTCATTCTGTTGAAAAGATGCTGTTGACAGCATCAAGATGCTCGATCGGTTCAGCTTTTACAAGCGAAAACGAAAAAAACACGATTTTTTGAGGTTTTTTGTTTATAACAAATTAAGTAATGATATTTGCGAGTGAGTAAGGTGATTGAACGACACCTACTTACGTATAGTAGGTGAGGACTGATGATATTGAGATTCTGAGTGCGTCACCCAAAATCAATTTGACCGAGCCAAAGTCAATTCACGGCGTTGACCGGCGGCAAATTGCGAATGTGTGCGAATGTAGGTGGCCGTAGGTAGACGATTTTCAACTGTCACCATTTAGAACCGGGGGAAATCGTACATTACTTAATAGCCCGACTAGCGTATTGCCGCGACTGGCTTGTGGGCGGCCAACATTTGCCCGACGTAAATATCTCCATTGAGTTATTTGACAGAATGGTTATGATGCCCGCTCGCGCTTAATGTATGTCTGCATTCCGCCATCTGTCCACACTTTGCCTTACTAATCGTCGTACTGCATGCTGAACGCAATGAAGCATGGCGAAGAGACAGAAGTAAACTGTGTATTGAAACTATTGTGGATACTCGAAAATCCTGTGTTGATTGTTGATTGTATTATTTGGTGTGATGGCCACCAAAAATATTGGGTACCAGCATAATCTGTATATCAAGGATTGTACATTTGCAAAAATTATGTTCTTCTACTTTGCATTCACAATGCACACATTGTAACACATTTTTCGGTGTTACAATTGACACATTGTAATACCGAAAACAGTAACATTTTTGTCTAAGATTGGTACACATTGATATCAAATGCCATATGTCAAACGGACAATACATAACCCAACATAACCACACACTGCATCTTCTTAATCGCTTGCAATCGCATAAACTGCGAAATATCAATATTCTATACATATTCAAACATGGGTGTAGCCTGCTATAGTATGGCCAAAGGAGGATTTCTTAGTTCATGTAACGTATAAGTTTTCGGTAATATTTTGGACGCTTGGATGCTCGGTTCAATTCGTATTCGTTTTTGTCCGTCGCTTTCGACTTCGTGTTAGTTCTGGTTGTGTGCAACGTATTTGTATTACCTCCACCACATGTAATTTTACTAAGTATAATTTATTCTAATAAACTACTTTGCCGAAATTAGAATTGGGTTTCAATTATAAGTGCTTGTAAATATATAAGCCGAAACGGCTACGTAGCGGAATTAGGTAGACACCGCTATTAAACGTTAAGCGTTATAGCAATTCTTTAGTAAGTTCTTGTTCTTCGAAGTAACTAATCAGTCAGCGCCAAACACTTCTATTCTGATTATTATAGTTATGAAACCACTATTTTAAAGTTGTTAACTTTTTAGGTTAAGTTTCATGTATTTATCACAGTAGGGTTAAAAGTGTTGCCCCAAGCTCCATTATGATCATCGTTGCGACCTCGCTGAATATTTATTCAAACTTGCTAAAGTAGAGTAAAATTATTCACAATTAGATTTTGTCATGATTTTATCTCATCGATCTCATCCTTAACGAAGTTGACAGTTACTACAGTGCTGCACGTCGTACCCGCAAAATACCCTAGATTCTAATTGAGCGCGATATAGTAACCACAATTTCTAAATTTATATAAAATTAATGGCGCAAAGTAGAAAAAATAGTATATTACACTCGTTTTATAAGACGTATTGGCGCACTGGTTCCAATTAAAACAACTCGTGCGCCAATTTGACGTTTTATAAAACTTGTAGAATAATATACTATTTTTTTTTCATAATTTACTTTTTATTCATTATTCTTTATGGTGGCTACCACAAGTCATTATACTTATGTAACATCTACAGCTTTTTCAGATTAGAAGAGACCAAGTTTCCTTCTCTTCCTGGCATGTCAAACCTCGAAGGTAGACGCACACATATCAGTCATGTTGGAACAAACCACGTTTTGACAGAAGTCTAAAGTCTAGAAATGTTATAGTGATATACTGGACCAGTGACTGGGAGAGAGACGCAAAATGTTTTGATTTGTCTAAACGTGTTTTGTTCCGACATGACTGATGTGTCAGCCCACCTTAATACGCGAATAATAAAAAACCAAAGATTTACTTACTGGAACCAATAGAGAGTGGTACTGGACTTACCTAGAACAGAAAGAAAAAGACACATTAGATTGTGGAAGATATTATTATACATATTTGTACTCGATGAACATTTTAGAGCGCTGTTAATTTTTTAAATTTTTTAATTTGGTTTTGTATGTAGTAGGTCGTATACGAAGATTGACAATCGAATTATTGTATTATTATTGTAATTATTAGTAAAATGTCTGAAGGGCGAAAACCGCATAAAATTGTAATTTTGTGAAAAAAATTATTTTCCGGAAACCGTCAGACAGAAATTAAAAAAACTTGTTTTTTGTTGATTTTTCCTATCCACATAAACGCAATGTTATTTCTTTCCAAGAAAAGCGTACACCATGTACAGAGTGTATCGTAAGTTGATGCTTTTCTATGAACAATATAGATGAACATGTCTATAAAATAAGTTACATATTTGGAAAATAGTACTTTATTTGCTTGTCGTATTTATATATTTGTCGATTTTTATGGTGTTTATTATTTGAAGAGAAACGAAAACGGTTAAAAATATTTTATGTCCTAAATGATCCTAAATGATCCTAAAAACATTTTACATCTTAGATACCGGGGCGAAAACAGCTTCTTATTGCCCGCGAGGGTTGCCATGATTATATGTCAAATATATTTCAATATTGTACATTTTAAATCGTCATTGTCAATTATTGGCGATTAAGGTTATAAGTTTGACAATTAATTGTCTGTATTGTCACTCAACGTCGAATTGTTTGTATTGTTATTCGACTCCGTAGATACGCATGTCACTTGATAACGTCAAAATATTTATTAATATTATTCAAACGGAGGAACAAAACAATGGTAGGACATAACATTTTGTATATACCTCGGGCATTACTTGATGTTTATACCCTCGGGCGACTTAAAAAGCTCTCGTGCCTATCGGCCCTCGCGTTTAATGCCCTTGGTACATAAATAACTATTAATAGTAGAGACAATTTCTTTAATTTTAGTTTCAGAAACTAATTGATATGTATTTCAGACAATATTAGGACACATTTATACAACGAACCCAGTAGTATAATTGGATTTAGTAGAACTTTAAAGATGACGAAGAGACCCCCTATGGGTAATATCTCCCTCATTTAAATTAAAAAAAATGTATTTATTCTCCTTAAAATAATAGCCTATTTAAATTAGTTCTCATCCAATGACCTATTGTATTGTTTTACAGCCTGTTAAAATTAGATATTAATACAGAATGCTGATGAATTAAATAAATTCATTAAAATGAAAAAACAGTTTCGTCAAGATTTGTTTTGTAAATTTCCACAATAATGCCCTTGTTGGTACGCTACAGTGACTTCTGCACTTATTATTAAAACTGTGTCGGTATTATAAAATAAAAACTTGCTTGTTCGTAATCAAATTATCATTTTGATTTGAAAAAGCGATAAGTTAATGTGCAAAATTACGCGAACTAATCCAAAAAAATAGCAAGTGCCCATTGGGTACGCACATGTAGCAAGTCCCCAAAGAAGAAGATTTTCACGTGTTGGAAAATGCTATGTGTTGCAGTGCAACTCTGACGGTCCGAAATCACCGACGAATGTTGTAAAAATTTGTTGGTATGTGATTGATTTTTTTGAGTTTTATGAAGCAATCCAGTTAGTATGGATGAAAAATATTCGGTGAACGAACTTAAAAGGAACAAGGAATGACTCATGGCATCGTGTAGAGCCATCAATAACAAACATTTTCGATTTGCTTGACAAGCTATAAAACAGGAAATAATCTATATTGCCAAATATTTGACATTTGGTAAATATTTGATATTTAGCAAGTATACGAATATGAAGCCCTGGCTTAAGACACAACCTGGGCTTGCAGTAAAAAGAAAAATGTTGTTCAGCAAATACTTTTGTCAGATTCCTGTACTAATTTATCAAAAACCGACAAAAATATCACATAATAATTTATAATTAAAATAATTAATAAAATAAATAATAATTATAATTAAAATAAGACGGAAGATTGTACAATAATAAGTAATTTGTATGCAAGAAAAACATCTAGAATATTTTTGTCAAAATAAGTTCTACATTGACGTTATTTACAAACTGTTTCAGTACTTTCAGGCAAAGATTATTTAAAAAAAAAATATACTCACTTGAATTAATTATTTATTATACGAATTATAATATACGAATTATAATTCTACGAGGCAGACTATTCTGTGATTAAAGAATACAAGAATGAAAATGCGATAAACTTTAACGCTATGTTGACTTCAGTGATTTACTCAGTGTCTAGTCTTTAGTAAACAAAGTCGTCACATAATTTACAACTTTCCTAACTGGAAATTTATTAATTTAGTACGTGGGAGCAGAACAACATCGTAGTTTTCAGAAATATAACAATTCTAGTGCACTGTCTACTATAAATTTTTCACGTATATATACTCAGTATAGCTCTCAACAATAGTATAACATTAAATACCATTATAATTGATATATGGTCAACATAGTAGCAGCACGTAGAAGTAAATAATAAACACAGCGAAAAACATACCGGAAGGAATGTTTGTTTATTTAGATCCTATCGTGTTTCATATAAACGCAAACATGGCCTTGAAAGATGAATGTCAAAGCTATCATATCGAACATTTTTGTCCCATTTACTTATCTTATTATACGTATACGTGCTAGATAGGTCACTAAGATAACCAAGATTACACATTGCAACCATAGAAAGGGGTAATAATTTTATTTTAATGTGTCTTATATATTATGTACGGTATATGTTGTCAATATTCTAATCCTTTTGTTTTTCTAAAGCAAATCGCTTTGGAGTTAAGTCACAAATGAAGTATGAGTGTAGTACATAATATTTGCACTACAGTTCTTGAATCCATGGACTAAAACGCGATTCGTTTAACAAAACTTTATTCTCGAAAGCGCCTTTCGGTTCTTATCTATCTTTGGACGAAAATGACAATTCACGGGCTCTAAAGGATGAGGCGCTTTTCCTCACATGATGACATACTATTGTCGACTCTCAAACAGAGATTTTTGTCGATTGATAAAAGTTGACAAAAAATTGCAGAAATTGGAAATATGCGAATTAAATGCGTTATGTTCAAGGGTTCAGAGGGGTTCAGTTGTCCTTGAAAAAATGTATAATTAGTTATAATAAATGCTTTCCTATTTATTGCGCCTTTGCATATTTATTATTATATTGCTCCAGTAATGATACATGTCTAGATTGTAGACTTGCTCCAGTAATCCTTATTTTTCGCTATTCCGGATTGGGCCAGTTTTAATTGATCCGGATTAGCGGAGATTTACTGTAGTAAGATAAAATATCCAATAAACATGTTGGTTGTCAAAAGTTGGCTGTTTTGAGTACTTCAGAAGAAAATAGTGTTATATATAAATACCTCGTTTTTTATGCGTTTTTTCCCAAAACTAGTATCGTGATAAATCATATTTTGATTCAAATAAATATATTTTTACTTTATCATACGCAGTATGATAAAGTATTGTAATGTCCTATTTTTGATTTCCTTGCTTCTAACAACATTTGCACGCTACGAATTTCAACAAAGTATCAAGTATTTGGTATCATTGTAATCGAAAAGATTTTTTCTATCGAATAATTACGGTGTGGCCATTGGGTACCCTTGAAAAAAAATGACTCACTGGCAAAAAACCAATTAAATCACGCTAGAGGGCGCCAGTAATGCAATGTCGGCCAAAATCGATTTAGTTAGTGTTTATTTGTCAATTTTCGACCATATTCACCAATTCATAGCCACCTAGATTAATACACAAAAATGCTATTTTTGCGCTGCCTTGGTGATAAAAATTGACGATCGATATGTTTTTGTGTTCAAAATGTCATCTGATTGAAAATATCACACAAAGAATATAGGGTGCCATTTAAAATTTCAATGATGACGTCATTTCCGGAAAAACCGGAAGTCATCTTAACCTCAAGAGTATCCCAAAGAATGGCATTTTTTGTCTATTAACACTTTCCCAAAATTGAATTCGTCCAGCTTTTTAAACAAAAAAAATAAACGGGAGTACCTATGCCGTGGGTCACCCGGTAGATTTTATTCGTCGATGTCGTTTGAGGTTATATTACCATTTATGTAATTTGACACTGACAGTTCTGGCCTGTGTGCCTGGATAACAGAATGTTTTGATTTGATGGCTTTATTTTACGTATGTTTGAATGTCTATAATGAAGTCGTTTGATTGGCTATAACAAATCATACATTAATAGAAATCGTGCATTTATAGAGCTTTTTATTAAATGATTTTAAATTCAGTATACATACTCATAAATAAACGATCGACGGAAAAAGTGTTAATTTTAATATTTCCTCAGGGATGCAACTCATCGATCTTAAACACAGTTTATAAATATACGCTGGTTTCCGACGCAACAACAAAAAAATGTAGTTTGCACAGGCAAAATTGAAGAGTTGAAGTACATAATGAACTAAGTGCCAAAACTTGAAAAATTGGTTTTATTACATTAAAGTAGGCTGGATATCACTGGTTTTAATGTAAATAACGTACGTAAAATATGTCCTACGTAAAAATATGTCGTGAAATGCCTAACAAACTTGACCGCTCGATCTCGCATGAGTTAACTTTCGGCGTATTTTCGTATACGCCGATAATAGCGCGCTAAGTGCCTTTAGTCAGTGCCAGTAGTTGCTTATAATTGAGAAATTATACATTTTATAAAAAAAAAATGATTCCTACAAAAAAACTCTTAGAATTTAAATAAAAATAAATATACAGGATGTTCGATTAGAAAAAGAGAAGGATTACAAATTTCAGAAGGATTGCAAATTAAACAAGAGCTTGTTTAAACCCAAAAAACTTTTATTTGAAGCATTTTTTGAAACTGTATTTACGGTTGGGGAATTATTTAGGCGTTCCGGTAATTTTGACAAATTTTGTATACTTTTAACTCAAAAATGATGTATTTTATTTACAAAAATGATTCCTATAAACAATTCTTAGAATTAATCTTAGAATTGAAAATTGTAAAAATATACATTGTCTATTTGAAAAAATCTGATGTGGCCAGGCACATGACTTTATCATACTATATATAAAATTAATAGTTTAGCTGCATGAGATTCTATTTGATCGAGATCGGCCATGTCTGCATTAAAATAAAACTAGTAGAACTAGACAGATATGTCGATTAAAGCTGTGTTTGGATATTGTACTCAGTTGACACCGGGTACACCGTCCAAATGACACTTACGTGTTTATGGGTGGAAAAAGTATAATGCAATATGCGAACTCAGCTTATATTGATAGAAGTTATTGTCAAAACATTAGCGCTTGACACCAAGACTACCTACTGTCATTAGAATCAAAAAATCTGACAAATCCTGGCTACTAGTTTTCATGCAGAACGACCGATCTCGTAGAAATAGAATTTGCTCATGCAGCTAAACTATTGATTGTACCAAAAAATGTCATAGTGATAAATTATTCAGAATTTCCTCAACTTTAATTTATTATTTAACTATTTCGACGAAACTCCAGAAATGGCGGCTTATTTGCAAAATCTTTCAAAAATGCTAAGACTAAACCTCCAGTTCCTTTGGACCCTCTTCAACAGAAAGCTTTTCAGCTCTAAGTTTGGTTATGAAACTTCTAAATATGAAGTTTCGTCCCGATACCTTTAGTAGTTTCTCCGGAATCGTCGCCACAAAAAACGGGTACACACACACACACACACACACACACATACACACACACACACAGACATTTTTTTGTACCTTGGTCAAAAATGTTCAGGGGACCCAAAAAGACATATTTCCGCTAAAATCTCAAAAAATGTTTTTGGCACGATTACAATACTTTACATACTGCGTATGATAAAGTAAAAAAGGAAAAGGTACCAAATTATCATAATAACAAATAAATTTAAACGATAGCTTGTTTAAAGCCAAAAAAAGTTTCGTTTGAAGTTTTTTACGGCCGGCAATTTATTTGCGTGTTCTGGTAATTTTATTATTACAAAAAAGTTCATGATATGTGGTTTTTTCTTTTAGAATTAGGAGTTTATTTTGATTTTTAATAAAAGAAAATGTGCGATGTTGTTAGGATCAATACTGTGTGAAACCTTGAGTAGTTTGTGAAAAAAAAATATCAAGGCTTGTTTTTGTTTTTTTTTTTTTTAAATAATAATTCAAAATAAAAGGAAAACGTTGTGTGGATTTTGATTTCTGGTCCTTACTTTTTCTGAAGGAAGTTACTAAACTAAGCCATTTTCAATGTAAACTTTATATAAACATCTTTAGATTAGAAAGATTGAACAAAAAACAGTTTTTCAGTACATTTGGAAAATAACAAATAAACCATTTTTAAAGAAAATTAATGACTATAAAATTGAGCAGAACTATCAAATTTTGCATGGCTTTTAGTAAACGAGGTCCCCATGTATTTTCTTCGAACAACGGACGCTGTATGAAGTATACTTGGTCAAGCAACTTATTTTTATTAAGTTTTACTTTCTAGTATAAAAAAATTATCAACTTAGCTTAAAATATGTATAAATAAATTTTATGACACTTAGCACCTTCAACGAATTTTTGAATTTGCTTTAGATTTGTTCTTGCGATACACGCCCTCGGCAAAAAACAACACCAACACGAGATGTAAATCTGTTTAATTATCCACAAAAAATAGGGATTGCTTTCTATAAAACATTTATCTTGCTGCACACTATTTTCTAAATATTTCGGAATAATGTTTTTGGCACTTAGTTCGTTATTTACTTCAACTCTTCAATTATGGAAAAGACGGTACCGTGTAAACACATAGAAATCGCTACGTTTTGCCTGCGCAAACTAGAAGTAGTAAAAAGACGGAGTGTGTAAACCGCCCTTTAGAATAATGCTTGAAATAGTCATCAAAATCGATAAAAGATTACAAAAGTTATATGCCGAAATTATATCAAAATTTGGTGACCTGTTCTTTTTTCACGGTGAGTATAGCACACAAAACAGTTATCATTACAGTTCGACTGATTTATATCACCACATAAATGTGCTGTGAAAGTAGTTCCGAGCTGTCACGGAAAGTATTCCGGAAATGCCATTGTACTAGACGGAAGTATAACACCGTTTCCGCTCTTTTAGCTGGTCGAAACGAAATACGAGCCGACCAAATGTGTTTTGCGATTTCGCTTACTAATCCGATCGCTATTCGACTGTCTAAACTCTAAACTGAACGCAGAAACGTTTGTGTTTTTTAAGGCGTGTCACTTCCTTTTGATTAGCCGCTCGCAAATATTCGCAAATAGTTCCGTCATTCTTGGTTTTTATTGGGAAATACAAATGCAATTGACAAAACTGATACCAATGGATAGCTTATGGTTCAAGTAGTAATATATTAAATTGTTTAGATTGTTTAGATCATAGTCAACAGGAATT
Organism: Aphodius sticticus; assembly: GCA_963966075.1. Taxonomy (NCBI): domain Eukaryota; kingdom Metazoa; phylum Arthropoda; class Insecta; order Coleoptera; family Scarabaeidae; genus Aphodius; species Aphodius sticticus. The sequence goes on from OZ014509.1 coordinate 70,333,272, forward strand.
TTTTTTTAATTAACGAAAAAAACATTGGAGAATTGTGCCTGTCAGACATTAATCCTTCATTCCTCGAATCTCACTCACTACATCGCAAAAATAAAAATACCACACTGTAGCAGACAAAATTTACCATCAAGAGGATTTGGGAACCTATACGAGAAAATGAACAGTTATTTTGTATAATTAATTGAAGTATTTTTTTGCGATTTCACGTCAACAGGTCAGAAGACATTAGTAACGCCCGTTCTAATGTCAAACGATTGTTTGATGATTGTCGGTTGACGTTAGAAATGTCTGTTCTAATGTCAAACGATCGGTTGACGTGCAATCGCCAAACATTAGTTGAATCAATTATACTTGATTATACTAAATTAACCAGAATCATTTTGATAGTAAATTTTGTCCGCTACAATGTGGTATTTTTAGTTTTGCGATTAAAGTGAGTGAGATTCGTGGACTGAAGGATTAAAATCTGACAGGCACAATTTATCAATGGCTTTTAATTAATTAGATACTTATTTTACTGTTAGTTATGACTGTAAACATGTAGGTAAACATGTTCCTACTGAAACCATAAGCTATCTATTGGTATGAAATTAATTGCAATTAATCTTCCGAATACAACGTATATCGAAAATCTAGAATGACTGGACTAAAATAGTCACAATCAACGGTGTGTCGTTCTGCCGTTTGTTTGGTCGGACAGGTTGCGAGGTGTTAGGTTTATATTCATGCACAACCTGTTGGCTGGTTGCTCCCATTACGCGAGCTAAAGAAATTTTCACCCACGAATGCTATTCGCTGTGCTCTGGACTTGGAACAATCAGTGGGATGTTTATGAACGGCCGCATATTTATTTATATACGACTACGTACATATATAAAACGTAAAGAGCAACTACATACTTAGGTATTATGCATAATGATCGGGTGGTACTTTGTATTGGTATTAGAATACTTGAATTCAGTTGAAAAAACGTCAAAGTCTGTGTTTTGTTATAGTATGTTAGTATATTATTATTCACGATCACGTAATATGCGTTACAGCTCAAGTATAGTACATAATTTTACCTACGACCGAAAATTACAGATCCAATCACTTACTTTAAATAAAGGAGAAATATTGCCACAGAAGTAGATGTAGTAGGTTAGGTTAGTATATTTGACAGTTCAACAAAAATATATTTTATCTATTGCTAGTTATTCGCGCGACATGTATTTCAACTGTGGGGAACTGCATATGAACTGTTGTGACAAGAGAGAAATTATAATCAAATAGGAAAATATGGATCTACATTTGCGTTGTGACGAAATTATGTCGTGCGTTAAAAACACAAAAGCACAACCAAAAGCACATGTTTGTTATCAACGATATACGAGTGAAGCAGTCCATGACGTAAGGGACATTTAGGTATACATATGGTCCTAGGTAAAAAATAAACAAACTTATACATAATAATTCACTCAAATTTGGTCTAATATGAATAAACGTGAAAAAATGTACGTCTTTATTTTGATGGTTTAAACAAAACCTGCAAAATTCACAATCAAAAACTTATAGGATGAAAAAGAGGACAAAACTCAGTGTGATTATCTCTAAAAATTTCAGTTTCCCAACTCTTTTAAATAATAATTTCGGCTAATAACTGTATAGTAATCCACAAATACAAATAAATACAATTTGACTTCAAAAAAAATTAGTAACAGGCTGGAGTTTTATGAATTATATTTGGACGTTTAAAAGAATACATTTTCCTGTAATTTAACAAATCGCAAAAATTAAAAAAAAATTGAAAAATCACCATTTTTATTTGTGTACAGTGACCGCGTAAATGGAAAAATGAGAAAAATTCTGAGTAGTTTTGTTATTTTCGAAAATCTTCGAATACGTTAATTTTTAATTATAAAAATACCTACACATTTTTATGAAAAGTTACATTTCCAAGTCATAACTCAGTAACAATTGGCTATTTTTTGCTGACTGGTTGACACTGGTTTTGGTAATCATTTCGTTTTCATTTTCAGGAAAATGGGAATTGAAAATTGTAAAATATTGATAACTCTAGGGAATATGGATTTTGTGGAATATGAAATTGCGCTTTTGGTAGAATTCTTTTACCCTGAAGGCAAATCTTGACTTAAAAAAAATCTTTTGCGTAAGACTCCGAAAAAGTGAGATCGAATTGTCATTTTTCCAAATTTATACCACTAAATCAATTATCCTAGAAACCTCAAAAGGGTCTCATCTCTCAGTAAACGTTAATATTTCTACTTTTACCTAAAACCCTCATAGTTTGATCACAAATATTTTTACCTACGACCGTATGTGTAAATGTCCCTTACGTCACGGACTACTTAGCTCGTATATCGCTTGTAACATACGTGTGCCTTTGGTTGTGCGTTTGTGTTTTTAACGCACGACCTAATGTCATAATGACAGATGTCGCGCGAATATTTTGATTATTTATTTGCCATTTTTGATACAATTTATATTTATTGAAATTTTCGGTCGCAAGTAAGGGCAATACACGAGCTGTAACATATTATTACTAGCACGTGATAATTTATGTTGAATTTGTACTGGAATTTTCGATCGACACTTCAGACAAAGTTCTCCGTAGTTGCAATAGATGTCGCGCGAATACATTGATTGGTTAACCGTCAAATATTCTTACCTGTTTTTGTTTGTCATTTTTGATACAATTTATTGAAATTGTCGGTCGTAGGTAAAATTATGTACAATACTCGAGCTGTAACGCATATTACATACTCGTGGAAAATAACAAAACTCGCCGCTTCGCGGCTCGTATGTTAAATTTCCACTCGTACGTAATATGCTAGTTACAGCTCTTGTAATGTAATATACTATTACCTACGACCGTATGTGTAAATGTCCCTTACGTCACGGACTACTTAGCTCGTATATCGCTTATAACATACGTGTGCCTTTGGCTGTGCGTTTGTGTTTTTAACGCACGACCTAATGTCATAATGACAGATGTCGCGCGAATATTTTGATTATTTATTTGTCATTTTTGATACAATTTATATTTATTGAAATTTTCGGTCGTAAGTAAGTGCAATGCTCGAGCTGTAACGTATTCTTACTAGAACGTGATAATTTATGTTGAATTTGTACTGGAATTTTCGATCGACACTTCAGACAAAGTTCTCCGTAGTTGCAATAGATGTCGCGCGAATACATTGATTGGTCAACCGTCAAATATTCTTACCTGTATTTGTTTGTCATTTTTGATACAATTTATCGAAATTGTCGGTCGTAGGTAAAATTATGTACAATACTCGAGCTTTAACGCATATTACATACTCGTGGAAAATAACAAAACTCGCCGCTTCGCGGCTCGTATGTTAAATTTCCACTCGTACGTAATATGCTAGTTACAGCTCTTGTAATGTAATATACTATTAAAGCTTCCAAAAAAAAACGACAAAAACACTATAACCTGACGTGATATGCAACTTTCAAGCTCGGGTGCAATCGTAAACGCATAAAAAGAAAAGTTATCAATATTACCCTTATTTTCAACGTCTTTTTCTACAAATTTTCTGAAAAAAGGTCATTAAATACTAATACTACTGAAATTGTATTTAAAAAAAAACAATTTGTAAACGAAAACGATAATAATAAATTAATAATAAACGAAGTCAATGGTGTCTTGGAAAAATATTTGTTTCTAAATCGTAGATTTCAAATCACGCAACAAACCATAAATAATTCCAAATAATCTTAAAAAAACAATGTTTACTAAAAAAATATAATATTTTATATACTTTCCAAGGTATAATAGTACATAAAAAATCACTAACGCTACAAAATACTTCCGGTAAACTACATCATTAAAGAATGTCTTAAAATGACTTAAAAATGTCTCAAAAACAAAAATTTACAACGTCTGTTACATATTTGTTAATATAGTTAAAAATAAAACAAACCCCACGAAAAATAGACATCCTGTGGAAACGGTTATGTTATAAACCTTGTTCCTTACGAATTATTTTGTGCTCTTTGAAAATAGAGGTTTGATATTTTCAGATTTAGACACAGCTTAAGGTTCTCAAATTTTGGGTTCTTAAATTCTCAATTATTTCGTAATTTTTATACAGTATTTTATATACTGTTTGAAATACGGTCCTGTTAATACTTCAAACTATAACTTTTCAAGGAATTGAACAAACGAGTATATGAATATGAAGATTTTCACTCAGTGTAACATTTAATTTCTGAAAAAAAATGATGACAGTGATAACCAAAAACTGCATTTTACGTATTATAAAATAAGATAGCAATATCAACAGTTTACTTATTTGTTAGGTACCATTGTTAATAAATTAATTTAAACGCAAAAATAAATGCTAAAATAAGCATTTTAATATTTTTTTAAGTGACTACATATTACAGAATTATATGACAGAATAAACCAGAGTTATTATACGTTAGTTTTTCCAACCGGTATACGTTGTGTTATATTGAAAGGTAAACATTTCGATAAACAAATTCCTATTCTCAATGCCAAATCTCCCAGAAAAAAAAGTAGAACCGCATCAAACCAAAACAAAAACAACCAATCCCATAACTACAAAAAAAAATCCAATATTCCCAGAGCCGCCAGACTTTATAAACACGCGATCCCGGCCAAAACAGCAAAATAATTCACGATTTCCCCTAACCGTGTTAAAACCGCTGCGCATGTAGCCATCGTAAATATTTGCCGGAAAAGCTAAGAATAAGTCGCGTTTATGTTCAAACTTCACGTAAACATCCATCCAACAGATACAGAACTAAAACACATCCCACTTCTTCACAAAAAAAAAACAAAAAAAAACAAAAAAAACAAAACGAAAAAAAAAGCAACAACACAACAATAACTCATGTATTAACGAATCCGGCTTTGCTAATTCAACCCCACCACAGTTCCAACGAACGTCAGTCAACTCATTCATGACTTTCTTTACTTTATCACTTTCACAACCTACTTTTAAAAAATCATCATTTAAACGACATCAACTTACGTTTTTCGGTCTTCTAGGGCGAATTCCGCGTAGAAATCCTTTTTTTGTGGGTTAATAGCGACGATTATCGGACGCACTATTCGGCGGCGAACAAAAAACGCACGAAAAACGGACGTATAACCGCTCGGTCGACCGGTTTACAACTGATCACGCGTCAGCACCGTATGAATGGGAAGGCACGCTAGTGAACGGAACGTTGTGCGGGGTGGGGGGATTGTAGGGGTATTCATTCATAATCGAACGACCTTAGCGAGTCGGGGGGAGGCGGGAGGGGAGTGTTGAAAGTGGCGGGGAGCGCTACCTTAAGCGAGTGCCGGCTGGCGGCTACGAAACGCAAAGTGCACGACTTTGGTGGAACGGATGTAGCCGAAAAACTGCGAAATAGTCGCGAATTGACAATAGTGTGCGATAAAAAGTACTAGACAATATAAATTGTGGGATGAATGTTGGGAAAAACTTGAAGGAATTATTAAAAATGCATCAGTAAGCAGTAAAAAGATGAATACAATCAATTTCAAGCTCTTAAAAGGGTACACTGATTTGTTCTATTATTGAAAGTGCTAAAATGGTAGTAAAGATACTGGAAAAATGATAACTCAAAAAATAATTGTACAATGTTGGCTAAATTCACAGGAATTATTAAAAATGAATCATTAACCAGTAAAAAGATTATTACAACCAACGTCAAACTCTCAAAGAGGTGCGGAGTGATTATTTCTATTCTTGAAATATACCAAAATTGTAGTAAGGGTACTGGAAAAAATCCTTACTCCAAAAATAATTGTATAATGCTGGCTAAACTCACAGAAATTATTAAGAAATGCATAAATAAATAATAAAATTATGTAGGTGTATAACCAATGTCAGACCAGAAATGAATCAATAAACAATAAAACATGATTACACCCAATGTGAACTCTCTAAGAGGTCGATTGATTTTTTTTTCCATTAATAAAAGTGTTAAATTTGTAGTAAGGATACTGGAAAAATATCATAAATCACAAATAATTGTAGAATGTTGGTTAAACTCACAGGAATTATACTAAAAATGGATCAATAGACAATAAAAAAAATATTACAACCAATGTCTCTCAAAGAGGTGGACTGATTTTTTCTATTTTTAAAAGTGTTAAAATTGTATTAAGGATATGGGAAAAATCATAACTCAAGAAATGCATGTAGAATATTGACTAAACTCACAAGAATTATTAAAAATGTATCAATAAACAATAAAAACATGATTACAATCAATGTCAAACTCTCAAAAAGGAGTACTGATTTTTTTCTATTATTGAAAGTGCTAAAATTGTAGTAAGAATACTGGAAAAATCATAACTCAAAAAATAATTCTAGAATGTTGGCTAAACTCGCAGGAATTATTAAAAATGCATCAATAAACAATAAATAGATGATTACAACCAATGTCAAACTTTTAAAGACGTAGATTGATTGTTTATCTATTACTGAAAGTGTTAAAATTGTAATAAGGATGCTGAAAAAAAATCATAACTCAAGAAATAATTGTAGAATGTTGGCTAAACTCTGGAATTATTAAAAATGAATCAATAAACAATAAAAAGATGATTACAACCTATGTGAAACTGTCAAAGAGGTCAACTGATTTTTTTCTATTATTGCAAGTGCTAAAATTGTAAGGATACTGGAAAAAATATAACTCAAAAAATAATTGTAGAATGCTGGCTAAACTCACAGGAATAATTAAAAAATGCATAAATAAACAATAAAATTATGTGTACAACCAATGTCAGACTCTCAAAGAGGTAGACTGCTTTTCTTTATATTGAAAGTGCTACAATTGTAGTAAGGATACTGAAAAAATCATAACTCAAAAAATAATTGTAGAATGTTGGCTAAATTGACAGGAATCATTAAAAATGAATCAATAACCAGTAAAAAGATGATTACAACCAACGTCAAACTCTAAAAGAGGTTGACTGATTATTTCTATTCTTGAAATATGTCAAAATTGTAGTAAGGAAACTGAAAAAATCATTACTCAAAAAATTTTTGTTAATGCTGGCTAAAGTCACAGGAATAATTAAAAAATGCATCAATAAACAATAAAATTATGTGTACAACCAATATCAGACTCCCAAAGAGGTAGACTGTTTTGTCTTTATAATTGAAAGTGCTAAAATTGTAGTAAGGATACTTAAAAAAACATAACTGAAAAAATAATTGTAGGGTGTTGGCTAAATTCACAGGAATTATTAAAAATGAATCAATAACCAGTAAAAAGATGATTACAACCAACGTCAAACTCTGAAAGAGGTTGACTGATCATTTCTATTCTTGAAATATGTCAAAATTGTAGTAAGGAAACTGCAAAAATAATTACTCAAAAAATAATAGGGTATTTGACTGTATTAAAAATATGGCTTGTACTATAGTCATTCTAAAAGATTACAGTTTAAGAAAACTTGTTGTTATTACTTTTCAAAAAAAAAAATGCTTTATTTCTATTAAAAACGTCCGTGATCACGTGATTGAAAACGCTCTCTAATTGGTTCAGTCTCCAGTGACGTCATTCGTTAGTAAGCGTAGAGCGCGTTCGGTTTGTCAGGTTAGGGTATGGGGAAAGCAATGCTCAAATAACCTGGGTCGGCTGTCCCTCTCTCTTATATGCAGATAAACGCCGTATGACGTTAGTCCGCCTATTATGCAGCGCGTCACTCTCACCGTACAATACCGGGTTATCCGAACGCGCTCTTATGCTTCTCCCGTTTGAATATAATAGCACGTAAGCATAACTGTGTAGGTTAGGATAGCCCTAACCTTAAGCTGTCAGATCAGATAATACCTGGTTCGAAAATACGATAGATAACTTATTCTAGTCAGTTTTACTTATGTCGAAGTAATCTTCACAACAAAAAACACTTGTATTGGCCGCTATTTATTTCATTTGGATTTGTACGAGCCAACCACTTTCTTCGCAGTTTCAAATCTTGCGGAACAGCTACAAATAGTTTATCCCGAGTTTTTCTTTACGTATTTCTACATTGTGGATTTATACACCATTTATAACCCATTTTTAAGTAGAAATTGTGAAAACAACACATCATACAACACAATTACCAAACGGCGACGATGCCGATGCTGACAGACCATATGGGCCGATTTGACATCTACTATATGACGTCACACAACAGAAAGTATCGTTTTGGCGGGACTTTTTGTGATTCAATTTTTAACGCTGATTTTTATGAAATATTGAGGAAATAATTACGAAAAATAATGCATTTACAATGTAGAGTGAAGGAATAAACACACTAAGATGGTTTTCCAATAATAGTCAAATACTCTATTGTAGAATGTTGGCTAAACTCAGGAATTATTAAAAAATGCATCAATAAACAATAAAAAGATTATTACCACTAATGTCAAACTCTCAAAGAGGTATACGAATCTTTGTTTCTTTTATTAAAAGTGCCTAATTTGTAGTAAGGATACTGGAAAAATCGTAACTGAAGAAATAATTGTAGAAACTTGGCTAAACTCACAAGGAATTATTAAAAATGAATCAATAAACAATAAAAACATTATTACAACCAATGTCAAACTCTCAAAGAAGTGGAATGATTTTCTTTTGATTGAAAGTGCTAGAAGTATAGTAATGATACTGGAAAAAACCATATAGTCAAAAAATAATTGTAGAATGTTGGCTAAACTCAGGAATTATTAAAAAATGGATCAATAAACAATAGAAAGATTATTTCCACTAATGTCAAACTCCCAAAGAGGTAGACTAATCTGTTTTTCTATTATTAAAAGTGCCTAACTTGTAGTAAGGATACTGGAAAAATCGTAACTAAAAAAAAATTGTAGAAACTAGGCTAAACTCACAGGAATTATTAAAAATGAATCAATAAACAATAAAAAGATTATTACAACCAATGTCAACCTCTCAAAGAAGTGGACTGATTTTTTTCTATTATTTAAAGTGGTAGAACTATAGTAATGATACTGGAAAAATCATAATTCAAAAAATAATTGTAGAATGTTGGCTAAACTCACAGGAATTATTAAATATGCAACAAAAAACAATAAAAAGATGATTACAATCAATGCCAAACTCTCCAAGAACTGGAAAGCTCAACACATATTTTGTAGAATTTTGGTTAAAACTACAGGTTCCTTGAAATTGGGTATAAATAACAATTTATTTCTTCTATAAAAATGCCTATAAATATAGTATATCTGAGTGAGATATACTACATTTATTCTCAGCGCTCTACTAACAGTGATTCGACCACAGCAAACTTATAAAATTATGGCACACTGGTCTCGGTAGTCTCAATTTCTCGATCTGGCGAATGGAAAGTCATGCTATAGCGGATCCAGTATGTTCGCGATGGAATGCGTTCTCTCGAGAATGAATGAATGCACGAATGAATGAATATTGTCTTACGTAGTTGCGTTTATGTGACGGCGCTGCGCGGCGCGGCGCGGCGGGCCGCATTGATTTGTGTTCGCCGGACAAACGGCTCGTTAAAAATGGCGACGTAGTACGCGTCACTGGGTAACGATCAAGTAGACTTAATTAAATATATACCTCCGCTCATTAAAGTGATTAGGAGTTACGTCGCGTGAACTTTGAACTTGGCTACTAACGACGACAGACGCTACAATTCTACTGCTAGGATCTATATGAGAAAATATAAAAAATAGCAATTTCTTTCCAGAATAACCAGTTTGCATTCTCATAACTACTTTTGTCAGCTTTTGTTTTTCAAATGAAACTTTTTTCTTCAATATTTAGAACAGGATTTATTTCTCTATGTAAATGCAAATGCAAAACCTTGATAGAAAACTTTTGAGAACGGAGTAAGTGTGAAAATAACAAGAATAAATAATAATATTTAATATTAATAATTATAGTACTTTTTGCTGCTGCCAACGGTTTAAAATTTGTTTATTTAGTTAAGAACTAACGCCAGCCTTTAAGTCGAAAAATAATTCATTAAATTGATCTTGTATTAAGAGTACAAAAATAAGTTTAATTAAAAAATAAAATATATCTTTGTTTTACACAAGTCTTTAACTGTGGCCAGACACATGACTTTATCATACTATATCTAAAATTAATAGTTAAGCTGCATGAAATTCTATTTGATCGAGATCGATCGTGTCTGCATTAAAATTAAACTAGTTACCCACGATTTTACAGATATTTTGATACTATTGACAGTAAGTGTTGTCAAAATATCAATCAGCGCTTGCAACTACCTACTGTCATTAGAATGAAAATATCTGTCAAATCCTGGCTAACTAGTTTTATATTAATGCAGACACGACCGATCTCGACGAAATAGAATTTGCTCATGCAGCTAAACTATTAATTTTATCAAAAAATGTCATAAACATAAATTATTCAGAATTTACTCTACTTTAATTTATTATTTAACTATTTTGACGAAATTACAGAAATGGCGGCTCATTTGCAAAATCTTTGAAAAATATTAAGAGTAAATATCCAGTGCCTTTGGACCCCTTTGAACAATAAGCTTTTCAGCTCTAAGTTTGGTCATGAGTCATGACACTTCTAAATATGAAGTTTCGTCCCGATACTTTAGTAGTTTCGCCAGAATAGTCGCCACAAAAAAACGGGTAAACACATTACAGACATTTTTTTGTACCTTGGTCAAAAATTCCAGGGGACCCAAAAGAACGTATTCTCGCAAAAATCTCAAAAAAACATGTCGGCACGATTACAATAAGTACTTAGTCCTACTACGTATGATAAAGTAAAAATGTAGACTAAAGAAGGAATACACTAACCAAAGCAAAAAAAAAATTAGTAAGGAAATTATCTTCAGCAGTGCTGAAGTTAACTGTACAGTTATCGTGTACAGTACAGTCTATATCTGCCACGCCTCCTTAAGGGTGTTACAAATGTTGAATCAAACTCAATATACCCTCACCACATTAAATGTGGGGGTATAATCATTAATCACAGAAAAACTAAATAAGAATAAAGTGAAATAATTTTAAATTAATAAATTAAAATTAATTCTTATAATAATAATTTTAAAAACTTAATTATTTTAATGTTTATTTATACAGTGAACGAGTAAAGTATGGAAACATGGCAAAATCTCTGAAACTATTTGCTATTTAAAAAAGTCTACAGACACGTAGGTTTTTAATTATCAAAACAGATACATATTCATATCAAATTCTATTTCCATCCATCAACTGTTTTCGACTTATGACGTCATCCACACTTTCAGGATTTCAGATACAAGTACATGAACAGTTGAAGATTTACTATGAGATCCTTTTCAGGATTCTAGGGCATTGACAAAACTTTAAGCGAGAGGATTTTTGTACGAATTCGTAATCATTAGACAATTAAAAAGATCTACCCAAATCACTAAGAAAACAATGGGATTTTTAAAAATATCAATCCGTTTCAGGAATGTTCTCAAGTTTCCATACTTTACTGTATGTAGTACAAGACTTTTTTTCAAACAATTTCTTTTCAAATTTATTATTTATTAAAATAATTTTTTCCCAATAGATAACTGTCATGTATGATCACAATGGAAAATTAAAAACAGATAATCAATAGATGGACAGATACAGTAAGAGAAAGTAATGGGTATACAAATGTAGGAGCAAAATCCTCAACAGTACTGGCCGAATATATATGCCTAACATGACGTGTTGCTCGGTATCAACGACCAGATCACCACATTAGAATAAGCAATCGCCAATAATGTATTGTAATTGAAGCAAGCGGATACCGAATGACAGGTGTCGATTTTTCAACAGATGACGAAACTTTGAATAATGTAGGCCTATACACAACGACTGCGAAAACCATTTTTTTTTCACTTTTCATCAACCACATTCAAGGTAAACGTCCCTAATTCAGACACTGTCCTAAATTCCGACATATTTCTGTTTAGTTGGATAAAATAAGAAATCTACAACATTGAACTTTATTTTAGGACATCCGGTTTGTTGATTTGACATTACACTTATCGTATTATTATTACTTATCGTCAATGTCCGTCCACAATTGTTCAATCCGTCCACCAATGCTCTAACGGTCAGAATATAACCTACAAGTTTGACTGATATTGATAATTGAGTGTTATGCTAAAAGTTGATTTTTTCCTTATAAGGTAACTGCAATTCGACTTCCTTTTAGATCCCTACAGGATAATAGTAATTAAGAAAATTCTAATAATATCTATTTAGACTGACTAAAAATGCTTTATATTTTCATAATAATGCGGTGTACTACTCTTTTAACCACTATTATTTACAAATTTAGGGGTGTTGGAATTAGGTACATGTAAATATAGCACGTCCGTACATCAGACATGTGTGTCGGAATTGTGTACATGGTTAGAAGTAATACATATGGCTCTATTGCTGTCTTTACACAAGAAAATAACATTAAATAACAGAAAAATTTAGTTTTTCAACTTTGCATTCACAATGCACACATTGTAACACTGTTTTCGGTGTTACAATTAACACATTGTAATACCGAAAACAGTAACATTTTTGTCTAAGATTGGAACACATTGATATCAAATGCCATATGTCAAACGTACAATACATAACCCAACATAACCACACACTGCATCTCCTTAATCGCTTGCAATCGCATAAACTGCGAAATATCATTATTCTGTACATATTTAAACATGGGTGTAGCCTGCTATAATATGGCCAAAGGATTGGGTCTTTCTTAGTTTTGCTGTGTGCATCAAAATACGCCAGCATGACGTTTTCGGTGATATTTTACGACTCTGGTAAGTGATCGCTATCATTCTTTTCAACTAAACATCAAATCCCCTTTTCAGATATAATTCAAGCACCACATTTACTTTAATAAGGTATTATGCGAAGATCAAACCTACATCGTAGATATGAACGATTTTAATTACTGCTGCGAGATTGTATATGCGCAATAAATGGTTTATCAGCATACGTACGAAGCTATAGTACATTTAAAGTGTAGAGGATTTCTTAGTTTATGTAACGTATAAGTTTTCGGTAATATTTTGGACGGTTGGATGCTCGGTTCAATTCGTATTCGTTTTTGTCCGTCGCTTTCGACTTCGTCTTAGTTCTGGTTGTGTGCAACGTATTTGTATTACCTCCATCACATGTAATTTTACTAAGTATAATTTATTCTAATAAACTACTTTGCCGAAATTAGAATTGGATTTCAATTATAAGTGCTTGTAAATATATAAGCCGCAACGGCTACGTAGCGGAATTAGGTAGACACCGCTATTAAACGTTAAGCGTTATAACAATTCTCTAGTAAGTTCTTGTTCTTCGAAGTAACTAATTAGTCACCGCCAAACACTTCTATTCTGATTATTATACTTATGAAACCACTATTTTCAAGTTGTTAACTTTTTAGGTTAACTTTCATGTATTTATCACAGTAGGGTTAAAGGTGTTGCCCCAAGCTCCATTATGATCATCGTTGCGACCTCGCTGAATATTTATTCAAACTTGTAGGCTAAAGTAGAGTAAAATTATTCACAATTAGATTTTGTCATGATTTTATCTCATCGATCTCATCCTTAACGAAGTTGACAGTTACTACAGTGGTACCACGTGGTACCCGCAAAATACCCTAGATTCTAATTTAGCGCGATATAGTAACCACAACTTCTAAATTTATATAAAATTAATGACGCAAAGTAGAAAAAATAGTATATTACACTCGTTTTATAAGACGTATTGGCACACTCGTTCCATTTGGGCACTCCTCGCTACGCTCGTCGTGCCCAAAACAACTCGTGCGCCAATTTGACGTCGTATAAAACTTGTATAATAATATACTATTAATGCTGACGCTTTCAACTTCACACACTGCACGTTGCCCTGCTTTCTTCACCTATCACTCACATAACACTGTGCTCTGCTTTTTTAACATCACTTCACCAACTCAAAAGGTTTAATTCTTTTGAGTCTTCGCATACTGTCACAATTGTCAAGAAGCTGGATTGCCTCAACATTCGTGTGCTGGAGAAGTCTGTTGTGATGATTCTCTGCAAACTTTCCAATTTCGTTAGTTACTAATAGGGTATTTGACTATTTTTGGAAAACCATCTTAATGTGTTTATTCCTTCACTCTACATTGTAAATGCATTATTTTTTGTAATTGTTTCCTCAATATTTCATAAAAATCAGCGTTAAAAATTGAATCACAAAAAGTCCCGCCAAAACGATACTTTCTGTTGTGTGACGTCACCGGTTAGTGATGTCAAGATGTCAAGATGATGTGATGTCAAGATGTCAAATCGGCCCATATGGTCTGTCAGCATCGGCATCGTCGCCGTTTGGTAATTGTGTTGTATGATGTGTTGTTTTCACAATTTCTACATAAAAATGGGTTATAAATGGTGTATAAATCCACAATGCAGAGATACGTCAAGAAAAACTCCGGATAAACTATTTGTAGCTGTTCCGCAAGATTTGAAACTGCGAAGAAAGTGGTTGGCTCGTAGAAATCCAAATGAAATAAATAGCCGCCAATACAAGTGTTTTCTGTTGTGAAGATTACTTCGATATAAGTAAAACTGACTAGAATAAGTTATCTATCGTATTTTCGAAAGGTATTATCTGATCTGACAGCTGAAGGTTAGGGCTATCCTAACCTACAAAGTTATGCTTACATGACGCTTTCGTGCTATTAAATTCAAACGGGAGAAGCATAAAAGCGCGTTCGGATAACCCGGTATTTTACGGTGAGAGTGACGCGCTGCATAATAGGCGGACTAACGTCATACGGCGTTTATCTGCATATAAGACAGAGACAGCCGACCCAAGTTATCTGAGCATTGCTCTCCCCATACCATACCCTGACAAACCGAACGCGCTCTAAGGCGGACTAACGAATGACATCACTGGAGACTGACCCAATTACAGAGCGTTTTCAATCACGTGATAGGACGTGAATAAAATTCAATTTTAATTTTGGTTTTTCATAGAAATAAAGCATTTTTTTTTTTGAAAAGTAATAACAAATAGTTTTCTTAAACTGTAATCTATTAGGATGACTATAATACATGCCATATTTTTAATACAGTCAAATACCCTATTCCATCTCAAGATCCCTGTGGAGATTTCTGTTTCTTATATACCAACGTGCACATCCGATGTTTCGTAGCACCTTAGTTTGGAAGCGTTGAATGATGGCGATATTGCTTGGTTTAGTGCAGCCCCACAGTTGGATACCATAGGTCCACACAGGTTTAAGTAACTGCTTGTAAAGTAGGAGTTTATTATATGTCGACAAAGTGGCCTTCCTACCAATAAGCCAGTAGATTTTCTTGTATCTTATGCCCAATTCATCTCGTTTCTTTTTAACGTGTGCTTTCCAACGAAGCTTGGTGTCCAGTGTCATACCGAGGTATTTTGCGGTGTTCGAGTAGGGTACGGTGGTGTTATTTATTTTCACTGGAACGTGTTGTATTCGCTTATTGGTAAAATTTATGTGAACGGATTTGGTTTCGTTCAATGCAATTAGCCATCGTTGCATCCAATCACTAATATTGTTGACAGCATTCTGCAGTTTTAGCGTTGCTCGTTCAGCATTTGTATCTACTGCCATGATAGCAGTGTCATCAGCAAAAGTGGCAACGGTAACACCATCTGGTTGCGGAAGATCATGTG
This sequence comes from Aphodius sticticus, assembly GCA_963966075.1. Taxonomy (NCBI): domain Eukaryota; kingdom Metazoa; phylum Arthropoda; class Insecta; order Coleoptera; family Scarabaeidae; genus Aphodius; species Aphodius sticticus. The sequence continues at coordinate 70,348,970 of OZ014509.1, forward strand.
TGTAAAGAAGGTAAAGAATCGGGCCAAGTACACTACCTTGTGGTACTCCAGCTTTAATACTTTTGAGAGTTGAGTCATTATCTTTCTGTATACAGAAATATCTCTTAGAAGCGTATGATTTTAATAATTGGATATACTCGAAGGGTAGTATCCGTTCCAGCTTATAGAGTAGGCCTTCGTGCCAAACTTTGTCGAAGGCATTTGCCACATCCAGGAATATAGAGGAGCATACCTTTTTTTCTTCTAAAGTTCGTTCTATTATCATTGTTATTCTGTGCATCTGATCAATTGTCGAATGTTTGTTTCTGAATCCATTGGCTTCAGTCGCTTTGCAAGTAGTTTTTCAAACAGTTTTGACAATGTGGGCAGTAAAGAAATTGGCATGTAGGAGAATGCTTCATTTGGTGGTTTTCCTGGCTTGGGAATCATCACTACCTCCGCAGTTTTCCAAAAGAGGTAAAGAGGGCAGACCGAAAAGACTAAGGACTTATTTTATACTGTGTTTCATTAAAAATGGTAAAACAATAATGTTTAACATTTCTTAATAATAAATCTTATTTAACAATATTTAAATCACTTAATATTCACTTGAATGTTTATATTTGCCGGAATAATGTACCACAAGTGTCTGATTTAGGATCACTGTCTGAATTAGGTTCACTGAGGTGTCTGATTACGGATCAAAATATACGCTTAGTGTCGGAATTAGGGGCAATTGTTAAACTTTGAAAATATAATATAAATTACACAACTAATATCAATTTTCTTTAAAAATGAATAGCCAGATATCTTTAGAAGGAAATATTTGTTTAAAAAAAGTTAACATAGTCATCAGCACCACATAAATATAAACTCTACAGTTACTAATGTAACAAAAATTCCTCAAACTGTCTGATTTTGGGGCGTTTAACTTACCACAAGAATTTTAGTTGCGTAACAGTGGTACTTCTTAGGAAGTTTATATCAGTTTTAGTGGGAATTTCCAACTAAACCCACAAGATTTTAACCAGTTACTTCGGTAACGAAATACATCATTAAATCTTTTTCTGCAAACTGCCAAACGGAAATACAGGACCTATGGACACTATCCAAACACAACTCTGGTTTACATACTCGAATATTTGGTTAAGCTTACACGAATAACCCAATCCAAATATTTAACCATTATCATCAATAGATTTCGGTTGCATATTGAAAGGAGACGTGTTTACCGGAGCCGCGGACGGTTCAAATAAATTTTCCCGGCGGCGATGTTTGCTATAACTACGATACACACACGAACATCCGACATTAAAGCCGTCAGGATACGGAAGCGTATAATTCTGGGAATATGAAAGAGAGAAAACAATGACGTAATCTTCCCAGAACCGCAGGAACGGAACACAATGGCAGAAGTTGTTTCAAAGTAGCTGCTGGCGGTGTCTGTTTATTCTATGAATTGCGTGAGCAACACTTAATAAGGTGAATACTATTGAAAAAAATCTGATGTGGCCAGGCACATGACTTTATCATACTATATATAAAATTGACTTATATTGACAGTATATATTGTCAAAACATTAGCGTTTAACACTACCTACTGTCATTAGAATCAAAATATCTGACATATCCTGGCTACTAGTTTTAATGCAGTACGACCGATCTCGATGAAATAGAATTTGCTCATGCAGCTAAACTATTGATTGTACCAAAATATTTCATAGTCATAAATTATTCAGAATTTCCTCTACTTAATTTATTATTTAACTATTTCGACGTAATTCCAGAAATGGCGACTTATTTGCAAAATCTTTCAAAAATGCTAAGACTAAACCTCCAGTTCTTTTGGACCCTTTTCAACAGAAAGCTTTTCAGGTCTAAGTTTGGTCATGAAAGTTCTAAATATAAAATCTCAAAATTTCTTTTTGGCGCGATTACAATACTTTACGTACTACGTATGATAAAGTAAAAAAAACTGGATCTCCGGAACTCTGCAAACTCCGGATGTTATAGATGGTTTTAATACTCCGGATATTATAGAATTCTTTAATGGATTTCAATTTGGCTTCCGGCCGGACCGGATCTTGTCTAAGAATAGGATACGCGTTTGTGAAAGGAAATGATTGTATTAATATAACTATAAAGATCAAATACAGCATAATATGATGTTTTTAGCATGTGATATAAATTCATCATGTTAGTACAAGGTTGTTATAAAAAACGTTTTTCTTTTAATTTAAAACAACACAAACATGTTTTTTTATAAAAAGATGTTTTTAACGAAACAGTGTTTTTAAACACTTCGCAAAGAAAAAAAATATGTTTTAAATCACCCAAAAAAATGTTTCAAATAAGGAATCAAACTTGTTTTAAACTTTTAAAACAAACTGTTTTAAACATGTTTAAAACAAAATATTTGTTTTAAAACATGTTTAAAACAATATTTTAACAAAGTGTTTCAAACATTAAAAAAAGTGTTTTAAACATTTTAAAAAAAATTGTTTTAAAACAAAATGTTTTCATCATAACAATCCTTGTTTAGTAGCAAAAGTATCATATAGACTTATGCATTTGCTTTTTTCAATTTCTCGTCGAAACTGAAACGTATTAAGAAAACTTGTATTAACCCGAAAACAATTTCTTGCAAGTAGAAAAAAATATTTTTCTGCGGAGCACTGACGTCATCAACATTATTTCCTCAAATATTCTAACAAAATACGACGTAGAAGTTATTTTACGGTCATAAAATAAAACGCTGTTTTATATACACATGTGCGAAGTCTCGAATCAATATCAAATGTTGATATTTTACGTAATTTCAAGTACATATACTACTTCATATATTACTATATGTGACTTATTTTCAAAATGTTAATCTCACGTTCCAATTTGCTAAGATTAATAGAATAATTTACTGGGCGTAATACAAATGATTCGATATATTTTGCCGTGCTTTATTAAATAAAACTCAATAACTCATATTCAGTACCTAATATTTTGTTTCATGTTGAGAAATTTATAATAAAATTAAAATAAATTAAAAAATACCTTTCCTAAACAATTAGCCACTATATAAAATAGCTACTATATTTTTGTTATACACAATTTCGAACGTATTTAGTGTTACTAAGATGGTATTCGTGCAGGATACAGGTTATGATCGCTGTCAGATACCATAGTGGACTCGTCAGTAGGGGTTATGTTCCCCTGCAACAATATTTTATCTGTTCGTGATTTAATTTGTTATAAATACTAGATATGAGATATGATGATGAGATGAGGATTTTATTATTTGTTATATTATTTTTATATTATATTTGAACATTTATTTTTAAGTTTTAAAATATGCTGTCTTGTTAACGTTTTATTCATGTCCAATGTCTGTACCAAGACTAACTAAATTTCCAAAACCTTAATTGTTTCAATTTAATATACTAATTACAATCAGTGAATGAATCCCTATACAGGTAATAATAGCTAAGCCATTGAACAAAAATAACAGCTGTTATTTACAACCATTACCAACATCACAATTATTCAATGTGGTGGGAAATTCAACCTGTCCTTCGTCATTTTAGATCACTCTGTATAGTCGGGCCAACTTAAGTATACGGGTCGGAATATAGCTATTTAAATGTACCATGCTTTCATTACCAAGTTCAGATAAATTAAAAACAAAGTAACAAAATGCAAATAAAGCAACCAGTAATGCGCAGTAATGCCCAAAGTATGCGTCTTAAATTGCTATTTAATATTATCATTATATTTCCAGATAATTCCCTCGCAAAATACTTATGCATGGTTATACAAATTTTATTTTGTTAGGTTGAATTTTGCATTATGACACAAGGTTGACACATACGAGGTTTGATCAGAAATGTTGTATATTGCGCTAGTAGAAATAATATTCAATTGCCGCGAGACCATAGCAAATAGAGTAAAAAGCTTATTAATTAAAAAGCTTATTAATAGTTTATTTTGAACATGAACGTGACCACGGCGACTTTTTTCGGCCGCTGAACTCTATGCAACTAACGTTTTCATCAGCAAAAACTTGTTGCACGCCCCCTATAGACGTAAATTGCTGCAAAATACGAAATGTCACTATCTCTATCTCTGTCACCCCTCTACTAATATTGGCTCGACTATATGATCATATATTAATACTGTAATATTTATTGTACCACTACGTTAGTTAATACAACGTTACTAATTTGTCGGGTTTAGTTTCTAGAAAAATATAATTATATTCAGACATTTAAAATCGTTAACATATTGGTAACATAAAATAAATAACTAATAAGTAATCGTTTAAATAAATGTTTAATATACTTTCATAATATTCGTTCATTTTATTATGGAAATTTGGCAACATTTTCTTTTTTATGAACATCCTGTTAATTTTTACATTTTTTAATTCTAAGATTAATTGCAAGAATTTTTTATAGGAATATTTTCTTGTAATATGCCTGTGTTATAAACTATTAATCAAAATAGTCAAAATGACCCGAAACGCCGAAATAATTCTCCAACCATAAAAAATGTCAAAAAATTTTCCAAGTAAAAGTTTTTGGGTTCAAACATGTCTTTTAAATAAAGATTTAATATACCGGCTGTTCATTACATTATGGAAATAGAACAGCATGTATATATTTTTTTTTTAATTCTAAGCTTAATTCTTTTTGAAAACATTTTGTAGAAATCATGTTTTTGGAAAATGCATTATTTTTGAGTTATTAACATTTCACCAAAACTCCTGAACTTCAAATTAAGACTATTTTCCCACATGTGGCAGTTTGAACATTTAATTTATTTCTATTTAATTGTGTTGGTATATTCTCTTGGATTTTTTATTTTTTATCCGTTTGGTTAAACTGAAAGTTCATAAGTTTCAATTAATTGCTTATAACTTAAAAATAATGCATTTTATAAAAAAAATAATTCCTACATAAGGAAAATGGAAAGATTTGCAAATTTTGATAATAAAATGAAACTATTAGACTATTTTTGATTAATGGCTTATAATCACGAAATCATGCATTTCATAAAAATATGATTCCTATAAAAAATTCTTAGAAATAATCGTAGGATTCAAAAAATAAATATATAGGGTGTTCTATTTAAAAAAAAAAAGAAATGTTACCAAATTTCCATATACCTATTAAAAATATATATAAAGGATAGCTTGTTTGAAACCAAAAAAAAATGCGATATTTTACGGTTTACTATTTAGGTGTTGAATCGTCATATAATGAAGCCTAGGACAAAAATATTCTACTTCACATTTTGCCAAAACGTGTTAAATAATAATGTATACCATAATTTGATGAGCAAATTACTTCTATTGAAATGTTTATTGAAATAAATAGAATAAAAAAGACTATCACTATTTGTTTTCTAGATGATGTTCCTTTTTTTTTTCAATAATTCACCAAATTTTAATATTTTATCACTTTCTATTACATGGCACCTGCCCATAATTTTGTTATCGCAGCACTCCACGACTTGGCAGGCTAAAAACTGCAATGCGCAACGATCTAGTGCCATTCTACATATTATAAACTTTACCTTCCAAAACTTCTCTGATCATAACATTAAGAGAACTAAAATTTTCTGGATTAATTAAATAAATTAAGTTACGAACTAGACAAATATAATAATAATTTCTCGGCACCCAGACAAAATACCGTTTCAATCATTCTACCCACACGTCCTAAAGTACTTGAAACAATGATTAAAAAACACAAGAACATAAATTAAAAAGAACGAATACGAATTTGTGGTTCTATTTATACCCCGAGGAAGTATATAGCTGCAGCATTTGTCGTGCACTCCCGTGGGCTCATATTACGCTCATTTTATTAGCTACGTGGACTGGCATCAAGTTTCCATTTTCAAATGGCTATTCCACTCCACTCCACCATGTATATAATACTGTACGTTGACGAAATCGGATGTTACGCAATGGAATACATCCAAAATAAGTGAATAAGGTCACGCAGCACACTTAAACGCTATATCTGCATGTATGACGTGCTTCGAATACATGAATGGCATCGTCCTTTTTTGCATCTTGTTTTTCGTCCATTATGTAAGGAACTTAAGCGTAGTTGCACCATTTCTATAGTAGTTGGCTGTATATGTGATGCGGAAAGCGAAAAGGGACCAGTTGTCGGCAGAAATATCAACTTTTTTTTTAGTGTATAAATATTCATAATTTACTCTTTTACTAAGAAAAAAATAATAACTCAAATTTGAATTTTTGAGACAACTGGTCCCTTTTCGCTTTCCGCATCACATATTATGATAATAATTTATGTTGTTATTGAAAAAAAAAGAAAACTAATAGAATGCTTCCTAAAATGTCCCATAAGGGCATGGTATGTATGGTCAGGGCCACCCTAACCACAGGACTAAATGGGCTATAGCCCTTGGGCGCCAACCTTTTGGGGGCGGCAATTTTTATTGGTGTTATATTTTATGTTATTATTAGTTATTTTGATATTAGTTGATTTTATTATAAACCGTTTCATGCCAAAATCAACCAAATAACCTCTTCTAAATGAAATAGAAAATTGTATGTCTGCTTTTAGAATTTACTAAAGTTACTTAAATATGGAGTATCAATGAAAAACATTCGGGTTTGGTTCGGTTAGCGCGAGTTTTCTATGATGTGCCAGCCTAGGTTTGCCATATTTAACTTATCAAAATATATGAGCCATCTAGTAAACATGTATGAGATCATGAAAAAATATATGAGATACGGATCTACTTGATCATGGCTTCATTGTTGTTCATTGTTAATAATGATAACTGCATATTTTACTTTGGTGTTCCAAATTTACTGTGCTTTTATTTTATATGGGCTTGTTATGAGGTGTTATTTTTTTAAAAATGTTAATTAGGTACAGTTATTACTCAATTATGAACTGTTCTTACTAATTGATTTTTTTTGTTATGTTTTAAGAAATATTCAGTGAGCGCGCAAAGTAGCAAGCATGACCGAATCCCAGAAACTATTTGTTAACTACCAAAATTCTCGAACACGTCGATTGTAAATTATACACATATTTGTAACAATTCAATTTCCCGTTTTGTGCTTATGACGTCATCGACAAATGGCAAACTCCATTTTTTCTTGTTGATTATGATAGATCTGTCAATTGTCTTCATGGTAGCATACAAATTGTATGACCCTACATCAGAAAATATACGAGAAAAAGTTTAAAAATTAAGGATTTTGTTCGTGAATGAAAAGCGAATGACAGTTTTAGGTAGATATGTTTGCAATAGGAATTGAACCATCAGCACACTACTTGGAATCGTAAATGATTGAAATATATTGTGAACAAGCTTTCAGGATTTCAGGTAAACGTACAAAGTTTACTATGAGATCCTTTTGAGGTTTCTAGAACATTGGGTTCAGGTTTTTGACATTTTTATCTCACTTGTTTCAACAATCTTACGGGAGAGTCCGTGTTCGTACACAGTGCAACTAATTTTACCCAAAACGCATTTTCATATCCTATTCGGAATATCCATGTTCCCAAGACTTAAAAATCAACGTGTTCGAGAATTTTGTACAATAACTAACCCTCATTTAGATTTTCTCATATTTTCATACTTTACGCGCTCAATGTCTACATACCATAAATATGAAAATAACAACTTCCACTAAAATGTTGAACAGTGTCGTTCTAATACTTAAATGGCTTAAATCCAAAACAATTACATTTACAGGAGACAAAAAGCAGTTCAGATTTGTATAGAACCAGACGGAGGCCAGCTGCTTTACTTATTAGGGATGTAAAGACGTACTATATATGAATACTATAAATTATTATGATACTTATTGCCTCCTTTAATCGATGAAAAATTTGCTTATCGAATTATGTAACACAAAAGCTTATGTTGGCAAAATTTTAGTATTTGGACTATTTTCGCACAAACTAGGCTGACAATTTATATGGAAGAATGGTTTAAAAGTCAATTTATTCTCAATTTATTCCTTATAAAGGGAATTTGTAGGAATTCCCGCAGTACAGGAACTGCTGATTTATGTTTTTCGAAGATTATTTTATATTTGATGGCAAATCTAATCAAATGTTTCAACATAAAGCTTTTGGTAATTTTTCAAGGATAATAAATAATTGCTATCTCGTGTATTTTCTTATGAAGAGGGCGCATTAATTTTAGTAGCCCACGGGCGTCGAATATCTTAGGACGGCCCTGTGTATGGTGTCGACTTGAATGTAGATAATATACAGAGTGTCCCACGCTAGAAACAAAGTATATTAATGGGCTTAAAGTTGTAAAGTTCTACAGCCAGAAAATATTTTCAACCCTGTCCATCAACAACGTACCAACACAAACTTATGTTTTTTAAATGGTACTTTATTCGTATTTTCTTTTCAAAATGCCCATTTTTGGTATTAATTTCACAATATTTCAGAAACAATTGACAATAGCCTAATACAAGTTGATGACAAAACAATTAGGATAACAATTTTAATCAAAAACTGCAATAATACACCTAGTGTTCCATTTAAAAACATAAGTTTGTGTTGGTACGTTGTTGTTGGACACCCTGTAAGCATGAAAATATTTTCTGGCTGTAGAACGAATGATCATCTACAACTTTTGTATAAGGAACAAACGTGTAGATCGATTTCTACTTTGTTTCTACCGTGGGATTAACTCTGAATTCAGAAAATATCCTTTTCGTCTTAAAAACTGTGGACTTGTTATTCGAAAATAGTGGTCGATTTGATATATTTTTAACCTCGGTCTGGGAGGAAGTTTCGCATTTGGCAGTGGTCGTTTTTGCGCCTCTATCACGTGTCCAACATCGACAGAATAACAGATTTCTTCGTAAGGTAGATCCTGTACGCATATGCCTCCTGAATTTACAATGCAATACCCAGAATATTAAAAAGACGCCGACGTGATATTCTGCACGAAACGCTCACCAAATACCAATTACCGTGCGAAAATGACAGCAACTTCTCAAAAGCATTTAGCCACAATACGGTGGAAACGTCGGTAATTGTTGATCATTAAGAATAATGAGCACGGACTAGAAGTTTTACGAATACGTTAAGATCTTATCTTAATTATTAGTAATTATTTGTACTACAAATTAGAACAGAAAACATAAATTGAAAAAAAAATCTGATGTGGCCAGGCACATAACTTTATCATACTATATATAAAATTAATAGTTTAGCTGGATGAGATTCTATTTGATAGAGATCGGCCATGTCTGCATTAAAATAAAACTAGTAGAACTAGACAGATATGTTAATTATATTGACAGTTTGGGTATTACCAAAACATTAGCGTTTGACACTACCTACTGTCATTGGAATCAAAATATCTGACAAATCCTGGCTAAGTAGTTTTAATGCAGTACGACCGATCTCGATGAAATAGAATTTGCTCATGCAGCTAAACTATAAATTTGACCAAAAAATGTCATAGTCATAAATTATTCAGAATTCCTCTTGTTTAATTTATTATTTAACTATTTCGACGAAATTCCAGAAATGGCGGCTTATTTGCAAAATCTTTCCAAAATGCTAAGACTAAACCTCCAGTTCCTTTGGACCCTTTTCAACAGAAAGCTTTTCAGCTCTAAGTTTGGTCATGAAACTTCTAAATATGAAGTTTCGTCCCGATACCTTTAGTAGTTTCTCCGGAATCGTCGCCACAAACAATGGGTAGACACACACATCCATCCACACACACACACACACAGCAATTTTTTTGTACCTTGGTCAAAAATGTCCAGGGGACCCAAAAAGACATATTTCCGCAAAAACCTCAAAATTTTTTTTTGGCACGATTACAATACTTTACATACTACGTATGATAAAGTAAAAATATAAAACAAATACGTCCATTTTATAGTCCATTTTCCTGACTTTTTATGCATTTTTTGAGAAATGAAATAAAGTTTGTGATATTAATTACATAACTTCATATAACTTCATCAAAACTTTTGTTTTAGAATTACCTAGCTTAGAGTTTTTGTTAATGTGAGTACCAATAATTACTTAAAAACTCATATTATGCACTCAAAACCACAGGTAAATGGCAAACGTATAGAACAAATTCATTGCAAATGTTTGATATTTAAAAAATTCCCTTGGACACGTCGATTTTTAACCATAAAAATACACATTTCTATATCAAATTAATTTTAGAAGCTTCATTTTCACATTTTTAATGCGATTTTTGACATCTTTACTGTTGAATTGAATGCAAAATGTTTATTTTACGATTTTCTAGTTTTCTTCTCTCGTTTTAACCCTAAAATCTAGTGATTTTAGATTTGGGTGGACAATTAATTCGCCAGTCTATGAAAATACTACCAGTATATTAAGAAAACTGTCCTGAACATCATATCAAAATGTTTACTGAATATTTGATGATATTGTTATTGAAATTAATAAAAAAACTAGCAGTGATTAAAAAATTTGTCATAAAATATTGTCCACCTATGCATCAGTACCTCCCAAAGTAATAAGTTTAGCAGAACAAATTATATTATTATATTACAGTATATTAAAAACGAAGCATGTGAGTACATGATAAAACAAAGAATTACTAAAAAATATTGATAGATATAGGTTTTAGAGTAGGTACAAAAATATGATGTGGCCAGGCACATGACTTTATCATACTATGTATATATAAACTTAATAGTTTAGCTGCATGAGATTCTATTTGATCGAGATCGATTGTGTCTGCTTTAAAATAAAACTAGTTAGCCATGATTTGACAAATATATCGATTCTATTGACAGTAGGTATTGTTAAAACATCAGCGTTTGGCATTAACTACTATCATTATAATGAAAATATCTGTCAAATCCTGGCTAACTAGTTTTATATTAATGCAGACACGACCGATCTCAATCAAATACAATTTGCTGATGCAGCTAACCTATTAATTTTGCCAAAAAATTTCATATACATAAATTATACAGAATTTCCTCTACTTTAATTTATTATTTAACTATTTTGACGAAATTGCAGAAATGGGGGCTCATTTGCAAAATCCTTGGAACTACATAGTTCCTTTGGACCCTTTCGAACAAAAATCTTTTCAAGTTTTTCAAGTTTGGTCATGAAACTTCTAAATATGAAGTTTCGTATCATACTGAGTATGATAAAGTAAAAAGCAGGTTTTTAGAGCGAGATATTATGTCAATATCTATTCTGCCGAAAAATACAGAAGTTTGCTGATGACAGATGACTTGACAGAATTACAAGATATATTGGCATAATATTCAATTCAATTCAATTTATTTGCTACCAAGAATAATTACATAGCACGTCATACAATAGAAAGATAGTAACATTAATAAAACTTTTCACTATTCAAAAGAAATAAAATATTTCCAGCAATAATAAAGTGTCATTATAAATGATTGTAGTCGAAGTATGCCATGATATAAAATGTAGAGATTTCTGGTTGACGATCTATTTGAACCATCTACCACTGTTCTAATGTGTTCTACACGCAAAAGTTAAATTGGTTGCATAACCTATTGCAAGTTTGACAGTTGTTTGTGTATAGCGGCAAAAAATTCTAACATGAGCATAGCCTACTTCGACTACAGTCATTTATAATGATCCTGTATATCGATTCTGAAAACTAAGCTTAATACTTTCAGATATATTGATGCAAATATTTCATAACGCACTTTTTAATCACTGATAGTTTTTAATAAATTTCAACAATAATACCATCATAGATACAGTAAACTTTTTTTCTAGTTCTTTTTCGATGTTTATCAAATTGTACCTGAAAAAATAATTACCTATCGTGCGTTATAACCCTAAAATAACCCTAGTGATTTTAGATTTGGGTAGTCAAATAATTCGCCCGCCTGCTTTAAAATAAAACTAGTTAGCCAGGATTTGACAGATATATCGATTCTATTAACAGTAGGTATTGTCAAAACATCAGCGTTTGACATTAACTACTGTCATGAGAATGAAAATATCTGTCAAATCCTGGCTAACTAGTTTTATATTAATGCAGACACGACCGATCTCAATCAATATGTCAATTATCTATTCTGCCAAAAATTACAGAAGTTTGCTGACAGATGACTTGACAGAATAAGATGTATTGGCAGAATATTCATTTCAATTCAATTCAATTTATTTGCTATCAAGAATAATTACATAGCACGTCATACAATAGAAAGATAGTAACAATAATAAAACTTTTCACTATTCAAAAGAAATAAAATATTTCACAGCAATAATAAAGTGTCATTATAAATGATTGTAGTCGAAGTATGGCATGATATAAAATGTAGAGATTTCTGGTTGACGATCTATTTGAACCATATTTGAACCATCTACCACTGTTCTAATGTGTTCTACACGCAAAAGTTAAATTGGTTGCATAACCTATTGGAAATTTGACAGTTTGTGTATAACGGCAAAAAATTCTAACATGAGCATAGCCTACTTCGACTACAATCATTTATAATGATCCTGTATATCGATTCCGAAAACTAAACTTAATAGTTTCAGAGATATTGATGCAAATATTTCATGACGTACTTTTTAATCACTGATAGTTTTTAATAAATTTCAATAATAATACCAACATAGATACAATAAACTTTTAATATGATGTTTAGGACATTTTTCTTTACTATTGGTATTATTTTCATAGGCAGGCAACTTATTTACAATATTCAATAATTTTGAGTCTAAAATGACTCCACCATCAATACTACAAATAGTTGTCTGGGTGCCACAATTGTTTTTAAAGTAAACATTATAGTTTGCTGTTCTTTATATCAAACTGCATAAAACATAATTTACATGTTGGTGATATTATGGCCACAAAGCAATTCACAACATTTATGTAAATGCATCCAGCATTTGTTTCCATGCAAAATTACTAATTTGAGAATAGAATTTATGGTGTTTCTTTTTAATAACTGTTTTAAGCCACTTTTAAACTACATAAAAACAAAATTTTGTGCAGATATTGTCTTACAACTTTATCAGAAAACAAAAACACTAAACCTATTAGGTATAGCATTTTATAATAAATTTTTATCATCTTTAAATGATTTTTCTTGAGTGTTTTAAATGGAACACCCATCGATTGTTTTCTGATTCAAATGGTCAGTACATTGGATTGGATATTTGCTCATGTTTACTGTACTTTATAACATAATATTCATAAACAAAAGTACCAAACAATTTTTTTTTCTTAGTGTCCACTAAAATACTATAAAAATCAAAGTACAAACTTACCAATGGTGCAAAGAGCTATAAAATCATTCTCCTCAGATCTATGAATATTCCACTTCAGTACCCATACGCCATTCTTGTTCAGTTCCGCAGATATCCAACATTCATTATTTGGACCTTCCGCAGAGGCCAGATCTGTTTCGCAGCAAACATGACTAGAAAGACTGCTATCGCCGAAGCAATTGTTCGTTGTCCTCTCCAATATTCTATGCCTATTTGTGTTATCATCACAGCAATTTTGTAGCGGTTTATCTTTTGGCTTACATTTTAAAAACTGGCAGGAATATTCGACATCATTGTCATTATCACAATTTCGAGCATCATTCGTAACGTCTGTCTCGACGGTCTCATTGTCCGTGTCTTCCGAGTCCATCGTTTATAAAAATTCTAACCTCTCCGACATATCAGTGTTAAATATTGAGATTCGCGTTGCTTTTGAGATATCCTATTCGAATTTTCGGCGTGGACTGTCGACTCCATACAGATTTCTTGGGGAAATGGTAAGGTCATGTTATTTATACATTCACTAATGTGTATACAAACAGGATTTATAAACAATCGACCGATTCACTGAATATTTAAAACCCACGGTGTCCGTACTAGTCTATAAAAAAAAAATCACCAGCGGAAAAACATAATTTCACTAAATAAATTAATAATAATCGTTTAAGTAATTTAATTATTAAAAGTCTTGACAGCAATATTGCACCTGCTCTACACATGCGTCGCATCAAGTTTGGTTGCCTACATTTTACGATTTGCAATTACGCAATTATGTATACAAAATGTTTCAGATGCTATCTGATCCGAATTTTCCGATTTTTCTTGATATGTATCTATTACGGACAGAAATAAGGATTTGGTTTTGTAGTTGTTGAATACTGAAATGTGCATGGTTTGGCCGGTTTGGGTAGGCAACCAGTCACTCTGTCATGACTCGATTTAACATAACCTCTGTGCCTTGAGAAGTTCAAATATCTACTAGCAATAGTAAACATTGTAAAGAACTGCTTTCAATACTGATATTAGGAAGATAATAAGTACGTAGTTTCATATTTCTATTGTCTAAAATAGTATATAATATTTTATTTTAGGGTTTGTTCAATGTACCATATAATCCTCGATGGTTTGATTTTTGTTGCGACTTGATGTTATATTTACTAACTAACAAGTCTGTTCAAGTATCACCAAATTGCAAGGTAAGTGATACAAAATCACCATATTTTTAGCCGAGGTAATACATTCGGTGCTTTTGCCAACATATTGACAACAAATACACAAAATAGAGATCATAGGGTATAAAATGAAATAATAAATATAATATGTTTGTTTAAAAAAACATAAGAATGTTTAAAAATTATGGTAGGTTTGTGTAATAAGGCCCACCTAAGTGATAAATAATTGATAGACAATAAACAACTAAATGGCTAAATATTTCATAAACTGTGTATTATAAAGAAATAACAAGTACCTATTCTGTATAAAAACAAAAGATCATATCGAAACAAAGACAGCAACATAGATAACAGCATACATATTATATGCAAGTCAAATACGTTTTACCTACGACTCATAAATTCTATTGTATACCATATATTTTATATATTATTACTAATTCTTCATATTGCAAGACATATTATATATTTAGGTAAAAAAGTTTAATAACTAAATTGTAAATTGTATCAATTAAATATTTTGTCTCATTTTAAACTGGGGTCTTCATTCAGAAACAATAAAATCTACAATTGTTTTATGTGAATACCGATAATCTCAACATTCAATAACAATTCTCTAAATTTTATTTTATATTAGTGCCAATAACTGTGATCTATCAATTTCTCTCAACTATTTTCAAACTTACTCTGATGAAAAGCATCCCAAATTTAACTTCAATTTAATTTCAGCTTAGTGTCTGTTCGTTCGTGTAAAACCAAAAGGTCGAAGACACGAAAAGCTCCGTCTTTGAAGAATTTGTTTTTTTTTATCTGTGGAGTGACGATGTCGGAGCACATGGTAGATTTGTTGCCATGTACCGATAATGTAAACACAACAGATATGGAAGTAGCCCGCAGAATCTTGCTAAATTCAACTCCTCCAAACTATACCCTGACTCTCCACAACGCTGTTGTTCAAAACGGACGCCATCCTCATCGTTGGCTTGGTGTGTACAGCCGTAACGACAATTACTATTCGTGCGGGGGTGCGTACTTACGGAGGGTAAAAGAAGAATTTCTAAGATTAAAACCTCGAGGAACTTCTGTGTCAAACGTGTTCGTGCAGACTGACGGGCATACAAGGGTTCAAGTATGATTTTTAACAATTCTAAATAATAATAATTTAGTAATGAATATTTCCATTTTCCAGGTTGAATTTATAGTCAACTGTGAATGCAAAAAGATAGTACAGAGGCGGCGGAGAAATACTAAAGCACCATACACAAAAGAAACAAAAGAACGCAGAAACTGCGCTGGAACGTAAAGTTTTGGTATGTTAATTAGTGAAATTATTAAACTGAAAATGTTAGAAATCCTGGACAAAGTATAATTTTTATTTTGTTCTTTCTTTGCAGCAAAATATCTATATGATAGCAAGATGCAGCACAGCCAAAGGCTTATATTTTTATTGGACATATTATATATAATCATTTTAAGTTGCATGTTTAGTTTTTTTTTATACAAATAAAATATATTTTTATTATTTGTTTCTAAGCAATAGCAAAATCCCTCAACTAAATTCACAGTCTGAGAAATAAGAGTTTTAATTTAAAAAAAAGACCTTTCGACTGTTCTTTTCACACATTAACACATTTTCGATAATAACATACACAATTATATTGCAGTTGATAGGATTTTATTTAGATGGATTGGATAAAAAAATAGATTTTAGCACAACTAGATATACAGGTGTTCCTAAATATCATGTAAATACGAAAAGGGGTAATTCTTTGGCTTATTTAATGACGCTTCGTTGCCGATCCACAGGGTGTTGAAATTTCACGATTTTTTTAGTTTTTTCTTTATAGCTCTTGTAGTTTTTGAGATTTTAGCTCTAATTTGGAATATGGGTTACGCTGTAGGACTTACATCATTGGGCATACCAAATGGTTTTAAGAATCTACAGGGAGATATTTTTTCAGGGATCATGCCCCCTTTTCTCCCCATGAACTTTTTTTCGGTGCGCCGCTGGTGGATTCTAAAATACAAAATGCTTTTTTGTTTTGTTCTAAAGCATTTTAATCATTTGTAGTTTTTTCGGATTTACCACCGTTATAGAGAAAAAGAAATAAAAGCTTTTCTGTTTCGCCTTGGCTTGATTTAGATAACCTTTTGTTTGTATTTATTTTGACATTTTAACGCCACCAACTGTTAAAAATTAAAACCAGGATACAAGAGCTATAAAGAAAAACCTAAGAAAATCTTGAAATTTCGACATCCTGTAGATCGTCAACGAACCGTTTGCGGACCTATGTTTATATGAATTTTTAGTCATTAAATAAGCCCCTTTTCGTATTTACATAATATTTAGGAACACCCTGTTATATTTAAAAAGTAAGTATGTCATTTTTGGTAATTTATTTGCCTCAGGTGCTGTATTATTATACATTGTGTAATCTAACATCAAACATTTATCTTAATTACAAATTCTTGGTGTTATTCTTCTTTGTATTATTTATTATGAATTATGATACACTGTTGCTAGTGTTGCTACATGTTTCGACTATACAGCAGCCATCTTTAGGCAAAAACTAAAAAATTAAAAGAACAAAACCCTTTAACAGTAATTTAACTAAAAAAAGACAATAATATTTTAAAAATAATAGAATAAAGTAATAATAAATAATATATAGTATAAGTTAATTTTTATAACATAAACATTGCTTTGAAACAAGCTTTGATTTTACCCAATTTTTTTCTTTACCAACATTTTAAGATTGTGCCATTAATTTTTGAACCTCATACTTTCTTGGCGTTTTTTTGAATTAATATGTTGTCGAAAATGCTTATACATGACAGTTTTTTTGTTTGTTTGTCTATCTCACTTTATGAATTGTGGTTTATTTTTTGGTTCGCATGTAAAAACAATGCCTAAAAGGAGAAATATAATAAAAGAGAAACAACACAAAATAAGTAAGCTGTTAGTACTTTTAGGACCAATTTGATTCTGATTAACTTTATCATTATTATTAGCATTAGTTGTGCATTTTTTTACTTTACATGTCAAAACAGTAAACACCTTTTTATTGTAATCGTGCCGAAAAAATATTGTGAGATTTTAGCGGAAATAAGTCCTTTTGGGTCCCCTGAACATTTTTGACGAAGGTGAAATGCTGAAAAGGTTATGGTTCAAAAGGGTCCAAAGGAACTGGATGTTTACTCTTAGCATTTTTCAACAATTTTGCAAATGAACCGCCATTTCTGTAATTTCGTCAAAATAGTTGAATAATAAATGAAAGTAGACGAAATTTAGAATAATTTATGTCTATGACATTTTTTTGGTAAAATTAATAGTTTAGCTGCATGAGCAAATTCTATTTCATCGAGATCGCTCGTACTGCATTAAAATTAGTTAGCCAGGATTTGACGGATATTTTGATTCTAGTAGAATTGTAAGTATTGTAAAAACATCGGCATTTGTTTTTGTTTTCGTGGGCCATTTTTTTGTTCTTTTATATCCATACTTAATTCCTGTGAAATTTATTAGCTTTATCTAAAAAATAATTCATTAACTTTTGAGTCTAGATATTAGAGCATTTCACATATTTCCAATTCCTTACACAATTTGTTCACAATACAATAATCTAAGCTAAGTGACTATCCTGTCCAACAAAGAACAAAACCAGGACAAGTGAAAACTATTTCTGGGTTTCTTTTTTTCGTACAATCTGAAGCAGAAATTCCAGTTTTTGAGAAAAAAATGCGTTGCTTGTACTGTTTGCAGTTTTTAGCACTGATTTTCTTAAAAACTAGCCTCAGAAACAATTATCACTTGTTGAATTTGTACATTGTTGGCCAGGATAGTCATTTAGCTAAGATTATTGTATTTTTTTCAAACTAAGATCTTGAAAATATGTGAAATGCTCTGATATCTAGACTCAAAAGTTAATTGATTAATTCTTTATCTTAAGTTAATAACTGTAGTATATAAATTTGTTGTTGAAAACTTAAAAAATAAGTGCTGTACCTAATAAACATGTTCGACATTTATTCTTTCAGATAAAACCACAGAAATAATAATAATATTTATTTAATACTCTGTAAATAAAAACCGACAAAAACAAAATCAGCTACACTGACAGCACAATGTCAGTTAGTCGTCACAATTCATCTTTGACGTTTGTTGTCGTTTGAATAATTGCAACTTAAACCTTGCAATTTGTTCCAGTTTAATTTATTAATTAATTTTTTTGCAATGCCAGACCAGAAAGAAACAGGTCGAATCGATTATACCGTTTGTATCGCACAACAACCCGTAAATTTACAACCGCAACGATAAAATAACATTGCAGGCAAGATCAAATTACAACAACCATGTCTTCGTTGGAAATTGGTTTGAAGAACGTAGTCGTTACGTCAAACAGAGACACCATCACATCAGCACATTCCAGCAAGACTATGACCCAAAACCTCCGTCCAGAATTGATCCAGATATTATGTGGGATAGAATATTTCAGGGATCGGTAATTTTTTATTGTTTCGTAATCCGTAACACCCTCAAATTTGAGTATTTAGGGCATAGGGGGGACATTGCTGTTCGAGCATCAAGGTGATAGCTATCAGAAGAATTTTTCGACAACGTCTGATCTATCGTATAACCACTTTGTGAGATGGTATTCTCAAAATCCGTCAAAGAGACACTACCGATTTCGAATGAGCAGGTGGGAACCTGAACAGGACCTAACACGGAATTATGTAAGTGGATATAGTCAAGGTTTTTGGTAAAAAACACTTTGATTTGCATTATCAAATTGATAAAAACTAGTTTTTAAGATGTTTAAACAGATACTTTAAGTAAGTACGTAGGCTTTCAGATATTATACGCTTTGAAAATTATGATATTATTGGAATTTAAAGTATTATTTCTTGACAATTAAATGGTATCTTACTATTTACTAACAGTGTCTCTTTTCTATTGTTTTTAAATATGATATGCAATCACATTAGCTGCTATTTAAGGAGAGCGTAATTTATTGGAACTCTGATTCTCTATTTGCTGCATTTATTGCATTGATTTGTTAGTTGTCCAAATTTCAGTATTATTTCCAGACAATTAAGTTCAAGGAAAATCTGTAAAGCAGCCTCCCATAACAAAAAATCTGATGTGGCCAGGCACATGCCTTTATCATACTATATATAAAATTAATAGTTTAGCTGCGTGAGATTCTATTTTACCAAGATCGATCGTGTCTGCATTAAAATAAAACTAGTTAGCCAGGATTTTACAGATATATCGATTCTATTGACAGTAGGTGTTGTCAAAACATCAGCGTTTGACACTACCTATACTGTCATTAGAATGAGAATATCTGTCATATCCTGACTAACTAGTTTTATATTAACGCAGACACGACCGATCTGAATCAAATACAATTTGCTCTTGCAGCTAAACTATTAATTTTACCAAAAAATGTCATAGACATAAAATGTACAAAATTTCCTCTACTTTAATTTTGTATTTAATTATTTTTACGAAATTACAGAAATGGCGCTTGATTTGCAAAATCCTTGAAAAAGGCTTAGAGTAAACATCCAGTTCCTTTGGACCCTTACAAACAAAAAAAGCTTTTTAGCTCTAAGTTTGGTCATGAAACTTCTAAATATTGTAACGGGCAACAAGTAAATATAAATTAAAATGTAAATAATTAATTTTATTAAATCTGTAAGTTATCAAACTACACTGAACGGCATAAAAAACGCAACACCTAAAATGATGACCAGTTTCAAACTGCAGTAACTTTTGAACGTATTGCTCGATTTGAATGAGGTTTTTTTTATTTGAAAGGTCCACTTTTTACCAATATTTCTGTATGTGTGCTACTCATTTTTGCGCTCTTCCATCTCAGCAATGGTGAATAACGTTAATGCTTGTTTTCTTCCTACAGTTTGAAGCTTGCGGTGGGGTGCACCGACAAAAGAATTTAACTTTAAACAAAAGGAGCTTGTAGTCTCGTCTGTTCCGATCATTTATGTTTTTTGTTCAAGTTTCTATTGTTGTTAACGTCAAAGTTACAACATCTTAAAGATAACGCTGCTTCTTCGGCAGTGCCATCAGAAATTAAAGCTAGCCATGGTAATCAACAAAAACATTTAGGTTTAAAAACGTTTAGTGTCGTTAACGTCATTGACTGAATGGCCTGCACGTAGCCCTGATTTAAACCCCATAGAACACTTGTGGGATATGCTAGGGAGACGAGTTAGAGCCTGTGGTGCCGCGATACAAACGCTAGATGATCTCCGAATAGCGCTAGAAGAAGAGTGGAACCAGATTCCCCAAAATGAGAGTCAAAACCTAATTCGAAGTATGCCTAGAAGGATGAGGAATACAATTCAAGCGAGGAGAGGCAATACTCGTTATTAACATGTTGATCATTACTTTCACAGTTTAATTAAATTTTGTCGTTATCCATGGCTTTCTTTACTTTCTGATGGCGCTGCCGAAGAAGTAGCGTTATCTTTTAGAGCTTATAACTTTGGCGTTAACAACAATAGAAACTTGAACAAAAATCATAAGTGATCAAAACAGACGAGACTACAAGCTCCTGTTGTTTAAAGTTAAATTCTTTTGTCGGTGCACCCCACAGCAAGCTTCAAACTGTAGGAAGAAAACAAGCATTAACGTTATTCACCATTGCTGAAATAGAAGAGCGCAAAAATGGGTAGCACACATACAGAAATATTAGTAAAAAGTGGACCTTTCAAATAAAAGAAAACTCATTCAAATCGAGCAATACGTTCAAAAGTTACTGCAGTTTGAAACTGGTCATCATTTTAGGTGTTGCGTTTTTTATGCCGCTCAGTGTATGTATAGATACATATAATGGACTAAAATTTTCATTTCTCAAGAATTTTTTTTTATATATAAAAACTTTTGGGTGCTCTAAAGAGTCTATAGCTACAGTCCGACGTTTGATTTAACATAATATGTACAAGGTTTCCAAAAAAACATTAAATTGTTAAATTTGCCAAAGAGTTCAATTATTTACATTTACGTAAAAATTATCTTAGGGAATAGTTGTTTCTAATGTAATTGAATACTCAATTATTTTAATTGGAATGTAGTATAATCTCAGATATTGGTCCAGTTCAGAGCAAATCTGTAAAGCAGGCTTTTCCATAAAAAAAATTAGCCTCAAAACACATAAAAATTGTAAGGGCTGTTTCAAGTATTTATTAACATAATCTTAAAATCAAACACCATAAATTAAAAAAAGATTCTCTAATAGTGGATTTTTTATAGTTTTTTATCAGTTTTTGCAAAGTTATGTAACTGACAAAACAATTTGTATAAATTTTATGAATTTAAATTGTTCAATATTACATTGCGTGTGTACAGCCACATCGGGCGCTGGCCAGCGCTAGCTAAGCGGTGCTAGCGCTTGGTAAGCGCTGGCACTAAGCGGTCGCCATCTTGCGAGCGGAGATAATATACTTCTCGTGTAACCGTTCAGCCGGTCCGACGGCGCCGCTAGCGCTAGCGATTTCTGCTAGATCTGGTTGTACACGCCCATTGTTCTTTACATATGAAACAGTTCTGAAACAGAAAACTTGACATCTAACATTTATTGTTCATTCATTTTTTTGGTACTTCAAAGGTATTGTGATTATTTTAATAATAAAGAAATTAATCATTTATTTAATAAGCATTGATATAATTTAGCTATAATTATTAGCCTTTTTGGCAATACCTTTTGAAACACCTGTATCTAAAACAAAACAAAAATCTTTATACTCCTAACAAAGAATATTTCTCCTTCTCAGGGACCAATAACACAATTTGGCATCGTCGCACATAAACAACAGCTATGGGAAGACCAAAATTCCGATCCACGACAAACCTTGACTTCAGAATACCAAGATTCATACATACCGCCAGGGGAAGAATCAAGGCACATTAAGCGATTTGCAATACCGCTGTAAGCTGCATTATTATCCATTTAAAACCATTTTTACTCATTACGGTTTTAAATTTCAGCGAAAACTCCTCTATTTTGAACGCTAACAACCAAACGGGAATACAGTTAAAACTGAGGGACAAACCGATGTGCAACGTTACTCCAAACGAAGATCTTGTTCTTCTCTCAAAAGAAGCCAGATGTAACCCAATAACTTGGGAATGCTTCGACAACAAATTGATGGATGCTACCCGTCGATGTGTCGAACAATGATTATTTTTGTCTATTGATGTTTTTGTATGTCAATTTCTATGGTGAAATCTACTATTTATTTATTTATCTAACTGTGATTTGTTTTAAGTTTATCCTTGTAATGCTGTAGGGATGAAAATTATTAGCAGAAGTCTTATTTGAACTTTGTAGGAGTTCATAATAATCTGTATACATAAATCTTCCTGACTTTGGATACAGTATTTTTTGCAGAACCAATCTACAGGGTGTTCAAACGCCTAAGAGTACCCATTGAGAATATCTGTATAGTGTGCATTGCAAAATATAATATGAAATAATATCTTTTCACTGTTTTCTTTATTTTAATTTAATCTTGTGACACTGTACGACTTTCAGCAGATTTTTGTTTTCTGAAACATGAAAATCACTAAAACGGTTTGCAAACAAAAAAAAACTTTTCTAAAACTTTTCGGATTTCAAGTAAAAGCGCAATGACTAAGGGTTACTATGAGACCATTTTGAAGTTTCTAGGACAATGGGTGTAGTTGGGATAAATTTGTAAAAATTACTAAAATTAATTTTTTGTTTATACAGAATGTTCCTAAATATCATGTAAATACGAAAAGGGGTAATTCTTTGGCTTATTTAATGACTAAACATTCATATAAACATAAAGAGCTATAAAGAAAAAAAAAAACTTGAAATTTCACCACCCTGTAGATAGGCAACGAAGCGTTTGCGGACCTATGTTTATATGAATTTTTAGTCATTAAATAAGCCAAAGAATTACCCCTTTTCGTATTTACATGATATTTAGGAACAGCCTGTATTTTGACCACTTTTTTTGAAAAATTTTGGGGCCTAAATTTGCTTTCAGGGCAATTAGTTCTACCTGAAACTCAATTTCATATTCAATTTACAAAATCTATTTTCTCTTAAGTTATCAATATTTTACAATTTCTGTTTACAATTTTGCCTTTTTCTCAAAAATTGTCTTATGTAAAGTGTCAATAACGTCATGACTCAATTGAATTAATTAAGGGTCGGAAATTTTCCACAAAAATGTGTATTTTAACACATAATTGTAAAACGACGTGTTTGAGTATTTTTTAAAATAACAAACCGTCTCATAGATTTTGCAAGGTTTCCATAGTTTACGCACTCACAGTATATGGAATTGGGGTGCGTTTTTAAGCTAGCAAATTTAATCCAAAATAAAATTAGGGATATTTTCTGTAGTTGTAAAAACACCGTTGTGAAAAGTTCTATGATTCTATGAACAACTAGGTACTAGGACTTTTTCATATTTTCTAATAATTTTTACAGGTTCTTACCAGCTGTCAAACAATTAAAATAAATTCAATTTTTATTTATAGAATATACAGGGTGTTTATGGTCTTGTGATTTTATTTTCAAAGGGTGATTAAACATCATAAAAGAAGGCCTTTACCATAAAACTTTCTTTACAAAAGTTGCATAAGAGAGATATAAAGTTACTGACATCAGCCTACTTTGTAAAAAATTCACTGATAACTTATCATTAGAGTTTAGATTTACTTTGCACAAGTTGTTGATCAATCGTTTTAGCGTTAATAACCTTTTAAAGTGTGTAGGCACACTTTAACATTAAAAACAAAGAACAAAATAACAGTAACAATACACGTGATGTATTATGCAACTTTTGTTAAGAAACTTTTACGTTAATGGCTTTCTTTTAAGATGTTTAATCACCCCTTGAAAATAAAATCGCAAGACCGTAAACACCCTGTATAAACAAACATATTTGCATTTTTAGATATTTATTTCATATCTGCACTTGTTTGATAGTTCTGTAGGATTGACCTTAGTTTTTAAAGAAACCAAAACACTAGCTGTAAATTTTCCACTAATTTTTACTTTATCATACGCAGTATGTAAAGTATTGTAATCATGCCAAAAAAAAATTTTGAGATTTTAGCGGAAATATATATGTCTTTTTGGGTCCCCTGACGATTCCGGAGAAACTACTAAAGGTATCGGGACGAAAATTCATATTTAGAAGTTTCATGGCCAAACTTAGAGCTGAAAAGCTTTCTGTTAAAAAGGCTCCAAAGGAACTGGAGGTTTAGTCTTAGCATTTTTGAAAGATTTTGTAAATAAGCCGGCATTTCTGGAATTTCGTCGAAATAGTTAAATAATAAATTAAACTAGAGGAAATTCTGAATAATTTATGACTATAACATTTTTTGGTACAATCAATAGTTTAGCTGCATGAGCAAATTCTATATCATCGAGATCGGTCGTACTACATTAAAACAAGTAGCCAGGATATGTCAGATTATATGTCAGATGTTATTTTAATGACGGTGTAGATCGTGGTGTAGATAGTGTCAAACGCTAATGCTTTGACAATACTACTGTCAATACAAGCTGCGTTCGGATATTGCACACCGTTAAGGTGCGTTTTCATTAGTGCTAATGGCAGTGGTAGTAGACGCCATTATAGTATTTCTAATAGATATTGCTAGTGACTAAAGTTTATGTACATGCAAACTAATATGTGTCACCATCACGACATGTGACAAACACTATAATTTCGTCTGCTACCACCGCCATTACCAACCATTGCCACCAATCGGAACGCACCTTCACACTTTCTACACCCAATAACACGTGTCATTTGGACGGTGTACCCGGTGTCAACGGAGTACAATATCCGAACGCAGCTTTAAACGGCATATCTGTCTAGTTTAACTAGTTTTATTTTAATGCATAGCCGATCTCGATCAAATAATATCTCATGCAGCTAAACTATTAATTTTATATATAGTATGATAAAGTCATGTGCCTGGCCACATCAGATTTTTTACTTTATCATACGTAGTATGACAAAGTGTTGTAATCGTGTCGAAAATTTTTTTTGAGATTTTAGCGGAAATGTGTCTTATTGGATCCCCTGAACATTTTTGACCAAAGTACAAAAGAATGTCTGTGCGTGTGTGTGTGTACCCGTTTTTGTGGCGACGATTCCGGAGAAACTACTAACGGTATCGTGACGAAACTTCATATTTAGAAGTTTCATGACCAAACTTAGAGCTGAAAAGGTTTTTGTTCAGAAGAGTCCAAAGGAACTGGTTGTTTCCTCTAAGCATTTTTCAAGGATTTAGCAAATGAGCCGCCATTTCTGTAATTTCGTCCAAATAGTTAAATAATAAATTAAAGTAGACGAAATTTTGCATAATTTATGTCTAGGACATTTTTTGGTAAAAGTAATAGTTTGGCTGCAGGAGTGTCTGTATTAATATAAAACTAGTTAGCCAGGATTTGACAGATATTTTCATTTTAATGACAGTAGATAGTGTCACACGCTGATCTTTTGACAATCCCGGCTAACTAATTTTATTTTAATGCAGACATGACCGGTCTCGATCAAATAGAATCTCATGCAGACAAACTATTAATTTTATATATAGTATGATAAAGTCATTTGCCTGGCCACACCAGATTTTTAAAAACTACAGACAGTTTATACAATATAAGATGTCTGCTAATTTTCATTCATGTCTAGATAGTAATTTAAAATTGCTATTTTTCATAAAACACTAAGAGCCGAGATATGTTCTTCAAAGAATTAATAGCTTTAAACATTTTGTGTCAAAAAAAAGTTTAAGAGAAGTTAGCTTTTAAGTTAATAAAATAACACAATACATATTATAATAGTAAATAAAATATTAATTAATACATTTAATTTTTCTGAAACTAATTACATGATTACGTTGTTCTACAAACTCTTAAACTAAACAAGCATTTTCCAAAATATCACGTTTTAATCAAAATAAAATACACTTACAACACTAAAAATTACAGAAGATACTGATTATCCTGTCCTTTAGCAATCTCATCCTTAAACTGTGCTATCGTCTCCCTAGACAGTTTCAAACGATTCTTAAGAACAGCAATTTCCCCTCGAATCTTTTGTTTAGCCTCCAAAATCGCCTTAGCAGTCTTTTTCTTCTTCTCCTCAAAATCCGTATTATGCTCCCAATTATTCAGCGTCAACTGTTTAGTATTTGTCAACAGATAATGCATCAACTGCGTAGGATCTTGGAACACGATCTCATCGTAACTCTCCGAGACGAGCCCTTTATTCCCCTGATCTAAACCCACCTCGGAAGTTCCACCTCCGTGAAAAAGCTTTAAAATATGATACATCGTAACAGGTCGCTCGTTGGGATCATGGAAATGAATCTTGATCACGATTTCAAATTCACCCCAACCCGTCTCGCTAACTTCATACGGTGGTTTTACGGAAACTCTGTTCTGATTTGCGTAACTCTCGTGCAGTTTAAAATGGACCTTTTTTATGTATGCGGACATATCTTCGTTATTGAAAGGTTTTAAATATACGGTCCATTGATGTGTATGGCCGTCTTCCTCGCGTTTTTTTCCGAAATGACGAGCTACGTTACCGTATACAATTGGCTTCACTATGCATACCCCCTTTAAAATAAGTTGATATATTAGAATTATAATAAATATTCTCGCAGGAATGTTTGTAGGAAAAAAAACAGTATTTACCTTCATTCTTCCGCCTGAATCAGGCCCAAAATCAGTTGCAAGGCTCATGTTTTATTCTGTTTTTAATAATCCTTATAGAAACTTTCTTGTTGTGACAGAAAATTAGGTTATGTTTTCGGGAAGCCGCACAGTGACCAACCTAACGGTTGATATTTTTTGCAATTGGTCCGTTTTCAAATCTAGAAATACTATAGTTAATAAAGTAGACGTTTAGTTTAATTATTCTTATCAGAAAACAGAATATGCATTGAGATAAAAGCAATTTTTGATTTATTTTTCTAGATCACAGAACCAATTTAGTTTCTTTTCTTTTTATTGGCTAACCTGTCATAGAGGGCGCCAATTTGCAATAAGTTCCCACAAATTCGTTAGGTTATCTCACAGTTGTTTACAAATTATTCACTAATGCTGCAGAAGTTATTATAACATCGAATGTGCAATATAAACCGAGTGTTCAAGCAAATGCAGTGTTGATTTTTAGCTGTTATAAAAACAAACCTTTTAAAAATGACGAACGAATACAGACGAGTGTCTGTGAATACGATTTTGAGGGATGCCAAAATATTTGAAGACGTGCGTATTATTATACCTCGATTTTCAGCGTTGATTAAACAAGTATGCATATTTTAGGATTCTTCCAATGAGTCCATTTCCGATCTTGTCGATAAGATTAAGCAAGAACCTGAAGACGAAAATTGGGATACCTCGGAAGAACAAGTATTAGACGAGAAAGTTTACATCAAAAAAGAAGTTTCCACGACCATATCTACCCTCATCAAGCAGGAAATAATCGAGGACAGCCCTCTTAAGACTGAACGCATTGAGTTTGAGACAAAACTAAAATTTGAAACGGAAGATAATAAGGAATCTGCAGTTAGCTTCGAACAGAGTAGAATAGAGTCGGCTAAAAGTAATATTTTAAAAACGCGTAATGTCCCGTTTAACAGTGGTATGTCGGATAGTGATTTGTCGGAAGGTGAAGTTTGTGAAGGGGAGGATATTAAGATGGAAAACGGAGGTCGAGAAGCGGCTAAAAGTAATAATTTAAAAAGGCGTAATGTGCCGTTCAAAACTAGCATGTCTGACAATGATTCTGAAGACAGCGGTGTCTCTCCTATAAAGAAAAGGCACTTTGAGACTGATCCAGCTGATAATAAGGAAACTAGAAAATCAAAATCTGATGCTAAAGATAGGAGGATGTAAGTATATTTTATAAATGTATTAAATAACTCATTATTTTCTGATTGTAAACTTTGAATTTCGAAAACAATTCTGAAAACACTCAAAAGAGACAAATTTAAGATCTAAGATGCTGTGGATATTATTGACAAAAAAAGTCAATAAATTATAACTAACGTACAGTTGAAAGAAAAGGTGGCTCATTCCTTTTTCATCCCATTTTCTTTTTGTGTTAGGTAGTTTTTCAACAAATTTTGTTCATACATTCACAACAAAATTTGCTGGGTAAAAAATTGCTGTAAAAACCCGAAAAGGAAAAAAAATCATACTTCTATCAAATGTTAAAATGATTCAAATCATAACACTTATTATATTTACCCATATTATATTTCTATTATACAGGGTTAGTCAAAACTGCCGGAACACCTAAATTTCAAACCGTAAAATATTTCAAAAATTTATTTAAACAAATGTTTTCTTTGGTTTTAAACAAGCTTATATCAAACAATATATCGTTTAGATATATTTGTAATATACAGGTGTTTATTTTATTCTGGAAATTTGGTAACCTTTCCTTTTTCAAATAGAAGATCCTGTATATTTTTACTTTCTTTAATTTTAAGATGAATTCTAAGAATTTTGTATAAGAATCATCTTTTATTTATAAAATTCATTATTTTTGAGTTATAAACAATTTATTAAAATGAATATAAAGGTGTTTAATTACTATGAAAACTTGGTAATCTTGCCTTTTTCTATCAGAACACTGTATATTTTTGCATTATTTTGTTCAAAGATTAATTCAAAGAATTTTTGCAGGAATAATTTATTATGTTTATAAAATGCATCATTTTTGAGTTATAAGCAATTAATCAAAACTCATAAATTTTTATTTTAGCAAAACATAAAAAATAAAAAAAAATCAAGTAAGAACTACAGAACAATGAAATAGAATTAAATTAAATGCTCAAACTGCCAACTTAAAAGAAATGTTTATGTATGTAGTAAAATATCGTTAATTTGAAGTTCAGGAATTTTGATTAATTGCTTAATAAAAATAACTAAAAGAATATGAAAAATAAAAAATATTTAAAAAGAAATTATACGTACAAACAACTCTTAGAAATAATCTAAGAATTATAAAATTTAAAAATATACAGGCTATTCTATTAGAAAAAATACCAAATTTCCATAATAAAATAAACACTTTGTATGTTAAAAATATATTTAAATGATAGCTTGTTTAAAACCAAGAAGCTTTTGTTTGAAAAATGTTTGAATTTGTTTGTCAGTTATCATTTGAAGAAATTTTTAGGTGTTCCGATAATTTTTACTAACCCTGTATATACCTACACTGACCAGCAAAATTGAAGAAAGGCTTTAAACCAATTTTGCTAAACTGAGGCTCAATAACAATAGTCTGACCAATTTTCATATTTATATAATTTTTATATATTTTTTTTACTTTTTCATACATGGTATGATAAAGTATTGTAATCATGTCGAAAAAGAAATTTAGATTTTAGCAGAAATATTTTTTTTGGCTCCCCTGAACATTTTTGACCAAGGTACAAAAATGTCTGTGTGTACCTGTTTTTGTGGCGACGATTCCGGAGAAACTACTAAAGGTATCGGGATGAAACTTCATATTTAGAAGTTTCATAACCAAACTTAGAGCTGAAAAGCTTTCTGTTGAAAAGGGTCCAAAGGAACTGGAGGCTTAGTCTTAGCATTTTCAACGATTTTGCAAATGAGCCGCCATTTCTGTAATTTTGTCAAAATAGTTAAATAATAAATTAAAGTAGAGGAAATTTTGTCTGACATTTTTTGGTAAAATTAATAGTTTTGCTGCATGAGCAAATTTTAACTTTGAAAGTCATGCATAGCAGTTGACTGTGTTCGTTGCACGGTGCATTACGTATATACAATAAATAGTTTAGTGAAGCGTTAGTAGCTTTTATTTGAACCAGCGCTAACCCGACTACACACATCAAAACATTCTATTTGATCAAGATTGCTGGCATCTGCATTACAACTAGAATTTGACAGATATTTCGATTCTATTGACAGTATTGTCAGATCATCAGCATTTGACACTGCTGTATAGTATGATAAAGTCATGTGCCTGGCCACATCAGATTCTTTTGACATTGTAAAGAAATTCATCATGTTTGATGAATGTTCCAGTTGATTACACTAGGAGAATCAAAATGATGTTTTTGGTCTAAGTTTGCGTCACCCTGTGGGGTAACTAAGCAACTACTGGAGGTTTTCAAGTTTTCAGTTACAAAGCCACACCAGTTCTTATCATTTTCATTTCTAATTCGTCCTAATATCTGAATTTTTGTAGAAGTTACACAGTTTTAAGTAAAATTTTGTATATATGTTGATTTCTGGTTGTTACTTTTAAATCATGCCTGGTTTGAAAAACAATAGTCTAATACTGTCAATCTAGTTACATTGAGCAAATGTTTAACCACATTTCAAATTGCAAAGGTTTACATAAAATTGTGTGTTTTCAAATAATTCAAATAATGGAAAGAAGCAACTAATAAAATTTTGAGAAAAAATAATGAAAATCAGTTGTTGAAGATTCCAAAATTGAAGATCAAAGTATAGCAAAATAGGTTCTTCTTATTATATTCTAGGCTTCTTATTTCAATTGTGACGACAATAATTTAGAAGTAAAATAAGGTACAACTACACAACATTTCTCTACTATTTTTTTTTAATTTTAAAATTTTTTAAAAACTACTCTATTATTTCCTAAAGAGAATAGTAAGCCATATTGTATAAAAATATAATGACACCTATATATGTTCTTTGCAGGAGGAGAAGGAACCGTTACGTAGAATCCGACGCTGAAATTTTACGTAGAAGACAAAAACAGGTTGACTACGGAAAAAACACTATCGGTTACACCAAATACTTGGAGCTTGTTCCACGGTACGTTTACTCCAATAATTTCATCGTAAACCAAATCTTTGATTATCGTTACAATTTAGTTATTTTAATTTTATTTTTACAGCGAGAAAAGATCGGCAATAGATCCCCAAACTCCGGACAAACAGAGGAAATATTCAAGGCGTGGCTGGGATGGTTTGATAAAACAGTGGCGTCTGAAATTACACAATTACGACCCCGAAGAGAATTTGTAATAAGTCTTCTTTTTTAATGTAAAATAACATAGGATTTGTGATATATTTTCTACAAAGAAGTATTTAACTAAACATAATCACAGTTGTTAATTGTAGATTAGAATTTTAGTGTTAACATTACTTGTTTGTTTGACTTTGAATTATCAGAATGTTTCGATATTTAAGTTTTTAATATTTAAGCGTTTTAGTTACGATTAATGTTTTGAAGTAGTTAGCTCTGTTGCTCTACAAGAGTAGAAGACTTTACTTTGAGAATACTTTAAGTTAGTATTGTAATTATAGAAAATGTGTTCTGCCGTAATTTTATTGTTTGATCTTAAGAATCGGAACATGTTGGTTATACTTCTTCGCACATGTAAACAACATATGATTCTTAATCAATCTCGTACTTGTTTATATGTGATCAGAAAATTAACAAACGCTTCTGAAAATTAACCTCGTTTTTATTTAGTGTCGATATTTATCGTGTCGTTCTAAGTTCTTATGTACACTACTATGTTTATTTCTCTTCTAAATAAACAGATTTAATCCCTACTTAT
The DNA here is from genome assembly GCA_963966075.1 of Aphodius sticticus. Taxonomy (NCBI): domain Eukaryota; kingdom Metazoa; phylum Arthropoda; class Insecta; order Coleoptera; family Scarabaeidae; genus Aphodius; species Aphodius sticticus. The sequence continues at coordinate 70,381,011 of OZ014509.1, forward strand.
TTATTTTTTAAATAAAAATATGTATTGTCTCAATAATAAAACACTACATTATAAGTAAAAACTATATTTATAACTTAATAATATATTTCACACGTCATACAAAATTCAATATATCATAGTCAACTAGATATATACAATAGCAACTACAATACACCCTTAAAAACCTATATTCCTGTCACTTATTTACAATTCGTTAAGCACACAGATCGTTATTTATTTCCGTTTCAAGTCCTCGCTAGAAATACCGTACTTAGATTTCATTTTATCGATTTCTTCCTGCTTTTTCTCCAAATCAGTCTTCTTAAACGCCTTACTAGCTTGATAATAAAGCACTACTAGGTACCTATTACACACGTTAAACCCAGACAAATGATCGCAGGCATTCTTAGCGTCAAAAATATCCTCGTAAACGACAAACGCAGTTCCTCTTGTATCAGGCGTATTACCAACACGAATCTGCCTTATCGCACCATACTTTCCAAAGATATCGTACATTTCCTCCGCTGTTATCTTATACGGGAGATTTCTTATATACAAGATACGGTTGATCTCTGGTGGCAACCTAACCTAAAAACACACAAACGAGTTATTTCTAAGTAAATTTAATAATAAAGTTGATGGAATATTGGTAGATATACTCACGTTAGCCTTCCTTTGCATCGCTAAAGCCATTTTTAGAAGTTTATTGGTAGATTTACGAGAAAACTAGCGAAAACGGTCAATAACGAACGATGTACACAAACGAATGCTGCGAATGTAGCCGCAGAAGCGGGGAAGACGCCATTTGGGGTGTCAGCGCTACCAACTAGGGAAAATTGAAATATAAATGAGGAAAACAACAATAATCCTTATTCTGTAATTAATTAATTCTGTAGTGATTAAGTGATGGTATAGAATTCTTGTTGCGAATTCGTGTTTGACATTTTGTTTGAAATTGATTTGGTTTGGTTGAAATTGGTTTGTTTTGTTTCGATCGTCGGCGTTCGATCGCTACCCCCACCGTTGTTTGGTGCGAGTGCGACAAAAATCGTTCTCGGTCGCACATAGGCGTACGCGTTCGGCTATTGTGAGGTACGGTCGTGCGTTATCCGTAAAAAAATTGTGTAAACTGTGAATAGTGAGAGTTTTTATTGCTCTGGCCCCCACCATAAAATAAACCGTAGGTATTATTGTTGTTTGGATTATTTTGGATGCGCCTTTCTGTTAGCAATGTACACCCACACCGGCATTTCTGGATCTATTGTGAAAACTGAAATCATTAATGAATGCCTTCTGTGCGGATATTATTATTACCGTGATTATTTTGAGAGATAGACCGTTGGGTTTTAAAATGTTTAAAATCTTAAAACAACTGCCGTTTGGCATTCGTTTGCGAGTTCAAGCGTTTCTGCAAGATTTCTAAAAGGAATCTATTTTTATGATGAAAGTTGTCAATTGAGACTAATGAATGCTCGATTTCTGCACAACGAACGTACGTGATCTTTAAATCTTTCTAGCGATGATCTAATTGCATGATTTATGTTTATTTGACTCATAGCTCGGCTGTAATTTTTCGCATAAATACAATACTTCTAATACCTGGGGTCCGGAATATAATCTTTGTACCGGACCTAAGAAAAAATCCGGTGCATGGCAGATGTTCTTCTCGGCTTAGCTGAACACCTGCCCTTTGAAGAGGTTTTCTTTCAGATTCTGTACAATCACAGCGGGTTTGTGTGTGCACTTGGTACCTGCTGTATGCTTTTTGGTGTACTTTTTTTGATAAGGTCGTGTTGATATTTGTAATTTGACTATCTGTTATCATTATCAATTTGAGTATGATTCATTGTGATCGTAAATTAAATATTTATTTATTTGTCGTATAGAAATCGCACAGAACTTTTGATGATTTACTTGTAGTGACATTGGCAAACATACAAAATCTGTTATATCTGTCATGTAAACCTTGACATTTTTATTATTGCTGTTGGCATATTCTTTAAAATACACTTCTTGGTAAGGATTTTTTTATGTATGTGGGTGTACACATGCGAATTTAGATTTGCTGTGCACAGATCGATTTGCATGAGTAATACTAATAAAGTATTTTATACAATAAGAGTTGCTTCAAACTATAATATATGTAATTGGTATTGCAAATATCAGATATACAGTACATATGTGTAAATTTTTAGGTTAAGTTTCCCCCAAAATTATTGGATTGTTGTTGTAAACTTAGCAGAGGTTGAATGTTACTATATAGATTTCTTTGCGCTGAATTTTCTTTGCTTCTGATACACCTAAATTCGAAAAAAGTGATGTCAAAAAAGCGATTTAGGTATTTTTTTAAAATTTTTACGAATGTTTGCAAATTCTTTAAGTAATGTGCAAGACCAACGTGAAATCTAACGAAAATGTCACCGAGTCTGCTAGCGTGGACATGCCCGATTATTACAGTCTAGAAAAATCAGCAAATGTGATGTCAAAATGTTAAAAAAGGAAATTTTTGTAATTTTTGCAGAAATATCCCAGATGAACGTTTCATATTTCCTAGAAACCTCAAAAAAGGGTTAAATAGTAAACCCTAATATTAGTACTTGTATCGGAAAGTTTGTTTCACAAACTTATAGATTAGGGTGTCCAATTTTTTAATACTCCAAGGCGGGACGCCAAGAGCCGCGGGGTTAGGGGTATAGAAATAAAAATGGTCAATAATTGAAACAATTTCTTAACCTAAGTAGTCATAATTTCAATTTCCTTTTTCATTTTTTTTGCAATATTTTTAGGAAGTTTGAGGTACAATTTAATATTTTTACACTAATATTTTATTATTTCTTTCTACTGTTGAGTCAATTTTCAAGAACTTGTATATAGCCTTGAGATATTGGGCATATTACATGCAGTATGTTGTATTTCATTGACTATGAGTAATGTTTTTTGTTGTTGTTAAATTATCATAGAATGTGCTTTTTTACTATTATTGTTTTTGAAACTTACTGACGCAGATTATTTGAGAAATTAAATATCATTCTGAGTAAAGTTTCATATGGACTTGAAAAAACGTGATTTAGATTTTTTAAATTTTTACGAATGTTTGCAAATTCTTTAAGTAATGTGCAAAAACCAACGTGAAATCTAATGAAAATGTCACGGAGTCTGTTAGCGTGGACATGCCCGATTATTAAAGTCCAATTAAAGTCTAAAAAAAAATTCATCTAATGTGATGTCAAAATGTTAATAAACGAGATTTTTGTAATTTTTGCAGAAATATACCTGAAGAACGTTACATATTTCCTAGATACCTAAAAAAAGGGTTAAATAGTAAATCCTAATCTTAGTACTTGTAGCGCAATCCTTTTTGTTTCACAAACTTATAGATTAGGGTGACCAATTTTTTAAAACTCCAAGGCGAGGCGCCAAGATCCGCGGGGTTTGGGGTACATAAATAAAAATATTCAATAATTGAAATAATTTCTTAACCTGAGTAGGCATAATTTGAATTCCCTTTCCATCGTATACTAAATGGAAAGACTGTGATTAATGGCATAAGACAATATTATTGATTTTATTACTTCGGTCTTTCTTAAGATATGTACGTAATCACAGTTCTTTTCAATATTCTTAAGAAGTTTTACTTAAAATCTAATATTTTGGAAGATACAATGATACACAAATTTATCTTTTTTTACTATGTAATGATTGTAATGTCTTATTTTGTCTTTCAACTATTTTCAATTTTCTAAAACTTGTATGTAGCCTTGAGACATTGGGCATATTAGATACAATTATATTGTATTTCATCAACTACTTTGACTTTTTCATTTTTATTGCCTTTTTTGTTTGTTAAAATGTCATAGAATGTGATTTTTTGTTAATTTACTATTGCTCTTTTTGAAACTTATTGAAATTTTGTGTTGATTCCTTAACGTTAGAGCTATTTAATACAAGGTTTCGTTAATACTTCAAACGGCTGTTCACTTTTTAATGATTGGAAGAAGCAAATAAGTCCAAATGAAACTTTTTACTCAATATGTTGTTTTATGTCTGGAGAAAACTTTTATGGGGAAAGAGGTGGGATATATCCTGTATAATAACAACATTTCAAGTATTGCTTACTTCTTATTTCTTAACCTGTGGTTTCATGATCAATAAAGTTCATGATTGTTGTAATTGGATCATCAATAATCTGTTTTTGTTTTGAGTTGAATTAATTTTTTCGTGTTTTTTTTTTATTTGTGGGCGTTATAACTTCCACAGAAGAACTGTTTCTAAATCTGTTATACAGTGAGCGCGTAAACATGACAAAATCTCAAGAACGGTTTGCTATTTTAAAAAATCCTCGAACACGTCGATTTAGAATTATCAAAACACACCTTATGATATCAAATTAATTTTTTTACCTTCAATTGTTTTTAACAGATTCGACGATTGACAGATTGACGTCATCGACATTTTATTTAAATGACAACCCTATATTTTTTAATGAATTTGACAGATCTTTTAGTTGTCTTAATGGTAGCATAATATTATTATGGCCTTACATAAGACAATTTTGGAAAATTTTGCAACCATGTGAAGCCACTGGTGTTATTATCGCTGATGCAACGTTTACAGTTTCTGAGATATAACCTCAAACTTTTAAATTTGAAATAGAACACCCTGTATATTTTGACATTTTCTATTACAGTCTTCATTGTTATATCAAAAACTAGAAATTAACAAAAACCTTTATTACTTAGGTCTAAAAATTAACAAAGAAAAAGCGACGTTTTATCTACGACTCACAAGTTCCATTTTATATAAAATATTTTAAATGTATTTGTCAATGACGGCGAAGCGAACTGTCAAATACTTTCAATGATGGCGAAGCGAATTGTCAAATACAAGTACTTTCGTATAATTATGACAGTTCCTTTGAATAATGCAGTGTTATTCAAACTAACTTATTATACAAAGCTGTCATCATCATCATCGGTGGGTGTCATAGTAGGCTTTATACAAGGTTATCCAAAATTACCGGAACACCTAAATAATTCTCCAACCATAAGAAATATCAAAAAATTGTGCAAACAAAAATTATTTCGCCTTAAACAAGCTATCGTCTAAATATATTTTCAATATACAGTGTTTATACTATTATAGAAATTCGGTAACCTATCCTTTAAAAAATAAAAACAAGAAGATAAAATAAGAACACAATTAAATAGAATTAAATTAGCTGTTCAAACCGTCATATTAAAATAAATGTATATGTATGTGGGAAGATATTGTTAATTTGAAGTTCAGTAGTTTTGCTTAATTGCTCAAAAATTTACTCAAAAATAAGGCATTTTCAAAAAAACTTGTCTCTATAAAATGTGGTTAGAATTAATCTAACAATTTACAGGGTGTTCTATTAGAAAATGGAATGGTTTGCAAATTTCCATAATAAAACGAACACACTGTATATTAAAACTATATTTAAACGAGGGGTTGTTTAAGCCCAAAAAACATTTATTCGAACATTTTTTGAATTTGTTTGCGGTTGGAGAATTATTTAGGTGTTCCGGTAATTTGGACCATTTTTGGTTAATAGCTTCTAATTAATGCATTTTATAAAAAAACGATTAGTATAAAAAATTCTTAGAATTAAAAAAGTGTTCTATTTAAAAAAAGGAAATGTTACCAAATTTCCATAATAAAATGAGAACTCTGTATATTGAAAATATATTTAAAAGATAGCTTGTTTAAAGCCAAACTTTTGTTTGAACAATTTTTGGAAATTTCTTACGGTTTGAGAATTATTTAGGTGTTCCGGTAATTTTGGCTAAGCCTGTACAGTCATAGATGAGTATGCAATGAACTTATTATAATATATGAGTCGTAGATAAATAGGTACTTATATTTTATTTATATTATACAGTTTAGAACATTTGGCCATTTAGTTTTTATCGTTAATCAATCATACCTTTGACCTTTGACTATCACCCCATCATACCTTATATTAATTTCCCCATCAAAATCTAAATCGAACAGTTTTTGTAATTTATGAACTATTTATTGTAACCAAATCATTAGTTAGATGGCTGGTGTCTTTTGGAAATTCGGGGAAATACAACAAAATTTCGAGAAGCGAAACCAATTCCGGACGCTTCACAATAAAGTATATTTTACACTACACTACTTTCGTCCTTTTTTAAACTTCGTTTTAGTAACTAGAAAATAGTTTATCTACGACTCACATACATATAATAAGTTCATTGCATACGAATCTATGACTATTGACTATATAATCCCCATCATTATTACACGCCAATGATTATAATGACACTAGCGTTGGATAATAGTGACCGTTCGTTCAAATAATGACTTCATTATTTGAACGAACTGTCACCATTATATGACGCTAGTGTCAAAGTCTGTCAAAACCTACGTAGATGACAGTTATGTGACAGTTCGCCTCGCCATCATTGACAAATACCTTTAAAATATTTGATATTAAATGGAATTTATGAGTCGTAGATAAAACGTCGTATTCGACTCGCACACAACGGATATAAATCGCCCTCATGTTTACATGCTTACATTTTCATGCTCGCGATTTATATCCTTAGTTATGTGCTCGTCAAATATTATACTGTTATCTAGGGCAACCACACGCATCTAAGGTTATGTTCTTTGTTTACTTTATGCCGGTTTTTTTTTCTGCAATATTTTGCTGTAAACATGTCAGTGCAAATTAAATGAACATAAATTACACCAATTGTACATAGCGTAGCGCGTCACTGTGAGGTTAAACGTATACGTCACTGCGGTATGTCCAAACGAAACAAAATGTCTCACGTTGGCACTGTTGGTACAGTGCATGCGAAAGTAATGTGGTGCGCAAAATAGCCTTTAACTTGCTTTAGATGTAATGTATGTTCAGCCTCAGTATACAAATTTTTAAATTATCACATACACTAACACCTCTTTTCTTCTCTGTTTCAGAAGTGATCAAGTGCGTGCGTTCAGTGCTTCATAGGTGCAGTGTCAGTGCAGCGTTAAGTGCACGGTTCGCCGACATGTTTAGGCTCGCGCTACTCTTGACTTTCCTCGTGGCTTTCTCATCAGCCGACGATGACACGGTCGGTCCCATCTTCCTTCGGGAACCACCAAACCGCATCGATTTCTCAAACTCCACCGGCGCCGTTGTCGAATGCAAAGCACGCGGCAATCCACCTCCTGAGATCATCTGGGTGCGATCGGACGGAACAGCCGTTGGAGACGTGCCTGGTCTGAGGCAGATCTTGGCCAACGGAAATCTTGTGTTCCCGCCGTTCCGCGCCGAAGACTATAGGCAGGAAGTCCACGCTCAAGTCTACTCTTGCCTGTCTAAGAACCAAGTGGGAACGATCCACTCGAGGGACGTCAACGTTCGCGCAGGTTGGTCCTTGTCCTCGTTTTAGATTATTAACACCCACTACTGTTTTTGTGTGTGGAGTGTGGAGAGTTTTTTTGCATATGGTCGTAGTGGTGATGAGATTTATTCCTGCGTATGTTACGATTGTACGAGATAGACGACGTTTAGTGTTTTTGTAATTTCACTTATTCAATGGTAATTAGAACATTTCTTTTAAAGAACGTATGTCGTCTTTGTGACTCTTCAAAAAGCTGATTTGTAAATTATGTTCCCGAAATCACACTGTAAGTACAGTTAAGAAAATGTTGAAGAAATGATCGTTTCAAAACCCTTGAAAAGGGAAAATGTTGAAAAGCTATAATTCGAATTTTTAAAGCTCGCAATACAAATCAAAGTTGGTCATTAAGTTTGAATTTGGAGGAAAAGTGAGGTTTTAATTATATTATAATTATTATATTATAAAATTATATTATATATTATAAAAACACATGAAACTTTTTCTTCATTTTGTTTTAGAGCTACAATACTTTGATTTGCTGAACTTTAATGTTCAATAATTTTGGTAGTTTTTCATTAGTTTTGCAGAAAATCGTAAAAATTTATCAAGATTATCATACTGTGTGTGGCACTAACTTGGACACAAATGGGAAAAATTTTGATTATTAACATTTCACAATATTTTATTCTTAATAGCTTCTGCAAATATTAAAATGTAATTATTTCCTTGCATGTACCGGGTGTTGCCAAAGCTAGGTAAACTTCTTAAGTGTAAAGTACCTTTATGTCCAAGGCTAGGCAAAAATGTTATTTGAAAAAAGTATGTATTTATTTATTTATTTTTATATTAGAGGTCATCAAATACGAAATTACGCACCTTCTCCATTGCATATACCGGGTGTTTTTATTAACAATTAACATTTTATTATAAATTTCTCAGAAAATTGTATTCTTTATAAAAGTGTCTCGATTGTCTTAAATCTAAAATGCAGATATTAGAATGTAAGTACAGTTAATATCGTTTATAACGACGGTCAAGGGACCGGACGTATTAGGTTGTTATATCCGTAGGTCGCTATAGGAAATACGCATATAAATCATGAAATTTTTTTAACGTATAGCTTAATATGTACATAATTTTTATTTTAAAATCTACTATTAATAATCTACTTATTACATGTAATTTATATGTATTTAACCAATAAGTATATTAAAAAGAGCGATTAATGATCGAGATTTTTTAGCGCGCGAGAGATAGCGAGTGCGTTAATTGTCAAGATCATCAACCGCCGATTAATATTCGAGTTGGTTACAATATTTTTTCGTCGATCGTATTTTTCTGGCGGTATCAACATAGTTTTTTTGTCGATGTGATTTGAGGTTACATATATGACAATGCAATGTGACATGTATAGCTCTGGGCGACTCCATTGCATATAACCGCTAGTTGATGACCTTGACATAAGAGTAAAGTACCTTCATCTTTAAAGCGATGTAAAAATATTATTTGAAAAGTAATTCGAATTATTAGAAGGCATTCAATATGAAATTATATCCATCTTCGACGTTCCATATACTGGGTGTTCATGCAACGACTAAGAAGATTAGAATTTCGTATTTAATTCCCTCTAATATTTCTAAACACTTTTTCAAATAACACTTTTGTATAGCTTCTAAAATAACTTACTTTAATCTTAAGAGTTATTCATAGTTTTGGTAACACCCTGTACATGCAAGCAAATTCTAATATACATTCTAATATTTGCGTTCTAGGTTTAAGACAATCCAGAAGCTTTTCCGAGGTATAAAATTTTCTGAAAAGTTAATAATATTTTTTTTTCCATTTGTGTACAAATTAGTGCTGGACGCATGTTTTTTTATCTGTTTGAGACACCCTGTAGGGTACCCAAGCAGCTTAAGTTTTTCAAGTACGCAGTTACATCGGATTATCGGTTAATTTCATTGCTGGTTTTAAAACGAATAGTCTAATACTCGCAATAAAGTAACATTTGCTGCAAGGTTTAACCACATTGCTTTACGTTTACATAAAATTGTGTATGTTCAACCAAAATTCAGATATTGGAATGAACCTACTAACAAAATGCTGAAAAATGATGTGGATTTGTGACAGTATACTTTAGAACTGGCCCAAGTTCCTTGTATCTGAACTGTGTTTAAAAACGAAAATACAGAGAAATAAGCTAGAAATCCTCCAAACATTTTCTAGGTTATGACTACTAAAAATAACCTAATAATAATAAATAATAATAATAATATGTAATCGTGTTCATTGAGCCTGCGCAAAAAAAAACAAAAAAATGCTTACATTAGAGAGAAATTTTTATTATTATAGTTATTTGGGGCTAAAATTTTTTTCCGAGTAACTAAAAAGGCGCCAGACTGTCATGATTAGAAGAGTTGTGAGAAGACTGTGAGTTATTTTAGGGGGAGCGAGAACTCAAGTAAACTACAGCTTAAGTGGAAATAACGTAAATAATCTGTTCTACCCTAATCGACTAAAGGGCGACAAAAATTTATGATTATTACCCTACCCATGTACCGGAAGTTTATCGATATTGCTTGAGCATATCTCGAGCGATACAATAAACTACTCATGTATCCATTTTCCTTTATTTTTCTTGCTAACGGATATATGATACCAACAACATTCTCCACTTAGCAGTCTTAGCACCTTCTTGTACTAGAATAGGTGTTAATTACAAAAGTATCTCAAAAATACGATTGAAAGAATATGGTTTAACATGAAGAAAAACAATACAAAATATGTTATATAAAATCCTTTCGATAAAATCTAAATAAAACTTGAATTTTGAAGGATAAAAAAGTACATCACTAAAAGATGCGTTAGTAAACTCTAATCGAAACCAAATGAAGACAGTTCGTTATCAACGAATTCCATAAATATCATTCAAACCTTTGAATACAAACAACTGAATTGCGGTGACAAAAGAATGTTGCTTCTAAACCAACTTCTCACGATGCTCCCACAAGATACGTGCCTAGAATACTGTGGACAAAGGAGCAACGAATCCTAACAAATTATAAATACGGACATTCCGTTAGCTGCTTTGATTTATTCAAATAACCTCTCATAGTCAAGACAAGTATGTTTACTCAATTTAAAGTCAATGGAAAAAAAGTAGACAAAACGTAGACAAAAATGTTAAATTTAATGTAGTTGTGATTCACCTTCTATGGGCGTTTAACCTGCGCAGCGTACAGTTCAGATTTAAATTTTAAATGCACGGTTGCGTGTCAATTACACCCTCAAACAGGTGTCTGTGCCCTGTGCCCTGTGGTGTTAGTTTCACCAGCCCTACCGTGTAGATTAACCCTGTAATTTCGGTGTAATGGTTTTCCTACAATTTTGATTGAAACGTTATTATAACGTTACAAAAAAATCTGATGTGGCCAGGCACATGACTTTATCATACTATATATAAAATTAATAGTTTAGCTGCATGAGATTCTATTTGATCGATATCGGTTGTGTCTGCATTAAAATAAAACTAGTAGAACTAGACAAAAATATATCGATTTAAGCTGCGTGCGGATATTGTACTCCGTTGACAGCGGGTACACCGTCCAAATGACACTTACGTGTTATTGGGTGTAAAAAGTGTAACGGTGTTCAATATCCGAACGCAGCCTATATTGACAGTAGCATTTTCAAGACATTAGCGTTTGACACTAGCTACTGTCATTAGAATCAAAATAATCTGACATATCCTGGCTGCTAGTTTTAAAGCAGTACGCCCGATCTCGATGAAATAGAATTTGCTCATGCGGCTAAACTATAAATTCTACCAAAAAATGTCATATACATAAATTATGGAAAATTTTCTCTCCGTTAATTTATTATTTAACTATTTTGACGACATTACACAAATAGCGGCTCATTTGCAAAATCTTCGAAAAATGCTATGAGTAAACCACCAGTTCCTTTGGACCCTTTTCAACAGAAAGCTTTTCAGCTCTAAGTTTGCTTATAAAACTTCTAAATATGAAGTTTCGTCCCGATACCATTAGTAGTTTCTCCGGAATCGTCTCCACAAAAACGGGTACACACACACACACACACATACACACACACACACACACAGACATTTTTTTGTACCTTGGTCAAAAATGTTCAGGGGACCCAAAAAGAGATATTTCCGCTAAAATCTCAAAAAAATTTTTTGGCATGATTACAATACTTTACATACTGCGTATGATAAAGTAAAAAGCGTTATTTATTTACCTATGTTGTATCTACTATCTACTACAAAATTTGAGACCACTTTAGTACTGTTGAGACTACAACGTTTTAATTAAATGTATTTATGATACAAACACTTGAGCAAGTTGTAAGATATATCAATATTTTTTCTTTTGTTATTTATTATACTTTAGTGTACAAAAAGACAATATGCAAAAAGTAGATACTGTTATACGAAGTATGACGTCCTGCGCGGCGTGCTTCTAACCAGAAATCGAAATTTCAAAAGCGCTGTAAATCTAAGTGAAATTAGTTGCAGGCTAAACCAACGTTTAGTTGAAAAAGCTGAAAATTAACAAAATTGTTGCTGTTTGAATTTTAACATCGATTATTTACAACTTTTTTCGTTCTCAAACCGTTATAAATAATATAATTATTTTAAAGTATCATTTATTATGTAATTCATCCTCCAATAAACAGTATTTTCTCTAAAAGAAAAAAGAATAACTCGAACCGTTAAACTTAAAAATTAAATTTAAAATTAAAATTTTTGTTAAATTCAAAAGTGTATGCAACATTATTAACCAGCAACGGCTACTGTGATAAAAACTTATATGACAACCAGTGAATAAAGGATATAGATATAGAAACATAACCTAAAAAGATAACTTAAAAATAGTGTCTAATAATTATAATAGTCAGAATAGAAGGTATTTGCGGTGAGTGATTAGTTACTTCGAAGAACAAGAACTTACTAAAGAATTGCTTAACGCTTAACGTCTATTAAAATCAAATTCTAAGTTCGGTGAAGTAGTTTATTAAATTATACTTAGTAAAATTACATACGATGGAGGTAACACAAATAGTTGCACACAACTAGAACTAAGACGAAGTTGAAAGCGACGTACAAAAAGTAATACGGTATTGGCACGACCAGAATTCTGTCCAAAATTTTACCGAAAACATATGCGTTACATAAACTAGGAAATCCTCAACAGTTTAGATCTACTATAGCTTGCTACGTGCATGCTGACATTCAATAAACTATTTATTGACACAATGTGTAAATTGTGAATGAAAAGTAGAAAAAACAAATTTAGGGTCTTATTTTATACTCTTCAAGGTTTTAAAATATGAGAGAAAAAAATGCACACACTTATTTTCCAACCGATTAGATCAATTTTTGCCAAACTTGCTTTTGTGTTATACAGGGTGTTTACGGTCTTGTGATTTTATTTTCAAGGGGTGATAAAACATCTTAAAAGAAAGCCATTAACGTAAAAATGTCTGAAGAAAAGTTGCATAATAACTGTTAGTTAGTTACTGTTAATTTTTTTTGTTTTATTTTTTAGGGGGTGATTAAACACCTTGAAAAAGTTATTAAAGCTAAAACGATTGATCAACCACTTGTACAAAGTAAATCTAAATTCAAACGATTAAAAGTTATCATTGAATTTTTTACTAAGTAGGCTGATGTCACTAACTTTTCCCATCTGTCAAGCTGTTTCATCAGTTGTTACTGCTCGGTTGATTTGACATAAATTTTCGCGAATAAATTCTAATAAGGAAAGTAAAAAATGGTCCTTCGCACCAATAGTGAATACGTTGACATGTTGTTAATTTATGGAGAAGTACGCCAGAATTCTGCTGCTGCCAGTCCATTGTATGCTGTGCGGTTTCCGTTGGACAAATGTGGTTTCTTCAAGATAGCGCACCGCCGCATTTTAACCCGGACTTTTCTTACCCGGACCTTTCTTACCCGGACTTTTCTTACCCGGACTTTTCTTACCCGAATTTTTCTTACCCGGACTTTTCTTACCCGGTCTTTTCTTACCCGGACTTTTCTTACCCGGACCTTTCTTACCCGGTATTTTCTTACCGGGACTTTTCTTACCCGGACTTTTCATACCCGGAATTTTCTTACCCGGAATTTTCTTACCCGGACTTTTCATACCCGGACTTTTCTTACCCGAATTTTTCTTACCCGGACTTTTCATACCCGGACTTTTCTTACCCGGACTTTTCATACCCGGACTTTTCTTACCCGGAATTTTCTTACCCGGACTTTTCTTACCCGGACTTTTCATACCCGGACTTTTCATACCCGGACTTTTCTTACCCGGACTTTTCATACCCGGACTTTTCATACCCGGACTTTTCATACCGGGACTTTTCTTACCCGGACTTTTCTTACCCGGACTTTTCATACCAGGGATTTTCTTGCCCGGACTTTTCTTACCCGAATTTTTCTTACCCGGACTTTTCATACCCGGAATTTTCTTACCTGGACTTTTCCTGCCCGGACTTTTCTTACCCGGACTTTTCTTACATATCTGGGCTGTCGAAAATCCACATGCTGTTCGTAATCATTTCCAGCACAGATTTTCGATAAACGTTTCTGCCGGACTGGTCAACGGACAACAAATGGCTACACAAATGGGCCAATGCCCATTTGTGTTGCCAAATCGATTGACTGGAAATGATTATCTCTTTTTTTTGCAAAATCATTTGATGGAAGATGGCGCATCGCCGCATGTTGATCGTTTAGTTCGTCAACATTTAGATAATGTGTTTGAAAATAATTGGATTGGTCGAGGTGGACCTGTTCCATGACCTCCTCGGTCACCCGACCTTAGTCCCCTGGATTTCTATTCATGGGGCGTTATGAAGACCATGGTATATACCAACGAAATAATTGATCTAGATGATCTTCGTAACCGCGTTGAGACAATTCGACGGCAAGACCAAGGCCTAGTGAATTATGGTAATTCATGGATACGTAGAGCGAGACGTTGTGTTCAACAACACGGCGATAATTTTGAACAACTAGTGTGAAATGGATTGCATAAAAAAACTAAAAAATATGTTCCGTTTAATGTTTAATCACCACTTAAAAATAAAAACAAAACAAAATTAGCAGCAATATCTCTCCTATTGTGTAACTTTTGTTGTGACATTTTTACGTTAATGACCTTCTTCTAAGATGTTTAATCACCCCTTGAAAATAAGATCACAAGACCGTAAACCAAAAGACCGTATAATTCGATAAACAAGTTTCTCATCGATTAAAAGAAGGAAACATGCGAACATCTCTGAAAGGATTTATTATTTTGTATAATTCTGAAACACGTTGATTTTTACTATCAAAATACACATTTTTATATAAAATTTATTTGTGTTACCTTTACTTGTTTCTGGCTTAATTGACATTTTATAGACTTATTTAATAGTTTTTTTTTTTAGAAAAACACAGTTGGAAACTGAAAACACAGTATTTTTAACCTGAAATCCTGAAAGTTTGTTCACAAATATCTTTGAATCAGTTACACGTTGACGTAACATGAAACTTTCGAATGCTAATAAAAAACTATGAAAGTTACTATGGAAATAATTTTGAACTGTCTTTTTCTCGAAAATTTGCTGATGTAAGGTCACAAAGTCTACTTTACAACAATCAAATTATGTATTTCAGTGTCATAGGAAGATTTGAGTCAAACACTGGATAGCCGCTAGCATTTATTCACACTACTAATATAATAAGAGCATCTGCAAAACCATGAAATTTCAATGTCAGTGTTACCAGTGATGATTATGCTCCTACGCGTACTGCTTTTCTTTAAATATTTTTTTTGCCATGATAATGTTGACTGACTGGCCCGCTTAACATATGGTCCAGTGTCGCCTATACTATACAGCCGCTTTAGCCTGGATTGTTTATTTGGTTTAACATGTTTTGTAAAAGGAGCAGTCATTAACGAAAGGCGTATCGTATTCACAGACCGTTTTCACAGACCCGGCACATTCCGTATCATATTTCATATGTCTCGCTATCTCTCTTCGTAATATAATGCAGGAATAAATCTGTTAAACCGCCACCATTTCTTATTGTACGTTTAATTGGTGTTTTGAGAATTACCACCACTTTGACCATATTAATTTTAATTAATGTAAATATGTTTTTCTTTTACAGGATTTTTTTTTTGTACATTATTCTATCAGTTATGTATACGCTCATCGGAAATACATTGGACATGTTTAATTTATAAATATGGATTTATTTTATTGTGGCAGTAATATTTGTAGTTGCAGGTAAATACAAATACCAAAATAAAATATCCATTATGTGTTACAATTATTTATATAAAATCTCTTCATTTGCTATTTGGCAGGGATAACATTATATTTATATTGAACCGATTATATTTGTGTGACTCACTGTACAGCTTAATTGACTTTATTTTCGTGGGTACATTATGAAGGGGTTTGTTAGGGCAAATTAATATTAATTAAATGCTGAGATGACGTACATGATGATGTTGTTCGACCATGATGGCATGACAATATCTACATAATGTTCATTTTTGTAAATAGTTTGGCAATCTACTTTGGAATAGTTCATCAAATAGCGTAAGTACTACTATTAACCTTATTGAACAATTTTATTAATGAAAAAGTAAATAATAGACATAATTTTTCTCAACATATGTGCCATGAAGTATGATTGTAATTTATTTTTTTCACTTAGTGTTTTAAAAATAGTTTTTTAAAGATTTAATATTATCATAAAATTATAAGTTTTAATGAGTTTTATGCAAATAAATTTATAGTATGCTAAATAGATAGTAAAAGAACTGTCCTAAAGTAGAGCTTTTTTTTAAGGTCTCTACATGAGAACCTCTCCTTAAGCTGAAATAAGTACGAACATGACAAAATAGGCACATATGTGACCCCGCACGAGATAATCGCCCCAACTGCCATCTCACGTTTCGATAACATTGACTCCTGTGTTTGAAGGCGCATAACTCTAAAACTAGAGAGATGAGAAAACGTACCCGATTTTTGCACTTTTATATTAACGCTCGTCTTTCCAATTTTTTCCTCGTTAACCGTTTACCACAAAATTTTCAATTTTTGATCAGGTTGCATTTAGAGCCTCTTCTATAGATTGGCGTTTTGTTTTCTTCAGTTTTTGTGTAATAAAGGTTGCGAACAAGATTTTGATGGAAGCCGAAATCTCAGTGACGATGTTAGCAGGACAACGCAGTTAGCATGCAAATAATCCTTGTGTACTGCGATACACATCCCTTGAATTTAATAGCATTCCACAGAATTATTTTTGAAAAAGATTTCAATATTTTTTAATTTTCATGAAATTTTGCATTTATGGTTTTTGGGCAATTCTGAACAATTATCACTAGTAAAACTTTTCGATAAAAAATTCCCTAAACTGATTTCTTGATTTTTGCCATCACAAGGTGCTTTGCATTTAAAGAAGACAATTGGTTTTTTGGCAGTAAATAGATGTGTTCTATACTTGAAAGAAAAAATTATTAAAATTTAACTAAAAATAAAAAAGATATAAAGGTGTTACACTCTTAAGTGGGACACACTGTAGAACAGTAGTATCTATAATTATTATATATCATAACGCGCAATGTTCTATATCTGCAACATTTATAGATTGGTACACTAAATTCCATGAAAAAAGAAAATACACTTTTAATTAATTCGCTAGCTAGTTGCTTATAAAAATGCGTTAAATAATTTTTTTCACTTAAATTTTAAACTTAAAAAACTATGCATTTAAGGGTTAAAACTGAAAAGATCGGGCACTTTTTTTTCACTTCTCTCGCGCTCATGTTTACATCGAGAGGCAAACAATTTCAACAGTCATACAACTAGAAATGATTCAGGAGTATGGCATACTTTATTTCAATACTTTCTGTTCAGCAGTTCTAGAGTTGCGGGCCTTCAAACACAGGTGTCAATACTATCGAAACGAGAGATGGCAGTTAGGGCGATTCTCTCGTGCGGGGTCCAAAAACAGAAGGAAAAGAAAAATAGCATCAAATCAACCACAAAACCGCAACATATAAATATTAAAATGCCACTTAAAATGTCAAACATCAACAACCGACGTTCCAGTTGTAATTCCCATGAGCGTCTACCCATAAAACTCTTTTATGTGCATGTATATAGCATAGCAGATAAGATCGGTCAAATTACTCTTACAGTGGTAGCGCAGTACTACGACACAGATGTCAACAAGGAGTACGTTATCCGCGGCAATGCCGCCATATTAAAGTGTCAAGTACCATCTTTCGTGGCCGACTTCGTATCGGTCGTATCATGGCACACCGACAACGGCGCGGACTTTTTTCCAGGCGCTCCAGACGGTACAATTATTTCAGCATTAACATTTTTCCAGTCGTACAGCAGTTCTACCAGACCGAGGTGAACAATGAATACGTCATTCGTGGAAATGCCGCCGTCCTCAAATGTTCCATACCGTCGTTCGTCGCTGATTTCGTTCAGGTCGCCTCGTGGATAGACAGCGATGGGAATACCTTTGATAAAGACCCGGAGCAGACTGGTAAATGCTCGTTTCCACGGATGATTTGTTCTTGTTCCACGCCAATGACTCAAATGAGTTATGGGAGCTTCAGAGATATCGTGCTGATCGTGTGTCTTTTTTTCTCGTTTGTAGTGGTGAATCAATATTACGAAGCGGAGGTTGTGTCTGAATACGTCATAAGGGGAAACACCGCTGTCCTGAAATGTAATATCCCTTCGTTTGTCGCTGATTTCGTCAGGGTTGAAGCGTGGGTCGGTAGCGATAACAAAGAGTACTCCTATTCGGACGAATTTGGTAATTTTTTGGTTATAAAGACTCGTTCTGCTTCGTCCTAGGACACTCCTTGACAATTCCTCCATATATCGTCAAATGCATCGCAAAGTGTGCTTCAAATTTACATCTATGTATAATTTAAAAAAAAGGAGAGATTTTTTTTTGGATAGAATTTGACTTGACAAGTAACAGTGGAAATATTCCCTCTAGGTTTATTTAGTCAATTTCATACGCACTTAAATAATTGGATTAAAGTTTTAATTCAATGCATTCTGTGGCACACCCTACTCTCCCCCATATAAATGAGGGTCGCAACACTCTGGAATGACCTATTCTAAGCTGAAGGGCTAGTGGGGGGGGGGGGGCATGATGAGTAGGGGTGCTTTAAAAGTCCATATGGTGCAAGTGTTCTTGTTGGTGTACCGTTTAGTTTGGCTTCAATAAATTACAGAAAATTACAAAAATAATGTTACAATTCTTAGTTACTTCTAAGTTAACTTAAAAATGTAAATTAATAACGCAAATCAAAATGGAAAAATGTCAAGTATGCTGTGAATTCACGTATGAAAGCCTACTAAAGATGACAAATGAATTCAGTTGTCAATTTTCGTTGATTGGAAGTAAAATGAGGCTATTGTTATTCAGCGTTTATGAAATCGGTTTCGGGAGACTGGCCAATATGTTAGAAGACCTGGACAAGGTCGAAATCGAAAAACTACTCAACATCAAGACCGATTTCTTGTCCTTTCCTCTCTACGTCAGCGCACTGCCACAGCACGAGACCTCCTAAACGACCTAAGACGAGCACATGGAATAGAAATTTCTGATCAAACTGTTAGAAACAGATTAAAAGAAGCGAATTTGAAACCAAGAAGGCCTGTCCGCGCACCACGCCTTACGCAGCATCACAAAGCAGCGCGAATGAGGTTTACTCTGGATCACAGAGGTTGGCAACTTCGGACGCCTGTACTGTTTACAGACGAGTCCAGATTTCGTTTAACTCGTTGCGACGGTCGAGTACGTGTATATAAACGTCCTTGTGAACGCTACGCAGCCGCTACTATAAACGAAGTGGATAGATTTGGTCGTGGATCTGTGATGGTTTGGGCTGGAAGCAATATACACAACATAACTGATCTTGTTGTGGTTCCTGGTAGACTAAATGCCATGAACTACATGGAAAACATCTTGGAGGACCATGTGGTGCCTGCCGCATATGGCGTCGGTCAAAATTTCATCCTAATGCAGGACAATGCAAAGCCATATACCGCCGGCATCGCCAGAAACTTCTTACAAGAACAGGGAATTCAGGTCATGGAATGGCCGGCTTTAAGTCCTGACCTGATTCCTATCGAATACGTGTGGGATTACCTTGACCGATGTGTACTCAAGCGCCTTAATCTTCAACTAACCATACATGAACAGACACAAGCCCTGATTGAGGAATGGCAAACAATACCCCAAGAATCTCTTCACAGACTAGTGCGAAGCATGCCACGCAGGTGTGAGAAAGTGATTCGTGCTGGTGGAGGGCATACACTGTATTAAACCTCACCAATACACAGAAAACCAGACTGTCATCGATACTATGAGTCATTTGTTTTGCGTTATTATTAAGTAACTAAGAGTTGTAACATTGTTCTTGTAATTTTCTTTAGTTAAATATAAGCCGTCGAAGTATACCCAATTTGATTTGCTTAGAACTATTATTTAAAAAGTTACAGGTTTCGAAAAAAGGGTTCTCCTAATTTTTTTGGCAGTGTAGGCATTTGTAAGGTATGCCAACAGTGCCAACGGGAGACATTTTAATTAAAATTAAATTAATTACATTAATTTGCCCGGACATGTTTACCGTAAAATATTGCAGAAGTAAACCGACATAAAGTAAACAAAGAACATAACCTTAAATGCTGTTGTTTGCGCCAGGTTTATTCTGAAATAGATAAAGAAGTATGTGTAGTATACCCATCACTTGTTAATTTACCACTTTTTTCTAGTTACTAAAAAACAGTTTAGAAAAGGACGAAACTTGGCAGTAGAGGAAATAAAGTAAAATAACAACGTCTCAAACCAAACGTCAAAATATACATGCGGTTATGCGGACATAACCTACAAGGAAAACAACAGTAAGCCAATTAAAAGAGATAATTGTTTTTTTTTTTAATTCGGCCGTATGTTAATTCATTTCATGTGCTGCCATCATCTTGATGATTGTAAACATTACATTACAGAAGATGGTAAGTGTTTCCAAACGTAGCAATTTTTTGAGAATTCTACATTAGATCGACAATTTTGCTATCAGACATTACCGCAGATAAAACAATCACGGTTACAATGCCAATTTCAACAGATAAATTTGATAATTTAATATAAACATGGCTACTGCTGCTAAGCAACGCATTGTGATGGACTGTGGTGCTTTCACATCATCCTGTGGTTTTGTGACGAAATCTTCGAAAATTCCATTTTTCCATTACTTAATATTGACTAGTAGGTATGTAATATTATTATACAAGCAAATAAATATGATAAGTGACTTTGATAAACAACTCGCGCAATTTTTGGCTGTGAATTGGGCAATATTTTATTTACTAGATTTATTTTATCTATTTCTGTGCGTTCTAATACGAAAATGTGTGTGAATGCGGAAATGCACTGTTTAGTCGCTGCAGAGAAAGGCGGAAGATGGTACCAACTTAAGTCGATATAACATACAGGCAAAATAATGGTTCACTTGTTTTGACTTGTCATACGCACCTATTTTACTGATTTGCCAATAATAATAATGATGTATATAAATGATATTTATCTAAATCCTTCTAGAACGATTTCCATGAATAACGAAGAAATTTAAAAGCCCCCCCCCCCTCTCACATAGAAGTACTTTTTTTATTACTAAATTTAGAACAGTCAATTGGTCAAATATGTAATCAAATATGATATTGTAAAACGTCCTTGAACCGAATGAATTTTACGGGACAAAAACAGCGCCAATTATTCTTAATTTAGAAATATCTGGCAAACGCCAAAGTTATACAGCTTTCTAATTTTTGTGAGTTGTAGCATATTAATCAAGGACAGCATCAGAATTTTTTCAAAATTTTTCGGTCCTAGATTTGCGAGAAAATCGACGTAAAAGAGCGGACATAATACCTATATGACCACGATAGGTACACTCTTGGAATTAAGTAAGTTCTATAAATATTTTAGCAGTGTGTCGATGATACATCCAAGTACAAGTTTTTTGTTATTCTGGTCGACCGCTCGGCCGCTAAGTGCAAAAAATTGTCCGTTTACGCTTCAACTCGTATATCGGAAATTTATTATTTGCGAAACCTGGTTCAAATGCTTTGAATTGGTTTATAATGATTTATATGTTTCTATTTATTAGCTTAATGTGTAATTAATTAATGTAATTCCTACATTGCAATGTAATCGTGTTTTTATTAAATATGTCGTTAATTTTATATTAATAAACAAAAAAGTTTTCGATTACATGAAATGAAAATCTCATTTCAAAATATTGCAACAACACAACAAATTATACTTACAACCTTATTGCATCTAATAGCTTTTTTGTGTTAATAAATACAAAAATCAATTTGTTGTTGTCAATATTTTTACTTTTCAGGTTATTTCAGAACTGACATATGTATTAACATTTATTTTCAAAATAGAAATAAATTAAAATTAGATTGCTTTAAACTTGCCTTTATGGTAATTTGTTAATTGTGATTTACTGGTGTTTTCGAGATATTTAGCTTCAACGATATTTTGCAGTGTTTAAGTTAATAAACAGAAAGGGGTATATATTTTGTATAGCATGAATGTATCATTACTATTTTTTTATATTATTATTTTGTATTTACTTTACAGCAATATGTTTCAAATATCTGACAACTGAAAATAATGACAATTATGTATATCACTAATTTACAAAAATTTTTGGAAGCAAGCTCTAAATTTTCGACGAATTTTGATGGAATGTAAATATGTTATAATTATTAATAAAAAAAAATAAACCAAAATATACGACCATCTAAAAGAACATTTATACAACAATAAAATTATTTCATCAAATTTGACCTGGGATGAGTATAAATTGTGTTGGTAACGGGTATATAATTTCCCAAAAGGAGACGCTTCAGAAAGAAAAGTTGTTAGTTTCTCTAACGTATACCTTTTATTGCATATTAATTACTCACAATCATATGCAATAAAAGGTACACGTAAGAGAAACCAACAACTTGACGATTTGAACCAGGGACCTTTGCGTCGCTAGCACAATGCTCTCCCATCTGAGCTATTGACATTGTGCTACCGATGCAAAGGGCCTTGGTTCAAATCCAGGTTGTGGCTGTAATTTTTGATATATTTAAAATTTACATCCCGCCGGTATGTTACCATATTATTAACTTATAATATTACTTTGACCAAGTATGTCGTTAAACATTTTCAGTTATAGTTTATATTGTTTGGAAATTAAAAAGCCCTTCATTTTTAATGTACGTATATGCATTTTAGCTAACCTTACAGTACACAATTCATAAGTCAAAATGTTATTTTTTAACTTATTATCGTTGTTAATGCACGCCTCTTAATTTATTTAGAAAACAAATTGAGAAATAAAATTTCCAATAATGTTCCAGCTAATATATAGTAAATGAAAAATGTGTGCTTATTGAACTGGAACTATATTACAATAAAACTTCTGTAGAGCTGTTTGAAATATTAACAAAAAAGAAAAATAAAAAATTAATTAGTTATCAAACAATGCAAAACCAAAAATGAAACACAATAAATACCTACATATTACAACACCAAAAAATTATTAATTATAAGTAAAATTTTAATAATTTGTCTTAACAAATGAACAAAAGAAAATACCAAAATGTTTTATTGGTTTTCTCTGTTTCTTCTGAAGTTGGAGCCGTTTAAAATAAGATATTGTTAATAATTCAAACGGCTGTAACTTTTTAATGAATTGAAAAAGTAATTTACTTTCTGAAAAAAATTGTTTTGCGGAAGAAACGTGGGACAGCCTGTATATATTGCTATAATTTAAATTATTTTGGTTGTCAAGCATGTATTAGATGTCATGCAAGATAATTGAGCATTAACTGCTGTAAAGTAAATACAGATATAAAATTTCCATTGTCCTTCATACAAAATACATGCTCGTCCTAAATGTAAATTTAAATTAAATTTAGAGAATTTATTTACATTTAGTGAATATATTTTAATATTACAATTCTGAAATAGTCTATATTTAGTGATAATCCTTGGCATCAAGTTGATTTGCGCATTTACTTACTTACTTACTTAAGCCCGTCATCCTACTGCTGGGCAAAGGCATTTACTTGCGTAATTAATATGTGTATTAGTTAACATAAATTTATATAATGTGTCATGATATTACGCAATATCTTAAAATGAGCTTTTCGTATCATATTATCAAATTTAATGTTTATTAATATTATTATAAAAGTAATTCTATATTTAATTAAATGCATTACCTACTCGTAAACTTAACTGTAGTGATCATATTTAATTTATTACATTGAAATGAAGATATCACATTAAGGAAAAGGTCGGACACGCTAAAAATAAACTAAATCCCGTTACATTATTACATACATCGAAAAACTACCTCGTGACGGACAACTTTTTGCGAAACGGCCGGGTCGAGGTAGAACAGTACACGAATATATAACCGACATACTATTTTCAAATCCTGCGATAGCGATACGAACTTACTTATTTCCATGACTATACTTGACTATGGATTAATTTTTACGCACTGTCTGCAAAGGCCAATACAGATATTGAACTTGAAGGTTCTGCTACGCCAGACATTAATGCTGTTTATTATTCCAAATTCAAGGTTGAAACAGAAGCTATTTGGATACACATTTAACCAAAACCTTGTTATATTGGACTAATTTTGCAATACTAAAATACAGGAGTATCCCTATCTCATTTATTTTGATTTCCATCATTATACTTAAAGATAATTTCTACAAACAAACTCTATTCAATAAAAAAAATCTCTCCTAACCCAGAAACAGCACACCAGTACATTGCCGTTGATACAAAATCCATCATTTCAGTCGTCAACCAATTCTACAAAGCTGAAATTCTAACTGAGTACGTAATACGCGGCAATACAGCCGTCCTAAAATGCAGCATTCCCTCGTTTGTAGCTGACTTCGTACATGTCGAAGCCTGGATAGACGAAGAAGGGCATGAGCTAAAAGTGGCCGATAATTACGGTAATTTGGTGTATCGGAAAACTCATTGTACTCTCTTTCGGCAGTTGTGACGCAATCCTACATAACAGAGGCCGAAAACGAGTACGTCATTCGCGGAAACTCGGCAGTCCTGAAGTGCAAGATCCCGAGTTTCGTGGCTGATTTTATTCAAGTCGATGCTTGGATTGCCAATGATGGAAAAGAGTACAAATACCAACAAGAAATATACGGTATATAATATATTAGGGTTATTGAGGGTTAATTGTTTAGAATAATGATGCCTAGAAGCTCGGTGCTCAAGCATTATCATCACCTCGTGTTTACCATAACTGTAACTCCCTTCCTATCCTGAAGTTTTTTATCGGAGATGTTTTGGTCTGTCAGTTTGTCTTCTATAGTCTTGTCAATTTGTTTTTTTGTCGCTGATTGGTTTGAAACTTCGTATTTGGTGTTGTTTCTTTTTTGTGTTCGCTATGTGGCAGGACTGTACAAAGCCTTTAGGTCACTTAAACGATAATTTTTGATATCAACCTTTATGGTAAATACCAACAGAAATAATCCAGTATATTGAGAGGAACTGAATGTGTCTGTTCTAAAGGCCTAGTGTTCTAAACTCATCGGAGAATGAAGTTGTTCAAAGTTGATTTGGTGAAGATAGGTGACAATTTTAAACAAGCAAATTTTTTAAAATTTTAGAATAAAGAAAAGTGAGTTAACATAACGTTTTGTAGAACATAGCATGCAAATTCTGTTTTTTTTTCAAATACAGGTTGGATAATTTTAAGACAATTGGATTATCCGGAAAAGTACACATTGAAAAGTACTACATTGCAATGTAATTGTGTTTCTATTAAATATGACGTTAATTTTATATTAATAAACAAAAGTTTTCGATTACATGAAATGAAAATCTCATTTCAAGATATTGCATACAACACAACAAATTATACTTACAACCTTATTGCATCTAATAGCTTTTTTTGTGTTAATAAATACAAAAATCAATTTGTTGTTATCAATATTTTTACTTTTCAGGTTATTTCAGAACTGACATATGTATTAACATTTATTCACAAAATAGAAATAAATTAAAATTAAATTGCTTTAAATTTGTCTTTATGGTAATTTGTTAATTGTGATTAACTGGTGTTTTCGAGATATTTAGCTTCAACGATATTTTGCAGTGTTTAACTTAATAAACAGAAAGGAGTATGTATTTTGTATAGCATGAATGTATCGTTACTATTTTTTTTGATATTATTATTTTGTATTTACTTTACAGCAATATGTTTCAAATATCTGACAACTGAAAATAATGACAATTATTATGTAATGTATATCACTAATTTACAAAAATTTTTGGAAGCAAGCTCTAAATTTTCGACGCATTTTGACAGAATGTAAATATGTTATAATTATAATTAAAAAAATAAAATAAACCAAAATATACGACCATCTAAAAGAACATTTATACAACATAAGAATTATTTCATCAAATTTGCCCTGGGATGAGTATAAATTGTGTTGGTAACGGGTATATAATTTCCCAAAAGGAGACGCTTCAGAAAGAAAAGTTGTTGGTTTCTCTTACGTATAGCTTTTATTGCATATTAATTACTCACAATCATATGCAATAAAAGCTATACGTAAGAGAAACCAACAACTTGACGATTTGAAGCAGGGACCTTTGCGTCGCTAGCACAATGCTCTCCCATCTGAGCTATTGACATTGTGCTAGCGACGCAAAGGGCCTTGGTTCAAATCCAGGTTGTGGCTGTAAATTTTTGATATATTTAAAATTTACATCCCGCCTGTATGTTACCATATTATTAACTTATAACATTACTTTGACAAAGTATGTCGTTAAACATTTTCAGTTATATATAATTAAAAAGACCTTCATTTTTAATGTATATGCATTTTAGCTAACCTTACAGTACACAATTCATAAGTCAAAATGTTATTTTTAACTTATTATCGTTGTTAATGCACGTCTCTTAATTTATTTAGAAAAAAAATTTAGAAATAAAATTTCTTAATTTCTATATTACAATAAAACTTCTGTAGAGCTCTTTGAAATATTAAGACAAAAAAAGAAAAATTAAAAATTAATTAGTTATCAAACAATGCAAAACCAAAAATGAAACAATAAATACATACTACAACAATAAAAAATTATTAATTATAAGTAAAATTTTAATAATTTGTCTTAACAAATGAACAAAAGAAAATACCAAAATGTTTTTTTTTCTAAAAAGTATATGTTAATATGGTCTTATTAGTTTTCTCTGTTCCTTCTGAAGTTGGAGGCTGGAGCCGTTTAAAATAAGATATTGTTAATAATTCAAACGGCTGTAACTTTTTAATGAATTGAAAAAGTAATTTACTTTCTGAAAAAAATTGTTTTGCGGAAGAAACGTGGGACAGCCTGTATATATTGCTATAATTTAAATTATTTTGGTTGCCAAGCATGTATTAGATGTCATGAAAGATAATTGAACATTAACTGCTGTAAAGTAAATACAGATATAAAATTTCCATTGCCCTTCATACAAAATACATGCTCGTCCTAAATGTAAATTTAAATTAAATTTAGAGAATTTATTTACATTTAGTGAATATATTTTAATATTACAATTCTGAAATAGTCTATATTTAGTGATAATCCTTGGCATCAAGTTGATTTGCGCATTTACTTACTTACTTACTTAAGCCCGTCATCCTACTGCTGGGCAAAGGCATTTACTTGCGTAATTAATATGTGTATTAGTTAACATAAATTTATATAATGTGTCATGATATTACGCAATATCTTAAAATGAGCTTTTCGTATCATATTATCAAATTTCATGTTTATTAATATTATTATAAAATATTTCATTTATTACACTGCATTGAAGATATCACATTAAGGAAAAGGTCGGACACGCTAAAAATAAACTAAATCCCGTTACATTACATCCATCGAAAAACCACCTCGTGACGGACAACTTTTTGCGAACCGGCCGGGTCGAGGTAAAACAGTACACGAATATATAACCGACATACTATTTTCAAATCCTGCGATAGCGATACGAACTTACTTATTTCCATGACGGTACATAGGAAATTGTATGTCCTACAATGGTTTTGTTCCTCCGTTTGAATGATATTAATTAACATTTTGACGTCATCTAGTGACATGCGTATCTACGGAGTTGAATTACAATACAATCAATTCGGAGTTGTGTGACAATGCAGACAATTAATTGAGGGGCCTAGAAGTAAAAGGGTTTAAGTGCATTTTTTGTGGTTCCGAGTTAATAAGCTTTACACTAAAGTTGTATTTCAAAGTTTCAGAAATAAGTTTGGAAAATTGTATTATTATTGTATTTTTATTCATAGTCATAAAAAGATTATAACGAATCAAGGAGTCTCTAAATTTTATTGTTTTACTTATTTTTTTTTTGTACAAATGTAACTACTTGAAACATTATGTGGGTTTCAAAAATGTTGGTGGTAAAATGGTTCAAGTGCAATTACTGTACTAAAATGAACTTTATTAAAAAGAAATACAAATGACAAGTTACCTAAAGTAAAGTATAACTCAATTTTTGTATTCGTAATCGAAATATAATATAACGGCGTCTTCTTTATGAGTATTCTCATATTTTTCTTGTGTCCTTTTCTTCCAGCTATTGTTACGTTATGTTTTATATCTATATTTGTATAAAATGCGTGATGGAGTGGTGGAATATTCCAACAATAGTTTCTGTACTTCAATTACTTAATTAATTTATTTTTCTGAATTTTGATTGGTGTTTTATTCAAAGGCTTAGTATAGAAAACAGGAAAGACGAACGTCCAACTTTTGAGGTTTTTATTGTGCACCCCCAAAACTCAATATTACTGTTTAGACTATTCTTGTATCCAAACGCGTCTTTCGCTTTTATAATAAACGGAATGGCAAATTGCTCCCCACTTTATCATCGGTATCATTTTTAGGGTCCTTCATTATTTCATTAAATGGTAACAAAGAGTAAACATCGTCTTTGGTCATATTATACACACAAAATTTTATTTGCCTCTTATAACGATCTTCCAATCTGCACAATCTGACAAAAACTTTTTCAAGGAATTTGCCTTTTCTTTCTCAAATAAACCAAACTTACTGTCACACTCCATGTATGTATGTCCAGGTTTAGGGAACTTAACCAATATAACTTAATCTGTTATATTGGTGACTTGAATATTCAAACTGAATAATTTACAAGTTTTTATTTTGACGTTTGCAGGAATTTCTGTATGCAACAATCTTTAGTAAAATATACTTAAGTGGTTAATAAGGGTGACGGCAGTGCCCAAATTAAAACAAGCAACAATATTTTTAGAGTTTTTGTTTTTAGTAATATGAAGCTCGTACGATGTGGCGTACAATTACGGTACGCCGCTGGTAAATAGCATATGATACGAGACGCCACTAGCAAACTCTCCCTTGGAAAATATACCATAGCGCACTGAAATTGACAATAGAGCCACCAACAAATACTGCTTCGCGATTAGAAATAATGACAATACAAACATACTAAATAACATAATAAAATACACCAGCACCTACTTACTTATTGTCTATTGTAAGTTATTAAGTTGACCTACGCAGTCAAATATTTCGGCTAACCAAACATGCATCAACGCGATTGGTTGAAAGAAAAAACGAGTGCATCGCTTAGTTCGCTTAGTTGACCCAGGATCTGCAAGTCGGGTGCATCACTGTTTATCGCGTTAGATTATCTTAAGATCTGTGCTAATTATCGGACTTAAATCAAGTTATTAACCGTGACCAGGGTATGTGTTTGTGACTCTAGCAACGATATGAAGTCATTTCCAGAAGGGATGGTTCACTGGTGAGTTTATATTTGTGCATAATGAGTCGCAATGTCCAATATGTAAACAGCTCGCACGCCATGTTGAATAGTTTGACGTTTCTTATCGATTTATGTATTGTGGTCTGTGGATGCTCTTATTAGGTATGAATGTAGTTGATGACGTTGTTTTGTGTTATAAAGCGTGTTTTGACGGTTTTTGGTAGTAAGTTTCGATTTGTTTGATGATTGAATTGTGTTTTGGACGTTAGTTGGTTATTTTGCGTAAAACAAAACGGGAGTCTGCTTGTTTAGTTGATAAAGAAATAAGACTTTAGACAATTTAGCCTTGCGTAGTAGCAAAAATCAATGGATAAATACAGGTGATCGATTAGTTCATTGACACACTTTGCCTAAAATCGACAATTTTTTTTATTTGTTATATCCGTTATAAACTGCAACAACAGAATTTTTCAACCGCGAGATGTCGTCACTCGTCAGGGGTTCCGCGGAAAAATAGTAACATAACAAATAGCGGTGGCGGTCGCCGGTTAATGGGCACATTATTCAGTGTCATATTTATGTATTATTTTAGTGTTGGATTAATATTTTAAATATTAGATTAATAAACAAGGTCAATCTTTGAACAATTATTCACTAACTTCAAATGACAATCTTACTTACAATTAATTATCTGTTACATAAAAACAAAATAACTTTTAGAAAACAACAACCTGGCAGAGTTATTGGTCAAAATCTAACATTATTTATTTTCAATGTTTTTGCATTTCCAAAAGTGTGACAAAATAACCCTATATTTGAGTCTGCTGCTCATAATGGTAATTTAGGAGAAGAACAGAGTTACATTCAATTGAAGTAAGTACCTACTAATTTTGACAAAGCAAAAAAAATAAAAGTTCTTCACATTTTTTATTCATAATTTGGTGTTTATACATTTAATTTTCACCTCTAGTAATAAATTACCTTGTATTAGTGCAGATTTCAATATTGTGTATGTATGAGCAAGCTTTTTCTTATTTAACAAACTTTAAGAGAAAATATAGAAATCATCTGTTATAGATAAAATTAGTGTGTACAAACATCTTCTACTTGGGTGTTTATTCCCAAATTTTTTCTTCTCAGAACGTAATTATTGTCCTGACTAAAATGTTTCATAAGGACTTTATTTTTTCAATACCTAGAAAATATTAGAATAAAAATTTATAAAACAACTAATTGTCTGCATTGTCACTCAACTCCGAATTGTTTGTGTTGTTATTCAACTCAGTAGATACGCATGTCACTTGATTACGTCAAAATATTTATTAATATTCAAACGGAGGAACAAAAACGTTGTAGGACAAATTTTGTATCTACCACGGGGATGTTTCAATTGATTTATTATGATTCTACATAAAAAATAATAGTACATTCAAATTAGTGGGTTCTTAATCTGCAAACCCCTATATTGGGGCGCTTAAGAACTACTGTATTTAAGAAAAAGACGTATACATACCTACACCTTTTTGTGCAAAAATTAATAAGGATTATAAAAAATATAAAATGCAAAAAACCGTGAACGTGCACGTTAGGGATAGTTTTTAGGCTGTCAGGCTCTAGTAAAATTTGCGGACGCCATAGAATATTGAACCTCAACACTTTCCAAGTCGGATCTCAAAAGGGCAACCGTATTGCCCATTCAAACACAAGATTTATTTACAATAGTACGCCAGTACTTTTTGTATATAAAAATATACTTTATTCCAAAAATGTAACCATTTCCAGGATGTTCCATCAAAAAATGCGTATGCTTGCAACGAGATTGAATGATAGATGTCGTTCAAAATTATGAACACGCTGTATGCAAACTAGTTGTGCTGCATCTTGAAATTGATTAAATTATGTATTATAAATAGTATTATGTGTAATTTGTTTCTTAAAACGATGTTTTTAAGACAAATAAGGCAAACTCAAAAAGTGTAAAGATTAAGGTACCTTGTATATAGGAAAGTATAAGTTTTTCTGAAAAAATTATAGCTCGAAAAATGAGCTATACATAATTCTGTTAAAAACTTTACACTTATAAGTTTTTATTAAGATATGAACCCTTTTCAGTTTCTATATTTTGGAAATGAACGTTATATCGCTTCAAAAATATAGGAGTGATACTTTTCTTCACATTGATAAACTCAATAATATGTGTAATATGTTTACAAACAATATACTGATGTGTTTATTTCTCTTTTTATCAAAGTGATAATGGTAAATAGTAACAATATCGTAGCCACGTATCGTCAGCAACATTTCTCACGACAGCTAATATTCATTCTAGTAATAAATAATCAAAAATAATTTCATATTCAAATTGTTTAAATTCATCAAACAGGTTAATTATACACATACAGGGTGTCAACTTTGTTATTTTAAATGGAATGATATAATTTTTATTTTATTTTTGGTTTCTACGTATCAAAATACATCATTTTTGATAAGGTTTCAGCGACCACCTTCGGGCGTACACGATAAATCCCGAGCACTGCAACTGTGCCAAAAATGACATGAAAAGTATGAAAATATCTGTATTCAACCCAAGAGTATTCAAAATGGATTTAAAGAAAAAGTGACAATATCTCAAAAACTATTCAGGATAGATATGTATAGGGAATCCTAATATTGATTGATAGGGAATAAGATTTCCTAACGGATGGCGTATCGGGATGCAGGGTGTTCCATTTTTAACACCCAGTATAAGATATCATGATGAACTAAACATCGTCTTATTTGGTTATGTATCTAGTTTTGGGCCACCAATCATGAATCTTCTAGTTTCAATAATAACCAAGATCGTTATTAACTAAACGTATCCGCGAAAATCACCAAAAAATTAGTAAAATCAAAAAATCTCAAAAATAGATATAGGGAAACCTTATCAAAAAATGATGTATTTTGATACGTAGAAACCAAAAATAAAATGAAAATTATATCATTCCATTTAAAGTGACAAAGTTGATACTTGATACCGACTTCCGGTGACCGGACGTGACACTTAACTTGAGAATATTTTAGCTCAAGAGCTCAGACCGAGTAAATTCTAATTCCAAAATTTCAAGTTTCCCGAAATAGTAGAATATGAGAAACTTCTAATGTACCAGTTCCGCGAGACACCCTGTATATAATACACTAATACTGTATGAGGTAATTTTTTTAATGGATTCTGTTCTAAGAACTTAGAGTGACTATGCCATCAAATTAGTGAAAATCCTACATAGTAATATATTTAGACATTATTTGACAAGTTTTCTTTAATTTTCCAATAACAACCAAATCTTCACTGAATCACCTTTCTACACGTAAGCAGTGGGTTCAACTCTAACCTCAAATCAGGGCCTGTATTCAGGCGTTTTGTTGATTTTTGGTGGTCATGTCAAAACTAATATCAGTTACCATATTACCATTCATATTAAAAATTATCGTTAGTATCCATACGAATATTGGATGGTTAAAACTAGCTAAAATAGTTTTAACTAATCAGCCCATTTTCTTCAACAGTTGTCGCACAATCCTACGAAGTAGAAGCCGACAACGAATACGTCATACGCGGCAACGCAGCCGTCATGAAATGCGAAGTACCGTCATTCGTTTCCGACTTTGTGGTCGTTGAAAATTGGCAAGACTCCACCGGTAATACATATTTACCAGGGGAGACCGTCGGTAAACACATTTTAGGTTTATAGGTCTTAATGTTTTCATCTGTTTCCACCCATACACACCCAAAAGCTCCCAGAAGTTCCCCCAGAATTACTGACGTCGTCAAATAAAATTTTCAGTCGTCCAGCAGTTCTACCAGGCCAGAGTTATCGACGAATTCGTCTTACGTGGAAACACAGCCATCTTGAAGTGTTTAGTACCAAGTTTCGTCTCAGATTTCGTGGAGATTGAAGCTTGGTTAACAGACGATGGAAATATGTTTAAACATGAACCGAATACCACTACAAAGGGTAATTTTTGCGTGCTTGTAGCTCATGGAATTTGGTCACCTCTTTGGTATCCTTCTTGGTCTCCTTTTTGGTCTCCTTTTTCGTATCCTTGGTCTCCTTCTTGGTCCTTATAACCCTTTTTTTTTCTGCTTGCAGTTGTTAACCAATACTACGAGGCTCAAGTGTACGACGTCTTCGTCATTAAGGGCAATACCGCTGTGTTTAAGTGTAATGTCCCCTCGTTCGTGTCAGACCATGTGGACGTGGTATCGTGGCAAGATACTGGCAATAAAAAGTTTTTGCCTCCGACAGATGCGTATGGTATGAAGGAGTATTTGTGCGGGCTTATGTCTGTCATCTTCCTTTGATCATATCCTTTTTCACCGCATTATTATAGTGCCTTTTCCTCTCCTGAATATGGTAATACTCGAAATCAAATTTTAAGAGTATTTGATTTGATGTCAAATAAACATTGCTGTTGTGGGGATGGTTGGTTAGTTCTGCGTATTTGATGCATTTCTGGAGGTGAAATACTTTTGCGGAAGGTGCTATTTGTAGCACGGAATTCTGTATAGTTGGAATGTGGTATGTTGTAAGACAAAGAGACAAGACATACGTCAAATGTTATTGAAGTTATGCAACAATTTTTGGACCTATTCATTATTTATTTGGACATATATCCAGTTGAGGAATACAATAGCGAGTGTTGTTTGCATCTGAGAAAAACTTTTTGCGTTCACATGTGACTACCTCGATTAATTATCTACAATTTGATGTATGATTGAAAGTTATGCAGCATTTTTTTTGCTAAAGTGATAAACATTTAACCATCAAAATATATTCAATATACCATGGGTGGCCAACAAGTCGATCGCGATGGACCGGTCGATTGCGAAGCTAATATTGGTCGATCGCTCGCGATATCATGAATGGTGGAATGGTGTGATGGTTGGTTTAGTCACCTTTACATAGTAGCAAATAAGCCTGACTATAACCCTATTAAAAAACGGTTGTTAACTAATTGCTCAATATACTTGAACAGTGAAGAACCTTTGATTTTCTCCTTAAGTATAAAACCCTTTTGTTAGCGAATGTGGAAGATGAAACATAGTTTCGAATGAAGAATAAAGCTTCGATCTCACAGAACTGTCCGTTTACCGATAGCAGTTTTTTGCTTATTGCATTGTAACAAAAACCGTTAACAGTAAAAAGTGAGTCTAGTCACTCATGTATTTACAAATAAGCGTGTTTATAATCTTCTATCACTGGCCCAATATCTGAATAAATCCAACAAATCAAATATGTCCTAACACGGCCAATCCTGACTATAGCTTTGCTCTCAAAGCCAGTCTCCAGAACTATTGTCCTCAATCATATACGTGGCCTCAGTAACTTATTCAAACTGCCATTCTACAATTCATAATTTGCCGAAATTCAAAGGTACTCATTCAACAATAATCTAGTTGCCAACATGTATTTCTTTTCCTTTTGCTTTCGAAACGGTAAAATTTTTAACTCAACACATAGTCAAATAATTGCAGAAAGCATGCCACCGTTCAGCTCAGCTACATATGTTAGCATGTTAAGCTATAACCTTTCAGCCCAGCAAAATAAACAAATATTTGCAAGGGGGCATCCTTTCAGCTCATGAACATAAACAAATAAGCAGAGGCCTAATCATTCAGTTTAACAAGATAAACAAATATTAGCAAAGGGCTGACCTTTCATCTCCAACAATATAAACAAATATTATCAAATTGGTGACTTTTCATCTCAACACGATAAACTAATATTAGCAAAGGCCTAACCTTTCAACTCAAAACCATTCAGATATTAGCAAAGGGCTAACCTTTCAGCTCAACAAAATAAATTACCTGCCACGCCAGTAAAGGGCTGACACAAGTATGTATTCGCAACAAGCTAACCTTTCAGCTCAACAAAATAAATATATTTTACAAAAGGGCTAACCTTTCAGCCAAACAAAATAAATTAACATTTGAGTAAAGAGCGTTCAGATCGATAAGATAAACAAATATTCGCAAAGGACTAACCTTTCAACTCAACAAGATACAAATATTAGCAAAGGGCTATCCTTTCAGCTCAAACCCAATCAAATAAGTTAATATTACTCGTAGATAAACAACGTAGGTAGATAAACAACTTGTTTCAGTACGAAAATGAACTCCCACGATCTATTGATAGATTAACAAAAGTCTAAAATTTATAGAAAATAAGAATAAAATAATAAAAATCTTCCTTGTTAATTTTCCTGGCAAAATAAAGTGTCGCGAAATCTTAAATTTTAAATTTTCACCGGGGGGAAGTTAGCCATAAAAGTTATCCATAAAATTTTTTTTCATCCGATTTTAATGAATGACACATTTTTGGAAAGCCTTTAACGTACTGAGTCTACAGTAGTTATTGCAGAGGGCGCAATTCATAACTACTACCTAAAAAATTAAAAAGAAAGTCATTTTTTGTTTAAATTGGCACATTTTTACAATCGCATATCTCCGTTAATGCTTTACCAATTACGACATCTCTTACAGCAATCAAAAGAACAAATGTGGACCATACTTCCATAGTTATTGCAGCCCAACTTTCCACTAATTAGTGGTCTAAAAGAATTCCTGAACTTTGACTATTTTTATCCAGGGATGCGAGTATGGAAGCATACACCGTTCTAGTAGAACAGTGAGCATAACTCCTTTTTATCATCCGATTGTAACAAACTATACACCAAACGAAAGAGGACACTTGTCTGCACTTATGCAAGTTATTGCAGTCCAAGTTTCTGCTAATTAGTGGTCTAAAAAAATTCATGAGCTTTGACTACTTTTATCCACGGATGGGAGTATGGAAGCATACACCGTTCCAGTAGAACAGCTAGGGTTGCCAACATTGGGCCTATGCTAACCCGGAGAAAAATAATTATATTATGGAACATAAGTTTAAATTAATAACAGCCGCCACAAAAATGTGAAATTTGGATATAGTTAGTGTAGAAAAAAAAAAGATCTAGATGCTAATTACTAAGTAAATTAATTTATTTCAATTAATGTCTACGAATTTTTTACACAACCAACATGAGACAAAATACCAATATTAGCTAAACAAAGCATAATTTGTATGTACTGAGAGAATCTTTTTAAGGAATCATGTGTTTTTGCTTCAAATAATTATCTACCCGTTCCCTAACTAATTTTAAATTTTCATTTTATTCCGACAATGTTGGTGTTTTGTATAAACCCCCATAATAAATGTATCTCTAGTCAAAAATGATAACTGTATCTCTTAGTCTTTGTAAATATATAGTGTAACTAATACTAAATTTTCAAATAAAGGTATCGCTGTCGTCATCTCCATGATTTAAGAAATACTGTTTTATGGCAGACCAGTATGATACTATTCTGTGAACTGTCTTGGACAAACTCAAATATATTGTTTGGACATTTGTTATCGTCTGAACAACATACATATTAAAATAATCAAGGAAAGTTCAAAACATATTTTGTTAATTAATTTATCGATACTGAATGTTGATTTCTGACAAGCAAAATTCCTACCTTTAAATAATACCCGTCTTTTTGAAAGTCATTTTTGATATTAGATTTGTCTCAGTCTATGATCATCGAAGCAGGATACAATCTTCTGCGTTCGTCGTACCGGTACAGAATTCCTACTGTATTCACTAGAGTTGTGACAAAATCTAAAAATGCTACAATTGCTACTTTCAAAGTTTCTCACATGCTCTCAAAAAGTAAAATTAAATTGTTGGGAAGATTGAGTAATAGAGAGCTTCTTATTTTGTGAAAAATTCCTTTTTTTTTCGCTGCAAACTGTATGATTAGAATAACAATTACTGTAATTCATAATTTTTAAAAAATATTTAGGGGTCGCTACAGTTTCTCAAAAGATCGATGATTACTTTTAGTTAACCCGGAGAATTTGACTGAAAACCCGTAGCCCGGAGAATGGTCGCCAAACCCGAAGTCTCCGGGTCAAAATGACCATGTTGGCAACCCTAAGTACAGCGAGCATAACCCCTTTTTATCATCCGATTGTAACAAACAATACACCAAACGAAAGAGGAAGCTTGTCTCCACTTATGCTAGTTATTGCAGTTCAAGTTTCCGCTAATTAGTGGTGTAAAAACATCGCAAACTTTCAAAATGTACCAATTTAAGCAAATAATGACATTCTTTTTATTTTTTTAGGTAGTAATTAAGATTTGATTTGAAGATTCCTCTGCAATAACTACAGTATACTCAGCACGTTGCGAGCTTTCCAAAAACGTATCATTTATTATAAACGGTTGTAAAAAAATTATGGATAACTTTTTGCCTAACGTTGGGCTTTCGCCTTTCAGTTCCGATGTGGAAATGGCGCCACAACATACCGACAAAGGCTTGACTGCGACTTTTGCCGCCTGCAAAAACCAGCGGTCCCTTTGTCGGCTTTGAGCACTTGAACTCTTGCGATACGGTGTTGTGTTTACACGATGCCGATCTGTCACTTACGCTTAACTTTTATGTGATTATCACCGTTTAATTAATTTATTTAATTAATTTTGTTGCAATTTTTCGAATCATATTTTTGTGAATAAATTTAATTTTATTTCAGATTAGTTACATTTTTCTAGTTTCGATTTGCTTTTTAAGTCAGTCCATCTGATCGTAAAAATGTTCAAAATCGTAATATTTTTAATGCAATAATTAGCGTATTCTCGGAATTCAATAACTATCGTATATGGACAAAACTAGTCAAAGTGCAGGAATTTTTTTAGACCACTAATTAGCGGAAACTTGGACTGCAATAACTTGCATAAGTGCAGACAAGCTTCCTCTTTCGTTTGGTGTATAGTTTGTTACAATCGGATGATAAAAAGGGGTTATGCTTACTGTTCTACTGGAACGGTGTATGCTTCCATACTCGCATCCCTGGATAGAAATAGTCAAACTTCAGGAATTTTTTTAAACCACTAATTAGTGGAAAGTTGAGCTGCAATAACTATGGAAGTATGGTCTACATTTGTACTTTTGATTGCTGTAAGAGATGTCGTAATTGGTAAAGCATTAACGGAGATATGCGATTGTAAAAATGTGCCAATTTAAACAAAAAATGACCTTCTTTTTAATTTTTTAGGTAGTAGTTATAAATTGCGCCCTCTGCAATAACTACTGTAGACTCAGTACGTTAAGGGCTTTCCAAAAATGTGTCATTCACTAAAATCGGATGAAAAAAGTTTTATGGATAACTTTTATGGCTAACTTCCCCCCGGTTAAATTTTCAGCCGTACTGTGCATTTTTATAATGAACTCTGCAAATACGAAAAGTTGAGTCAGGAAATTTATTTTCTTTATGTCTTTTTATAACGAAAACTTAATAGATGATATAAAAAAATGTAGTTTTTAATACATATATTTTGCATATCTACTACCCATAGCTCGCGGAAGTGCTACGCCTATGACAACATGTCGATCACGGCACATTTGAAGGATAAAAGGTAGATCTTAAGTAGACAAAAGTTGGCCACCCCTGTTGTATATGGTCAGCTGATACAGATTTTTTTATTTTTTTTATAGAAAATTACTGCAGGACCTTTTATTGTACTTCAAATTGTAACTAAGTAATCGATTTTTCACCACAAAACACATTAAAGCACGTAAGCATTTAAAAACTTTTACAAATATTGTTGCATAACTTTCTTTCAACACATCAAATTGTAGGTTATTAATCGGGGTAGTTACCCATGAATGCAGAAAGTACGGTAGTTAAATGTGATTTATTCTTTGTTAAATTGTTCGAAGTTGACATTTTTGTTTTGTCAATTGCTTAATTTCTAGAAGCTATGTTTCTATGAACATAATATGATAGGTAGCAATTTTAATATATTTCTAAACAAATATTATTTGAACCGTATAGAAGAGTATAACGTAAGTATAGCAAATTTGCCTTCAACACAACACGCATTCATTGGTGCCGCGTTTCAAGAGCGTTTGAATAAATAAAACAGACGCTATCTAAAGTATGCTAGACATTTAGCGGACATTTTGCGTACGCATGCACTGCAATATTAATCTACGTGATGATAAATCCAAGCGTACCGACCTAAATTGACGTCCTTGTTGAGCAATTACGAGAAAATACCATTTGGTCACTGCACCGACACTCATTTTATTTCTGGAAACACCGCCAGCGGCATAGGGTTCCATAATTCACGACAGACTAAATAGTTCATAACGTGCATTTTATGGTGCATTCAAAATTAGAAGCGTCCTATTAATATCCTTGTTAGTATGCATCCCGTGTTATAGCATGATATGCTAGTAAATTCTTGGTGTAAAATTTGAAAGTTGTTAAAAATTAAAGGACCAAAATTAGGACACCACATCCTCCATACATACTCTGTTGTTCCAATAGAGGCAAACAAATACACTGCTCACTCAAACAAATTAGTGGAACAATTTTTTCGAAACCTGTAACTTTTTAGGTAATGTAATGACATTTGGATTGTTTAGGTCAGAAAGAATAGTAGAGGTTTTACAGCACCATATTACAGGGTGAAATTTTGAAACGAAAAAAATATTCTTATTGCTTTTACCCAAAAAGCAGTAAAGTTGGCCGCTTTTAATGGAAACATTCCACATGTACGACAAATGTAATTAGTAATTACATATATCTTTTTGGTGGACAAACTATGACCACCATGTAGGGGCAACATGTTTTATTTTGACATTGAACGATTTTTCTTGCTTCTGAATACTTTGTTTTTTCTGAAAATGCTCTTTATTTAAATATGAAAAGTTGCGTATGAAAAATTGATAGATTGGGTTTCAAGTGTTGTACAAAAAAACGTTGATTCCATCTCCAATTCAACCTTTGCAAAAACAAGCAAAAAATAGTAACATTCCTCTAAAACTGTAAACGCCTCAACTAGTGTGATACACCATCATTGAAAATGAAGAAAAGTACGCAATTAGATATCTAGTATATGTGCAATGTGTTTGGTATAAACGTCCAATTGCACTGTTTTTGAGTAAAACAAAAATCTGTTTTAAAATTTTACTCTATATACGAAAAAAATCACCTGTATACGGCGCTATAAAATCTCTACTGTTCTTTTTGACTAAACTCAAACATATGTCATTATTAACTGATTTTAATACACGTTTCATTTCAAATTAAATGGATATCAAAAATTCTGCATGGCCACTCAAAAAGTAACATAAATTTGGGGTGAAACGTTTAGTTATTACGAATTTGTTTTAAAAGAAATTGAATTGAGTAAATATTATTTGAAGTACGAGTAATTCCAATTTTGTACAGTTGTTTTGGCCCGCAGTGGTATTTTTTCGTAAAACGTAAAACGTCTTAGACTGCTCAAAAAAAATAGGGAAACACTCTTTTCGATCGTATGAAATCCTACTAAAGATGACAAATGTTGTCAATTGTTGTCAAGTTGTCAATTTTTCGTTGTTTAGAAACGTCCTTAGAAGTAAGATGAGTCATCTTAGTGAAGCGCAAGTTGCTCGTGCTGTCGCCCTTATTCAGCATGGCCATTATTCGACATGTTAGCGGGGACCTTCGAGTTTCCCCTTCTGTTATTCAGCGTTTATGAAATCGGGTTCGGGTGACTGGCCAATATGTTAGAAGAACTGGACAAGGTCGAAATCGAAAAACTATTCAAAATCAAGACCGATTTATTGTCCTTTCCTCTGTACGTCAGCGTACTGCCACAGCACGAGACCTCCTAAACGACCTAAGACGAGCACATGCAATAGAAATTTCTGATCAAACTGTTAGAAACGGATTAAAAGAAGCGAATTTGAAACCAAGGCGACCTGTCCGTGCACCACGCCCTACGCAGCATCACAAATGAGGTTTGCTCTGGATCGCAGAGATTGGCAACTTCGTCACTGGACGCCTGTACTATTTACAGACGAATCCAGATTTCGTTTAACTCGTTGCGACGGTCGAGTACGTGTATATAGACGTCCTGGTGAACGCTACGCAGCCGCTACTATACAGGAAGTGGATAAATTTGGTCGTGGATCTGTGATGGTTTGAGCTGGAATAAGTATAGACAACAGAACTGATCTTGTTGTGGTTCCTGGTGGACTAAATGCCATAAATTACAACGAAAACATCTTGGAGGACTATGTGGTGCCTGTTGCATATGGCGTCGCCGTCGGCCAAAATTTCATCCTAATGCAGGACAAGGCAAAGCCACATACCGCCGGCATCACCCGAGTGTTATCGATACTATGACAGTTATTTCCAGAATTATAACTTTTGCCTAGAACTATTATTTAAAAAGTTACAGGTTTCGAAAAAAGCGTTCCCCTATTTTTTTAGCAGTGTATTACTTAAACATTACATAGGTAGGTTTTTAAGAATTATTTATGCATCAACATTATTTCTATTTCCAAGTATTTCCATACGGCTGTTAAAACAGCTGTCAAACAAATTATAGTGCGTATAATATTATGAATATATTTATTTCACTTAATTTAATGTATTTCACTTTTTCAAACACATTAATTTGTGTGCCTGGATATGAAAAGGGACCAGTTGGCCGAAATTGAGTTATGAGTGTTTTTAGATAG
Source organism: Aphodius sticticus (assembly GCA_963966075.1). Taxonomy (NCBI): domain Eukaryota; kingdom Metazoa; phylum Arthropoda; class Insecta; order Coleoptera; family Scarabaeidae; genus Aphodius; species Aphodius sticticus. The sequence continues at coordinate 70,422,896 of OZ014509.1, forward strand.
AATAAGTTATGGCAAAGGTACTCCAACATTTTAAGCCGATTACCATAAAAAGAAATTGAAAAAAAAAATATTTATGTTACAGTTGCAATTAAACTTTTGCGCTATAACGCTTCAAACTTTTGCAAAGTTTAAAAGTTAATAACTTCCCGCATATTTGGAAGTTACGCTGACTCCAACATTTTTGGAACAATTTCGATATTAGTTTCAAGATTTTTAGTAGAATTTATTATTTCATTATTCCGTTTGGGTTTTATAGGTTTTTTAATCTATAGCGTCATTGGCCTGGGCCTACAATATGTATAGTGTAAGCTAGGTATCTTCATCTCTCGAGTCTTAAGAAGACTTAAGCATTCTCCTCTGATTCCAAATCTTATTTATTTTTAGATTTTTAGAATTCAAAATGGCGGATCTAATATGGCGACCAAGCATGTAATTAAGTGACGGATTTATACAAAATTAAATTATGTGATATATGAACGTTACGGATTCCTAATCTGTTGTCAGATGTATAAAATTCAAAATGGCGGATCCAATATGGCGACTAAACGTGTAATTATCTGTCGGATTCAGAAGAAAACAAATATCTGATGTTAGATGTTTATAATTCAAAATGGCACCGAGTGTAATCTGGCAACCATAATAAATTACCGTGAATTTGCAACTTTTGTCATCCTATTTCCTGTTACATAATTATGCAGCTGTCTGATTTCAACACTTATGTCAGTTAAAAATCCAAATTGGGAGTTCAAATAAATCAGATAGTATCAAATTATTTTAAACGTTTAATGATAAGAAATAAACATAACTAGGGACACAAGCATGGAAATACAATCATAATAAATTTATATAAAAAGTGCATTTTTTAAAAACTACGCTTTATAAACAAAATTACAATTTTTTAAATTTTCTTCAAATTTTCCAATTTTTTAGTCATTTTATTTATTTCGAGCATTGTCGCCGGCAATCTGTCCACATACAAAATTTTAACTCGATTGGACATATTTTCCAAACTCAAATTTTTTTTCAAAATTTTAGAAAATTTTCCAAATTTTTTTATTGCTTCATGTCATTGTCACCGGAAATCCGTCCACAGGCAAAATTTCAAATCAACTGGTCTAATTTTCCAAATTTTGAAATTTTTTTCCAATTTTGGAAATGTTTCTATATTTTTCTTATTGCTTCTTGTATTGTCACCGGAAATCTGTCCACATGCAAAATTTTAACTTGATTGGACACTGAGAAGTAGAAATAATATCGATTACAAGATTTGTACATGGCAAATAGACAAACAATCAAATAGACAAACAAGCAAACAAAAAGTGAAATTAATATAAGCGTAGTAATTGTCCCGGAATATTATATAACTTTGTAATTATATTTTATACAAACAAGTTTATAAACTGCTATCATACGGATATTTGTTTCTGCCACTGTATGCGGCAACACCGTAATGCGCTAGAGCGTAGCGTGATGTCGACAACTGGTCCCTTTTTCGTTCGCAATAAAAACGCATTTTTTCATGCTTTTCCAACCGCAGACGGGTTTCAGACGAACACATCTGATAAAAAACACAATAATTAGAGTAATTAGCCAATAAAACAAAAATGTGTATTTTGCACAAGTTTAACTTTATTTGCGATTATCTGCGTAACTAGAAACGGACAACTGGTCCCTTTTCACATCCACGCACACATTTGTACAATCCAAAAGAATAAATTCTTGGAAATAAATCTTTAATTTGTGTATCATTAACATTGTGCGAGTGTTTACTTTTTTGTTTCACAGCTCTTAACTCTTTTAATGATTTAAAAAACGTACCAATATTTGACATTATTTAGGTTTTTAAGAATTATTTATGCATCTACAAACATTATTTCTACTTCCAAGTGTTTATAGTACCTTATACGGTCTGTTATAACTGCTGTCAAACTATTATTGCGTGTTGCATTTCTACCGTACGGTATCCATTTCTATATCGGTGGGTTTATTTGTTCTTTGTGAATAGGAGGGATTTTGTAAACTGATATCTTACGTGGGGGGAAAACTAGTTGCGCAACAGTAGATTTCAGGGAAATTGTGTCGGATTTCAACCGCGTGTAGCACGGTGTCAGGATTCGAAAGATAAAATAGGTAATCAATATTATGTATTTGCATACTATTACGAGAGTGTATCACGAACACCTGTTGTCGCACGCACTCTTGAAAACATACTGTAAACAATTACTTTAACAATTGGTTTATCAATGTTCTCGCTCTAGAATGGAATATAAATACATACAAAAATAATTGATCGACATAAAATTCAATGAAACAGAAATGTGAGAATTTCAGAAAAAATATAAAACGCTAGTTTTTCAGCCACAGTTGGCATGTGCGTCATTTTGAAATCAATCTAATTATGTCTGCCCACTTCTTCGTGCATGTATTATAAGAACTGTGGAAATACAATTTGAATTCTCAATATTAATTTATTTAATGTAATAGTGAAGTGGACTAGCTCTAGTTTTTTTTTTACAAAATGAAATTGTTGTCCTTTATGTAAAAAGTGCTGCTTGATTATGGTTACTAAATAAAAGCTTTGTAATTCACATATAATTTGTCTAATAAATGTTAAGAATGTGGTAGTCGGCCCTAAATGCAAAAGGTTTTGAATCTTGGTAAAAAATCCCTAAATGATTATACAGGGTGTCCCGATAAAGTACTCATGAAGATATTATACCTATACAGGATTTTCCATAAGATTGTAACAACTCAAAACTTATTTTTTTTTTCAATGGAACATTCTTATTTTTGGATTCCTTACTAAATTTTAAGTCAATAAGTACTCAGATAGTAGTCCTTTAAAACCAATTGTTTTTGTGTTATTGCTTCTTTTGTCTAAAACAGCAGTTTAAGTAAAAAATCAACTACTATCAATTTGTTCGACGTGATATGTTGAAATTCAACATAACGGAGATAGTTCTATCAGTTTAATGACATAAAACATATAATTTGTTTACAATAAGGGTTTGTCGCTTTTTACAAATCTGTTTTAAAAACGACATTTGAAAACCGGTTTTATATTTCCAAAAAAACGATTTCAGCTATATTCATATTAATTTATTTATTAATGTAATAGTGCAATGAACTAGCCCTAGTTTTTTTTACGAAATGAAATTTGTGTTCTTTACGTAAAAAGTGCTAATTAATTATGGTTATCAAATAAAATCGTGGTAGGTAACTTTCATATAATTTGTCTAAAAATTATTAATAATGTTAATTTAATAACCGATCTAAATTCTCTCTAGCTGTTTTTTAAAATATTGCCAAAGTGTTAGTGTGTTTCACTGTTGCATCGAATTTTGTGTCTTAAGTGATTTTAGTTTAGGTGCAGTCAAAATTGGATTATGTACATATGTACATATATATACAATATGCATATACAGTAGAGCGTCGATAATCCGAACTTATTGGGACCGGAGGTGATTCGGATTATCAAATTGTTCGGATTATGAAATAAGACAACTAAATAGTAGAAAATAGGAGTTCAATCTTAATAAAACCAACACCATTCGATTCCGATGTTCATAAACTATAAGAATACCAAAAACTCAAAATCGAAGGGATATCGAAGGGATTTTGAACCGATATCGAAGTGATATCGAAGGGATTTATTTATAATTTAATTATGATTTGTTGTGATTTATTATGATTTATTAGTTATTTATGATTTATTTAATAGTAAAAAAAAAACGAGTACAAAAGCAATATTTGTCTCAAAATAGGAACCGACAAAAATGGATTTTCCCTAGGTTCCTCAGTGATTTATTTTATTATTATATTTTTTGGGCGTTCGGATTACCAAATGTTCGGATTACCGAGGTTCGGATTACCGAGGTTCGGATTATCGACGCTCTACTGTACAGGGTGGGCCAAATTCGATGTTACTATAGGAGATCTCGGTAACTATAAGAGATATCGAAAAATGAGTAAGGTTGTTGTGTCGTCTTTTTTTGAGAGAAACTCAATGGTGAAAACCAAAATTAGCTATCGTCTTTTGTTTTCGAGTTATAACAGAAAACTGGATTTTTCGCTATTTTGATACTTGTCGATATCTTTGTTGTTTGTTAAATCAGACGAATGATATTTGCACGTTCTTCAGGCACTTTTTCGATTAGAATTCAGTGGAATTCACAGATTTTAAATATCTCTAATAGTTTTGTAGATATAACATAAAGTTGTGCTTTTTTAAATGGAAACCATAGCTGGCTATGACTGAAATAAATAGAGCCTTTTTTCCTCTTTTCAACGATATATAACATGCTGGTCCATAATATTCCAAAAGTAATGTTTTATTGAATAACATGAAATTAGTATATATCAGAGAAATTATAATTATTGTCTTCGAGATTTCTCCGAGTAGGCGTATATCACTAGTAGTTTGACACTCTACTAGTTTATCTCGTTCATTATAATATACAAATTGTAAATTTTAACTGAAAACATAAGTTTGACAAAATAAACATTCTTTCTACCAAACAAATAGTTCAAACAAATGCATTTTTATCCGCAAAGAAATATTTCTTTGCCTCTATTGCAGATTTGTTTGACTCAGTGCCTACATATTGAATTAAACAAAACTGTCTGTGTACAAAAACCCAATTATTTTTGGTTGTTGTTTCTTTTCCTTAAGAACTAGAGCTAATACATCAGATTTATGACAACAGAATTGAAAATCCGTGTTTTGTAAAATCTCTCATATTATTATTCAAAATGTGATAATTCTAACTTATATTATTAATTATATTATTAAAATATCATAATCTCAGATGGAGACCGAAGATTTTTAATTCTAAATACATTGGACTTATTCTTCGTACTTATTTAGTTATTCCAGGTTTTATTAACAACATTTCAACGAATCTACATATACAGCTCCATATAATAGGCAAGGGCCTATCTTTTTTTCAGCTACATAAAAGCACACTAGCAAACATTTTCTATAGTATACCTACCGTCTAGCCCATCAATTATTTCTTCTTTTTCTCTTTCTTTGCAGTCGTCTCGCAAGTCTATACTGCCAACGTAATGGACGAGAGCGTGCTAAAAGGCAACACGGCCATTTTCAAATGTCACATTCCCAGCTTTGTCAGCGACTACGTTTACGTGGTATCCTGGCTTCAGAACGAGAAAACGGAAATTGTACAACAGAGCACGACATTCGGTGTGTGCAAATTTGTTTGTTTCGTACATCCTCTTATCAAAAATCGCCTCGGTTTGTCTTGTATCGTCTTGTCTGGCTCTTGTTCGATGCATTGGAATTTGACGATATATCTGGAGCTCCTACAACGAATTATCCTGTCACGAATATTCCTTTGTTGCCCTCCTGCAATTTTAACCATCCCCACCCATACCGAGTAGTTTTTAGTTCTATTTTAATATATCTTGAGGAACTTGAGAAATCATTTTTTATTGTTTTTGTTCGTGTCAAGATGTATTGAAATTGTATCGTTATTTATTAGAATTTTGTATGTTCCAACCAAATTACATTATTGGGGTTTTAAAATTGCATTTGTTTTAGTTCTGTTTACGTAACAGTGTTTCAAAAGGTATTGGACCACACACAGAGAAATGGTTGTCTATTGTTAAGAAAATAACATTCTTAACATAATTTGTTTTAAGACAACACGTACTTACAATAAGAATATTTCTTTAATATAAAACTACCTCAATATTTGCTTTAAGTGAACGATTGTTTTGATTTAAGAAAGTCGTTGTTTTGAAAATAATGCCGATAGATGGCGCTTTAGTTTCTCTTCGTAAGAGAGGTCTCCTACAGGATATATAACCGCCTGTATGTCTATGCACCAACAGTGATTGTGCTATTATACCGTCAATGTACCTGACGTAGAAATGTCCAACAGCTCTAATATTGATGGAAATAGACTAAGAAGACACCGGGTGCCTTCTATAGTTGGGAAATAACAATATTCTTCTTTGGATGCGTTAATTGCATTCCATGTAAAATATTATTGCTTTCATAATAATATGTTCATATTTAAAAGAAGTAGATGAATGTTTAATCGAAGAATATGAGCTGATTAATCTAACTACCCAACCGTTTGATTTAAAAGAACAAATTCTTAAGCCAAATAAGTATAGTATCGATTTAAAATTGTACAATCTTAAAGTAAGACAATATCCGTTCGTATAAAAACAGCCTTTGTTTTGGATTAACAAAGGTTGCTTTGAATTGAGACTACGTTTCGTTGTGTGTTGCTGATATTCAACAGTCATGTATATTTGATTAAAATAAAATTTCTTACCGACCTTTTTGACTTTTTTCAAATCCTTAAGAACTTTGAAGCATCCGTTTGAAGTATTAACAAAATAATGAAAAATAAAATATCCATATCAAACAATGCGAAAACGAAGAAAGAGCACAATCAATACGCATAACAACCATAAAGGAAACAAATTCAAGTAAAACAAATGAAGATAGTAAAAATAAATCGAATAGTAAATGAAAAAGCAAAGAAATCCATATCAAACTTTTGTTATGATTTTTCCTACAAGTAAATATCATTCTGAGTAACTAGTTTCATGTCGACTTATTGTATTTTTCAGTTTCTAAAGAAGTTAGAGCCATTTAAAATAAACTTTTGTTAATATTTTTAACTGCTGTAACTTTTTAAGGAACGAAGAACGCAAATATTTCCATATGAAACTTCTTATTCAGTCTGACATTTACTGTCGGGAAAACAAGCTTTATGGAAAAAAAGTGGGACAGCCTGTATATAGATACATCCTTATCTAGATTTTTTTAAAATAACAATTTTTTAATTTTTGAGGCTAGACATCAAAGCATTTCACATATTTCCAACTTAATTTGTCAAAAATACAATAGTGACTACAAAACTATACCCTAGCCAACTAACAACAAAATCGGACAAGTGAAAAATGTCCTGGTACAATTTCTTTTTTCGAAAAACATGAATCTGAAAGCAGAAATTCTGAATTGTACACACAACGAAACGTTGTCTCAATTCAAAGTAACCTTTGTTAATCCAAAACAATGGTTGTTTTATATATGGGTCGTTCTTTTACAAATCGTACGGATCTCGCAAAAAAAAATTTCACTTTTTTGAATTACACGAATTACACTTTTTTTCTGGCATTTTCTCGGAATTTTAGTCGATGCCTGTATCGGGAATCCATTAACAAAATTATTTTCAGAGATATGAAGGTTTAAAGTTTGGATGATTTACGATTATTTGCCAAACCTTGCCATATTCAAAATTCAATATCTTTGGTTCTAGTAATCGCATCGGACTCATTTTTGTTTTATTTTAAAGTTTGAAATATTTGCTATCATTTTAAATTATATATGTAAAAAGAATTAAAAGCAATTGAATTATTTCATAGTCGCCCCCACAATGGATATAATCGAAAAAATATTTATAATATCCTCCACACTTTTACCTACAAACTCCATTTTTTTCTAGGATGGAGTCTCTTATAGTTCAAAACATACTAAATTTTATCTGTGGTGAGTCAAGCGACATTTTCGCTTTTGCGCGTGTTTGCAAGCATCGCACTGAAGAAAATACAATACACAAACTGATTCGCTGCTAGCGTCGCACTTGAAACATCTATCGGTTCGAAATTTAGAACGTTTGATACGGTTAGAAGACTTCGGCATTTTTTTAAGGGCGCTTAATAAATAAATATTTTTAGCACGTAATAAATAAGCACTTCCGTCTTCCACTCACACCGTTCTTAAAAAAACAGACTGCACTAGCGTATTGAACCAGCCTGCTGCCTGCGAGACGTTCAAGAACGTCGCGTACACGCCTGAAGTAGTCGCTTGCTGCGTTTTTTTTTTTATCGAAGTTCGACACGTCCCGCGTTACTCACGTCAGATAAAATTTAATATCTTCTAAACTATAAGAGACTCCATCCTAGAAAAAAATGGGTTTTGTAGGTAAAAGTGTAGCGGATATAATGTATATTTTTTTGATTATATCCATTGTGGGGGCGACTATGTAATAATTATTTAAAAAATAAAATTGTTTTTAATTTTTTTACATATATAAATTAAAAAAATTATTCTGCGCAGCTATCTAGCAAATATTTCAACCTTTAACATAAAACTGGGTCGGATACGATTACTAGAACCAAAGATATTGAATTTTGAATATGGCAAAGTTTGGCAAATTATCGTAAATAATCCAAACTTAAAACTTTCATATCTCTGAAAATAAATTTTTTTCGACTAAATCCTGATACAGGTATAACCTTATTTAGTACATACAACTTATAAAAGAAGTTTAAGCCCAATCTAAAATGTGACGTCATAGTGTACGATTTGTAAAAGATCGACCCATATGCCGAAGAATAAATATCATTCATTGAAGAGAACCGTTGTTTTGACCAGTTGTTTTACTTTGAGATTGTACAATTTTAAATGGATACTATACTTATTTGACTTAAGAATTTGTTGTTTTAAATCAAAAGGTTGGGTAGTTAGATTAATCAACTCACATTCTTGTATTAAGGTGTCCTTTCTTGGTCTCTTTCCACCAATATTAGAGCTGTTGGACATTTCTACGTCATGTACATTGACGGAATATTAGCACAATAACTGATGCTGCATAGACATGCATGCGGTTATGTACCCTCTACGAGACCCCTCTTACGACGAGAAACTAAAGCGCCATCTATCGCCATCACATTATTTTCAAAACAACGATATCCTTAAATCAAAACAATCGTTTTCTTACAGCAAATATTTAGGTTGTTTTATATTAAAGAAATGTTCTTATTATGAGTATGTGTTGTCTTAAAATAAACAAAGTATGGTAAGAATGTTAGTTTCTTAACAACAACCTAAACGAAAAAAAGGCTAGAAACAGTGTTCAAAGCTTGATTTTGTTCATTGTTGGTCAGGATCGTCCCTTAGATTATTGTATTCTTGACAAATAAGGTTAAGTTTAACACAAGAATTAAGATTATAGATATAAAGGAACAAATTGAGAAGGTATACAAAATCCTGCATAAAAAATTAAAATAGGTATCAACCCTAATACCTAACAATTTGGTTGGAACATACCGAAGTTAGTATAGATAATAATTGGTATTCAAAATGCATTAATTGTGTAATATGTCAACAATATAAAATTGCACGAATAGAAATCAACGATGATTGTTTTATTATCTGTAAACATGTTTGTTTATTCTCATTTACCGATAATAATTTTAATTTGGTTTTAAATGTGACCAACTTGAAGTAGACTCAACACGATACTGTTGTTTTCACAACTTCCAAATTTTAATATTTATTTTTATTATTTATTCGGTGTGTTCAGATCAATTTTAAAATCAACAAATACTCAAATATACCGGGTTTTATTAAAATATTCAGATGTTTTTTAGTTTTATCATCAAAAACTCGAAATTTTCGGAAATTTGCTTTGTTGTGGAGTAAAAAGTTACTTAGAAAAGCTGCTCAGACTCAAAAATTACCAATACATACCAAGTTTTATTAAAATACTTGAAGTTTTCTGTTTTCAAGTATTACAAAAAATGTGAAAACTAAAAATGTTAAAATTTGAACCAATCTTGGATATTTTATAGATATTTTTTTATCCTGAACAGCTTTTCCCAGTAATTTTTGTAAATCAAAATCATGAAAGATAACACCAGTATGGAGTTAGTTGAGCCAACTTTAAGTGGAACACACTGTAGCTATTTTTCATAACTTAAATTTATTTGGTAGCACAAGATTTGCCCCATACTTCAATAATTACAAACAAATAATGCATTCCGTTAATACCTTTTACTTTTTACTCATACAGCATGGTGGGAACTTAACAAACTGAAACTGGCTGGACGCAGTAACTTCTGCAATTTATTATTTACAGTAAAATAATTGCTTAATCAATGAACATACCCAAGTAGTTAACGATGAAAGGTTTTATTTATCAAGCTGGTCCCTTTTCGGAGTTGTTTACTAACTAATAAATAAAACATATCAATCTCACAAATATTTTTGATGCAGTCAGCAAGAACTCAGAAGTCAGAAGAAGAAAAGAACTAAAAAAAACATCGTAAAAATCGTCAGTTACAAAACGGTGCGTGTAAAGTAGGCTTAAGTCTATTTTTATGCAAAGTGGTTGTCCATCATTATGATTGACCATCTTCTACAATAAGTTATTTCCGGTAGTTCATAGCACTGCTAATGCCTATGTATGATTCACAACATCCTGTATAAAACTTGCGAATTGACCAGTCCAGTATGATGTATATTTTTCAATTCAAGTTTCACAATATTCCTAAACATCTTTTGACAAAATGCTGTATGGGTGAAATGTTAAATAGTGATTTTTTTGGGAATTAGGTCAAACCCTACTAATTCTATTTTTATTTTATAAACAGATAGTAAATATTTGGTCCTACCATCTGGCGAGCTGCATATTAAGGACGTTGGACCTGAAGACGGATATAAGTCATATCAATGTCGCACCAAACATCGTTTGACAGGAGAAACCAGACTAAGTGCCACCAAGGGCAGGCTTGTCATCACTGGTAAGTCATTTTGATGAACACTATTTACATGTAGTCTTAGAATTAAAATCACATCAGATAATGTTTATTTTAAGACGTAATCTGGTAAGCATCAAACAGCAAAAGAGGCAATATGAGATCCTCTGAATAAATAATAATAAAATGTTCATAGACATCTTCCTGATTATTCTCATTGTCTTCAATTCACAGAAAATAAGCTACTATTTGGTTGGCAATACAACATTAGCATAATTATAATCAATGAATAATTTATTATCTTTGCCATTGAACTAATTGCAACACTAACACACAGTAATCGAACGCAGCGAGAGAATCGTAACGTTGAAACTGTATAATCGGCTTTTTATTATCACAATAATGTCAGTAAGATCGTGTTTTGTCCTATGCTGATATTTATTCTCGATTTAACCTTAAGACATGCAGCATTTTAAATTGACACAGAAAGAATTTGTAATCGGCATGATAACAAGCTGTGTTATATATCTTCACGGTTTTGTTCAGTTAAGTCTGATAGACAAAGACAGACTGTCTAGAATTGGACATATTACGTTATTGAAAACAGATTATAATAATAAGATACAAGTAACATTTTGTACTATCATACAATATTATATTGTTTGATAATTTGGTTTTTTTGAGACAATATTTTGCTGACAGATGTTCTCAATTGCAAGTTACGAGCATATGAAATCTCACCTGTCACCTGTCAATATATCAAGGCCTGCTAATACAACTCAGTAGCATTTTAATGAGTTTAAAAAAGTTATGGATAGAAAGAAAGTTTTTTAGACAAAAAACTTTTGAAGATAGGTATAGGAAATTACTTCGAATAATTTTTGAAATATGTATATGCAGTACATACTTGAGTAACACTCTTCAAGTCTTTAACCTTAAAATAAATACGAATTGGTTGGTTTATGGTATATGTATCCTAAGTAAAGAAGTGGTAAATGAAATAGAAGGTTTACATGAAAGGTGATTGATTTTGTTTTTACTATTAAATAAGTATGATAGGTATTTTAATTTAATTTATATTTTTATTTTAGAGGTTACCTAACAATTACCAGGAACTTAGGGGATACCTACTTCCTTTGGGTTTTACCTAGGATGTATATTTATATAAGTAAAAAAATAATGTTATAGTCAAATACAATTTTGTATTCGTCGACTATTAAAACAAGTTTGTTAAATTTATTAAATGTACAGTGGAAAGATTACCACAGTTAAATTAAATGATCATTGTTAAAGAATTAAATTAGTATTCAATAAACGAGAAAATCTTTAAAACTTTTAACCACGTTTAACCAAAAAAACGTTTTTTCGATACATCTTATTATACATATCCGAATAACCTAACCTCACAATTCAGAAATGCACTCAGACGCGAAGTCTCAGAAGACTAAGAATAACAATAAGAATAATTCTTTTTACGCGATTTTACTGAGCAGCTATCTTCTGTGGACCTTTGCACAAATTAAATTTTTGCGTAAATTGTTTCCACAATTCTTCGACGTTACGGGCTTTCGTAAACGGAGTTGAGTGCGTCGCAAAAGAACTTTATTTTTGTGAATAAAATTAACCATGACGGCATAAATATGGATTTTGTGTAGTTCTACTCTCGCAGATACTCCTATTCATTATTGATTTGCATATTTTTAACTTCTGTGTGCACAGAACATCGAAGGGTACTGATCAGCTGATTGAATGTTTTGTACTGAATGCGCATGCCCATCAACAGTTAAGCGCTGTTGTTAACCGCATGATTCTTAACAGGTGGTTATTTTTCCAATATAGAATGCGAAATCTTATTAAAGTCGTTCACAAGGTGGTTAACGAAAATTGTTAACGTAGTTGCTACGTAGCAACTTGCTAAGTAGCAACTGCGTTACAGAACTGGCCCGAATGTTTGGATATATTTAAGGTACTAACCAAAGTACTCACCAAACAAAATTGTTAACCTCAAAAATAACCAAGATATTAAGTTTTAGGCTTTAGCGAAAAAATCAACGAAAAAGTAATAAAATCATTATGATTTAGGTATAGGAAAACCAGATAAAAGTCAGTATTTTGACACCTGAATACCAAAAATTAAATGAAAAATGTATCATTCCCTTGAAAATAACAAATTTGATGTCGAAAAATGTGATATGTTGACTACCACCGGAAGTGGTAGTAAACTTGAGAGATATATAGAGCAATATTAAGGTTAGTACTTACATTACAGTTTTGCTAAATTGCAAATATCCCAGAAACGAGAAACAATCGGTGTATGGCATACTTAATATAAGCCGAAGATAAGTTGAGGGTCATTGTAGCCAACAAATATATACTGGGTGTTCTATTTAAAAAACTCAAGCAAAGGCCATTTGGAAATGTTAAACAGTTAATATGTGTTAGGACCATCCTGTATAGCGTATTAATTTTTTAAAATACAATCAGCTACCTACTGCTTTTGTATATTGTCTGACAAAGTTGTAAGATAATAATTGCAAAAATATAGATTTTACGTAGTTTTTAAGATAGGTCGGCGGTTGCCATTTTTTAAAACCTCTTTTAACAGTAGCTATTTAACCAGGGCTGTGGAGTCGGTAAAATAACTGTCGACTCCGACTGCAGATAATTTTGGTAGTCCGACTCCGACTCCAACTCCGACTCCGGCAAAATTTTATTTGTTTCCAGCGAATTTAATGGAAAAAAATTAAATCTGACATAGTCTAATTGTAGATAAAATCAAAAAGGCCTATTGATCGGACCCCAAAATTTTGCCATATTTAAAAGGACGCTTTTTTATATTTTCAAAATATCTCTGAAATCATTAGAACTTCAACTGTTTTCTCATTAGAGAGCACATAATTCTGAACTAGTTTGTCACTTGAACCGATGTTTTATCTTTAATCATAACAAAAGCAATGAGAACACTGTATAGTACTATGTAAAATTCATTTCAATGAATATTAAAAAAATTAAGTGCAAAATAAAATGAAAATAAACTCAACTCTTACTTCTGTTTAACAGAAGTTATTACGACTAATGGTCGTAATGACATCACAATTCTGGCTGCAAGGAGTATGACTTGCATACATGGATATTCCTACATTCATCTTAAGGTAGAGTTTAAATCGGAAATGCAGTTATAATTTTTAATCGGCTATTATACATATATTCGGCATGTTCACAAGTTTATGCATTAAAATTACGTTAGAGTGAGATATGTACCTTTGCTAATAATAAAAAAAATATATCTGGCTCAATTCTGTCAAGTGTAGGTGACGAAATCTGCGAATATCGGTGTTTTTTAATTGATTGCAAGAAGACTACGGCAGCCACCAATAATCTTAAAATCCGTAACCTACACTCGACAGAATCAGTAACAATTTAAAATCTCTACATATTTTGTTAAATACAAAGGGATGTGATACCGTTGATTATACCATAATATTGTATAATCAAGGGTGATACTTTTGATAAATTTGTTCATGTGCCGGAAAAAGGAATCAAATTCGGTTAAACGTTTAAAGTTATCAAAAACATTAAAGCTAAAATTGCAAAGGTTTACTAGTAAAGCATTATCTTTTACAAACATTCAGATATTGGGACAAATAAAAATAGAGAAAAATGTTGAGAGTTGATAATACCACTGTGATACCATCACGTTGTTTCTTCTGGTACAAAAGCTGTAGGAAACTATTTTTTCTTTTTAAAATTGCAAGGGACTATCATTAAAATACTTTTTGCACTATTTAATGAATTGTTCAGCTGTTCTTTGTGGCCGAACCAATAGGAGCAAATTCTCGTAATTTTGACGAATAAAGAAACGTTGACGCTTCACTTTGGAAAGTTCTAATTCGTCTATAATTATGCATCGAAGTCCGATTTTTTTATTTGTAGATGATCGAGCTATCATAATTAGCATATTGAAGTTGGTTGTTGGAAATTGGAAATACATAAACTATATATGCGACGCGGCAAGCGACTCACAATAATCATTTTGCTAATCATCACTCACCACCGATCTGTGTGTTTTGTAGTTAAATTATATTTACTTTGTAAAAGACCTAATAATATGTTTAGTTTAATCGTTTACTATCTATTGAGGCAACGGCCATCTCGCATGTCTTTTTCTACATTATTTAAACATGGACCCGGAGTCGGAGTCGGTACATTTTTTCCGACTCCGACTCCTGACTCGTCTGAAATTTGTCTGAACTCCGACTCCACGACTCCGACTCCACAGCCCTGCATTTAACAACTGAATATCTCAGAAACTATTTATTACATGAGTAAAATGTGATACAGTTGGAACGGCATGATATAAAGAGCTATCCATTTAAAAAACTGTATAGTTTTTCCATCACAAATGCAACATCGTTCTTTCTAATGACTCACTCTGTATAGAGATAGTGAACATCAAACACTCACTTCACTGTCGTGCCAAGGTCAATAATATGAAATCTCGGCTTAATTTAAATTACATCTTGCGTAGCAAACCAAATCAATCCAAACGCATTCAGAATAATCCAGATAATTAAGGTACATTTTAAGATGGAATCTTTATCTCAAAACCATTCCACTGGCAAATGCATCAATACACAAGACAACCAAAAATAGATTTTCGATTCTGCGAATCATAAAAGCCACAAACATAAACCTCAGAAGCGCATATAAACAATTTTTGTACATATACGCACTTCATCACACTTCTGTAAACTAAAATCTCGTTTAGGGTGCAAAAAGTGACTCACGTGCACGCAGGGCGCTTGTATATTTAGAACAGTGAGCAGCTAGGTTCCCCTTTTGCAAAAGACAAAGATCTCTGCTGACATTAACACTTAACTGGGGTCTTTTATGAAACGAATTATATGCTACATTAATATTCCTATCACGTAGAGTGGCAGCCGCTTGTGCCTTTGACTAGTGAACGTTATGATCTTCCTGTCGCTCTTTTAGGCTAAAGTGACGCTAAAGGATGTCTTCCTTTTCAGGGAAATGTCACTCGTACGCGGTATGCATTTTGAATTAATTTTAACAATACACTGTGAATAGATTTGTCACATCGAAGTGATATTATGATGGTAATGGTTTCAATTACAAAATAATTAACGTGTTGTGGTAATAGAATGCTATATCAATCAAATCCAATTTAAAAATCCATAATCTAAAGCAGTGGTTCCCAAACTTTTCGAAGAAATTTAGTGTTAGCGCCCCCTCGTGAAATTCTCATCCTTTTGATACATATTAGGAAAGAAATAAAACTCCTTGAACTAGATATTTTAAATTGTATTTACTACAATACGCAGATGATTAATATAACACGAACATAAATATTAATAATGTTTTAATATTGATTATTTTTTGACGTTTCTTAAAACCAATGAAATGCTTCTTTATTTGTCACAAGGGTAAGTTTCAACCAATTATGTCATTATTATAGTGGGAATAAATCTCTTGTGATTATTCTCGGGAATAATCACTGTAGCTTTTATTTGCCTAGCAACTGTCAGATACTTGTCAAAATAATTACTTAATTGTGTCAACGCTAAATGGGTGAAAGTCATCGGTTTAGTACCTTTTATAATGCAGAAATTACAAAAAAGATTTTAGAAACTACTTCGAAAAATACTCTAATAAGTCGTCAGTGTATATGGAGACAATTTAAGACCTTCACCAAAGAAAGAAATTATATTCTGGATCAATCTACTACAACAGCTGCTCTGGCATTGATTTTAAAAGATTGGGCTTATAACATGAAAAGAAAAGACGGAAATGATTATAAAGAAGCAGTAATAAAGACGATGTGGAATAAAACGGCAAAATTAGTTCAAGAACTTTACTTTAATAAGTATAACATGTCCTTTGATCCTTTCCATGATATAGAATTCAGAAATGCTCGGAATGCAAGAGATGCAAAAAGAAAAATTTTACAAAAACATCCTGAAAAGCACAAACAAAGTTCTGTGGCACTTTCTAATACAGAATTGTTGCAAATTTTTAACTATTGGGACGAATATACACCTTGTGGATTGCAAACAAAATTTTTTCACGTTGCATCGTATGAACTAGCTTGGAGGGGAGGAGAAACTACGAAATGTTTAGTTCATTATTTTAAATAAGTTGACTATGTGATATTGCAGTACATCCATGTAAATTCCTGATTTCAAAAGTGCAGATCTCTATGTTTTGTTATTCCTTCATTCGCTTAACAGATTTTCTGAAAATTGATAATTTTTTTTTTTTTTTTTATTTTGTTCAAACAGAGTGTTTGTGACATAACACCTAGTCAATGACTAAAAAGAAACCGACATAAAAAGATTAAATACTGGCCGCATTGAATACAATCCCATCTTTACAAAAACTGCACAGGGTGGAGCACAAAGGTGCGCTAATAGTAAATGGTTGACTCCAAACATAAATAACCCAGATATTTGCCCTGTTCGTCTTTTTGAAAAACTAATGAGTAAACGTGAAGCAAATATTAAAACCGAACGCTTGTTTCTTACTCCAAATCCGGCTTGGCAAACTCATGGTTTTTGGTATAAAAACGTTCCTGTGGGAATAAATTCCATTTCAAAATGGATGAAAGAATCCGCAGAAAAAGTAGGTCTAGACACAGTTACTAAAAAAATAACTAACCATTCTGCCAGATCAAGTGCAGTAAGTAACCTTTCAAAAGTTGGTGTAGGAGAACAAGAACTAATCAAGGTCACTGGTTCCATAAATTATAAAATAATTTGACAGATTTTGTTCAAACTTATAGCCATTTGGCAATAGCCACTCGAGCCCTGCGGGCTCTCGTGACTATTGGCAACAAGTTTTCAAACAATCTGTCAAATTATTTTCAATTTATTCTCACTGTCTTGTTATATTATTACTGAAAATAATCCTAGTGAGAAGGATGTGGCTGGTGTGGTGACATTTGGCGCTAGATTTGTCAACGACATCCGATCTCCTCCCCTATCAGTTATTTGCAAGCGGTTTTGCTTTTTCGTCAAAAGATTTGTGCGTCAACTAAATACAGAGGCGTACCTAGAGTTTTATTTCTAAAAAAGTACTTTAAAATTGGGTAAAAATACGCACAAATTAAATCTATTAACACTATATTACATATTTATCTTATTTGCTTTAGCTGACAAAAATTGTTAATTATGCATATTACCAAAGTCAATTTCTTCAGTCATTTTTCGTTCAATTCAAGATCACATAATCGACTTTGGCCCATCGAGGGTCTTAAATATGAGTAAGTATTAATTTTAGTTTTCTAAGTTATCTTTTGCAACTGGCACTAGAAACCGCGATTGACAGCAATATGACGGCTTGCACGGCTTGTTAACAGCGTTCTAAAATCCAATAAATCTTCATATAATTCTTGCCATCCAAATCACAACTGTAGGTTTCTCAAAATTTTACACCATATTCTTTACAGTAGCTCGTTTCAGCTAAAACGACCCTTCCATATCAAAAACAAATCCAAGAATATCCTGTATTAAAATATGACTGAAGGACTCTCTGTGGCCTCACAAAGGCAGGATTTGTATCGCAAGGTATTTGATGCAGTGTCTTTTCAAGATATAATTTAATATAATTTAATTTAATTTTCAATATATCACACCACTTCTGACTTTCCCTTTGAATTTTTTTTTCAATTACAATATTACACTTATGAACAGAAAGAGGACTAGACTGCTTTGTATTTTCTCAAGTTGACTCGTAGTTAATCTTCTTTGTCTTGAAAAAACTCTAGAACTTAATCAAAGAGTTTGTCAAATAGATTTAAACAGGCACCTTTTGATAGCCACCGTATTTCAGTATGAAGTAGCAAACGTGTAAAATCTTCATCATTTTCTCTGCTAATTTGTTTAAACAATCTAGTGTTGAGGACATGGCTTCTGATATTGCTAATTGCTGTAATTCCGTATTGTAATGACTTATGCAAGCCATCACTTATTTATTGCCACTGAATGTTGTCGATACATCGCAGAATGTATCACACTATATTAGGTACTGACTTGTTCAACGCTAGAAATGACTTTCTTTTTCTTTAAAGAACTGTTCTAATACATAAAAAAATGATTCACCTTTAGTATCAGAAATCATTGTTTGTGCAAATAATAGTTCTTGGCACATTTGATCATCCTTTATAAAGCGCACGTATACTAAAAGTAAAGATTCATTCATTGTCTGGCATCGTAGTCTCGATTAATGTTTTAATCTGGCATTTAAAAACCCACCCTTAAGTGGCATTAATAATTCAAAGCTGCATTTTAATCTGCCATGAGTGTAACTGGAGCAATCGATTGCATTCTTGAGTAGCTTTACTATAAGTAGGCGCAAGAAATACCACTAAGCTGTTTAGCACAGACTTGAGTTCAAGTCATACATATAGTTATGTGTGATAGCAAAATATCGTAGTAAGATATTACAATAAGCATTATTAACTGTAGATGTTAAATCAGGGTCGAAAAATACTTAAAGTCCAACCTAGATACATAGTAAAACAATATAAACATACCCTTAAATGCCTTACAATAGCATACATTGTTCTCTTGGAGACAACACGTGATTAATATTTGACTTCTATATACAAAAATGGACAGGCTTTGTCTGACAACCTTTGGAACTAATTACAATAAAATTGTAAATCATTGAATCAATAAATAAAAAATGTAACGGTCGTACAAATTTATCTTAATCTGTCTGTTTTGAAATACATCAAGTTCCAAAAGTAGCACACAAATAAATTGTGCTCTAACAATCCAATTTCATGGTATGTATTTCTATTTTTGTTTCACGCGAAGAGGACAGAAATATTCCGTACCTTCTCGTGTCGTGTCCCACTGTGTAGCTTTTGCAGACATATTATACACGAAATATCAAAAATAATTGAGTATTATTAGGTACAATACCTGTATTTGTTTTACGAACTTATAGTAAACATTAAGATGCTTCTTTATTTGGGCTAAACAATGCTTGTTTCAAGCTGCTTTTCACATGGTTCTATGATCTGAAAACAATTACTGTTCTTTTCTTGCAGTTAAAAGTGTTTCAAAAATATTTATTTCACTAATCTGATTATACAGGGTTAGCCAAAATTACCGGAGCACCTACATAATTCTCCAATGGCAAGAAATTTCAAAAATAAATTCAAACAAAAGTGTTTTGACTTTAAACAATCCATCGTTCAACTATATTTTTAATATACAGGGTGTTCATTTTATTATAGAAATTTCAAACTTTTTTTTTCAAATGGAACACCTTGTATATTTTTACATGTTGACTAATTCAAAACATTTTTTATTGAAATTATTTTCTTATAGAGTGCATCATGTTTGAGTTATAAGCAATTAATTAAAATAGTCAAAATTACCGGAACACCTACTTAATTCTCCAACCGTAAAAAACATTTTTTAAAACAATCCTCGCTTAAATATATTTTAATATACAGGTGTTTATTTAATTATGGAAGTATGGAAAACTTTTCCTTTTACTCATCAAACGTCCTGGAAATTTTTATTTTTTAATTCTAAGAATTTTTTTGTAAGCTTGATTAATTGCTTATAACTAAAAAATGATGAAATTTATAAAAAAATTACTCCAATAAAAAATGTTTAGAATTAGTCTTAGAATTATAAAATGTAAAAATATACAGGGTATTCCATTTGAAAAAAGATAAAATTAAAAATATATTGTAATGATAGCTTGTTTAATGTCAAAAAACGTTTGTTAGGGTGTTTTTTTTTAAATTTTTTTATAGTTGGAGAGTTATGTAGGTGTTCTGGTAATTTTGACTAATTTTAATTAATTGCCTAAAACTCAAAAATGATGCATTTTATAAAAAAATATGTTAATAAAATATGTTTAGAATTAGTCCTAAAATTACAAAATGTAAAAATTTACAGGGTGTTCCATTTGAAAAAAGAAAGGTTACGACATTTTTATAATAAAATGAACATATATATTTTAAAACATGTATATTAAAAATATATTTGAACGATGGATTGTTTAAAGTCAAAAAACTTTTATTTGAATTTTTTTTTAAATTTCTTACCGTCAGAGAATTATTTAGGTGTTCCGGTAATTTTGTCTAGAAAGTTGGACACGTATAATTTTTTATTATTAACTTTTCAGAAAATGTTATTCTTTATAAAAGGTTCTGGATTGTCTTAAGCCAAAAGTGCAAATATTAGAATGTAATTATCTACTTGCATGTACCGAGTGTTACAAAAAAACTATAAAAACACTTAAGAGTAAAGTACCTTTATGTTCAAAGCTATGCAAAAATGTTATTTGAAACAAGAATTTAGAAATATTAGAGGTCACCTTGCATAATTGCCTAACAACAATTAAAATTTTTATTATCATTTTCTCAGAAAATATTATTCTTCATAAAGTGTCTGGATTGTCATAAAACTAAAATGCTATTATTAGAATGTACGTACGCAGTAGCGTAGCGTAGTAGGGGCGGGGGGGGGGGGGGGGCGGCCCGCCCCGGGCGGCACTTTTAGAGGGCGGCAAAATTTCATCTAAAAAAAATTTGAACCATTTCATTTCATATTTTTGTCGCACATACGATTCGGGCGACTGAAATGAGCATGGAATTTTTCATTACTAATAGCGTTTTCTTTTGGTAAAACTAGTGCACCCTAGAACTGCACTGGCAATGCACGTTAATTATATATATTATAATTCAATCTGGAGAAACCATTGCTAACTTTTGGTTTTCATATGGGCGCCATGTTTGGTTTTAACGTTTTATCTGGTCTTTTCTTCAGTTTCAATTGTTAGTATTTTATGTTTGCTTTTGCAAAGATTGATTCGTAGCTAGAACTAACGTTTCTTGAGTATGACACATAAGCTAAAGCAACCCTTTCAATTCTTTGCGTTCATGTATTTAATTTTAAAAAAAAACAGCCTATTATTTGCGGTACAATACGTGAATCAGAAGCAGGAGTCATAATTAAAAAATGTTAAAATCATGCATGGCGTCCATAAAAAGGAAAAAGTTGGCTATTTTTGCTCCATCTTCTTTAAAGATAACTCAAGTACCTACGCAAATGGATGAGTCGTGCCTGAAATGGTGCACATTCATGCCTAAAGTAACATAACATTGGATTGAGCATATTATTGCGAATATGGTGTATAAGCTTTTCGGGTCTTAAGTTGAGAGAAATAGTTGAATTGACTAAATCTCATTGGAACTACGAGTAACTGAATATTTGTACCGTTTTTTTTTTTGCCTAAACCACTGCAAGTCTACAGAAGTCAGTTAAGGGACAATAAAAGGCCTATCAGTGTGCTATAAGACTATAAAATATGATTTTTTTTCATAAAAAATTAGAAAATTAGAATTAATGAATTTTTTATATTATAATAAACTTTCGTAAAAATTAAAATTTTTTGGATTATAACAACTTTTGCCTCACAAACTAAACAAAACGATCAAAATGTAATAAAATCCTTGAACAAGGTTCTGAGACAAAAGGCATTGTCCGATGGAATTACAATTTTTTCCGTTTGTAATGTCAATCACTACATTTTTCCAAATTTACGAAGTTTTAATTCTAATCTTTTACTTAATTAAAATCACCTTCAGTGGTGAAATTTCATATTTGTAAAATGGTTAACAAATGTAACAATTCAGTTTTTGTCATCACAAAAAAGGTAGTTATGTATACATACCTACGTGTAGTGATTGTTAAATTATTGAACTTTATTGACATTGTATTGTCAACTTGAATTATTAAAATTTATTGTGAAATCGAAGCTGGAAGATCAGGGTTGTTATAAAAACGTTTTCTTATATTATAAACAAAACAAACATGTTTTGTTTTTATAAAATTTTTTTTTTGAACGAAACAATGTTTTTAAACACTTCACAAAAAAAAACATGTTTTAAACATGAAATAAAACATGTTTTAAATCACAAAAACACATGTTTTAAACAGAGAATAAAACTTGTTTTAAATATGTTCTAAATCACGCAATTATTTTATTTGTAGCCATTTTAATCGGCGTCTTTTAATTCCTTATTTTACTTGCTACCACTGATATTGTATTACTATATTTTTATGAAGAACGACAAAAATGTTCAAATTTCGGTAGTTTACAAAATGTTTAAAACACAACATTTAAAACAATAGTTTAAAACATGTTTAAAACATTCTTTTAAAACAAACCATTTTAAAAGAGTTTAAAAACCCTGTGGAAGATAGTCTGCCCAATATTATAATTATGCTCCGAATAATTCTTACAATTGCCATAAGCAATGCCAAATGTGAGAAGAGAATTTCAAAATTGAAATTAATCAAAAATTATGTAAGATCATATTTGTAAACCGAACAATACACAATATAATAGTGCTTTGGAATTACTGTATATTTTTAGTATTTTAGATTGAAATACCGGCGGCGAAATTTTCCCCCGCCCCGGGCGGCTGACACCCACGTTACGCCACTGTACCTAAGTATTTACTTGCGTGTACCTGGTATTACAAAAACTATGAAAAACACATCCTCTGTGTTTTAAAAGTAATAAAAAAAGTACTTTTATGTTAAAAGTTATGCAACAATTTTATTTGAAAAATGTATTTGCAAATATTAGAGGTTTTCAAATATAAAATTATAGTCGTGCAACGACGAAGCAGATTAAAAGATCTTATTCAATGCCCTCAAATATTTCTAAACACTTTTTTTAAATACCATTTTTGCATAGGTTTTAAAATAAAGGTACTTCACCCTTAAGAGCTTTTCATAGTTTTGGTAACACCCGGTATATGTAAGCAGATAATTATATTCTAATATTTGCATTTTGGGTTTAAGAAAATCCAGGAGCTTTAATGAAGAATACAATTTTCTGAAAGGTTAATAATAAACATTCTTACTATTAGTCTTAAACTTTCTGCCAGACACGGTATATCGATTCAAGAATAATATTTTCAAAACGTATTTTTTTTTAAATTTAATATGTGTTATGACCCCAAAGTATCTCCGATTAATTGAATCTCAATGAATAATTTGCTACAATGTTCGTCAATTTCTTACTATTTTTTCATAATTTTCGATTTATTGTTTTAAATTGAATATCTTGGTTATTATTGAAGCTAACAGTTTCATGTTTGGTGAGAACATTCACGTTAAATATTGCTAAACAAAATAGTATTTAGTACATCATTATATCTTATACAAGGTGTGCAAAATTGCAACACAAGTGTTACATTTACAAACTTCGAAAAATAAGTTTTTGTCCTAATAGAACACGAAATATACAGGGTGTATATTAATACACCAATAGAAAGAAGCCTTGATATTTTGACAGATGCTTATATTTAGCAATTTTCTTCAGATGTGATTTAAAAAACATATCTATAAAACTTCTGAAGGTTGTAAGAAGATCTAAAATGACTAAACTATTATCTGATGTGATTTTTATAAAAAATAATTTAAGAATAATAATTCAACATACCTGAATCATATTTTATATAGCTTTAATACAGTTGTGTTGAAAAATTATTGTTTTGGGTAATAGAATGCTAGCTATATCAATAAAATTCCGAATATCTACTGTAAATTTTAAAAGAAATCAAATAATAATTCAAAATTTATTGTATCAAGCATTCTAATACCTAAGATAACTCGCAAATTTATACTATAAAGTTCACTACTATAAAATAATTGCAATTATATTATTCGTCAAACAATTATTTGATATAACATTGCGAGTTTGTCTACAAAATAAATAATTTAATATGTATTATGACAAGCATTTAACAGAACAACTAAATTTATAATACTACAAAGTTAAATTATAAACGTACCTACTATTTTTTGCTTCTAATATTTATAGTTTTGTCTATTAATCATGAAATTGAAAATAAAATATCTGTATAATGCTTGTCATAAGCCCAGAAATGCCTGAATGTTGGGATAGGGTACCCTTGCTTCATGAGCGGGCACTTTTTCAAAATTTCAACTGACGATTTCAGTCAAAAAATTTCGCGAAAGTTCAAAAAATTACTTTTGACTCGATTGCGAGAGAATCCTTCCGATCATTGTTATCCTTGTCCTACTGGTTGTGTGCATTGTAGCTGTATTGTAGCCGTGATTGTAAAAAGGAAGAAAATGCGAGGTGGGTATCTGGCATCTGCTTCCGGTCTGTTAAAATGGGTACCCTGGCCCTCTTACTAAAAATATCCGGAAAATATCCAAAGAGGTGGCCAAGGTAAGTCAAATAATATTATACATATAGGCTATTCTATTACACATTACAATATAATAACCATGATGAGCTTCAACAGAAATATTTTAGACGCTATTTGGGTAATAAGTAATAACCAATAAAATATTACCGTCAATGATTGGAAAACTGAAACTTTAGTTTCTAACAAACGACGGTTTGATATTTAAACGTAATGTAAATATAAACTATAATGTGGCGATAAAGACAATAAACACAACAATAAAGATAAGAAGAAACGTGATACTCGTGAGTGAAAGAGAATCTCTTGCTGGACACTCCATGATACGACTGGCAAATAGAGGAAGTTTTCCTTAAAAATAGTACCGTGGGAACTTAGATACCTTTTCGATTCATTTTCTCCTGAGATATATTTCCGTGTTTGTTTCAAATGTGTATCTTCTACAAATAATAGAGAATAGAGAGAATCGATTGTTAGTACTTGAGAACCATATTCCTGGACTACTTCACAGCGTGGCTTAAAATACCAAAGACAATTTCAGACGCGATTTGGGTAGATTTTGTAACTTCGTCGCATAAAATAAACAACAATTTGTTTGACCTCTTTAAGCCCATTTAAATGAAATGTATTTGATTTGTAAATGACTGAATTTAAAGATATTATATTTTAGGGTGTCAAAAATTAACCCTTCCATCGTGGGGGCAAACATTTGACTGCTGGTTGTACGACTGCTGGAATATAAGCTTTAGTTACTATCAGACTGATAGACAGACAGACAAACTAGGACAAACTATTCCATAAGGGTTTCTTTTTTTAAGTTTACGAAGATAAGAAGTCCTAGAATGGACAAATAGTACCGATTACAATAATAAAAATTAAATAAATCAAAAGAATACAAATGAATTTAATAAATAAATCCATATGAAACGTCGTACTGTTTATTTTTAACAAAGTATATATCATCCTGAGAGAGAAGTTTCATATGGACTTTCAAACCGACAAAACAAACCGACTTAACCACCAACCGCTGGCCCCTTGCTAGCCATTCGTCGCATACAATTGGCAATCATCCGTCTCTGGTACTACACAAACACAACCACATGAAGATTCCACAATCCAAAAGATTTTTATTGTAGATAAACCAATAAACAGTTGACCACATATGAGCCCTGACGGCGTTGATGTGTCACCAGTAGCACCACAACTGTGGTGGGGTGTTGTCGATTTTCTTGCGCTGAGCAGGGACGGACTCTATATTTTTTTTTATTAATTTTCTTAAGGATGCGTTAAGTTAGATCATACGTTATTTGATAAAACGTGCTTATTACGTCCTGGGGCATATGATTCTTCAAGGTTATCCGTAAATTCTGAAATTTACAATCTGTATATTAAAAGGAAAGTGATTTATTTAGTTCAAATAATCATCGTGTTGACTTTTTTAATTAACAGAATTGTTGGTTGAGGCAAAACTCGATGTTTTAAGGTTGTAATAAATGGTTCTTTGATTAAAGAAATGATTAATTGATTGAAGAAATTATTGTAGACTGTTTATTGACAACCACTTTTCGGAGGGTACAATTGAACACACAAGGAACTTGTTTTTGTATACAAACATATTTATTTTAATCAAAATTGGATTTGTGTAGCGAAAGGCAACATATTTTTAAATAAAAGGAAAAATTACTTCAAAAGGAAAGTAATTTTTGTTTAAATGCAAATTCATTTATTTATTTTTATTCTTGCAAATTTATTTATTTCACTTAAATAAATATTTCAAGTAATTAATCTCTTCAAGTAAATAAGCTAAAGTATTCAATGCAGTAAATACATTTTGTGCTAACGAAGGTCCAAAAGAATATATTCACAAGAATATGTTTCTTAAAATCATCAAATCAATTCCAGCTGCGTACGGACAGAGGGGGGCCATGGGAGGTATCATAGGATAGCTCCTTTAAAACCAACTAAATTTCATCTAAAACTATTTTTATCTTGTCTTTGAGTGAGATCGTTTTAAATAGCTTTATAATTTTGGTACCCATTTCAGCTAATTTTAGACTCTCTTTAATTATATTGAGTAACATTAAATATAAATTGATTCAGGTAAATCTTATTTGGTTCTAAAAGAGCTATCCTAGGTATAGATGATGGAATATAGACGATGAAACTGATACCAATCGGATAGCTTATGGTTCAAGTAGTTGTTTAGAATCATAGTTATAGGAAATTTTTTAATTAACGAAAAATCACTAAAAAAGTGTGCCTGTCTTCATTCCTCGAATCTCACTCACTTAATCGCAAAAATAAAAATACCACACTGTTGCAGACAAAATTTACTACCAAAAGAATTGGGGAACCTATACGAGAAAATGAACGGTCAAAAATCTATCATGACTGGACTAGTAACTTTCTGTACATTTCAAACAGTGCGTATCTCTACATGAGATTCTTATCAAAAGTTGTTCTATGATCTCCCTGTATACGCTTTAAATGTTTTACCCTTATTTTTTAACAACCTGATTTTCGGTATGATATTCTGAACACAAAATTCGTCTGTCTTCATAGATAACAGTTACTCATTTATATTTATGAATACTTGTGTCTACTTGGCTTAAAATAATTGAGATGAAGCAATTATAAAAAGGACTTGGATTGGGTTGTATATATTTTAATGAAGAATATTTGAATTGTAAATGAACGAATTAAGTTTATTTTAGTACCTACCTACACACGGCTTATTATATTAGCTGAATAAATTGCAAACGCGAGCGCCTGAAACCGTTGCACACAGATAAATCGATGGAATTGCATCAATATAACCTCATTTTCTCCTGGGCTACTTTAACTAATTGAATGAGCAATTCGTCAATACACAGGTGTGTTAGTATTCTCACTAAAAGTAAGTCCTAAATGTATTTTCATTACATAATTTGATCCTTATTGCACACAGAAAAGTGATCTCTCGAACGAAGAGAGAATTACTTGGCTGAAGTAGTTGGTAGGTTCGTATATACGCGAGAGATTATTGACTTTAACCAAGAAATTTTATTTCTATGAATAATTACTAGATTTTAGAAAGTGGGTACTCTGGTGAAGTAAGTAAACAGTCTTCAATGAAGTGTATATTTTTATTCCCGGTAAATATTTTTAGCTACCTAATGTAAGAATTTTAAAGATTTGACACAAATACGTTTTCTATTGCTAATTAACAAGATAGGTATGTTATATTTACTTACTTGTTCTAAACTGTTGCGTGCGTTACATCAAACTACTCCGTGTTGAAACGTTTATTGTACACTATAAATCACAATACACATCCCCAATAAATCACAAGGCACATCCCCTACGGGTACTTCGTTGTTTTCGTACTAGGTTAGGTTCCGTGGCGCCAGCACGTGCCAGCATAACGCGCGGGCGCGCGAGCCTTGACAAAATCACGGTGCGCATATTTATTCCAGAGAAAGGGATTACTTGAAAGAAGTGAGAATCCAGTTAAATAATTGGTGGGTTTTTATTCAGTAAACAATACTTACTTTACTATTACTTCGTTGGAGTAATTAACATTTTTGGGACGAAAAATTCAATTACTTTCAATACAATATTGGTTCTTATAAAGAAAGAATTTATTTGTTGACAGCATTTATCTGAGAAATTATTTTACTTATATTGAGTATGTGGCATTTCTTGTATATAGCTAACTTTCTACATCCAAGTAAATATGCATTTCAATCTAGTAAATAAATTCAAGTAATTATGTTTTCTCGTTCCAAATAATCGCTTTTCTGTGTGTGGTTCTAACTACCTTCTATAAAATTTATTTTAACCTTATAGAGGTTTATCTATTTGTTCTAGAACCAATCGGAACAGTAAAGCCAAAATTTCCTCTGGAAACACGCAAAGAATACCTATTACCAATAAGCTCACCTGTCAGTCTTCTATGCCCAGCGCAAGGGTATCCCGTTCCACTAAAAAGGTACAAATCTTTATTCAATTTTTCCCATAATCTTTTTAGAACCAGTTGGTAGCGTGCTTCCAAAATTCCCCACCGTGGAAAGTTCAAAATCGTTCAAAGGGCAAAGCAGCGAAGCCCTGACGTTACTTAGTCCTGCCCAGGCATTTCCAGTGCCTATTTATAGGTTAGTTTAGCAATTTGAAAGAATTATGATCTTGGGCAAGGGTATTTTATCTCAAAGTGTTGTCTATGGTCAGAATCCTGCAGTTGTGTCTGCTTTAGAACCGATTGGAAGTGCTCTGCCCAAATTTCCGGCTGTTGATAATTTAAGAGGATTTGGAACAAAGAAAGGGAAGGGTGTCACCCTCCTGTGTCCAGCCCAAGGGTTCCCTGTCCCCAATTATAGGTACATACAGTTTTATAAGTGTGATAATTTTTAGAACCTATGGGAAAAGTTAGACCAAATGTGGCCAAACTGCCACCAATGGATAACATCCAGAAGGGGAATAATTTAGCAATTCTGTGCCCTGTTCAAGCGTTTCCAGCACCCCTTTACAGGTATTTTATATTTTTTCAATCTATCGAAAACTTACCTATTGAAAAACTTAATTTATTGAAAATCAACATGGCATCATTTTGCCATCCTGGTAAATTTAGATGACATACATTAATGGGCTAAAGTTCTGATTGTTGTGTTGAATAGTTTGTTACCGGTAAGTTGATTGTGAATGTTGTTGGTGCAAACTTTAATATGACCGGATTGTCTGAAGGTGAGACTTGATTTTGTTAAAGGTATTCATAAATGAAAATTTGGAAATTGGCTTAAGCTTACAGTTTTTTGCAATAACTTGAAGCAAATTTTGCAAAATTTCCTTGACAGCTGACTTGGTTACATGACCACGTAGACGTGATTAACATAATATGTCATACAGTGTCCGGCACTAACTTGGACACAAATGGGAAACATTTTTATCATCAATTTTTCAGAAAATTTTATTTCTGTAAAAAGATTCTATATTGTCATAAACCTAAAATGCAAATATTATAATGTAATTATCTGCTTGAGTATACCGGGTGTTACCAAAACTATGAAAAACTGCTAAGAGTAAAGTACCTTTATTTTAAAATCTATGCAAAAATGTTATTTGAAAAAAGTGTTTAGAAATATTAGTGGGCTTTAAGAGGAGGTTCTCCCCTTGTAGTCTCCCCTTGTAGAGACCTGAAAAGTAGCTCAACTTTGGAACAGTTTTTCAAACAAATTATAAGAGATATCAATATTTTTTCTTTTGCTATATATTATTTATACTTCAGAGTACAAAAAAAATTGTTCCAGAAACAACTATATGCAAGAAGTGGATACTATTGTGGGAAGTACCAGGCCCTGCGTGGCGTGCTTTTCCTAACGACGGCGATGTGCACGATAGCTCCTATAAAAATAACCAGAAATCGAAATTTCAAAAGGGCTGTGAATCTAGATGTAATTAGTTGGAGGCTAAACCAACATTTAGTTAATAAAAGTTTAAATTTACAAAATGGTTGCTGTTTGAATTTTAAGTTCGATTTTCTACAGCTTTTTTCATTTTTAAATCGGTATAAACAATATAATTATTTAAAAGCTTTACTTATTATGAGGTTCAGATTCCAATAACAAGTATTCTCTTTAACGGTCGGCGTCACAGGGAAGCTTACCACATACGACGCAGAAAACTTGCTCGCAACTGAAACGTATACAAGACATTTGATAGAGAGGATTAATTGAATATCTAAATTTGCAAGATTATAAATAGAGATCGCAGTTTAATTGTCTCTATAAATTTATTATTTGTTATGCTCAAATGGCCGCAATAAGAACATTTAACGGAGATAAAATAGAAATAAAAATCACCATGTTCTTCTGAACCGAATGGTATATACAACCATAATAAAATAAATTGTAATTTAGTCGTCTTGTACTTTATTCAGAAAAACTGGTCGTGTAAAATTAATTGACATATTCATTGGTCTGTAGTTCAAGCGTTTGATACGAGATGTCGCTCTTGTTTAACCCCTTGATGTAGGCAACCCAAACGAAAATATGTATTGATTTTTGCTTTCATTCGTTCGGATTCAATCTAATTCATAATAGCGTCAAAACTGCAATGGCATTATTGAGGTTATGCTTCTGAATTATTCTTGAAACTGTACTGTTTGCTGTTTTTATAAGCTACGAAATCATGTGTAATCAAACTGTGTTTATTTGAATAATGGTTATAAAATTAATGAAATGTGAAGTATTTATCGTAAAGGTTTAACCGATGTATAACGGATTATTAGTAGCGTAACAAGTGTTACCCTCTGTGAATTGGGGTTATATGAATGGAAATCAAAAATTTGTTAGTCAACAGAAGCTTCAGGATTTTTCTGTCACGAATTACAAGTAAATATACAAGTACAGAATGGCACGTATCGATTGATTCCCTGAAGACCTGACTACTTCTGTACAACCCCAAAAATATAAAATCACACAATGAAGCGGCTAGCTGCAGTATATATGTTTCATAGTTTATTATTATTTTCGCATTTGAAACCATGATAGTGGTAAATTTGTAATGTACCAAGTTTCGAATGATACATAACACAATTTTATGCTTCTTCGAAAAGAATTTATTAAAATAATGAATGCTATTTAGCATGGGAGTACGATCCCGAGCATGAAACAATTACACAATGAAGTTAGCACCGGCAAATACATTTTATTGGTTATTATTATTTTCACATTTGCAAACCAATTTTCGAAATTGGCGGATTTATTCAAGCTATACAGTACGTATGTATTATAGATATGTATGTAGAATACATATAATATTTCTACTTACCTATAAATTGTCATACATAACCTAGCACAAAAAGAAATATTAAAAACAAATCTGGCCCATGCCAAATTGTATGTAATTGTATATCACGAAATTATTTGAGAAAGCAATATTATCCTACGTATTGCACCGACATGGAAACTAGACAAAAATTATTACTTATATTTACTTTATTAGTTTGCAAAAAGTTGGCATAACTTACACAAAAAGTTGTAACTATTACATACTTATTCTAAAGTAATAAGTATACCTGTAGACAAAACTAGGTATAGGTATACAGCCTAAGTAATAACACTAATAACCAACCGATCGGTACCGTAATTAGTCAATAAAATAAACTAAATATCTATGCGCACATACTAAACTTTTAACTTTTGTAACTTTTTTGCTCACTTCATTTCATTACTCACGATATGTAATTACACTTTGTGCAAAATGGTTCAAATCAAACGTGTGGCCGGCGCTCGGCAAGAAAAAAACATCCCTGGACGGATATCAGGATATTCAACAGATGTAAACAATGTAGTGGTTTTCGTATAGTAGAAATGTGTCTGCTTTCCATCCCACTTTGTGCCATTCGTCTTTGTCTAGTCACGTGATCCAACGTTCATGTGTACTGTTTCAATTCTTTACCACAAAATTCTGATATTACTGCATCGTGTATGCAACCCAAATAGCACTTTTTTTACCGGTTTAGGAAATTTTTTTCGTTTGGTGCCGACCCTTAATGCCGTCTAATGTTTCCAAACACTTTTTCCAAATAATATTTTTGCGTAGCGTTTACAATAAAGGTACTTTACTTTTTTTTTAGTTTTGGTAACACCCGGTATATGCAAGCAGATAACTACATTCTAATGTTTGTATTTTACGTTTAAGACAATCCAGAAACTTTTATAAAAAAATAGAATTTTCTGAAAAATCGATAATAAAAATTTTTCGGAAAAATAATTTACATAACATAAGCAAAACACATTTAACAGTTTTGATTTTCAGAATATTAGACCGAAAGTAGTGATAACTGCATGGGGGCAGAATTTATAACCAGAAACTAGGTCGTGTGTGGTATCATTGGACAGATATTTTAATAAGAAACAATATTTGTTTGAAAAATATTTTTATAAATCATACGGTTTACGAGAGAAACCATAAGCAGGTATGCATCTGTATTAATGCAATCATGACGAAAATTACAGGTAATAGTTTTGTATTTAGTTAGTAGAGAAGGCAAGTGATATTATAACGATAGTCAATGATTTAGTGCATCTGGTGACGCCGATTGTAAGCCGTTTGTCAGTTTTTGACAGTCAATTTGTTTATTTTGTAAACCATATGATTGAGTAAGATTTCTGTCCAACGAAAGATGTTTTATTTTAAAATATCTATCGAATGATACCACACACGGCCTAGGTTTTAATTTGAAATTGTGCAACTGAATGCAGTTATGACCCATCCCGGAAATGAAAAGTGTTATAATTACAGTCTTCAGTATGGACTATTTTATGTTGGTTCGGGGCAAATCTGTTAAACGAAAAACACCCCATAAGTTCTAGAGTTTTCTCCTACTATTTTTCCTGTATTTGCAGATATAATATAATCATATTCACAACAGTTCAGAATCTTCACGCCAAACATGTGTTTCAACTCTCTTGAAACATCCCCTATTTGCCTGAGATTTCACTATTTTTCGCCTAACTAACCACTATTTTAAGGTCATTTACAAAAGAAAATAATTTTGATCAGCTCAAAGTGCAAAATCGACCCCTTCACCAACATTCACGCAAATCAAAAAACAAAAACTTACTTAGTCTCCCAAATATTATTTTCCATAGAACCAGTAAGTAGTGTTGCACCTCGTTTGACATCAGGGGACAAAATCAAGACTAAAGAGACCAAATCCAACATGACAGCGACCATGATATGCCCAATGCAGTCCTATCCTGTACCTTCATTCAGGTATTTAAACTATCATCAATTAATTAAAAACTGTGTGTTGTCCAGAGCCTATAGGTAGCGTGGTACCAAGGCTGACCTCTGGTGATCAGTCTCGAACTATTCTGGCCCCAATCAGCCAGCAAGTAACACTGCTCTGTCCTGCTCAAGCCTACCCCGTACCTAAGCATAGGTAATTATAAGTTCTTGTTGTCTAAATGCGGTTCACGAAGCATGGGTTTGAAAGTCTTTATTTTGAATGAAGTTGGTTTCTTATTGGTTTAATTTCTTCTTAGAACCAGTCGGTAGTGTCGCTCCTAGGTTTAGTACTGGGATTTCAAAGATACAGACAATTGAGGATAGTGCTGGGAAAGGCTTGACTTTGATTTGCCCAGGGCAAGCTTTTCCAACTCCAGTGCACAGGTAAATTTGGCATTTTATTTTAGACAGGAAATATTTTGTTGTAATCTTATTGTACAAGTTTCTACGCTGGGGATTTTTCCATATGTTTGTTTCTCATTTGTAAAATGATCAAAATTTAGAACTTTGATTATAGACAAGAATTCTCTAAACGAGTTATGGAAAACTGGTTTTAATAGCTTCTTTATATTGCCTGCATTGGCTTCTTCTTTGAATCGGTATCCCATCCCAACAATTTGCAACCTACTTGAAGTATGAAAAGATCAACCTAAAAATAAATGCGATATTTTCTGTGATTTTCTACAGAACCGGTAAACAGTATTAGACCAAGTGTGACATCTGGTGACAAAGTCAGAACTAGAGATTTGGATGTTAAAAACAACAAGACTGGGACGTTGTTGTGCCCTATGCAGTCGTATCCGGTACCAACATTCAGGTACAGATTTTCTCATTACTAATGCATTGTCCTTTCCATTATTTATTCAGAGCCAATCGGTAGCGTGAGTCCTAGATTAACAACAGGTGACAAGTGGGAAGTCGTTTCTGGTAAATCAACGCAGCATATTACGTTATTCTGTCCGGGACAAGCTTTTCCAGTACCTAAACATAGGTAATTTTGAATTGTTACGTTACATATTGCAAAGATCAGCGGTTTTTAGTTGGCATGATTTCTCCACTCAAGGCAGTCTGAACTAATAATATCGAATGCCGTTGTGTTCTATACGCAAGTTATAGTAAAAATATTTATATTTGAGGAAATGGTGATTTGTCAAACTCAAATTATCGATACACTTTTTCGAGAAAATCGTGTTTAAAGTTTCAAGTCCAGTTTAAGCAAGCATATCGAGTACCTACTTATAGCACTTTTATGCTAACCTACTAAGGTGGGCAAAATTAATCAAAAAGTTAAATTCGGTAATCGTTAAAGAGTTAACGAAAAAGTTAACTTCGTTAACTGATATTCCGTTAATTTGTTACAAATGTAACAAAAGTTAAGGTTAATCGTTAATTTTTTTTATAAGAGAATATAGGTTATGTTGAGTGCCGATCTGCCGGTGAGTATGCAACCCAAATAACTGCGGACCTTTCGGTTATATGAGTTAAAATTGCCTTCAAACTAGGTACAGTGGTAATTAAAATAAATACACTGCTCAAAAACATTAGGGGAACACTTTTTTCGAAACCTGTACCTTTTTAAATAATAGTTCTAGGCGATCCAAGTTTGGTATGCTTTAAGGGCGTATATTTAACTAAAGAAAATTACAAAAACTGTGTTACAATTGTTAGTTTCTTCTAAGTTACACTGAAAAAAAAATTTTTTTTATTTTTTTATTAATTAGCATCACCTCATAGGTAATTGTGTATAACACCTAGTCTGATGACTATCTAGCTATATTAATCTAACCTAAATTGATACGTATAAAAAGTGTTCGATATTAAGTGTTCCCCATTGGTGTAACTTAAATTTAGTTTGGGTCAGGTAAACTTCACGCACTGCACGTTGCTCTGCTTTGTTCACCTATCACTAACATAACACTGTGCTCTGCTTTTTTAACATCACTTCACCAACTCAAAAGGTTTAATTCTTTTGAGTCTTCGCACACTGTCACAATTATTGTCAAGAAGCTGGATTGCCTCAACATTCGTGTGCTGGAGAAGTCTGGTCTGATGATTCTCTGCAAACTTTCCAATTTCGTTGGTTACTAATTCCATCTCAAGATCCCTGTGGAGATTTCTGTTTCTTATATACCAAGGTCCACGATGTTTCTTAGCACCTTATTTGGGAAGCGTTGAATGATGGCGATATTGCTTGGCTTAGTGCAGCCCCACAGTTGGATACCATAGGTCCACACAGGTCTAAGTATCTGCTTGTAAAGTAGGAGTTTATTATATGTCGACAAAGCCGACTTCCTACCAATAAGCCAGTAGATTTTTTTTGTATCTTATGCCCAATTCTTCTCGTTTCTTTTTAACGTGTGCTTTCCAGCGAAGCTTGGTGTCCAGCGTCATACCGAGGTATTTTGCGGTGTTCGAGTAGGGTACGGTAGTGTTATTTATTTTCACTGGAACGTGTTGTAGTCGCTTATTAGTAAAATTTATGTGAACGGATTTGGTTTCGTTCAATGCAATTAGCCATCGTTGCATCCAATCACTAATATTGTTGACGGCATTCTGCAGTTTTAGCGTTGCTCCTGCAACTTTTGTATCTACTGCCATGATAGCAGTGTCATCAGCCAAGGTGGCAACGGTAACACCATCTGGTTGCGGGAGATCATGTGTGTAAAGAAGGTAAAGAATTGGGCCAAGTACACTACCTTGTGGTACTCCAGCTTTAATACTTTTGAGAGTTGAGGAATCATTATCTTGCTTTATACGGAAGTATCTGTTAGAAAGGTATGATTTTAATAGTTGGCTATACTCGAAGGGTAGTATCCGCTCCAGCTTATAGAGTAGGCCTTCGTGCCAAACTTTGTCGAAGGCTTTTGCCACATCCAGGAATATAGAGGAGCATACCTTTTTTTCTTCTAAAGTGCGTTCTATCATCATTGTTATTCTGTGTACCTGATCAATTGTCGAATGTTTGTTTCTGAATCCAAACTGATGGGCGAGTATAATGTTTCTTTCATCTAAGATTGGCTTCAGTCGTTTTGCAAGTAGCTTTTCAAACAGTTTTGACAATGTGGGCAGTAAAGAAATTGGCCTGTAGGAGGATAAAAAAAAATAAATGGTACGTATGAAAGCCTGCTAAAGATGACAAATGAGTTCGGTTGTCATTCCCGTTGATTAGAAGTAAAATGAGGTATCTTAGTGAAGTGCAAGTTGCTCGTGCTGTCGCCCTTATTCAGCATGGCCACTCTATTCGACATGTTACCTTCAAGGGACCTTGAATTTAATGCTTGAATACTAAAAATGTAACTTTGTTAATTAACGATTAACGGATTAACGCTTTTTTGTCCAGCTTTGCTAATCTATTATATCTAGCGATGTAAAAACGTAATTTACCGCGTAAATTACCAAATTAAGTACCGTAATTAATGGTAATTTACCGATTTTTAATTACAGTAATTACGGTAATTTACGGTAAATTGCCGATGGTAATTTATCGGTAATTTATCATAAATTTAAATTACCGTTGGTAATTTACTAGTAATATATGCTGGTATAAAAAGTATTTTTATTGTAGTCCCCGTTTTCATTTTAATAATGAATTACTAGTATTAAATCAGGAAAAGCATCAGCGATTAGTTATATAGGCTATCTACAATATAATGACAAGGCTGTGCCCAATTTTTTTTGTTACATAACTTACTGCCATCGGTAAACTATCATTTTGAATTACCCGGTAATTTAAGAAAATATAATTTACCAATTGCAATTTTTAATTACGTGGTAATTTAAATTTCAAAGTAATAATTTTATTTTCAGCGGTAATTTACGGAAATTTAATATCCTTAGTCAGATTGGTAGTTATCTACAAAATAATGACTTTTATTTACCAAACATTTTTATTAACATAAGTAGCATTCATAACCTACAGTAATGGGTATTAACGCAGGTTTAATTTAACATTTTGAATTTTTAATTACTCGGTAATTTAAGCCAACGAAATTTACCATTTTTATTAACGTGGTAATTTAATATTTGAAGATAATATTATAATTAATATTATAATATTAAATTAATATTATTAATTAATAATACGTTTACGGTAATTTACGAAAAGAAAATAATTACCGTAATTTAACATCCCTGGCTTATTCCTTCCCCTGCTTCGTGGATGTCGTTCGGAGAAGTTTGCTTGCTACTTCACCACCAGGTCACCATTTTGGCCTCTCTTTTCCATGTTCCATATTCAGACACCGATATATCTGGAAAATGAATTTGCAAGCGCAACATTCTATATTGTTTCTTCGTTTGATGTTTTATTCGCCAACATAACGCGTAACTTTAGCTCCAGAGCGCATATTTTCCATATAGCCATAGTACAGGAGACAATAGTCTCTGAGAAAAATCCACCAAGCCGCAAAATAAATAAATTAGAAGCTTAAAGGTGTAATATCCCAACATTCTAAACACCATAATCACAACAATCCTTATTGAAACTTTTGCCAGTTTATCAAATGCTTTCCAGTAAATTTAGGTATAATTATTTCTCTTTAGAACCAGTCAGTAGCGTCAAACCAAAGTTCCCTTCCATTGACAAGTTGCGTGCGTTTGAAGCAACTTTAACCAAAAGTGTAACACTTCTATGCCCTGCTCAAGCATACCCCATCCCAAAACACAGGTAACATAAGAAAAATTATATTTTTTAATGCTATAATCCGCGTTGAATGATAAATGTGCCAATTTTTATAGACTTTCTCCCCTTTCTTTATTTAGAACCTGTTAGTAGTGTGAAACCAAAAATTCCCTCAGTAGAAAAGTTACGTGCTTCCGAAGCTACGGTAGGAAACGAAAGCATTCTTCTATGCCCAGCTCAAGCATACCCAGTTCCAAAGCAAAGGTAATCTATCCTAAACTTTAACGAAATTTTCTGGGATCTATCTCCATAGTTTGTTAATTAGGTATGTTATCCAATTCTTTATGTAGAACCGGTTGGTAGTGTCAAACCAAAGTTCCCATCTGTGGACAAATCTCGTACTTTCGATGCCGGCGTTCAAAGGCCAATAACTCTACTTTGTCCCGCTCAAGCATTTCCAGTAGCCAAGCATAGGTAACTATCGCCAAGATTTAAGTTCTAATGGGATATTTTCAAGGGAGTGGTTAGCGGAGATCCTGGTTCAATTCCAGGTCAAACCTATTTTTTTTTCTTAAAGAGAATTCGGTTGCAAGCGCGGTACATGCTTTTTTTTCACAACCTGTTGGAGCACGTGCTCCCAAATTGCTCTCTTCTGCCAAAATGACATGGTTTGAGGAGATGTCCGGTAAAAATTTAGCTCTGCTCTGCCAAGCTCAAGGGTACCCTTCACCTGTATACAGGTAATCTTTTTTTATACTTTCTGATTTGTATCCTAGAACCTGTTGGTAGTCGTGCTCCTACATTGACGTCAAATGTCGTCTCAACTTCTCTAAAGGAATCAGCAGATAAAGATATTTCGTTGTTCTGTCTCGCTCAAGCGTATCCCACACCGATATTCATGTAAATGGTTTTGATGTTAATGGTCTTTTTAAAGATTTAAAATTAAGAACTAATCGATTACTAGTATAATTTGGATAATAATTCATCGATTTGGAACAGTACACTTAGCTCTAAAACTATTAGCTTTAGAAAACATTATTACATCAAATTTGTAGAGAATTGTATCTTGTACTTTATCAATATCTTGAAAAAGCTGAACGTTTCTCAACTGGGGCTCTGCGGAATTCTATTGTTCTGAAAATAATAACAAATGGGCGTCGCCGGTTCATGGGAAAGTAATATATTGACTTCAAGTGCCAAGAGTACTTGAAATTATCTTTTACTTGAAAACAATCTTTAGAACTT
This sequence comes from Aphodius sticticus, assembly GCA_963966075.1. Classification (NCBI taxonomy): domain Eukaryota; kingdom Metazoa; phylum Arthropoda; class Insecta; order Coleoptera; family Scarabaeidae; genus Aphodius; species Aphodius sticticus. The sequence goes on from OZ014509.1 coordinate 70,462,285, forward strand.
GTATAAAGCTATCCAAAAATGTTTCCGAAAAATCAGACAAGACAAGACACTTAGAGAGTGAAATTACATATTTGTAACAAAAAAAGAATTTTTTTAACAAAAGAAGTTATAGAAAGTGACTTTAGATTCGAAAGTTTTCACGACTAGAATCATTAAAAAATAAATACGTTCCGTTAATCATAGTTGGTTATTCCTGACATATTGTTGAAATTTAATGATATTGAACAAAATGTTATTATTTACATTACAACAAATGCTTGACATATTCCCGGGAAGTTCTAAGAAACGTTTCACAGACGCAGAAGAATAAAAATTTATTTCGTATAATTTTGTTAGAATTTGGTGCCACACACATTTTATTAAAAATTATGTATCACCGTAATTTTCAACTTTTTGTATATGAACTTCTGAAAAATGGGGTGTAAAAAAGGTGTAAAAATAAACAAGAGAGATTTTTATTATCATGCGCTTTTCCGCTTTTTTTCAGAGCGCACGTAGTAGTTATTTATGTACCAAGGGCTATAGACGGATGTTTATGTCCCGAGGGTGACAGTTCTCGAGCCTATCGGCCCTCGCGCTTTTTAAGTCGCCCGAGGGTATAAACTTCAAGTAATGCCCGAGGTACATACAAAATTTTATGCCCTACAATGGTTTTGTTCTTCCGTTTGAATAATATTAATAAATATTTTGACGTTACAAGTGACATGCGTATCTACGGAGTTGAATAACAATACAAACAATTCGGAGTTGAGTGACAATACAGACAATTAATTGTCAAACTTATAACCTTAATCGCCAATAATTGACATTGACGATTTAAAATTTACAATAATTTATCCCCTTGGGGCAATAAGAATCTTTATTGCCCTAGGGCGCAAAAAGAAGCTGTTTTCGTCCCGGTATCTTATGTCTTGTCATTTTATGATCATTTAGGACATAAATGTAATTATGAGTTTCTTTTATTTTAAAAACTGACATAGGTTTATGCTCGGAGGAAAATGTCTGTAATGTTATAGAAACTGAATGTACTAAACTACAGAAAAAAAAATGCTGTGGAAGTAGCGGTCATTTTTTTTTTTTTGGTGCTGAATGGAAATCTGAGGTTTGCTAACAAAATTTTGTGACGCAAAATGCATAAAAATGTAAAAATATTAGTTTTTTGCTTATAACTCGGAAACTATCTACTTTTCGCAAATAACTCATAAACTAAACAAAAACTAAATTAATTCAAAATAAAACTGAATGAATTTTGCTACAAACTTCTTTAAACTTTTTTCTAATAGAATTTACACAATTTCGGACTTCATTGAATAACTTGATCATTATGTAATTTTTTTAACATTGACATATACGATCCCAATAAGGTATGTACCGAGAACTGGGAAAAATCACTAATTGACAGCCTTTAATAATAAATTAGAGTTCTGGCGTGGAAAGTATATCAAAACTACCCCACAACTTTTCCGCTAGGGGCCCTTTACAGCCGCAAATTGACTGTATTATTGATGGAATCTTATGATGAATCTTATTACATCATCACAGTAATATTACAGGATATTTTTGTAATTTCCCAGGAAAGGTACTGTAATTTTACAAGTAAAGTACTGTAAATTTACAGTAGAGATTTTTTGTACACTACCTGTTTGAAACTTTTTACTCACACTAACATTTACATACTATTTTTTAAAAAATCCGGGATAAAAATAGAACACTACATATTTTTTTTGTTGGGGTTTTAATAAATATTTATAAATATCCCTATACATAAATGAGGTTGCCTTATGCCATATGGTTTATTTGCAGAACCAGTAGGCACACGGGCACCAAAACTAATCTCTTCGGCAAAATCGACCACATTCGAAGAAACAGCTGGTAAAAATTTGTCACTGCTCTGCCAAGCCCAAGGGTACCCAACACCTGTATACAGGTAAATCTTCATCAATATTTCCTCTTCTAGAGCCTGTCAGTAGTAGGGCGCCAACAGTAAGCTCAAATCAAATCTTAACCGCTGTCAAAGAATCGTTCGGAAAGGATATAGTCTTATTTTGCAATGCCCAAGGATATCCTACTCCTTTATTCAGGTACTGTAATTTCTTTCTTATGATTGTTTGTGATTTGTAAATAGAACCTGTTGGCACAAGAGCACCCAGGCTTGCCGCTGATGTTAAGAGTGTTAGCATTGAGAAAACAAAGGAGCACAGCATTAGTTTGTTGTGTCAGGCTCAAGGATATCCAATGCCAGCTTTTAGGTAATTGAAATCAGAATTTTATAGACTTATAATGTATAATGGTGTTTCAATAAGAACGTAAGATTTTAATTTTCAACTGAACATGGTTTTCTGTATTGAAATATTTATTGATTTATAATGTAGACATTCGGGATATATGTATGGAACAACACATCCGTAAATAATTGCCACGTGTTTGGTAAAAATTAGCCTCGTCGTTTAAGATGATTTTGTCCATAAAATCGGCGCTCACTCCTTGTTGTTCAATGGTCCAATAGCGGAGATCCGACCTTGAAACGGGGTCTCTAAAACTCTTACCAATAGAAATTAGTGTCGAAACTTGGTAATCTAATAAAATTAAAAGCGCCATAAGCACCACCAAATTCCCTGTTTTTTAAAGAAGAGGAAGTCGATGACATAAAATGTAAATATCGTGGTAAACATAACCCACAGATAAATAACCTAATTAATTTTGTCGAGTTCGAAAACAGAACGAGTCCACAGTAAATCCTATGGACATGTACTGATTTCGAACTCGGCGATTCAATAGGGTATTTGACTGTATTAAAAATATGGCTTGTATTATAGTCATCCTAATAGATTACAGTTTAAGAAAACTGTTTACTTTTCAAAAAAAATATGCTTCTTTTCTATTAAAAACCAAAATTAAAATTAAATTTTATTCACGTCCTATCACGTGATTGAAAACTCTCTGTAATTGGCTCAGTCTCCAGTGACGTCATTCGTTAGTACGCTTAGAGCGCGTTCGGTTTGTCAGGGTAGGATATGGGGAGAGCAATGCTCAGATAACCTGGGTTGGCTGTCTCTCTTATATGCAGATAAACGCTGTATGACGTTAGTTCGCCTATTATGCAGCGCGTCACTCTCACCGTACAATACCGGGTTATCCGAACGCGCTCTTATGCTTCTCCCGTTTGAATTTAATAGCACGAAAGTGCCATGTAATCATAACTTTGTAGGTTAGGATAGCCCTAACCGTAAGCTGTCAGATCAGATAATACCTAGTTCGAAAATACGATAGATAACTTATTCTAGTCAGTTTTATTAGGTCGAAGTAATCTTCACAACAAAAAACACTTGTATTGGCCGCTATTTATTTCATTTGGATTTCTACGGGCCAACCACTTTCTTCGCAGTTTCAAATCTTGTGGAACAGCTACAAATAGATTATCCGGAGTTTTTCTTGACGTATTTCTGCATTCTGGATTTATACACCATTTATAACCCATTTTATGTAGAAATTGTGAAAACAACACATCATACAACACAATTACCAAACGGCGACGATGCCGATGCTGACAGACCATATGGGGCGATTTGACATCTACTATCGGGTGACGTCACACAACAGAAAGTATCGTTTTGGCGGGACTTTTTGTTATTCAATTTTTAACGCTGATTTTTATGAAATATTGAGGAAATAATTACGAAAAATAATGCATTTACAATGTAGAGTGAAGGAATAAACACATTAAGATTGTTTTCCAATAATAGTCAAATACCCTATTATAGTACGATTTCCTGCACGGTTCGCTAACAATTTATCGTTGTTAAAGTTATTTACGAATCAGCAAATACTTCTTTCATCAAAGAAGATGAGATGAGATTTAAATATCGTGGTAAACATAATCCACAGATTCATAACCTAATTAATTATAGTACGATTTCCTGCACGGTTTGCTATTCAATTCATCGTTAAAGTTATTATACTAATCAGCAAATAGTTAATTAACTATTGGTGTATATGAGGATTACATGCATGCAGTTATATAATAATAATGTTCTGTATCTTATAGCTTATACGCACATCAAGTCGGCATACTGTTCTAATGTAACTCCATTAACACACTTGACGTGCATTTATTTGTTACCTTACTCCACATAGACGTACAAACAATCTAATCGGTAAATATTTCCAAAATGAGTGACGTAGGAGTGATTTTGAGCAATCTCGATGTCCTCGACTTTGTTTATACAAGTTGTCGTAAAAGTCATCACCTTACTTCTTAGCTAATAATTCTGGTTATAATCAGAGAACGGAATTTAATCTACCTGCATCCTCAATTTGTTAAGAGCGGTGTTGATTTTCCATGTTTTGATTTTGATGGTAATTTTCGAATTATACCAACCAAACGTTAAGTATTTTGTAAGTAATATTTAACAATAAGAACACGTTGTCGTCTCGTGCAACGCTCCATGTTTACTAACTCCCATCTGTCCCCTATAGACCTGTCTCACTCATTCACCTATCGAATCAAACACCAAAAAGAGCGCGCAATTCAAATCTTACGCTGAACATTCAGGTATTTTTACACTAATCTATCCCCCATTTTCAAACTATTTAGACTCAGTTCTTTTTATTTCCTTTATCTAATAGAACCTGTTGGAGTGAAGGGTCCCGTTTTCTCTACTGATAACCTAATAAACGCTTTTGCAAGACCGGCGTTTAGCAGCTTTACACTGCTCTGTCAGGCGCAGGGGTTGCCCGTTCCCAAATTTAGGTACGTTTGTTCGCTCTAAAGCTCTATAAAGCTCTCTAATTTACTGTAGAACCGGTCGGTACAAAGACGCCTACGTTTCCAAATGATATCACAATAATGGGCTATACGAGGCAAATGGGCCAAGCGATGACATTACTGTGCCCTGCACAAGGAATGCCAGTTCCACTATCCAGGTACGACTTTGATGTTATATTAATATATTATATGTATAATATCGTTTCTCTTAGATTTAGTTGAATAATAATAGGTTAATTTTTGGCGTAGGAGCCTATAGATATTAATAATAATAATAATAATAATCCACGCCTTATCTATATTGATGGATATCTATGGATAAATACGATATATCTTAACCTCTTTCTATGTACAGGGGTTAGGTTTCTCCTTTCATGTTTGTGTGTCAAAAATGCTAATAAATTAGAAACCGAAATAACAAAAAACAACATTAAAAGTAACACGTATAAAGTAAAATAAAACAAAACGTCCCGAATTAATTCGAAATCAGTACTCATAGTGGACCAAGTTGTGATAATTTGTTCCAACTTTTAAAACAGAATATGTGACTTGGAACGGAGAAACACACCTAGTCACAAAAGAAAATCTATTTTGAAATTTTTACTGAATCCAGTAGTCAATAGTAAGAACTATCTGATTTCGACAAAATCTCAACGTCGAATTTTTTGGTTTATAGGACGGTTTTTCCGTTCCAGGTCACATTATGGAAGTAGGTAGTGCAAGGTATTATTGCATAGATCTTTTACAAACAAAATAAGTTCTGTCTGATTTTTTTTTCTATTTGACGTTCTGTGTACATTTTGACTTTTTCATACGTAGTACTAAAGGTATCGGGACGAAACTTCATATTTAGAAGTTTCATGACCAAACTTAGAGCTGAAAAGCTTTCTGTTGGAAAGGCTCCAAAGGAACTGGAGGTTTAGTCTTAGCATTTTTGAAAGATTTTGCAAATAAGCCGCCATTTCTGGAATTTCGTCCAAATAGTTCAATAATAAATTAAAGTAGGGAAAATTCTGAAAAATCTATGACTATGAAATTTTTTGGTACAATCAATAGTTTAGCTGCATGAGCAAATTCTATTTCATCGAGATCGGTCGTACGGCATTAAAACTAGTAGCCAGGATATGTCAGATATTTTGATTCTAATGACAGTAGGTAGTGTCAAACGCTAATGTTTTCACAATACCTACTGTCAATATAAGCTGCGTTCGGATATTGTACACCGTTACAGTTTTTACACCCAATAGCATGTAAGTGACTTTTGGACGGTGTACCCGGTGTCAACGGAGTATATCCGATCTCGATAAAATAGAATCTCATGCAGCTAAATTATTAATTTGTATACAGGGTGTGTATAAATTGGCGGAAAAGCTATACGTGGCGATGTTCTTCGTAAAATTCTGAGTCAACAATCTTTACACTAAAATGTTGTAGCGTCATTATTGTGCCCTCAGGAGCCATTTGAAAGAAACATAGATTTGGCAACGCTGAATCCAACAGGTGTTCGTGTTACTATGCACTGTAAACAATGGGTCTGTATACCATATACATATCGGCATACTCATTAAACGTATATTCCATGTTGAACGAACGCAAAAGATAACGTAAAATACAATAACTAATAAACTAATTAACTAATGAACTGTAGGAATAATCACGGTAGAACGGTAGAACTGACGAAATTAGCACAAACAAGTCAAATTACTTAATTTGATTATACAACTGTCAAAAGTGACAAATGCCAAAATTAAGTTACCCATATTCTACAGTGTTGCCGAATGTATTTTTATGACAAAATTAACGAAATACCGAAATTAAAAACAAACTCTTTAGGCAGAAAGATAACATTTAGGAAAAGAAAAATTTTCAATATTGTTCTTTATTCTAAACTGCAGCTTCTCCATCAATAGATTTCAAATAATAACACCATTCAAGAGATTGGATATCATGACTTTGGAGACCTCGTGAAGACTCAAGAAGCACGGTACAACATTTTAGATTATAGATTGTCTACTCAGAATTTTGCGAAGAACACCGCCACGTGTAGCTTTTCCGCCAATTTATACACACCCTGTATAGTATGATAAAGTGCCTGGCCACATCAGATTTTTTATTTCATATAAAAATAATACGGCCAGATATTTTCCAGATTTGATGATAGATTAGCGAATTCAAATTCATCCAGTACTCTATATTGTTGAGAATACTTTTTTTGACAAAGTAATAATAAAAAGTTTTCCATTTGTAGCTAACTTTTTTGGACAAGTATCATTTTAAATAAAATAGTGTTAATATGTCTTTTTCTACTTATCATAATTAGTTGCCTTACCAATACCCTATCCCATGTTAGGGAAACACGTTACGTGTCAACAGTATTTTAGAAACATTTTTTTAAAAAAGATATTCCAAAACATAGTTAGTAGTCTCCTTACATTAAAAAAAAAGTCTTGTATTTGGATGTTTTTTCTTTGTTTTGTTGAAAACTCCACCCTACTGTATTCATATAATTTCCTTGAGTATCTATGTATTAAATCTAACATTGACAGCATAACATTTAAACCATCCAAAAATAATAATTACTTTGCAAATTCTATTATGTCATACAAAATCCGTAACTATTAAAAATTAAATCTCTACAATAAAAGTATTCGTATAGCATACCAAGATTCAATAATATCATAGTAAACGACTTCTATCAAATCTAGTTACCACGCTGTATAGTAAATCACTAGTATTGCTTTGATTAGTCGCTTAGAGGGTACCTAATAACGAACAGCTGATCGCCGGTATGCGACATCCAGTACGGACCGTTCAGTTCGCTTGTTTTCCAACGTTGGGAGGCAGCGCGGTTTCCAAGTTATTATTTATCTATTTCCCACGCAATTTTAACGGAATAAACGCGAAAATAATTTGCAAAACTCAATACAAAGTGTTAACGAAGTGAAATTTACTGTTTTAGTTGGTGATTTTACAGTAATCCAGCGTTTTATGACGAATTGTTGCAAGCGGTTTGACAGAGAGGTTAGTTTTTCGGAATACCTACAATAATAAATACATATAATAATATTCGTATAGCATAACAAGATTCAATTAGTATATTATTATACAAGTTTTATAAGACGTCAAATTGGGGCACGAGTTGTTTTGGGCACGACGAGCGTAGCGAGGAGTGCCCAAATGGAACGAGTGCGCCAATACGTCTTATAAAACGAGTGTAATATACTATTTTTTCTACTTTGCGTTATTAATTTTATATAAATTTAGAAATTGTGGTTACTATATCGCGGTAAATTAAAATCTAGGGTATTTTGCGGGTACCACGTGGCAGCACTGTAGTAACTGTCAAGTTCGTTAAAGATGAGATCGATGAGATAAAATCATGACAAAATCTAATTGTGAATAATTTTACTCTACTTTAGCCTACGAGTTTGAATAAATATTCAGCGAGGTCGCAACGATGATCATAATGGAGCTTGGGGCAACACTTTTAACCCTACTGTGATAAATACATGAAACTTAACCTAAAAAGTTAACTTTATTTCATAAGTATATAATTCAGAATAGAAGTGTTTGGCGGTTACTGATTAGTTACTTCGAAGAACAAGAACTTACTAAAGAATTGTTATAACGCTTAACGTTCAATAGCGGTGTCTACCTAATTCCGCTACGTAGCCGTTGCGGCTTATATATTTACAAGCACTTATAATTGAAACCCAATTCTAATTTCGGCAAAGTAGTTTATTAGAATAAATTATACTTAGTAAAATTACATGTGATGGAGGTAATACAAATACGTTGCACACAACCAGAACTAAGACGAAATCGAAAGCAACGAACAAAAACGAATACGAATTGAACCGAGCATCCAAGCGTCCAAAATAGTACCGAAAAACTTATACGTCACATAAACTAGAAATCCTCTACACCTTAAATGTACTATAGGTTCGTACGTGTATGCTGATAAACCATTTATTGCGCATATACAATCTCGCAGCAGTAATTAAAATCGTTCATATCTACGATGTAGGTTTGATCTTCGCATAATACCTTATTAAAGTAAATGTGGTCCTTGAATTATATCTGAAAAGGGGATTTGATATTTAGTTGAAAAGAATGATAACGATCACTTACTAGAGTCGTAAAACATCACCGTAAACGTCATGCTGGCGTATTTTGATGAACACAGCAAAACTAAGAAAGCCCCAATCCTTTGGCCATACTATAGCAGGCTACACCCATGTTTAAATATGTATAGAATATTGATATTTCGCAGTTTATGTGATTGCAAGCGATTAAGAAGATGCAGTGTGTGGTTATGTTGGGTTATGTATTGTACATTTGACATATGGCATTTGATATCACTGTGTACCAATCAGACAAAAATGTTACTGTTTTCGGTATTACAATGTGTTAATTGTAACACTGAAAACAGTGTTACAATGTGTGCATTGTGAATGCAAAGTAGAAAAAATATCATAGTAAACCAATTCTATCAAATCTAGTGATAGATAGCACGCTGTTTTTGTTAATTACGGATATTGCTTTGAATAGCCTGTAGAGGGTATGGGAGAATTGTACACAATAGAACAGTTTTTATTATTGTTTAAATATTTACGTTTTAACTGTCACAAACATAGCGATATGTAGTTGACAGGATGTATATTCCATAAATGAGCTTAAGTAAACAAAACATTGGCAGATAACTAAGTGCATTTATAGTCAAAATAAATATATTCTTAAATACAAAAATTATTGCAAACCCGTTCATGAAGCGAACTTCCTCGAAACTGTTGTTATAACACACGACTTCTTCATATTATTATAGAACCAGTCGGTAGTAGAGCACCATCATTCACGAATGACTTAAAAAGCATGGGCTACGAAAGACAACGTGGACAAAGCTTTGCCCTTCTTTGCCCAGCACAGTCTTTACCCATCCCAACCTTTAGGTAGGCACACTTCTATTACTTACATTTAACGATAAGAACCATTATTTCATTTTGTTTACCTTAATATTTTAACCTAGAACCAGTTGGACTAAAACCACCTGTCTTCCCAACTGAATCATCCAGTTTTACGTATTCAAAACGATCGCAGACAAACTTCGCCCTCTTGTGTCCAGCTCAAGCATTACCCATCCCAAGTTTTAGGTAATTATTATTACATTATGTTCTTGTCATTTAGAACCAATCGGCATGAAAGCACCATCATTTTCAAATCATGCCGCGAGTGTTTATACGTACTGGAAACCTATTGGAACGCATTTTGCTCTGTTGTGCCCAGCTCAAGCATTACCCCTTCCACATTTTAGGTTAGTTAACCTTCTTTTAATCTATCTCTTATATGTATTGATTTTTTTGGATAGAACCTATTGGTATGAAAGCTCCAACTTTTGCGAACGATGCTGCCAGTGTATCTTATACATACTTCAAACGAATAGGAACTAATTTTGCTCTGCTATGTCCAGCTCAAGGGTTACCCATCCCAAACTTTAGGTAATGCTTTTTTAATCCTAATAATTGTTACTTTTATGTAGAACCAGTTGGTCTAAAAGCTCCATCTTTCTCCAATGACGCTACAAGCATTTCTTACACGAGAACAGTAGGTCAAGGATTTGGACTGTTATGCCAAGCTCAATCATTTCCTGAACCTAAATTTAGGTACGTTATTCCAACATTTATGTGTGAATGCATTTTTGGGCAAGACCATTGGCCTAAATATAATTTTTTTCTCGCAATAGAACCGCTGGGTTTGAAAGCTCCAACATTTTCGAGTACTTCGATCTCGTTTTCGTATATAATCAAGGAAGATCAAGATTTTGCGCTTCTATGTCCAGCACAAGCACTTCCGCTTCCTTCGTATAGGTAGGTGTGACTCTATCCTGATGTATTTAGCATTCTGGGCAATAGTTTTAGTGAATTTTACGTTTAGAATTCGGATTTATCTTTTTAATAGAACCGTTGGGGTTGAAAGCGCCAACATTTTCGAGTTCTTCGCATTCGTTTTCATACACGATGAAGCAGAATCAAGACTTTGCGCTACTTTGTCCAGCACAAGCCCTTCCACTACCTGCCTATAGGTATGTTTTCTTGCACTTAAATAAAAGTATTTCTCGATCCCAAATAAAAGCATTTCTGGGCAAATTATATGTCTTTTTCTCTACAAAAACTAATTTTTTATGGTGTTTCTAAATAGAACCCATGGGATTCAAAGCTCCAACATTCTCGAGTACTTCTAGCATATTTTCGTATAAAACAAAGTTGAACGATGACTTTGCTTTATTGTGTCCTGCTCAAGCATTGCCTCTGCCATCGTTTAGGTATGTTTGGTGACATATTTTTATTTAATAATAAGGCATTCATATTGTGTGTAATTGTTTTTGTTGTGGGTATCCTATTCCAATATTCTGGTTGTATATCAATAAGACAAAATGGTAATATGTGTAATATTCTTTATCAGAACCTATCGGCCTAAAAGCTCCGAGTTTCTCATCAGATTCGAAAACGTTTTCGTATGATAGACGCTTGGGTAGCAGTTTTGCGTTGTTGTGTCCAGCCCAAGCGCTGCCAATACCACACTACAGGTAATTTTAGTTGTTAATGACTTTTATTAAATGAGTGCACTAGGGTGGTACTTATTTTTTAACTTGTCTAATTTTTTAACGCTTTTCAATTTTTTCCTTTTTATCCAAACTTTCCTGCGAATACTTGCCTAATGCCTGTAAAATTTGACCTGTAAATGTGTTTTTTTTTTCACTATAATACATTTATGTACCACAATTATTAACTTAATAAAAAATAATTTATTAGCTTTGGAGTATAGATATAAGATCATACAAATATTAGTATTTTGTAAATGCATAATTAAGTAATAATTTGTCAAAAGTACAATAATCTAAGCTACGCAGCTAAGATAGCACTTGACTATCCTGGTCAACAAAGATCAAAATCGGACAAGTAAAAACTGTTTCTGGGATGCTTCTTTCCGTAGAATCTGAATTTGAAGGCAACAATTATGAATTGGTTCTAGTTTTTACGAAAATCTATAATAAAGAACATTCTCCTCAAAAACCAGACACAATTCAGAATTTCTGTTTTTATATTCAGGTTCTACGCAGGGTTCTGATTTTATGCAGGGTGTTCATTAAACATACAGCAAACATTAAAGAGGTTGTTCCTTGGATTATTCCAAGTATATTTTGTCCTTTGTTAATTTTTGAAAAGCCGCTTTGTTTCGAAGATACAGGGCAAGATTTTTTTTTTGATAGAACCAATTTTAATTTAATTAATAATTAATTTACTTTATTTTTTTCTAGCTGAAGGTAGTCATTTTCAACAGTTCTGCTATATTAAGAAAGTTTACATTTAATTTTTGGTAGGAGGACGTAACAAATAAAATATCGAAATGTTTTTCGTCCTGTATCTTCAAAACAAAGCGGCCTCTCAAAAATCATCAAAGTGTAACATATTCTTAGAATAGTCCAGGGAATAACCACTTGAATTTTTGCTGTATGTTTAATAAACATCCTAAACATATATTATTAAATTAAATTTCTTCTCAATTTTGAGCCCCTTAGGACACAGGTTAATGTATTGATTGGCCCTAAATTTAGCAGGAATTAAGCATGGATATAAAACATCAAATTGAGAGAATCATGCATAAAAAAAAGATAAAATATAAGAACCACCCTAATCATTTTTTAAAAAGACTGTTTATTCTCCCTTATTTGCAACTTTTAATAAAGGAAATTCAGCATTCTTTTTAATAAGCATCGTTATTGCTTTTTGCAACAAGGTATCCATTACGGTGATTACGGAATAATATACAGTGCTTCCCAAAAGTAACGGATAAATTCAATAAAACCTTAAATAAAAATATTTCAGAAAAATGCTCTGACACGTCGATTTTTATTTTTAAATTACTATCCTGACATACACTTTTCAGCCCCCTTACCCCTTCGCCCCTAAGGGGTGGCAACCCCAACTTTAAAAATTCAAATAGCAAAGTAGCCCTTGCGATACCTCAATTGATAGATTTTTTTATTCTGAATACAACGAAAAAAAGATTATCAAAATCAGTTGATAAATAAGCGCGATATTTACCAAAATGTATTCAAAGAAGAACGTCAATATTCGAGTAAGCGCTGTTGAAGCGGGCATAGCAATATTGTTCAAACAATTGCAACTTGTTTTTACTTATGTCAAACACAATTCAGATTTTTCGTCATTGAAGAAATAGTACCAAATGAGATTTACAGAAACCGAAAGAATCGAAGTTTTAATGATTGGGTTTGGAGATAGAAGCCGGACGCATGACGAAGTTCGTGTTTTGTTCAATGAAACGCACCCGGTCCGGGTGCGTGCTTCTATCTCCAAACCCAATCATAACTTCGATTCTTTCGGTTTCTGTAAATCTCATTTGGTACTATTTCTTCAATGACGAAAAATCTGAATTGTGTTTGACATAAGTAAAAACAAGTTGCAATTTGTTTGACTTACTATCGGTTTGTTTGACTTACTACGGTCCGTCCGCCAATATCGGAATCTACAGTAAGTCGAATCGAAAACAAATTTCGCGATCTCGGTCATGTACGGGATAAGCCTAAGGCAGGACGTCCATTGGCCTTAATTGAAAACCGACAATTGGATGCTATTTTAATGGTGCAAGAAAATCATTCAACCCTTGCGGAGGTCGCTTCACAAGTTAGTGCGTCAAAAAGCACAGTGTCCAGATTATTTCGAAAACACAAATTTCACCCGTATGAAGTGCACTTGGTACAAAAATTGTCCGATGATGACTTTGATCGACGAGTGCAGTTTTGTGAGACAATGATGAAACTCTCTAATGAAAATCCTTGCTTAATTAGAAACATCGTTTTTTTCTGTTGAGGCAACATTTTGTCTGAATGGCACCGCCAATAAACAAAATTGCCGTTACTGGGCTCGTCAAAATCCGCATTGGATGGTGGAAGCGATCACACAATATCCTCAAAATCTTAATGTGTGGGCTGGTGTGGTGGGTTCTAGAATTATTGGACCAAATTTTTCGACGGAACACTGAATGGTGAACGTTATCTGAACTTTCTACGAAATGAACTACTACCTACTTTAGCGGTGTTGTTTCCCAACGCAGAAGATCCTGATAGACACCAAGGACAGAATTTGGTTACAGCAAGACGGTGCGCTTCCACATTATGCGCGACAAGTTCGAGAATACCTCGATCAAGTATTTCCTAATCCAAATATTTTCAAATTTCCTAATGGATTGGTAGATGAAGACTTATGGAATGGCCAGCAAGATCGCTAGATTTAACCCCACTAGATTATTTTCTTTGGGGCTATTTAAAAAGTAAAGTTTATTTTAATAGACCTGTAAATATTGAGGCGTTAAAGGAAAGAATTCCTGCAGTAATTCACTTAATGACTCCAGGAATGTTCGAAAACTCGTAATAAAATGTTAGAAAATGTTCAACAAGCGTTTGGGGATAGATTAGGGCATTGTCTCGTCGTTAACGCGCAGCACTTTGACAATTAATTAAGGATTAGTTAATTAAATTTTGTTATTCCTCAATTTCGTGTATAAATAAATTTTGATAAATATCGCCGTTATTTATCAACCGATTTCGATAATTTTTTTTTCTTTGTATTCAGATTTAAAAAGTCTATCAATTGAGGTATCGCAAGGGGTACTTTGCTATTTGAATTTTTAAAGTTGTGGTTACCACCCCTTAGGGGTGAAGGGGTGGGGGCTGAAAAGTGTATATTATGATAGTAAGTTAAAAGTAAAAAGCGACGTGTCTGAGCATTTTTCTCAAATATTTTTATTTAAGATTTTATAGAATTTATCCGTTACCTTTGGGAAGCACTGTATATATTTAGATGTAATAACTTATCTTTTATTCATCCGTTCGGGGAAGCTACAACTCTAAAAATATAAAGATGAATTATAATATAGAATTGATTCTATATTGTAAAACAATTTCCAGAATTGTAATTAAAAGGGCAAAGTTTAGGAATGATTTTGAGGGCTGTTTGAGACTTTTTGGGCATTGGGTTCAATCGCTATTTTCTAAAATATACAAATAGATCTCAAGTTTTAATTTGTTACCTATGAAATAAGGTTGGTAATTTGTCAATGTTTGCTAACTTGTAGCGGCTGATATCTCAGAAATATATACCTCAGAAAGGTCTCTAATTCGACACAGTTGCATAAAGTTGCAGATCAACTTGACAATAGCTGGCTCAATTTTAAAGAGCTATGCCTAAATATGTCACCCATAAATTAGCTCCTGTTCCGGGATTAATGCTATTAGCTTAGTCACCATGAAAGCATATTAAATCAACCAGTGTATTTTGTCAAAGATTAGCTTCTTTTCTCTAATTAAGTTCATGATTAAAGCAAGCGCGGTTGAAATTTATATTTATCCCAGAACAATGCCCTATGGTTACACATTCCAACAGTACCTTACTTTTACACATCAGTACAATAGTTTCGACTCCGATCAACTTATTATGCGCCTGCGTTTACATGTAACTGGTATATGGATAAACACCCCTCTTAAAATCAAAATGCCATTGAGATATTTGTTATTTACCAAAAGGTGACGGTAAAAAGCAAAGGCTACAGGAGTATACCACAAAGCGGGTACAATAAAAAGCGAAGAATAGCAAATTAATGTATTAAACTGAGCAAAAATGCAGCAGATGGGGTAACTTTGGACCACCTTAAACATGGTTTTCCATGTTCCAATTGTACAACATTTGAAAATACCTGAAGTTTTTGTTATTTAAAATCAATTTCATACTAGGTGCAATCATAAAACAAAAAATAAACCAACAAAACTTTAAAAAAGTCAACTTTTTCTTTATAGAGCCAATAGCCAGCGTTGCACCTAAGGTAAAAGAGGTAGACGTCATGAAAAAGACAGTAGCTGCTCAACAACTAGCATCACTAGTGTGCGCAGCCCAAAGTTTTCCACCACCTAAGTTCAGGTAAATTTCCTTCACTAAATCCTTAACTTACTTTGTACAAAACGTATTCTTTCGTTCTAATGCTTTGTTTTATCAATTTAAATTCCCCATTCATGTATTTTCTGGGCACCTATTCTTTAGACTTTGAATCGTCATTGCCATCATGACATTTTTCCAGAACCCACCAACAATATTGCCCCGAAAGCGTTGGATAACAAATACGGCTTCGCAAAAGCGTTTACTTTGCAACAATTAACAGTCTTCCTAATGTGCCAAGTAGTTGGGTATCCCGTCCCACGATTTAGGTAGGTGTATTTTTGTTGTTTAAGTATTGTTTTTTGTTAATTCTTAGAACCCACGGGTCGTGTTCCACCAAAAGTCTTTGGAAAGAAATATGATGGAGGCAAATTGGAATATTATCCAATCAAGTCATTTGTGGCAATGACTTGTGACGTAGTAGCATACCCAGTACCTCTATACAAGTATGTATTGTACCTATCGTATTATAGATTTTGTTTCTGATACAAACTACAACCATCTTTCCTTACTCGTTCAGAAATATGGGTACCCTATCAAAAATTGATACTAAACCATTGATACAAACCTATTTTCATTATTGTAGAACCAACTGGTAACATACCACCGAAACTGTCAGGTTTCAAATACGATGGTGGTAAGATCGTCAACTATCGTCGGAATGCAACTGTTTTTATGACTTGCGAAATTGTCGGATTCCCTATCCCATCATATAGGTATGACGTTGCACCATGGTTTAATTTTTTGTAGGTAGATTAGATTTTGGTCGTCATGTTTGGTGTTTGTCTTGCAGAACCAACAAACAACGTTCCTCCGAAAAAAGTAGGCGCTGAGTTTGGCGGTTGGCGTGTGGTCAGCACACTTCAAAATGGCCATGCTTGGCTAACATGCCAAGTCACTGGTTTTCCGGTGCCTAGATTCTCGTGAGTAAATGATTTTTGAATTCCTGATCTCGCTAACACAACGTTGGGAATTGTGGTGAAAACTTGTTCTTTTTGGGCATCTTCTCATTCATTACTTAAATATTACTTTAATATGCTGTATGAGAGCATAAATAATAATACTCAAAACTGCATTCGGTTGCAGATTTTGAAAGATTTGTATTCCCATGGTTATCACGTTGTCTTGATGATTTATTGCAATACATTGCGTATTTTATCTTAAATGACATCATATCTATCGATTACACTGGCCAACAAAAAAAAATTGCCGGACAAATGACAACTGATTCGGATAGAGTTTTTTCTCAGGAATCCGAATCTGAACGCAGAAATACTGAATTGGCTCTAGTTTTTTCGAAAAACAGTGTTAAATGTGCAAAAAAGACGCTTTTTTGCTACTTTTGCAGACATGCCAAACAATAACGTAATGTAGTAGAAGTTTGTAATTAGGATCAAATAATACTTTGAACCTTCTGCTTTAAGAATATATAGCGCGAAATGGGATGGCATAAACTTTGAACATTTTACACCACTTTTTTTATGAGGAGCACGCCAATTGCAGCACCGCACGGAGCACACTGATTGTTCCTTTATTTATACATTGCACTGGTCAAATAAAAAGTTGCCGCAAAAATGAAAACTGATTTCGATAGGATTTTACCTGTGGAATCCGAATCTGATAAGAGAAATAGTGAGTTGGCTCCAGTTTTAGCGCAAGACAGCGTTAAATTTGCAAAAAACGTGTTTTTTACTTCTTGAAATTCCTAAACACATGCAAAACAATAACTCGACGTTATAGAAGTTTCTGTGTTGGTCAAATAAAACTTTGAAGCTACTGCTTTTTGATAATGTAAACTGGTGTAAAACTGGTCACGTGGTGTAAACTGCAGTTTTGGCTCGCATTTTAATAGGAGCGCGTGTCAATTGAAACGTTGCACACTTTTCCTAACGGCAGAGGCGGACACTGCTGTCTTCGTTTAGTATTCGTATTAGATTTAAATATAGGGTGATTTTATGTTGTTGATTCCGAATTTGATAACAGTTTTAGAACATTTGCTTTAATTTTAGACATGAATTTTAGACAGAAAGCATGAAAAGAGAATAGAACTTTTTTTACAAATTTATTTCTATTTACAAATACCTAATTCAAACACACTATTATGATATTTACTTAAGATTTAGAAAAACTCCGCTCGTAAGATCTTCTTCTGTGTTCTTTAGAACAGTCACGTTGGAGGTTCCAACAATAGTCCGCCATCATGTGCACATCCCATCTGCCTTGATATCTTTCCTCCATGACCTTTATATCCTGATGAAACCGTTCCCCTTGTTCCTCACTAAAATCGCCAAGGTTTTCTGGAAATCTGTCTAGGTGGCTATGAAGATAATGTATTTTAATGCTCATATGAACACCTAGTTTATCAAAATTATGGAGCATGGTTTCTACTATGTCTTTGTAATTTTCTGCTTTGTTGTTGCATAAGAAATTCTTTACAACTGAGACAAAACTGCACCATGCAGAAGCTTCAATATCAGTCATAGATTTTTTGAAGCCTAAATCCTAGAATAATTTTTTCCCTAGCAATCAATGACTCCTTCACAACGTTTGCTACACCGACGGTCATGCTCTCTCTTAATGGCCAATCCTTTTTTGTCCAATGATCCTTTGCTCTACTATCCCACAGACAAATAAAGCAAGGATACTTGGTGTATCCACTTTGTTGTCCAAGCAAGAAGTTCACCATCTTTAAGTCAACGCAAACAGGCCACTGGTGCTCTTGATAACGGATCTTCTCCAAAACAATTTTTATATTTTCATATTCTTCCTTTAGCTTTGTTGAGTGTCCTATTGGAATGGATGCATACCGATTTCCATTGTGCAATAAAACACATTTTAAGCTTCTTGTAGAGCTGTCAATAAAGAGCCGCCAGTCTTCTGGTCGATATTCCAGCACACCCATGTTTAACAGAAGTCCTGCGACATCATGACAATAAACAAACATTTTCACTAAAATATGGTAGAATTGCCAGCTCCCTTGTTCTGAAAGCTGTTATTTTAACTTCTCGGTGTAGACATTTCTTTACTTTTAATCTGGATGCTAAAATTTCAGCCTCTTCTTTTGACAGCCTTAGATCTCGCACCAAATCATTTAACTCATTCTGAGAAAATTTTTCTGGAGTCTCATCTTCGCTTTCGCTGCCCGAATAAATCGTACTCTCTGCGTTAGGGAATACTTCGTCATCTGACCATGGATACTCTCGCTGTGACATAACAATTGGTACTTGTGGTATTGGCATGTCTTCTCTGTGGGGCATGGGACGCTTAGCTGACTCCAAAATAGGATATTCCCAAGTACGTTTCTTGCTTCCATTAAAGCCTTTCACATCCACAGCGCAAAAATAACAATCATCATGGTGATTTCTCGGTTCTGACCACATCATAGGAAAGCCAATGTTTATATGTCGCCTGTTTCCCTTAGTCCATTGTCGCAGCGACTCCACACACACTTTGCAAACCTTGTGGGGAACCCAGTACTTATCCTGTTTGCTAATTGCAATACCAAAATAAGCAAGATATGCTTCTTGCACAAATTCAGTAATGTTTTTTCTATACTTTTTCAAAGTATATACCCCAGAAATAAAGCAGAATACATCTGGATTGTTAACGCAGGCTTCTCTTGACGAATTCATATTTATGCGAAACTTTAAGGCAACAGAGCTTGAACTACACAAAAGTGAAGAATCACGTTTTTCTTCCACAAACCAAGCGGATTGGAAAGCATATGCTAGGAGTTCCAGGAGCGTAAGTTATATATGGCCAACATATACAAACAAGTAGCTAAATAACTACTTAATAAGTAGCTATTAAGTATGTATAAATGGGCAACCAAAGGCTGCTTATTTTTGTTAAGTAAAAGGTTGTTTTCGGTAAAAATGTTAAAACTTGCTTAATCCGTTCTTAATTAGCTACTAACAGAAAATTCACATTAATTTTCAATTACTAGTGGGATAGGTGAATAAAACCTAGACAATAGTAGTAACTATATTTGTCCAGGTAATATATTATCCTGTTATCTTTATAAATCAGTTATTAAGTATTTGTTGGCAAAATATACTATAAAAAGATTTACCTACTATATATTACACTGACCCTATAAATCGTTAGGGGTATTTTATTCTGAAACTTGTAAACCAAGGGATATTAAATAATTTACCTTATTGTTGTAGCGTTTTGCATTTTTCACACTACCTCTCAAAAAAAAAAAAAACTGTAGCCAATTCATTATTTCTGGTTTCAGATTCGGATTCCATGGGAAAAATCCTATCGAAATTAGTTGTCATTTTTCCGACAACTTTTTATTTGGCCACAGCAATTTATAAATAAAGAAACAAGCAGTGCGCTCCGTACGATACGGTGCCGTAATTCGCGCGCGCTGCTATAAAAAGGTGGTGTGAAAAGTTCAAAGTTTATGTCATCCGATTTCTCGCTATATGCTCTTAAAGGAAAAGCTTCAAAGTTTAATTTGATCCTACTTACAAACTTCTACTACATTACGTTATTGTTTGGCATGTCTGCAAAAGTAGCGAAAAAGCGTCTTTTTTGCACCTTTAACACTGTTTTTTGAAAAAACTGGAGCCAATTCAGTATTTCTGTGTTCAGATTCGGATTCCTGAGAAAAAACTCTATCCGAATCAGTTGTCATTTGTCCGGCAATTGGAAGTCGGTCAAATTTTGTTGGCCAGTGTTATTTGTCTAGGTTAACCTCAGCAATAATTTAGTCCTTTTACTTAATGTTGCTAATCGCTTATTCTCCATTTTGCCTTTTTAAAAAGGAAGATTTTTTTATTCAAGATTATGGTACCTACAACTGCACCACATACAACGTCATCAACAAAAAAGACACAATTCTAAATACTGCGGCATTGTTGTGGCATTCTAAATACTGCGGCATTGCTACTTTTTAAGTAGGTTCTAGAAAAGTGACACAATGCCAAACACGTCTCCGTTTCGTGTGTTTTTCTAAATTAATGGTCAAAATTCACCTTACCTATTATCAAAAACGCCACAACATAAAACGTTTCTCTTGAAAGAAACCTTTGCAAGCACTTACTTCCCAAAGAACTAATTCTAAATGTGAAGCTTTTGTTGTGATCTTTGATACGCTCACTAGGACTAGATCGACACAACTAAAGATACGGACACACATGCTTATTTAATAATATGTAATAAGCATGTGTCCGTACCTTAAAGATATGTAATTTTTTCTGATCGGGGCCCTTAAGTTAGCGATGGTAAGCGCCCACAGACAAATTTGAAGTGACACTTGTGCCTTTTCTCACTTTCATTTATAAAACAAATAAAATTATCTATAGTACCTACTTATTTATTGTTTTTTACATATTTATATTATATTTTTTACATTTTAAAATAGGGTCGGTACTATTTTCAACTACACTTCGCTCTAGTCGGCATTTCAGGTTATGTTTGTTGGGTTATAATGACATTAACGTTACTGTAAAGTTAGCGTAATATACTTTTAAAAACTGATCTTCATGAATTAAGAGGGGCGTTTATGCTAGGGAGATCGACGTCGGCCTTAAGTCTGTAGTACGCCCAGGATGTGGTTCCATCTAACGGTGAACCGTTGTACTCAAGTCTTTGTGTATAGACAAACATGCTTACTTGATTTGTTCAGCCGATTTCTGCCCTTTGCCAATAGGCAGCTGCTGTAGTTGTTGTCAGCTGTTAGTTATTATTGATCTGAGCTGTTAGTACTCTTCTCCTGTGTCTCGGTTTGTAGACTTTATTACAGAAACCTTCTTTGCAGAGCTCCGCGGTGACAGTTCGTAGTAATTCGACACAATTGCATAAAAAGCAGATCAACTTGACATTGGCTGGGTCGATTTTAAAGAGCTATGTCTTAAAATGTCACCGATAAATTAGTTCCTGATCGGGATTAATGCTATTGTGTCAAAAATTAGCTTCTCTTCTCTAATTAAGTTCATCATTAAAGCAAGCGCGGTTGAATTTTATATTTATCACTGAACAATGCCCTATGCTTACACTTTTACTTTTATACATCAGTCCAATAGTTTCGACTTCGATCTGCTTTTTATGCGCCCGTGTTTTACATGTAGCTGGTACATGGGTGAACGCCACTTTTTATATTTCGTTACCAATCTCAAGACAGAAATCTAAACGTTTGGCATCATCTAAACTCTAAATGGTTTAATTTTAATTTCTTTGTAAAATCTAGACATATGCGGTTGACTAATTTTTATTATATTTTAATTATCAAATACATTAGAGAGATCTTTTTCGCCTAACGTTGCCTAAAAACCTGGTAAGTAGACATCTCTTGTTCAAACACGCACACATAGTACTTAGTATTGGCCATCAAAGTAAGGTAGGTAATCTTTTTATACTTGGCATGTCACTAATGAAACGTATACGAAAGATAGACAGTTGAACGTAACTGTTAACTTCTAGAGCCAACTAACAACGTGGCACCTAAGAAGGACACAGAAAACTTCAAAGGTTGGAAGGTTCTGGATGTTCCGGTATCCAAAATAGCTTGGCTAACCTGTCAAGTAGCCGGATATCCGGTGCCAAAATTCGTGTAAGTTTTCCTCTTCACACCATCACTCGATATCTCACATAAATAACTCCTTTTGCACGCTATTTTGAGTTTGTCATTATTAATGGTGGCCAGAATCAACAGGTAAGCAAGTAAATGAAAACAAGTTAGCATGCATCAGCATATAGGATTCTGTATTATTTCTGTTTGCTTTCCCCATAACATTCTTTCATTCTTGTGTATCTGCCTGTTGTCCTTTTTTCAGCATGTAGATGTGAAAAATGCAGAATCCTAATGCTGGTTCTTTTCAGAACCGACGAACAATATAGCGCCGAAACTGGTTGGAGAACGGACATTGGGAAAAATCCTTACCACCGCTCTGTCGTCACGTGTTTCTGTCATTTGTCCTATCGTTGGATACCCTTTGCCCCTGTTTAAGTAAGTTTGGTGTCCGTAGAATGTTTCTAAGTAGTTGACAGTTTGTTGATGTGTAGTTAGATCACCTATAATTTGTGGACAATCACTTTAGATGGTTTATGTTCGCTTCGTCGCCAAATACTTCTGAAAACTATCGGTTGCAAAGGATTGAACTCTGTGTTTGAAGACTCTTACTTCTGAACCAAATTGACAAAAGAAATGTGTACTGAATCACAAATATTGGAATTTTCTGCCCCTAGGTTTGAACATGAACACGAGCAGAATGTAAAAATGTTTCTAGCAGTTTTTTATTAACGCTCGTCTTTCCAATTTTTTTCCTCCTAACCCGCTTGCCCAAAAAAGACCAAATTTACATCGAGTGTAATTCAAAATCTCGTCTACAGATTGGCTTTCGTGTTTTCTTAAATTTCTTTGCAATGAAGGCTATAAACCAGATTTTTTAATAGAAACGGATATCGAGTAACGAGTACTATCACGAGTACGACAACGCGATACGCACGCAAACAATCGTAACTTTTTATTTAATGCAACTAATGAAGCAGATGGGTTGTTCATAAATTTTATAAAGCGATATACATGTTGGAGATAGTTTTGTACATCGTGTTTTTTTATGTGAGCAACGTTGCAAAAAGCTAGAGGAAATGGTGGGCTCACAATATTTTTTTTTAATAAAAGAATAGATTGCAACAGGCACAAAATGCTGTGGGAATCCCAAAATTGTGTAGTAATTAATTCATCGACTTTGATAAATATTTACTTCTTACTTATTTACTTTAATTGCAATGCAATGCAAGTTTATAATTCCGTACGATTGTTTTATTTTATGAATGCGCAATCAGGACGTTAAGTATTTTAAATAAAAAATGAATCTGAAATGCAACAAACTATTTTTTAGTGAAATTAATAGCGAATAAACGCAATGTTCTAGTGGGTTCTTATATTTGTTAAGCTTTGTAAATTATACTTCATATTAACTTACTTCTTTCTAATTTGTGTTCAGCACGAAATAAATCAAAAACAGCTTGCCACTTTCCATTTACAAAATTCACAGAAGGCAGTAATTTGCTGTTAAAAAAATAAAAGAAGAGAAAATGATTTTGGTATATAAATGATATTTTGATAAAATGTAATTGCCGGCGAGTATTTTTTAAATTGATTTATTTTAATAAAACAAAAAACAGGGCGACATGAATAAAAGTGTGTTTATACCTTATTAATATTTTCGCCAATATATTGAGCATAAAGTATATATGTATACTCATGAGCATAAAGTAGAACTCATATTTATTTATATCTATCACTTATTTTCAATATTTTCTTATCGTTTTATAGACATACAACAGAAGTTCTAGACTATATTTTTATTGATGAGACTCTCTTATTAAAATTACAGGTTTACAAGATAAATAAATTACAACAAATATAACCAAATTACTAATGGACTAGAAGAAACACTGTTATTGCATATTATTAGGCTCTAAAGTTTTATAAAAGCCAAATAGAACATTTTTTTCAAACAACTAAAGAGTCAATTTCCTTTTACAAAATCCATATAGGTAGAAAAAAGAATAATAAAATAAAATAGTGTAAAACATAATATATAATTAACTTATATAGACAGTTCTTAGTCAAGTCCGTAATTATTCTGGGGAATTTGAGTTGAGAGATGACATTCATACTATGTCCATTCCATATTTTACCTTTTTTTTATTATTTAACCTTTACTTACATTAAATATGGATCAGGTGGAAATTTTCATCAATCGAATTATGAACACTCTGTTCCAAAAAAAGTGGCGCACTTGATTTTTGACCTAACTTTAATGTCATATTTTTTAAACAAGTGCCAGTGGGTCGATTTTTAGTTTTTGTTTTATTTGCTGGTAGGCAATTCCTTTCCCTTTCAAAAAAATTAAAGACGTGAATATTTTTTAAATGTATCCTGCACTGTAATAGAAAAACTGGAACCATGTTGTTTTGCTTATTTTTAACTCAGCCTGTGTATTAATCAATTAATGGTGTAGAAAATGCTTACACTCTATATGAAAGATGCTTCTTTTACGACCATTTTGTTTTTTTATTCATTGATTTAACTTTAAAATTGTCCGAATTGCAGCTTTTTTTTGAAACCTTCAATATTACCAACATTCTGAATTTATCGAGACCCAGTTTTCTAGTGAAATAAACTGACATAAATTTTTAAAAACGTTTTTATTAACCACAAAAATAAACAAAATTATAAACTGGAAAAACTGCTTAAAACCGTTTATTGCCGCCCCTAGCAACTCAGGGTTATTATCGTTCTTAATGCTTTTTTTTTATATATCTTGCATCTCGCAGTGTAGTTATTTTGTTTATTACTGTACCTCGTTTGAAAATTTTTTAACTTATGCAATTGAACGGTTATTTGCACTCATCATAACTTTTTATATAAAAAGTTAACGGTTATCTTCCGTTACATTTATAACAAATTAACGGACTGTAGTTTAAGGCTCCGTTTTAAAAACATCGCAACTTCCAAACGAAATATTTCGTTGCGATGTTTTTTTTTGCTGGGAGTGGTCGGACTGGCCCCCACCAACGTCAACCAGGCCACAGTTTTATGATAAGGGGAAGTTGGGGGGTTTGGAGGAAGCAGGCAAAGGCGGAGCATAGTCGACGCGAATACATTCGAAGGGGAAGTACTCAGCCAGTTTGTCGCCGCGCGTCGGCGCTTTCGCTTTCGCTCATGTTACAATGTATTAGTGTTCTCACTCATCACGGACGCATATGCATCCCGGACTGCATACAGCTGGCTGGCGGCCACCAGGCGGTAAAAGAAAATATATTGATTTAATTTAGAGAGAGCGCGCTTGCTATTATAATATTTAATCTTTTTAACAGGGTGACATACATACAGTATAGTAAATTGACAAAAATGTATTAACTCATGATAACTCATCGGTGAATTATGGACTTCAATTTAGAAAGGAATTAATTAAAATCGAGCAATGAGGACCCAATACATCTACTTATAAACATGCTGGATATCGAACGAACGCACGGCAGTGACACACGAAGACAAAAATAAAAAAAAAATAATCTGATGCGTTCAGGCACATTACTTTATCATACCATATATAAAATTAATAGTTTAGCTGAATGAGATTCTATTTGATCGAGATCGGCCATGTCTGCATCTTATAATAAAGCTACTGGAACTAGACGGATATTTTGATTATATTGACAGTAGGTATTGTCAAAACATCAGCGTTTGACACTACCTACTGTCATTAGAATCACAATATCTGACAAATCCTGGCTAACTAGTTTTAATGCAGCGATCTCGATAAAATAGAATTTGCTCATGCAGCTAAACTATTTATTTTACCAAAAAATGCCATAGTCATAAATTGTTCAGAATTTCCTGTACTTTAATTTATTATTTAACTATTTCGACAAATTTCCAGAAATGGCGGCTTATTTGCAAAATCTTTCAAAAATGCTATAAGACTAAACCTCCAGTTCCTTTGGATCCTTTTCAACAGAAAGCTTTTCAGCTCTAAGTTTGGTTATGAAACTTCTAAATATTAAGTTTCGTCCCGATACCTTAGTAGTTTCTCCGGAATCGTCGCCACAAAAAAACACACACACACATACACCTGGGTCAAAAATGTTCAAGGGATCCAAAAAGACATTTCCGCTAAAACCTCAAAAATTTTGTTTGGCACGATTACAATACTTTACATACTACGTATGATAAAGTAAAATCATAATATACATAGTGCAAAGTTCCCCAAACCATTTATATAAATCCCAAATATTTTGTCACCTACAAGTTCGCTATATTTTATAACGTTTTGGGCGTCATGAATGCAAGATTCATGAATGAAAACAAATTCAGACATTAGCTATATCCAATTCTCGCTGTAACACTGCCCAATACAGTCGCTGAACTAATATCCATTAGAGCCGACCCAAGTTCGTCACTGCTAATTGTCTCTTCCTGTCCACAAAACCGACATTTTAAATAAAATGTTCATTTGAGTCCTGTTCTGGTCTCTTTGTCTCATTTGTAATTAAATAATTACAATATTGTTCTTTTAGATTATCTATACATATATTTTAACTTAGGTGGTACGTAGTCGTCTTTTACTAATTCGTCTAGAGGGCAGATGCGGATGTTTAGGTATTTTATATTAGGAGGTAGTAGAATAAGTAGCATAGTAGTATGTTATTAGTAAGTAGGTAGTCTTCTGTCGTATCTGTATTTGTGGTTAAAATAAATAGTAAAAGAGCCAGTAGGCCACAAAACGGAAAGGCGACGGGAGAAATGTTGGGAGATGTCGCTGCAGGAAGTATGCCCTTCAGGCGATGCCGTGCAGCGGGGTGGTGGTGGGTTCTTCCCTCCCCTCGCCTTTTTTAAAAAAAAAAAAAAAAAAAAAAAAGGTATTTTGCCACGACTTCTACCCATTATTAAACAAATGTACCTAACACCTAGCGGGTATAACTACACTAAGTATAATATCATACAGTATATGACTTTTATCGTGTGTTAAATTTGTAAACCGTGCGTATAAATGTGAAATGCGAGAACTCGGTTCTCCTGATTCAATATACGGTCGTAACTTGTGAACAGTCTAATCTAAAAATAGCAGTAGGCGTGGCGTAGTTATATGCGGTGTTTAAAACTGCTAACGTCTGCTGTCTACACCGGGCCCGTAATATAGGCAAATTACATACATTTCTGGCAATTACGCTTTGTTATCGCAATTATAATGTTTAGATTAAAATTGTACTTAAATAAAAAATCTATTTTTGTATCATGAGTTGGGCTAAATGTTTTATATTTGAAAAAAACCAAAGACGTAGAAGTAAAATTGATTTTTATCTTTAAAAAATTTTTTTTTTCATCCAGCCCAACTCGTTATTTATCTAGGAAGTTACATAAAAAATTTCATAAACTTTGAACAATAAATAACGCTTTTATTTGCAAACGCGTTTTAGGAGAGGTAGAACTGGGTCTTAACAAAGTTCACATTTTCGTTAACGGATTAAGGATTAACAGAGCTAACTTTATGATTACGATTGCCCAGCTTTGCCTACCAACAAATAAAAAAATAATAAAAATCGGCCTACTGGTTTAAAAAAATATAAGACATTAAAGTTGGGTCAAGACATCAAGCGCGTCACTTTTTTTGGAACTAAGTGTATTTACAAAATTATTTGATATTTGTGTAGTGGGAAAAAATCCTTAGAATAATGCCTGGATTGCAAGTGTATTGCAAAGTAGAGTTGTAAACATGTTTTTCTTTATAAATAACAAAACAAATCAGGTGTATAAAACTTTATTGCAATGTTTTTTCTTCAGTCGTTGCGAGCCTTCAAACCCAAGGCTCAATACTTTGAAACCGATAGTAACCCAGAAATGTGCAAAAACCTCAGGAATAATTCTTGAAACGAATACTTCTTCAAACAATCTACACTGCTCCTTATTCCTTGCTCTGCAATATTCTAAATGCTGAAAAATGGCCCTCAAAACATTTATATTGAAGCATTTGGTACCTAACCCACGTAGGCAACTAAAACCCACATTCTATAACTATTTTCCATTTTCAAACAGAACCCACAAATAATATCCCACCAAAATCTGCTGGCCGAAAAACAGACGGCAGTTTTCTGGTCGAAGTACCCAACGGCAAAAACTCGGTAATGACCTGTGACGTCACTGGGTACCCTATCCCAAAATACAGGTACGCTCCAACCCCATTCTATACAAAATTCAATTTTGCACAGAACCAACGGGCGGCACAGCCCCAAAAATATCCGGAGATGGTCTCACCAAGCAATCTTCAAGCATTGGCTTAGCAGTAGCTCTGCTTTGCGATGCCCAAGCCTTCCCATCTCCAAAAAAGAGGTACTTTTTTCAAACATTTATCATTTGGCATTTCCGGGCAAAATACTTCGGAACTGGTACGTAATATTAAACTAAAACATTCTTCTTTCCAGAACCCACGGGATCAGTTGGTCCACGACTTAAAAGTCGCATGATCGACATTAAGAACGTTGCCATAAACGAAAGTATTGTCATTTTATGCCCAGCGCAGGCATTCCCTGTGCCTGCGTTCAGGTAAACGTCAACCAATAAGATGACTATAAGCGTTTGGACGATCTTGGTTTGTTTAGATGTTATAAGTCAAATTTCCTTGTTGCAGATGGTACAAATTCGTTGAAGGCACCAATAGGAAGCAAGTCATCCAATTAAACGATAGAATTCATCAAGTTGCTGGCACCCTCATCATCAAGGAAGCTCGTGTTGACGACTCGGGAAAATACTTATGCGTTGTCAACAACTCAGTCGGTGGAGAGAGCGTTGAGACTGTACTCACTGTCACCGCGCCTTTGAAGGCCAACATTGATCCACCTGTGCAGACTGTAGACTTTGGAAGACCCGCCGTGTTCACTTGCAATTTTGAAGGTGAGATATTTTTAGTAGAATTTTAGATAATGGGCAAACCTCTTGGTGCAATTTCCTTTTTTTCTATGCCTTTGAAACACCAGAAGATACTTCTTTTAGAAAGAACTGACCGTAGAACGGGATGAGATTCACTTCACGCTGTGAGATTGATCACTAGTTATATTCCTGAACAAATTCAAATTTTCGTTAACACTTTTGAGAACATTTTATTCTGCATAGAAGCTTCTGGATTGTCTGAAACCTAAAATTAAAATAACGAAGTAACGCAGATAAAACAGGTGCAGTTAACAATAAAAAAGGGATATGTTCTTCCTGTTCAGGTAATTTATTATTCGTAGTTACATGTTTCGCCCTAACAGGGCATCCTCATACTACAAGTCAATCTACTTCAATGAAACATCAAGAAAAGGTCATTAAAAAATATCTAGCAAAGTTCCAACGAGGCAAACGTGCTCCACAAAAACGATAATCAACAGTGTAGGCAACAACTACAATTAGTACAACCAGCAATCGGCGAACTTTACACGCAAGAAAACAAACTAAAACGTCTCTAAAACAATTAACAAAACAGAGAAAGCGTAACTTCGTCCAAATTCGCTGTCAAATAATCATTATATTATTATTTGTATTTTATTAAACAAATATATATGTACATTGTTACGGACATATTTTTTATATTTATTGCAGAAACTATTACTAAATTATTGGCATTTTTCTCATTTATTAACGAATCTGCAATTCTTTAAACAAGTACCAATTTTTTACACAAAAATTTACAATGTTTTTTGTTTTTTCTCTTGTAGTAATTATATTGTTACATTGTTGGCAAGTTTTTGTAATTTCTTACTTAATGTGCAATTGTTTGAACAAATAAATTTGTTTAAACAATAATATTCAATGTTAGTACGTATTTCTTGACAAAAATTATTAATAAGTATTAATAAGTAATGTGGTTGCAACACTAATTATTATTATAGGTTATAATTGAAAATTAGTTAACAAAGGCAAGACAAAAAGACAAGAAATGCAATAATAATTTTTGTCAAAAAGATGTCAGTACCATTGTATATTTTTGTTTAAACAAATGGTATTTATTTAAACAATTCCAAACTAGTTAATTAATGACAAACAATGCCAACAATCTAACTATATTTTCTGATAAAAAAGGAAAAAATATGTCCGTAAAATTGTATATTTTTGTAAACAAATGGTATTTGTTTATACAATTGCAAATTAGTTAGCAAATGACCAAAATATGCCAATATCCTAATATGTATAGGTAAAACTACGAGAGCTGAAGGTGAGTCATCGCCTAAAAACGTAAGCACAGACGCATGAAAAAGCACTCTGTTTCTTTCTAACGCACGGGAATGGTCTGTAACGTATCAGAAAAATAACAGCTGGAATCGATGACTCACCTTCAGCTCTCGTAGTTTTACCTATAATAATTTCCTTTAAAAAAACAGAAAATATGTCTGCAACATTGCATATATATATCTTTAAACAAATGGTGTTTGTTTAAACAATTGGTAATTATAATATTGTTGTTTAAACAAATGCTAATTGTTTAAACAATTTCAAATTAGTTAATAAATGACAAAAAATATTCCAATAATCGCATAATAATCACTTTTGCCAAAAACAATAATAAAACACGTAACATTGTAAAATTGTAAATTTGAGGAAACTTTTGTCTCATATTTAGGGTACTATGGGGAAGGTGGGGGTAGTGAACAAAACAATACTGGTTGTGGATTTGTTCCTTGGGGAGTTCTGAACAATTTCTGATAGTCTCCCGCAACTTTATTTCTAAATCCGAAACGTGAAAAAAAAAGGAAAAAAATATGCAGTTTTGCAATGTATTTTAAATGGGAAATTTGAGGTGCTCGGTGGCACCTGTTAACGTTAACCGATTTTTCTCAAATTTGATGGGAATTTTTTTTTTTTAAATGAACAGATTGGGGGTAATCGTTGCCCTCTAGCTAAAAGTCCGATTTTTGGACCACCCTAGTGTACATTCATCCCTTGGGTGGTTATGCTCAAAACTGCAGATTCGTATACAATTCGAACACACCAAAAACGAGTTGATCAATCTCACCCCTGTTTATACTAGATGATGAATCTCACAAAGTGGAAAGGGTGTAAACTTTCTAATTAGAACATATGGGAATTCTCAGAGGCACAAAGTCAGCGCACTTCGAGATGGTGCAAACAATATACCATCTCTTCGCAAAGCAACTGGAATGAACAAAATTTCTTTTACAAAGAAACGGATTTTTTCTATGTCTGCCGTGTTAAGAATTTGCTAGAACAATATTTAGACAGATAGAAGATGATATATCCGCTCTATCCACAGTTCTGTTTAAAGATATCTTGGTAGACATCTTTTTAGTTTGTTCACTTGCTAAATGAGGTGATCAATCACACGCCATAATCCGGGGAGAGATTGATCATCCACTTTTTTATTTATTTTTGCGCTTGTTTCTGAATTGTATAGTTTTGAATTTTCTATTCCGGTACACGTACATCTGACTCACTGACCTGCAAAATATGGTTTGTTTACCTCTGCACGTAAACAAGTTATTCACAATATTAAGTTTAAAATGACCAATCTCACCCCACTCTGCGGTAGGTTGGGAAACTGCAAATGTCTCCAAAACCAGCATAAATCTTGATTGTGTTCGTAACTAATTAATTTATGAAATCCATAGGAAACCCGATTAAAACAATCAGCTGGCTTAAAGATGGCCACCCATTGGACCACACCGAAGCTATCTACCGCATCGAATCAGTTCGCAAAGAAGATAAAGGCATGTACCAGTGCTTCATCAGAAACGACCAAGAAAGCGCCGAAGCAGCAGCGGAATTGAAGCTAGGAGGCAGATTTGACCCTCCTCTAATCCACCAATCCTTCTCCGAAGAAATTTTGGAACCTGGATCATCAGTTTTCCTCAAGTGCGTGGCCGGTGGAAACCCAACACCTGAGATCACTTGGGAATTAGACGGAAGGAGATTGTCCAATAACGATAGGTACCAGATTGGTCAATACGTCAAGGCTGAAGGAGATGTGGTGTCCCATTTGAACATTTCTGGTATCCACACGAATGATGGTGGACTCTACAGGTGTATTGCGAGCAGCAAAGTTGGATCTGTTGAGCATGCGGCTAGGATCAATGTTAAAGGACTGCCGCATGTCAGAGCTATGGAGAAGCAGGCTATTGTTGCTGGTGGTACTTTGGTTGTGCACTGCCCAGTTGCTGGATATCCGATCGAGTCGATTATCTGGGAGAGAGGTAAGTTAGAGGTTGCAGGTTGTGAAGATAATTGTCGTAATTGTGTTTTGCAGATGGAAGACAGTTGCCGATTAATAGGAAGCAGAAAGTGTTCACCAATAATGGAACGTTGATCATCGTCGATGTGGAGAGGGCTTCAGATCAAGCAACCTACACCTGCGTCGCCAAGAGTCCACAAGGATTCACAGCTAGGAATTCTGTCGAAGTTCAAGTCATGGGTAAGTCGTTCTTTTCATTTCTATGACTTCACACTGGATTCTTTCTTGGTATTATATCTGAATATACGTTTCTACTAATGGGTTGCAAAAGTATTGAGCCCTGTGTTTGAAGGGTTATAACTCAAAACAACTTACCCAAAAAATTTAAAAAATAAAGTCCCTTATTCTCCTGAATCATTTCTACATAACCTATAAGGAAATTTTACAGAAACACTCGTCTTACTGATTTTTCCAATAAACCGCTGGTCCTAAAGAAAAACAAATTTACATTGAGAGTAACTTAAGGTCTCGTCTATACATTGGCTTTTGTGCTTTCGTAAATTACTTTTGAGAAAAACGCTGTAAACAAGGTTATTAGGAAGGCAAACATCTCAGTAACCAATTATATAACTCGACAACGTGATAAGGACGGAAACAATCGTTATATTTTACTTAATACGCCTATTGAAATAGAAACATAATTCAGTTGTTGGTTAATTTTTTAAAGCAATTTATATGTGCGGAAATAATTTTCGAACACCGCGCAGTTACGTCACAACCGCAGCTAACTGCGAGCTGGGTTGATGCACGGTCCGCACTATCAAAATATATATCTAAAATATCAAAAACGTAGTTAGCAGCTCGCAGCGTTGAAGCTGTACATACAGTTGTATAAATTTCAACAGATCACAACAAGACACGTCAAATGCTGTCACATCAGTTGAAGTAGTTACATCATTTCAGTACTGTCTCAGATAAAAATGTTCACTCCACAAGAAACAAGTAGGACGGTGTGTAATAAATTGCGATTTGTCAAAATATAACTATTAATCTAAAAATAATTGAAGAATTTTTATGAACCGAAACATCCTACATAGATCAGGCAATAGAGCAGAAAATGACTGAGTTCGTGACAAAAATAGTATCAGGAAGCCACCCAGTTATACAGCAGCGTGCTTGTATTACTATAGATACGCGCTTCCCCGCGTCGACCGCCTACCACCACTTCTCGACCGCTTTGGAGCGCGCGGCCGTTTTCGGTCATGTTTGCAAGCATTTTTCACCTTTTCCCAACATTTTAACACAAAATCAGCATAGTCGTTTTGTAGCACAAACTTCTACTTTCGAAAAAATTTAAAATCGGACCACCTCCAACGCATCAAGGCTCGTCGAAAAGATATTGAAAAAAAAAATCAAATCGCAATTATGCAAAAACTAATCATCGGGCAAGGCCTGGGCTGTGCACACTCAAAGCACCCATCAATCGCTACTTTCTCGCGAAAAGCCTGATAATAGCAGAGCTATGAATTTTTGAAAAACCGCAGATTTTTCCCGTTTTTCAGAATTTTCTCCGTTAATATTAATCCGATCGCGTGCGTGTTGGGCCCATTTTTTTTATTTTCACTCTCTACAATTCGGCTGTTGAAAGCATCAAGTTTGCACCGTCGGTTCAGCTTTTACGCGTAGCTAGGTTTTAGTATCGGGGGGAGGGGGGGGGGCCAAGAAAATAAAGCCACTAAAAGTACATAAAATAACCTTTATATTCATAAGAAAAATATTAAAGAAGTAAGAAAATTAATATCTTAAGTTTTCGGGAGGGGGGGGGTCTGAACCCCCAAAACCCTCCCCTTGGCTACGCCCATGATCTACGGACTGTTCTACGTGACCTGGGACCGTCGGCTTCCTAATAGTATTTTTGTCAGGCAAACATCTCTATTGCCTGGTCTAACAAGGTAGATCCTGATTTTTTTAAATTTATTGCAACACACTAATGTGCACTATTTAATCGAAAAAAATACAACAATTATTAAAGTATTTTTATAAACATTGAAGGAGTATGATTGTGAAATATAGTATTACTTATTCATGTGTTCATCATCTTATTGAAAATTTAATTAAGCATGAATTAAACATTTTAAATATTGTTGTCGTTGGTACGTCATTGAGCGAACTGCTAAACTAAGTGGTTAGTAAGCAATGTTGACATATGTACTATCTTGAGCTCTTGAATTTTGACGTAAGAAATAAAAATACTGCAATTGAATGCATTTCAGAAGGCAACAATTCAATCTCGACTACATGATGGAATCAGCATTCGAGAAATTGCTACTGAATTAAGTGTAGGCTAGAATAGCATGAGGAATAAAATTGTCGAAGCTGGAACAAGTTTGTAGGTTGACAGATACTGTCAAAGTTTAGACTTCATATGTTAACACAAATACGGACAAAATAAATGTTACACATCATAGCGAGACATAGGATTGGTCCAACGTAAAAAAGTACCTGAACTAGTTCGGGATTCGCTCAGCGAACAAAGCTATTATAAGTGCATAATTTTTCTTTGCTGTCCCCGTTTTTATGCTCACGATAGTACATCATCATGATCAACCAATGTTTTTATGCACAAATAATATTTTAAAATTTTATAAATCAAAATAATACATTCTCCCATAAATTAAAAACAAAATCAGCTAATTTAAAAATACCAATACATATTTTAAAAGACCAACATGAGCACAAATAAATAGAATATGTATTAAAATGGCGTTGCTCAATGGAGAACCGGTTATTAATTGTCTGTGCATGTCAGTCACACATTTAAAAATTGCATGAAAATGCATATCGAATACTGAGCGGATGGCTTAATTCGGTCCTGGACTTATGAAAATTGACCGTATTAACCTGAGACGAGCTAATCGGCGCATACGATTGTTCATCTTCATTTCCATCTTAAAAATTAAAGAATAGTCCAAATGTTATCATATTCAATAGATGTTAATCACACTAAATAAGGATTGTTTAAGTGCTAACTGCGTTGTCCTGCTATCGTTCGTTTCTGAGATATCTGCGGCCATAAAACCTCGCTTACAGATTTTATTTCTTTAAAAATTAAGAAAATAAGAACGCCAATCTATAGGAAAGATTATAAACGTAACCTAATATGTGGAAATGATACGGAAATATAATTTTTTGTTCAGTAATTTCAGATAAATCAGCCTTCAATCACAGGGCTCAACACTTTTGCAACCCATAGTAGAAACAATTTACACCACTTTTTTGATAGTTTGCGTGTAAATACCAAGGAAGAATCCAGAATTATAAACATCAAAATGAGATCTCCAATGAACTGTTTTATGAAGTTGCGATTAGGTGGAAGAGCAGACATGACATGTAAACGTTTATTTCAGAAAGTGGATAGATAATAAGCATTTTGAACAGGTAAGCCGACGAAATCAGCTTATAAGAGTGTGTCTCATGTTCATTTGCAACGCCGCCAAATCTGAGTTTCTGTGTGTGTTTGATGAATCATGGTCTAAAGTCCAGAAGACGACATGAACTAGGTGCACTCTGCGGATGACATTCCTCAAACTTGGTCTTCTCTTCCAGGGAAACCAGAAATTTAGCCTTTCCTGCTTCATATGTCCAAAAGGGCTTATCAGATTTAGTTTACGATGGTCGTCACATACTTCACAATTGCCCAAGGCATCTCTCCAGCCTTTCAAACCATCACCATAACCAGCATTTATGACATACTTATTAGTACTTCCCCAGATTACACCTTTCGAATTCGGTGAGGATCCAATTAACGAAGGAGAGCTTGCGTCCGTGCAATGCGTTGTCTCCAAGGGTGATCTCCCATTGAAAATCCAGTGGAAGTTTAGAGGAAGGCCCATAGATGGCAACACTGTAGGCATTTCCTCCTGGCAGCAGAACAAACGTATCAGCAGTTTGAGTATAGACGCTGTGAACGCCGACCACGCTGGCGTGTACGAATGCGCAGCTGAGAACAAGGCTGGCGCTGCAAGCCATTCAGTTCACCTAAATGTAAATGGTACTTGAAACGCTGCACCTCACGCACTCATTTGACTCACATCTCCTCTTGTCTTCCTGAATATGTGTCTCCTTACAGTGATTCCACAGATTTCGCCGTTTGCTCTCGAGGAGTCTATCAATTCTGAAGAGACTGTTTCCATGCAGTGTACCGTTTCCAAAGGAGACACTCCGCTGAATATTACTTGGTCCTTGAATGGGCGCGCCATAGATAGTTTTGATGGCATCACCATCATGACCATGAAGAGGTTTAGCACTTTGAATATCGATTCGGTTCAAGATATCCACAGTGGAGGATATACTTGTACAGCTGTTAATTTGGTTGGTAAATCTTCGTTTACCGCGCATCTTAACGTCAAGGGTACCCCAGTTCAAAAATCTATCTTTTTTAGTATTCTGTATTTATTTTATGGTTTTTCAAATCCAACATTGTGCAGGGAGCGTCAGATGTGCCAGACCATAAGACGGTTGAGAACTATATTATGCGGTTTTTTTTTTTTTTGGGCGCCATTTTTCAGAACGACAAGTTCGGGTTTCGCACAACAAATGTATGTACCTTAACGGCAAATTGTGCATTTGAACGACAAAATATGTGTTTTTACGGCAAGAAGTGTAAATGAACTACAAAATATGAGTTTGAACGACAAAAATAGGAAATGAACAGAAAATGTGTTTTAACGACAAAAACTGAACAACAAAATATGTGATACAATCACCCAGCGCCGGATTTAGGACCGTAGGGGCCCCCAGGGCGGTAAAACTGTGGGGGCCCCTTGGCAGAAAAGCGCTGCAGTAGCTCTTAAAGACATAAGGCGTAAGCACACTACTTGATAACATGATTTTGCATTGTAAATACGTAAGTTTCAGTACAGTTTGTTCATTATTGTGGGCAAAAAAAGCGATACACATTTTTCATTACTCGTTATTCTAATAATATTTAGTCAATTCAAATATCTCTTTAAAAATGTATTGCTTGTATTGTGAAGATTAAAACAATAACAAATTCGAAATAACATAACGTTTCAACCCAATGTTATGTTACTTTATCTTCGGCTAGGCAACATTTCTGACAGGGTTGTTATAAAAACGCTTTTTTTATTTTAAACAAAACAAACATGTTTTTGTTATGAATAATGGTTTTTTTACGAAACAATGTTTTAAACACTTTACAAAAAAAACTTGTTTTAAGCATGAAATAAAAACATGTTTTAAATCACACGCAAAAAACATGTTTTAAACAAGGAATAAAATTTGTTTAAAATATTTTTTAAATCAAGGAATTATTTTATTTGAAAGTATTTTGATCGAAGTCTTTGCATTCCTTACTTTCCTTGCTACCACTGTTCTTGTATTACTATATTTTATGAAAAACTTTTTATTTGACTAATGAAAAATAATAAAATACAAAATTTAAATTATTTTTGATTTTTTAATTGAATTATGCATACAAATCTTAAAGACAATTCAATTCAAATTTCGGTAGTTTAAAACACGTTTAAAACGTTTAACATTTAAAACAAACAGTTTAAAACAAAATATTTGTTTTAAAATATGTTTAAAACACTGTTTTAAAACAAAGTATTTTATACATAACAACCCTGATTTCTGATAATACCGGGTCAATTTAATGAGAAATTACAGGTGTATAAAAATCAATACACAACTACATTTGTCTTGTTTTGATATAAATGGACAGTAGAGAT
This sequence comes from Aphodius sticticus, assembly GCA_963966075.1. Lineage (NCBI taxonomy): Eukaryota > Metazoa > Arthropoda > Insecta > Coleoptera > Scarabaeidae > Aphodius > Aphodius sticticus. The sequence continues at coordinate 70,500,494 of OZ014509.1, forward strand.
TTTATAGCATTGTATACAGGGAGAGTTTTTGTCGTAACATTTTGTATGTTTTTTTATAGTTTTTACTAAAAAATAGCTAATATGAAAATAAAATAAATTTGACATTTGTAACCGACACGAGAAATCTAATTGTGTCAGTACTTGAGTTATCTTTAAAGATTATGGAGAAACCATTGCCAACTTTCGGTTTTGTTAAGGGCAGCATGTTTGATTGTAGCATTTTATGTGGTCTTGCAAAGATTAAATCGGAGCTGAATTTAACTTTTTTTAGTATGTCCCAACATTTCAAACCAAGTTTTCCTTTTTATTTTTTATGGAATTTTTAAATGCAGAGCATTTCTAACATCAGCTTGAACCCTGAATACATTGGTTGCTTCCGCTTTTGTCGACATGACCGTCAGACAAGTGAAACCAAACTATCATAATTTCAATTCTTTAAAAAAAGATGTTGATTGTGGTTCCAAACACTGCAAAAACGATAACATAAAAGTTTGCAATAAATCTACAGCCCAACAAGTGTGGTATAATATGTGAAACAGAAGCAAGAAAAATCCTTCCAAAATGTCAAAATCAAACATGGTGCCCATAAGAAAACTAAAAGTTGGCCATTGTTTCTCCACCGTCTTTAAAGATAACGATTTGTGGCTCCACTACTTTTTTGAGTAAAGACAGCAAAAAAACAGTAGAAAATAATGTTTCAAAATTACACCCTGTATACGATGCTATAAAATCTCTACTGTTCTTTTTGGCAAAAAGCAAAAAAAAAATCCTTTTCACATGAAAATAGACCCGACATTATCAGAAATGTTGCATAGCCATACATAAAGTAACATAACTTTGAATTTAAAGTTCATTTATTGCAAATATGGTAATTTCAATCTTCACAATAATAGCAACTTTTTTTTTAAGAAATGCTTAAATTAACTTAATATCGTTGGGAATATAAGTAATTGAAAATTACAACTGAAAAGTAATATTTTAAATATAATTTTTTATTTATTTTATTTTGGTGGGGGCCCCTTTTTGGTGGCGGCCCCTGGGCTGCACCCCAATCTGCCCTCCCTTAAACCCGGGCTGCAATCGCCTATATGCTATCCGACATAAGTGCATTAATTTTAATGTGTAATATTACCCAATTGCAAAAACACAAAGTATTTTGATATCTCGCAGTTAAAAATTTAGCCTTTGTCGTTACGAATTCCTAATTTGTCTGACTGTTATATAGTTCCCGTTATTTTGCATTTTTTTTTTGGGTTTGCCGTTTGCTGCACCATTGAAGTCTCCACATGAAAACTATTATTTTCAGTCATTTTATGATTAAATCTGAACAATGCATAGATTTTAAGACATTTAAGGCGTATTTATTCATATGCAAAACTGCTTAGTTTTTGAGTTATCGCCATAAGAAAACATCTGACGATCCCTGTACATGAAACTGTCCATCATTTTTCAGTACCACCGCACATAACACCATTCGATTTTGGAAATGAGGCTCTAAACGCCGGTGAATCTGCATTTTTGCATTGTACTGTGAACAGAGGCGATAGTCCGATAACTATTGACTGGTATCTAAATGGGGAATTGATTGTTGCCCGGCACGGGATCACCATTAATCGTTATGATAAAAAAGTGAGTAGCTTGAGCTTGGGTTCCGTGCAAGAGGAGCATAGCGGAAAGTATACGTGTAAAGCTACGAATTGGGCGGGCTCCGCTTACTACACCGCTAATTTAGCTGTTTACGGTTTGACTTTTGTTATTCTGCTTTGTTTTCTTGTTTTCCCCGTTTGCTTTATCCCCACGTCTATCTATCAGTGGTACTTATGAAGGTATTAGGTAATCAATGTGGTTGAAAATCGACGAATTCGCGAGAAATTAGCTATGAATTAGTTAAAAATGGTAAAATGCCAAGTTGATAATTGTTTGTAAGACAAATGGAACATTACTTTTTTTCTTAGAATAAATGGGGTTCTCGGTTATTTGAAGAGATATAGAATGGTTTAATTGGACAAAGTTGTTTCTTTTCTTATCGTTTTTATTCTTTTTGACCTTTTACTAAAAGAAATGGTATGGTCACATAACAACCAGAAACGAAACTCACACAAAAATGCGTCCCGGTTACCTTTTTTTTATCAAATGTGTGGTCCGATAGCATAGTCCAATCAGAATCGCATGTGGTGGGTTTGTTTACATTTTCAGTGCTAGTAGAAGACATTTTCAGGCGTGGCTACTCACCCAGACTGTTTGATTCAGGAAAACACGTAAAGTCATAAGATTGCGAGACGTCAATGCTAGCAGATGGTATTGAAGGTCAGAAAAATTGGTACCCTTGAGATAAAAGGCGCCGACACTATGTTATGCTTCTGGTTATTCTGTGATGTCATGCTGCATTAGCGTGGTTCTTATTTCGGCAGCAAAAGTTTCAGTATTTTTTTTTATTTTAAAAAGTTAAAAAAATTAAGTAACTTTGTATCAAATTATAATAAAACATTTTTTTTCACGCAATTTGCATACTGTGATTAGGAACTTATTATTAAGGCTCCGCTCTGAAAACATCGCAGCTACAAAACGAAATATTTAGATACGATGTTTTTTGTCGAAGGCCGCATCTACGCCGTAGGTAACGTCTCGGCTTACAACTTAATGGGGTCTACGATGAGCTGACCACACGTGACAGCAGAAATATGGTCATTGTTTACATTTCTGACAATAGAGTATTTGACTGTATTAAAAATATGGCTTGTATTATAGTCATCCTAATAGATTACAGTTAAAGAAAACTATTTGCTACTACTTTTCAAAAAAAATATGCTTTATTTCTATTAAAAACCAAAATTAAAATTGAATTTTATTCACGTCCTATCACGTGATTGAAAACGCTCTGTAATTGGCTCAGTCTCCAGCGACGTCATTCGTTAGTACGCTTAGAGCGCGTTCGGTTTGTCAGCGTAGGTTATGGGGAGAGCAATCCTCAGATAACCTGGGTCGGCTGTCTCTCTCTTATATGCAGATAAACGCCGTATGACGTTAGTCCGCCTATTATGCCGCGCGTCACTCTCACCGTACAATACCGGGTTATCCGAACGCGCTCTTATGCTTCTCCCGTTTGAATTTAATAGCACTAAAGTGCCATGTAAGCATAACTTTGTAGGTTAGGATAGCCCTAACCTTAACCTGTCAGATCAGATAATACCTGGTTCGAAAATAGAGAACTTATTCTAGTCAGTTTTACTTATGTCGAAGTAATCTTCACCACAAAAAACACTTATATTGGCCGCTATTTATTTCATTTGGATTTCTACGAGCCAACCACTTTCTTCGCAGTTTAAAATCTTGCGGAACAGCTACAAATAGTTTTTCTTGACGTATTTCTGTATTGTGGATTTATACACCATTTATAACCTATTTTTATGTAGAAATTGTAAAAACAACACATCATACAACACAATTACCAAACGGGGACGATGCCAATGCTGACAGACCATATGGGCCGATTTGACATCTACTATCGTGTGACGTCACACAACAGAAAATATCGTTTTGGCGGGACTTTTTGTGATTCAATTTTTAACGCTGATTTTTATGAAATATTGAGGAAATAATTACGAAAAATAATGCGTTTACAATGTAGAGTGAAGGAATAAACACACTAAGATGGTTTTCCAATAATAGTCAAATACCCTATTATCGCATTTTTACGTTACCGGTTATAGTTATAATATTTAGGCTGAAATTGTATTGGGATAAAAAAATCTATTATTGTATTGTGAGTTGGGCTAGGGGTATTATATTTAAAAAATTCATTTTTATCTTGTCAACAAATTATTTTTGGCCTAGCCGAGCTCCTTATTAATTAAGAAGTTACACTGAAAATCTCATCAATTTGAACAATAAATAAAGCCCTTAATGGTAAACGCGTTGGAGAGGTAGAACTGTTTCTTAAGTTGACAAAATTATGAGTTCAAAACAAGGACAGATTTCCAATTGCTTAATTGGTCAAAAAGACAAGAACCCAAACAACCCTAACCAACAAAAACAATTTCTTAAGAACTCACAACTAGTTCTTGTAGATTTTTTTTTTGTGGAATCCTATTCTGAAAATAGAAATAATAAAAAATATTCCTATGCTAGTTTTCTTTGAGAAACTAAAAAACGATTTTTTGAGGAGAAATGTGCAAACCAATTCAATTTTATCAAATTCATTATTTAATTTCTTGAAATAACAGCATTTTATATAACCAGTAAATTTTAAAGGCTTAAGCATTATTTTAATTTTATAAAACCATGTTGATTCAGAAACACAAATAATTTGTTCCTCTATGTGACATGCCAAATAGAGGTAAAATTCATATTTTCTTGCGAATTGTCACAATCAAGGTTTTCAAAGATTATCGACAAAATTCTATTGGCTATGTATGGCAGGGACATTTGAAACGATCGCCGCGTCTGCAGCGGAGTTTGTTTGGGTTTGTTGTTGCGATTTGTCAAAAACATATGGTCAGTCAATTTTACAAGCACGTTAAAATGGGCCACCTTGGGCCACAACAACTGTTAGTACAGCAGATAAATGGATAGCAGCCGTAAAAAAAAGTAAAAAGCATCATAACCTTACTTCTTGGCCTTGAATCACTGAAATTATGTGTTGAGAATACACTGAAAACTATAACATTGTTGTTTTACTCATACATTTTACATTTAAGAAAAAGTAAGTGGAAACAATTTGCCAACTTGTTAATAAAATTCAATTTGATAACCTTCATACATAAATTACAGATACCTGTAACTTCTAGTAATTCCAGTAGGGAACTGCACGCTGAACCGCTAAATTCACATTGGCCTAAAAGGGCCTAGGTTTACTGTGTCATTTCCTCCTGTTTACCAGGTTCTATTGCCTCACGTTAATGTTTTGCATAGCTGCGAAAATGGTTAAAGAAAAACGAGTTATTTTGCATTTCTGGTAGAGGTTTTTAAACAAAAAACTACAACTAATTTTTTATTTCTGTCTTCTGATATAGATTCTATTAAAAAAATTAAATATTAATACCAAATAAGAACCACCCTAGTACTGCATTAATAAATAATTATTTATTAATAATTATAAAAATATATAATTTGACAGTTTGCTTCAATGTTTTTTACTGATTTTCTTTGAGCTTCAGTTTTGGTAATTTGAATCCGTATTACTTGTGCTTTTGGCTATTTTACTCGTATACTACGCACTTTTTTGATTACCTAATACCAACCTCAAGTCTTCATATTATTATAGTACCTCCTCAAATTCTTCCATTTGATTTCGGGGAAGACTCCGTGAACGAAGGAGACGGAGTCTCCATTCAGTGCACCATATCAAAAGGAGATTATCCTTTGAACATAACGTGGAGGTTCAACAAAAATTTCATACGCAAAAACGAGGGGATTTTTATCACCCGAGCCTCGAAACGCGTCAGTACCTTGAGCATTGACAACGTCCAAGCTGAACACGCTGGAAACTATTCTTGCATCGCAAGAAATAAAGCATCCCTAGACGAATACACCGACGTATTATCTGTGAATGGTACCTGATTTTTGCCACTAGACATTGTTATGATTTCTCTTCTTTTCATCTTGCTAACACGTCATCCCATCAAATCATTACAGTACCACCTCACATAACCCCTTTCGATTTTGGAGCTGAAATCCTGAATGCTGGAGAACCAGCTTCGCTGATCTGTAGAATCAACAAAGGTGACGAACCTGTCTACGTCGAATGGTTTCTAAACGGAGAATCCATAGGAAATATCCACGGGATCACTTTGAATCAGTACGGAACCAGAGTCAATAGTCTGAATATAGATTCAGTACAAGCTGAGCATTCTGGGAAATTCACCTGCAAGGCTACTAACTGGGTTGGTTCGGCGTATTATACCGCAAACTTAGCTGTGAATGGTTCGAGCTCTATTTATGAAGTGTTTTCTTATTTCTATCCTGTAAGCTTATCTCTCTTACTATCGCATCTTTATTAGGTTTTAATTCCAATCTTTCAGTTCCTCCTTACATTGCACCCTTCGATATCGGGCAAGATGCTGTCAATGCTGGAGATTCTGTTACTCTGTACTGCACTGTCAGTAAAGGAGATACTCCGATCACTGTCGACTGGTTTTTGAACGGAAAGGTGATTATTAATCGCAAAGGAATCTCTATCAGTTCACATGGGAGTAAGGTCAACATCTTGACCATCGATTCTGTCCATGCTGAGCACAGTGGAAAATACACTTGCAGGGCTACGAACTGGGCTGGATCTGCTTATTATACAACGATTTTTGCAGTTAATGGTTTCTGAGTTTTTGATTGATTTGTTTCCTTTTTCTTTCTTTTATATTTCCTAGTATCCTTTATGATATCTACATACATATGATTTGCTTTCATACTATCTTTGGTCGTACTCTTGTGGTTGATAATGACGTTAATATTGTACACAAAATATTTTACTAGGCAAATCAAATTTGATATGCTATATTTGACTAACTAAAATTCCAAAAAAACTCCTAACAACTTCTAAGTTACACTTAAAAATGTAAATTAATAACGTTAAAAAAAAGGAAAAAATGTCATTCAGTTGTCAATTTTCGTTGATTAGAAACGTCATTAGAAGTAAAATGACGCATCTCAGTGAAGTGCAAGTTGCTCGTGCTGTCGCCCTTATTCAATATGTTAGAAGAGCTGGACAAGGTCGAAATCGAAATACTACTCAAAATCAAGACCGATTTCTTGTCCATTCCTCTCTACGTCAGCGTATTGCCACAGCACGAGACCTTCTAAAGGACCTAAGACGAGCACACGGAATAGAAATTTCTGTTTAAACTGTTAGAAATAGATTACAAGAAGCGAATTTGAAACCAAGAAGACCTGTCCGCGCACCACGCAGAGATCACAGAGATTAGCAACTTCGTCACTGGACGCCTGTACTGTTTACAGACGAGTCCAGATTTCGTTTAACTCGTTGCGACGGTCGAGTCCGGGTGAACGCCACGCAGCCGCCACTGTACAGGAAGTGGATAGATTTGGTTGTGGATCTGTGATGGTTTTGGCTGGAATCAGTATAGGCAACAGAACTGATCTTGTTGTGCTTCCTGGTAGACTAAATGCCATGAGTTACATCGAAAACATCTTGGGGGACCGTCTGGTGCCTGCTGCATATGGCATCGGTCAAAATTTCATCCTAATGCAGGACAGTGCAAAGCCACATACCGCCGGCATCATCAGAAACTTTTTACAAGAACGTGGAATTCTCCAAGAATCTCTTCGTGTTTTGCGTTATTAATTTACTTTTTTAAGTTTCACTTAGAAGTAACTAAGCGTTGTAACATTGTTTTTGTAATTTTCTTGGTACGTTGTTTCTCTTATGGGGCATTTCACGTGAAGCGGACAACGAAAAAAAGGTGAGGTTTTTAAATTCGTTCATAATCGGCCAAATTGTACGTCTAGAAGATATAAATGTGCATACAGAATATTTTTTGAATGTGAGGTTTAGTTGCCAAGTTATGGCCATCTAACGAATTGATGTGAAGAAAATACGTATCTTTTGGAAGCAATTTTTCAAATTAAACAAATTTACAATAAAATATTAAAAGTGGTGGTTTATATAGAAAATTTGTTGATCTTTTTAATTATGAAATCAAATTCGTAGTTGGAATTTTTTTTCTTGTATAAAACCAGAAGTAAATTTTTTAAATTAAATTTTTATTTACTTCGCCCCTTTTTAAAAAAATAATTTACTCTCATAATAAAGCTTAAAGTGTGTAGATAATACACTGAAAGTTTTAAAATGGGATCTCAAATAGTTTAGGAGATACGTGTATGTAAATACATACGTGTCGTACTGTGCGGGTACTAGGAGCTTGCTGAGCTCGCATTGTTTGTTTGCACGCATTAAAACAAAATGAAACAGCATTGTAAGAATTTTTGGAGAATTTTTACTATTTTACCAGGAGAATCAATACTAATTTGTTTTACAAGAAGGCCTTCGGTTGATGGAATAAAAGCCTGCATTTTTCTTTGTTCCTAGAATGGTGATTGCAGCATCAAATCGGGGTTGCAGAAAAATCCTCTGCAGTTTAATATCGGCTGCGGAGCAGTAATAAATGGCCGTTTCTTTTAAAGATGATTTAGCCCATTCGTACAATCGCATGGGTGTAATGATTGCTTTACTTGGAGGTAACTGTAAGCGCTGCACGTGTGGCTAAGCGTTTGAGATTCCCCCCAAGACCATCACATGGCCCCTTTCCGTGAGACGTTGCGTGAAAATGAATTTCTGCATCCGTATTAAAATCTTCTTTGTAAAAAAATAGATTCACAAAGTTAACACTATATCGCCCGGATAAGTGTACGCGCACTTTATGCGTTGTATTCTAGTATCACGTCAAATGGCCTTGAGTCCCAGAAAGGGATGGTGCTCGCGCTCAGCAAGCACTTAGTACTCGCACAGTACGTCACGTATGTAGTTACATACACGTATCTCATAAACTATTTGAGATCCCATTTTAAAACTTTCAGTGTATTATCTACACACTTTAAGCTTTATTATGAGAGTAAAATTATTTTTTTAAAAAGGGGCGAAGTTATTAAAGATTTAATTTAATATATTTACTTCTGGTTTTATACAAGAAAAAAAATTCCAACTACGAATTTGATTTCATAATTAAAAAGATCAACAAATTTTCTATATAAACCACCACGTTTAATATTTTATTGTAAATTTGTTTAATTTGACAAATTGCTTCCAAAAGATACGTATTTTCTTCACATCAATTCGTTAGATGGCCATAACTTGGCGACTAAACCTCACATTACAAAAATATTCTGTATGCACATTTATATCTTCTAGACGTACAATTTGGCCGATTATGAACGAATTTAAAAACCTCACGTGAAATGCCCCACATGTCATTTTGATGTTTTTCTAGACTTATAACTTGAAAACGCCAATTCGTAGTGGAACTACATATAGACATTTTTAGTGGAGAATTAAAATATTTAGAGATTTCAAGATATTGTTAAAAAACTCAGTTCGGTCATGACCTTGAATAACTCGCAGACGCTATATCGATTTTTACACGTTTTACACATTCAATTCTATTGTTTTTTTGTATGCATCTTAAACTTTATTATCAACCAATTGCAGTACCGCCTCATATAGCACCTTTTGACGGTAGTACAATGAACGCAGGGGAGTCAACTTCACTATACTGTTTGCTAAACAAGGGCGACCACCCTGTACAATTCGAATGGTACCTAAACAGCAAGCAAATCTTCGATTTTGAGGGTATATCGATATCACGTTTCGGTAGCAAAACCAGCATACTAAATATTGATTCCCTTCATGCTGTCCACAGTGGAAAATACACATGCAAAGTCACCAATATGGCTGGTTCAGCATACTACACAGTAAAACTAGAAGTGAACGGTGATAATCTTTGTTAATCTCCAGTCAGTTATTATTTTTATTTGTTCCTAATGCCTTTATTAATCTTGTGTATAGTTCCTCCTCACATAACACCATTTGATTTTGGTGGCAACAGCTTGAACGCTGGAGAATCAGCGTCTTTGACGTGTACTGTAAACAAAGGTGACCAACCAATGAATATCGAATGGTTTCTCAACGGAAAACCAATTTCGAAAACGCAAGGAGTGTCTGTGATACACTTTGGACGAAAAGGGAGCGTTTTGAATATTGACTACGTCCATGCTGAGCATAGCGGGAAATATACTTGCAGAGCTTCAAATTCGGCTGGTTTAGCTTACTACGCAGCACTTCTGGTCATCAATGGTACCACAACACATCATTTTTATTACCCCCCATTGTACAAAAAAAGTAGATCGAGACCTACGTACTACAAACACCAGTAACGCTTGCTTAATACTTTTAGTACCTCCACAAATTGCTTCCTTCGCGTTCTCCGAAGAATCTGTCAACTCTGGTGACAGCGTGTCTCTTCAATGCACGATCACCAAAGGCGACAACCCTGTAAAGATCGAGTGGTTTCTGAACTCGAAATCTACGATGAATGAAGATGGTATCTTCACTAGTAGAGTCAGCAGACGCGTCAGCACGTTGACCATAGACTCTGTTGGTGCTCACCATGCTGGAATGTACACCTGCAAAGCTTCTAATGCTGCAGGCTCCGCAAACCATACAGCAACGTTAGCTGTTAATGGTAACATGTGAAGTAGTGTTATCTGCGATGTGTTATGTTTGTTATGAACGTTTATGGTAAATGTCTTAGCGAGTATGTTAATTTTTATTGACCATGACATCATTTATTTCTTATAGTTCCTCCTCATATTACACCCTTTGATTTTGGACACGAGGCACTGAACGCTGGTGGCTCCACCTCTTTGTATTGCAGTCTAAACGCTGGCGATCATCCTGTAGAGTTCGACTGGTTTTTAAATGGGAAGCCAGTAAACGAAATTGACGGAGTCTTGATCACTCGTTTTGGCAAGAAAAGCTCTATACTAAACATTGAATCGATCGAGTCTGAACATAGCGGGAAATATACTTGCAGAGCGACCAATTCTGCAGGGTCAGCGTATTACACAGCAGAGTTGACCATTAAAAGTAACTGGATAATATTTTTAAAAACCTGAACCTAGATTATAATCCTTAATTCTATATTCCAATATTGTAGTTCCTCCACACATGTCACAATGTTCCTTCAGTGATGAAGCTGTCAACTCTGGGGATCCAGTATCCGTCCAGTGCATCATCGCTCACTGAATGGTTTCTACTCTCAGTGGCTCAATGGCTCATCTGACTCAGTGACTCAGTGACTCAGATGTCAATGGTATATCTGTTTCTCCTTCCATCGTTTGAATTGCAAACCATTCGTGGATGAGATTGCTTGAGGATTGGTATTTTATGTGACGACCATCATGAGACTACCAGAGAACCAAAACGCAAAAGAAGGGTTTGATTGCTGATCATTCTGAACATGATTTCTTCTTAGTTTTCAGTGTTAGGTCTTCAACATTTCTTTAGGAGCACTACCAGTTCATTTGTTCTCTTCCAATTCCCCTTTTCCCTGACGCCCTTGACCTTGATGGTGATTGTTTTTCATGTCGTTTAGTACCACCACACATAACTCCATTTGATTTCGGAGCAGACAGCTTAAATTCTGGTGATTCCGTCTCATTGACATGCACCGTGAATAAAGGTGATCAACCGATAACTATAGATTGGTTTTTGAATGGGAAGAAGATTGAATCAATAAGCAGTTTATCCATCACTCGTTTTGGGAAAAAAGCTAGCGGATTAAACATAGACTCTGTCCATGCTGAACACAGTGGAAAATACACCTGCAGAGCTTCTAACTGGGCAGGGTCAGCGTATTTCACGGCACAATTAGCTGTCAACGGTATTCAGATAACCATCAGAATGATAACCTTTAATTTTCTTTTGATCCTTTGATGCTTCAACTTAACCTTATTCTCCATCTTCGTATTTCTTGTAGTTCCACCACATATAGCACCATTTGATTTTGAAGCCGAAGCTCTGAATGCTGGTGATTCAGCTTCTCTGATGTGCGCGGTGAATAAGGGTGATCAACCCATAACTATCGATTGGTTTTTAAACGGAAAGAAATTAGAACATTTCGAAGGAGTTTCAATTGGTAGTTTTGGGAAGAAATCCAGTGGTTTGACTATTGATTCAGTCCATGCTGAACACGCTGGAAAATATACTTGCAGGGCCTCTAATTCTGCTGGTTCAGCTTACTATACCACAATGTTAGCAATCAATGGTACAACTTAAGTCAAATTATTTAGTTGAATTTTAATTTAATTTATTTCTTTATCCTTATTATATGATATTCCTAAATCACTCTGAGACTATCCCAATCATGTTGCTTTTATTTCATACAGTTCCACCGCATATCACACCATTTGACTTCGGGGCAGACAGTTTTAATGCTGGAGACTCTGCCACGTTGACGTGCTCTGTAAATAAAGGTGATCAACCGATAACCATAGAATGGTTTTTGAATGGGAAGAAGATTGAATCGATAAGCAGTATATCCATCACTCGTTTTGGGAAAAAAGCCAGCGGATTAAACATAGACTCTGTCCATGCTGAACACATCGGAAAATATACCTGCAGAGCGTCCAACTGGGCAGGGTCAGCGTATTTTACAGCACAATTAGCTGTCAACGGTATATGGATAACCATCAGAATGATAACCTTTAATTTTCTTTTGATCCTTTGATGCTTCAACTTAACCTTACACTCCATCTTCGTATTTCTTGTAGTTCCACCACATATAACACCTTTTGACGTTGAAGCTGAAGCTCTAAATGCTGGAGAGTCAGCGTCGTTGATGTGCGCTGTAAATAAAGGCGACCAACCCATAACTATCGACTGGTTTTTGAACGGAAAGAAATTAGAAAACTTGGGTGGTCTCTCCATCACCCGTTTTGGGAAGAAATCCAGCGGTTTGACTATAGATTCAGTCCATGCTGATCACGCTGGAAAATATACTTGTAGAGCCTCTAATTCAGCTGGTTCAGCTTACTATACCACAATGTTAGCTATAAATGGTACCAACTTGTGTTTAAAATTATATTTCTTCTTAATTCTGGTAGTTTTGATTACGAATTTGATTTTAATTTCTTCTTCTTCTTCTTCTTCTTCTTCTTCTTCTTCTTCTTCCTTCTAATTTCTTCCTTTAAACACCTTTTTGGTTTGACTGATTATCCGCAGTACCACCACACATAACTCCATTTGATTTTGGCGCTGAAACTTTTAACGCTGGGGACTCCGCATCGCTGATGTGCACCATGAACAAAGGCGATCAACCAATAACCATTGATTGGTTTCTGAACGGGAAGAAGATTGATCATGTTCCTGGCATATCGATCACTCGTTTTGGGAAGAAGGCTAGCGGCCTAACAATTGACTCAGTGCATGCTGAACATGCTGGAAAATACACTTGCCGAGCTTCAAATTCAGCTGGTTCAGCTTATTACACCACTCTTTTGTCCATCAATGGTACCAAATTAAACATTGTTGTTTGTTATTTTATTTCCTATTGTATAGAAGAAGTATGTTCCTAATTTCCACCTCTTTAACAAACTCTTCTTGATTAGTGTCTTCTCTTTTCATACGGTTTAGTTCCACCACATATAACACCATTCGATTTCGGCGCTGATAGCTTAAATGCTGGTGAATCTGTGTCGTTGATGTGTACTGTTAACAAGGGTGATCACCCAATAACAATAGATTGGTTTCTAAACGGCAAGAAAATAGAATCTGTTAGCAGAATCTATATTACTCGCTTTGGGAAGAAATCCAGTGGACTGGAGATAGATTCAGTTCAGGCTGAGCATACTGGGAAATATACTTGCAGGGCTTCAAACTCAGCCGGTTCTGCTTATTATACTACAATGCTTGCAGTCAATGGTACCTACATAACTCATTTTCATCATGTTTATATTTTTGTTTTTACTTTCTTCCTATTATTCCTTTTTTGAAAGCCTTTATGAATATCCACCATATTGAAATTTTAATTCCGTACAGTACCACCACATATAGCACCATTTGACTTCGGTGGTGAAGCTTTAAACGCTGGTGACTCAGCATCTCTGATATGTGCACAGTGAATAAGGGTGACCAACCGGTGACGATAGATTGGTTTTTAAATGGGAAGAAAATAGACAACGTCAATGGTATATCGATGACTCGTTTTGGGAAGAAAGCCAGCGGTTTGACTATAGATTCGGTTCATGCTGAACATGCTGGAAAGTATACGTGCCGAGCATCAAATTCAGCTGGTTCAGCCTATTACACCACAATGTAGTACCATTAATGGTACTACAGCGTTGACATCAGTTTGATTTATTTATGTTTTGATACTCCGTTACGATTTTATTTACTTCACCATTCATTTTTCCATTTTGTTCAGTTCCACCTCACATAGCACCATTTGATTTTGGTGCTGAAAGCTTGAATGAAGGCGAATCAACTTCTCTGACGTGTACGGTGAACAAGGGCGATCAGCCAATAAATCTAGATTGGTTTTTGAATGGGAAGAAACTTGAGGACGTTAGTGGCGTATCAATTACTAGATTTGGGAAGAAATCCAGTGGTTTAAGCATTGACTCCATCCATGCGGAGCATGGAGGAAAATACACTTGCAGGGCGTCAAACTGGGCTGGGTCTGCGTATTACACAGCACAACTAACAATCAACGGTATCATCATTTTATTCAATCATATCATATTTTTATGTTAACCCTATTTTGCTTACTTATCTTTTATTTATACATCCTTGGTATCTGGAAGGTTTCTGCAGAGTGCACATGTTAAGAGACTGTTTTTTCTTAGTTCCTCCGCAGATTTTACATTTTGAGTTTGGCGATGAGGTTGTCAACTCTGGTGAGATGACCATCGTGAATTGCGCTGTCACCAAAGGAGATTTTCCCATAAATATCTCTTGGACATTGGAGAACAGAACTATAGCTGACGTGGAGGGGGTAACTGTGATCAACACAAATCGTCGAGTTAGTCAGCTGACTATTGAATCAGTCGGAGCTCATCACGCTGGGCAGTATACCTGCCATGCGCGGAATTCAGCTGGTGCTGCGTCATATTCAGCTTTTCTAAGAGTGAATGGTACTTGATAGGAATGATTGTAGTGACGTCATAACATAGTTTAGCCTCACATCCTCAATTTTCCCCCTTAGTTGCTCCCCAGGTGCTTCCCTTTGAGTTTGGTGAGGACCAAATGAACTCTGGAGACAGCATATCCATAGCTTGTTCCATATCAAAGGGAGATCTACCACTGGCCATTTCATGGCTGCTGAACGACCAAGAAATAACACCTCACCAAGGCATCACCATCAACCTAGTTAATAAGAAACTTAGTACTTTGAGCATTGAGTCGATCAATGCTGAACATTCAGGAAAATATACTTGCTTAGCAAAGAACAAAGCTGGACAGAATAGCTTCTCCGCGAGTCTTCATGTTAATGGTAGATTTTGGGTATTAACACTTTTAGCATTTTTTAACATTTTTCCTCACGCATATGTTTTACCATTTCAATCCCATTACAAATCTTACCTTTCGAGTTCTGTGATCGTTACAGTTCTACCTCACATCACTCCTTTTGAATTCGAGGGTGAATCCAATACTGGAGACAGTGCGCAAATTAATTGTTATATCAGCAAAGGAGATGTTCCTATTAAGATTTTTTGGATGTTGAATGGCCGTAACATAGACTCGCAATCTGGCGTTATGACCATGCCCATTGGTGGAAGAACTAGCCTATTGACCATAAACTCTGTCCAGCCCCACCATGCTGGAGAGTACACATGTCACGCGTCAAATACAGCTGGTGTAACATCACACTCCACCACACTGTACATTAATGGTATTGATTTATAGATGTTAGCATACTTTTTAGCACTAACCTATTCCTGACATTAACCCATTTGATCTCACGCAGTTCCACCAATGATAGCACCATTTGAGTTTGTTGAAGTGATTGTCAATTCTGGAGATATGGCCACTGTATCGTGTACTGTTAGCAAAGGAGACTTCCCCATCAACATAACTTGGCATCTGAACAATCGATCAGCCGAGAATTATCCAGGGATATCCATTCTGCGCACTAACAAACGCATTAGTCAATTGTCTATAGATTCTGTGCATGCTGAGCACAATGGTGTCTATGAGTGCTTAGCCTCGAATGGGGCAGGTTTTGCCAGACACTCAGCAAATTTATTGGTGAATGGTATAAGACTAGATTTTATAAATGCATGGTGTTTAATTTTTCACATTCCTTTACAATTCTTCATGTTTACCCAAAATACTACCGATTTCCTTTGGAGATAAGCCTGCTGATCTTAAAGAATCTACGATGGTTCAATTCAGTATGGCATTGGGTGATATACCAGTGGAATTTTCATGATTTTTAAGTGGACATCTGTTGCTCAATACTAATGACGTCTGTATTTCCAACTTGTCGGCCGAGTAATTTAGTGGGAAGCTCCGAATTCGCTGCAATATTCCATATGGATGGGTCCTTTCTATATTGTCTTCAGTTTCTGTTCTTCTTTACTGATGAAATCTGTGATCATTACAGTTCTACCTCACATTACTCCTTTTGAATTTGAGGGTGAATCCAATACTGGGGACAGTGCGCAAATTACTTGTTATGTCAGCAAAGGAGATGTTTCAAAATCTTTTGGACTTTAAACGGTCTTAACATAGGAGCGCAATCTGGTATTATGACCACGCCCATTGGTGGAAGAACTAGCCTATTGACCATAAACTCTGTCCAGCCTCACCATGCTGGAGAGTATACATGTCACGCATCAAACACAGCTGGTGTAACATCACACTCCACCACATTGTACATTAATGCAATAATACACACTGATTTATAGATGTTAGCATAATTTTTAGCACCAATCTTTTCCTGACATTAACCCATTTGTCTCACTCATTCAGTTCAACCAATGATAGTGCCATTTGAGTTTGGAGAAGAGATAGTCAATTCTGGAGATATGGCATCAGCTACGTGTACTGTTAGCAAAGGAGATTTCCCCATCAACATAACTTGGTATCTCAATAATCTATCTGTTGAAAGTTATCCAGGGATATCTATTCTGCGCACAAACAAACGCATTAGTCAATTGTCTATAGATTCTGTGCATGCTGAGCACAATGGTGTCTATGAGTGCTTAGCCTCAAACGGAGCAGGCTATGCCAGACACTCAGCAAATTTATTGGTGAATGGTATAAGTCTAGGTTTTTTAACTGCATGGTATTTAATTTTTCACATTCCTTTACAATACATCATGTTTTCCCAAAATACTACCGATTTCCTTTGGGCATAAGCCTGCTGATCTTAAAGAATCTACGATAGTTCAATTCAGTATGGCATTGGGTGATACCAGTGGAATTTTTATGAATTTTAAGTGTACATCTGTTGCTCAATACTAATGACGTCTCTATTTCCAACTTGTCGACCAAGTAATTCAGTGGGAAGCACCGAATTCGCTGCAATATTCCATATGGATGGGTCCTTTCTATATTGTCTTCAGTTTCTGTTCTTCTTTACTGATGAAATCTGTGATCATTACAGTTCTACCTCACATTACTCCTTTTGAATTTGAGGGTGAATCCAATATTGGTGACAGTGCGCAAATTACTTGTTATGTCAGCAAAGGAGATGTTCCTATCAAAATCTTCTGGACGTTAAATGGTTTTAACATAGAGTCGCAATCTGATCTGATGACCATTGGTAGATGAACTAGCCTATTGGCCATAAACTCTGTCCAGCCTAACCATGCTGGAGAGTACACTTGTCACGCGTCAAATACAGCTGGTGCAATATCACACTGTACATTAATGGTATTGATTTATAGATGTTAGCATAATTTTTAGCACTAACTTTTTCCTGACATAAATCCATTTGATATCACGCAGTTCCACCAATGATAGCACCATTTGAGTTTGTTGAAGAGATTGTCAATTCTGGAGATATGGTCTCAGTTTCGTGTACTGTTGGCAAAGGAGATTTCCCCATTAACATAACCTGGCATCTCAACAATAGATCAGCCGAGAATTATCCAGGGATATCCATTCTGCGCACAAACAAACGCATTAGTCAATTGTCTATAGATTCTGTGCATGCTGAACACAATGGTGTCTATGAGTGCTTAGCCTCTAATGGAGCAGGTTTTGCCAGACACTCAGCAAATTTATTGGTGAATGGTATAAGTTTAGATTTTTAAATGCATGGTGTTTAATTTTTCACATTCCTTTACAATTCTTCATTTTTATCCAAAATACTACCTATTTCCTTTGGGGATAAACCTACTGATCTTAAAGAATCTACACGATGGTTCAATTCAGTATGGCATTGGGTGATGTACCAGTAGAATTTTCATGATTTTTAAATGGACATTCGTTGCTCAATAGTAATGGCGTCCCCATTTCCAACTTGTCGACCAAGTAATTCAGTGGGAAGCACTGAATTCGCTGCAATGTTCTACGTGCATGGTAACTTTCTGTGTTGTCTTCAGTGTCTGTCTTTCTTTACTGATATATTCCGTAATCGTTACAGTTCTACCTCACATCACTCCTTTTGAATTTGAGGCTGAATCCAATACTGGGGACAGTGCGCAAATTACTTGTTATGTCAGGAAAGGAGATGTTCTATAAAAATCTTTTGGACGTTAAATGATCTTAACATAGTCGTAATCTGGCGTTATGACCATGCCCATTGGTGGAAGAACTAGCCTATTGACCATAAACTCAGTCCAGCCTAACCATGCTGGAGAGTATACATGTCACGCATCAAACACAGCTGGTGTAGCATCACACTCCAGCACACTGTACATTAATGGTATTGATTTATAGATGTTAGCATAATTTTTAGCAATAACCTTTTCCTGACATTAACCCATTTGTCTCACTCATTCAGTTCCACCAATGATAGTACCATTTGAGTTTGGAGAAGAGATAGTCAATTCTGGAGATATGGCCTCAGCATTATGCACTGTTAGCAAAGGAGATTTCCCCATCAACATAACTTGGCATCTCAATAATCGATCTGTTGAAAGTTATCCAGGGATATCTATTCTGCGCACAAACAAACGCATTAGTCAATTGTCTATAGATTCTGTGCATGCTGAGCACAATGGTGTCTATGAGTGCTTAGCCTCAAACGGAGCAGGTTATGCCAGACACTCAGCAAATTTATTGGTGAATGGTATAAGTCTAGATTTTTTAAATGCATGGTGTTTAATTTTTCACATTCCTTTACAATTCTTCATGTTTACCCAAAATACGACCGATTTCCTTTGGGGATAAGCCTGCTGATCTTAAAGAATCTACGATGGTTCAATTCAGTATGGTATTGTGTGATATAACAGTGGAATTTTCATGATTTTTAAGTGGACATCTGTTGCTCAATGCTAATGACGTCTGTATTTCAACTTGTCGGCCAAGTAATTTAGTGGGAATCACCGAATTCGTTGCTGTGTTCCATGTAGATTGTACCTCTCTGCGTTGTCTTCAGTGTCTGTCTTTCTTTTCTGATAAATTCTGTGATCGTTACAGTTCTACCTCACATCACTCCTTTTGAATTTGAGGGTGAATCTAATACTGGAGACAGCGCGCAAATTACTTGTTATGTCAGCAAAGGAGATGTTCCTATACAAATCTTTTGGACGTTAAATGGTCTTAACATAGAGTCGCGATCTGGCGTTATGACCACGCCCATTGGTGGAAGAACTAGCCTATTGACCATAAACTCTGTCCAGCCTCACCATGCTGGAGAGTATACATGTCACGCGTCAAACACAGCTGGTGTAACATCACACTCCACCACACTGTACATTAATGGTATTGATTTATACATGTTAGCATAATTTTTAGCACTATCCTTTTCCTGACATTAACCCGTTGTCTCACTCATTCAGTTCAACCAGTGATAGTACCATTTGAGTTTGGAGATGAGGTTGTCAATTCTGGCGATATGGCTTCAGTTTTTTGTACTGTTGGCAAAGGAGATTTTCCCATAAACATAACCTGGCATCTCAACAATAGATCAGCCGAGAATTATCCAGGGATATCCATTCTGCGCACAAACAAACGCATTAGTCAATTGTCTATAGATTCTGTGCATGCTGAGCACAATGGTGTCTATGAGTGCTTAGCCTCGAACGGAGCAGGTTATGCCAGACACTCAGCAAATTTATTGGTGAACGGTACAAGCCTAAATTTTTACATGCATGTTGTTTAATTTTCCACTTTCCTTTACAATTCTTCAGTCTTACCCAAACTACTACCATTCTCCTTTGGGGATAAGCCTGCAAATCTTGGAGAATCTACGACAGTTCAATGCAGTATGGCACTGGGCGATGTACCCATAAAATTCTCATGGTTCTTAAACGGACGTCTGCTGTTGAATGACAACGTCGTCAATATTGTGGCAGTAGGGAAAAGGACCTCCGCCCTTAGTATAGACTCCGTAGGTGAACAACACGCAGGAAATTATTCTTGCATAGCGCAGAACAATGCTGGCTCGTCCAGTTCGTCTGCAGAACTAACAGTGATGGGTATTATTTTTTTATTGATGTTGTATGTACATTGCACGTTATCTACCTCTTCACTAAAATTATTTAGTTCCTCCTAAGGTAACTCCTTTCGAATTCGAAGCCAACCCTATGCTGGAAGGTGAATTCCTCTATATATCATGCGTAGTCCGCGATGGTGACCTTCCTCTTCAGATCTCATGGTTTTTCAATAAAAGCAGCGCGGAGAATTATGCAGAGATATCAACCAGTCCCAGGACTTCTTCTCTGACGATACCGTCTGTATCAGCTATGAATTTTGGGTTTTACACTTGCATAGCCAAGAATAATGTTGATGAGGACAGACACACAGCTCAGCTGCTTATAAACGGTTATTTACAATACTAGCTTTTGTTTGCTTGAAGCTACCACCATTTGCGCTGAGTGTTCAACTTGCTTTATAATTCTGTCTATTCATTTACATAAATATCATTACATTGCTTTAGAGATAAACTCCAGTGGTATATTTTGCTTCCTTCAAGGATAGTTCCTCCTAGGATTACTCCATTTGTCTTTGAAGACAATCCTGTCTCTTCTGGGCAGTCGATTCAAGTGACGTGTTTCGTGTCTGATGGCGACTTGCCTTTGGACATAACCTGGAAATTTAATGATAGGCCTTTAGATGAAATCCACGATGTAGATTCTGGTGCCATGGGCAAGAGAGGTTCATTTCTAACGATTGAACCAGTTTCCTACGAACATGCTGGAAATTACACTTGTAGGGCTAGCAATAGAGCTGGTGAAGAAGTACATATTGCCCAATTACATGTCAATGGTTAATATACATATTCTAGAACATTTTTAGAGCACTATAATATCACAACTCCTTAACCTAACCTAACTTTACCTTAACATAACCTCCAATGGTTGATCTTCTCATAATCCATGTTAGCTATGTACATGGGCGTATCCAGCTCAAATCGGAAGGGGGGGGCAGTTGTCTAAATTTAGCTTGCTGTATGGGAGAAGGGTGGATCAAAAATTTTTGTGATGACGGAAAGCAACGATCCACTCAAATCGTTTCCAAATCAAAAAAAAAAGTGGACACGTATTTTTTTTTTGTTGAAATTTTGATTTTCAATCGTGCTTGTGAAGGCGTTAAATTTACATGGGAAAATGCATGGGAAATGCATCGGGGTTTGGGAAAACTTTAAATTGCTTAAGGACTTGTAGAGGACTTTCCAAGGTAGAATTTGACCTATTATACATATGGATTTGACGCCCCCAACCCACCCCCATAGTGCCCTGAAAACTACCCTTAAATGAAAAATGTACATTCTTCTGATAATTGATCCTTCTAATCATTTCAGTCTCTTTTTTTCTCAGAAATTATTACTATAATTCTAGTGGAATGTTTATGAACATTTGTCAGTTAATTTACATTTGTTTAAAGAGATTCTATTTGTTTAAATAATTTGTTTTTCTTGAAAATCAGTCCGAATACTGTTTTCTGAGTTCGAAATTGCAAATTATTATCTTACAGTGACATTATTCATTAAAACATTTCTTCCTATTATCTAAACAATCAGTTATTCATTTTCAACTTTTTTCAAATTATGGTAGAAAAGGCAGCTTTTCTGTGAAATTAACTTATTAATTTCATGTTCGAGATATCTAACAAACCTATTATCTATTTTATCTAATAAACCCACATTTGATTAAACAAATTCCATTTGTTTAAACAATCTTTGTTTGCAATTCACTTAAAATATATTTTTTTTGATCGGTCTGGCCAACTGTTATTCTCAAGTTACAGCTCATATACAGTTTATATTTTGGGATGATTTCCATTGTTTAAATAATAAAATATTATTCGTTTCCTGTATCATTTATTCGAAAAAATTGAAACGATTTGAAATCCTTTTTTCGGGAAATAGGGGAAACTGGGAACATTTTTTTTTTAATATTAAATTTCCTAAAGTCAACAAATTTTATTAATCACATTTCTTTCTCCATTTCTTATTCTGATTTCCTACCACTGTGTGTCGCAATTTGATGAAATATTGAAAACGAATGTTATTTTATTATTTAAACACTGGAAATCATCCCAAAATATAAATGATGTCACTTCAGAATAACAGTTGGCCAGACCGATCTAAAAAATAATTTTAGGCGAATTGAAAAAAAATTGTTTAAAGAAATGGCATTTGTTTAAACAAACGTGGGGTTTTTAGATAATACAGACTAGATATCTCGAACAAGAAATTCATAAGTTAATTTCACAAATAAACTGACTTTTCTACCATAATTAGAACACAGTTAGAAATGAATTATAATTGATGTTATGTCCCTCTAAGGTAATAAACTGCCATTACGAACTCAGAAAACAGAATTCAGACGGATTTTCGAGAAAAACGAATTATTTGAACAAATAGAATTTGTTTAAACAAATGGAAATTAACTGACACATGTTTATAAATATTCCACAGGACTTATAGTAATGATTTCTAGTAGAAAAAAGATAATGAAATGACAATTTTCTGAAATATGTACATTTTTTCATTTGGGTAGTTTTCAGGGCACTGTGGGGGTGGGTTGGGGGCGTCAAATCCATATGTATAATAGGTCAAATTCTTCCTTGGGACGTCCTCTACAAGTCCTATAATTTTAACATGAGTTTTCCCAAACCCCGAACAATTATTCGATAAGTACCAAAAAATGTCTTCTTCCCATGTAAATTTGAGGCCTCGAAAGGCACCATTAAACGTCAAAATTTCGAAAAAGAAATACGTGCCCACTTTTTTTGGATTTGGAAACGATTTGGAGGGGATCGTTGCTTTCTACATAAAAATAACCACCCTAGTGTTCATAAGGGAAAGAGTACTATGTAAATATAAAACCTAAACACGAAAGGGGGGCATCTGCCATTGCACCCCCCCCTGGATACGCCCATGACTATGTATGTACGTATGTTTGTTAGAATGTTTGCTTTATGGTTTGGAAATTATCGCAGTGCCACCGAGGATAACCCCTTTTGAGTTTGAAGACAATCCAGTACATTCTGGGCAACCCGTCCAAATATCCTGTTTCGTCCCGTTTGGTGACATCCCAATTGAAATTGACTGGACATTAAACGGAAGACACCTAAACGAATATCCAGAAATTTCAACTGGAAAAATTGGACATAGAAACTCGATTCTGGTGATTGAATCCGTTTCCTACTTCAACGCTGGGAATTACACTTGCACCGCTAAGAATTTGGCAGGAACAGCTAGTCACGTAGCAAGTCTTCTCATTAATGGTTATTTTATCATTTTATCATCACCATGTTACGCACTATCCTTTAAAATAAGAACTAACTATCACCCTTATTAGTCCCTCCTAAGGTATTTCCGTTTGAATTTGACGACAACCCTGCTTCATCTGGGCAGACCATCCAGGTTGCTTGTTTCGTCTCTGAAGGCGACCTTCCTCTTGAAATTCAGTGGACATTAAACGGAAAATTACTGGAGGATTCCCACCATGTCACCGTTGGAAAAATCGGAAAGAAAAATTCGATCCTAGCCATTGATAATGTCTCTTATGAGAATAGTGGAAATTATAGTTGTACAGCCACGAACCAAGCTGGATCAGCAAGTTTTACAACAGCCCTTATGGTTAATGGTTAGACTTGAACATTGCACGTGTTACATGCACCTCACATACCTACTAACAACCCTTCATCTCCTATTCATCAGTCTTTGGCAATTTCTAGTGATTCCAAGAATAACCTCTTTCGTATTTGAGGATAATCCCGTGTCATCAGGCCACCCAGTTCAGATTTCTTGCTTCGTCCCAATTGGCGATCTA
This sequence comes from Aphodius sticticus, assembly GCA_963966075.1. Lineage (NCBI taxonomy): Eukaryota > Metazoa > Arthropoda > Insecta > Coleoptera > Scarabaeidae > Aphodius > Aphodius sticticus. The sequence continues at coordinate 70,524,398 of OZ014509.1, forward strand.
CCAATAGATATCCAATGGACACTGAACGGCCATGACTTAAGGAGTTATCCGGAAGTATACACCGGAAAGATAGGCCACCGAAATTCCATGTTAACTATAGATTCAGTCTCATATAGCAACGCAGGAAACTATACTTGTACCGCTGCTAATTCAGCTGGGAAATCACAACATACAGCAACTCTACTAATTAATGGTTATTTCCACATTTGATACTCATAGATAATAAGTCTTTAAGAGCATGGCGCACTTCTTTATTCTTGTGTTTTCCTGTACCTGCAGTCCCACCCAAGGTTTCTTCCTTCGAGTTTGATGACAACCCAGCTTCTTCAGGGCAAACCATTCAGGTGGCTTGTTTAGTGTCAGAGGGTGATCTTCCGTTGGAGATACGATGGTATTTGAATGGAAGATTAATGAAGAAGAGTAACGAAGTGTCTATTGAAAAAATTGGAAAACGCAGCTCTTTGCTGGCTATTGAATCAGTTTCTTATGAGAATACCGGAAATTACAGTTGCACTGCTACGAATAAGGCTGGATCTGCTAGCCATACAACTAGTCTTTTAGTAAATGGTTAGATGCTAATGTTTACTTTAGAAGTTCTGTATTCTGATCTTATTATTTCTTGTCCAAATGCACATTATTCCTACTGATGACCTGATGACGATGAAGCTTTAGACACCATTTTAAATATAACTTTCTACGATTATTTATAGTCCTACCAAGAATAACACCGTTTATATTCGAGGATAGTCCTCTACCATCTGGCGACTATGCTCAAGTGCAATGTCTAATATCTGCTGGTGATCTACCAATAGAGTTTGGCTGGGATTTGAACGGTATACCAGTAAAAGATTTCCCAGAAATCAAGATCTCCAGCATAGGTAGAAGGAGCTCCATATTATCGATAGAGTACGTCTCCTATATGAACGCTGGAAATTACACTTGCACTGCCAAAAATAAGGCTGGTGTCTCCACGCACACCGCTGACCTTCTAGTAAATGGTTATTCTTGCTTACTATATTATTTAGATTAAACAAATGCACTGGTAATTGCCTTCTTAATAACAAATGCACTTTTATTATACTGTCCTCATCAAATTTTCCTCCTCAGTTCCTCCTAGAATAACCCCATTTGTCTTCGAGGATAGTCCTCTCCATTCTGGGCAATTCGTCCAGGTGATCTGCTTGATATCTGATGGTGATTTGCCTATTAATTTTGTATGGGATCTGAATGGACGAAACTTGGAAATATTCCCAGAAATCAGCGTTGGTTCAATTGGAAAACGGACGTCGATCTTGTCTATAGAAGCTGCGAGCTATGCCATCTCTGGAAACTATACTTGCACCGCGAAAAACCAAGCTGGAGAATTTAAGCACACTGCTCAATTATTAGTTAACGGTTATACCTAGTTTTAAATTTTTAATAGCTTCTTTGTACTACGCACTTTTTTCTACCTGTAAACCACCTATCATTAAAATTCTTCTCGCAGTTCCACCAAAGATCACTCCATTTGTTTTCGAGGGAAGTCCTCTGCATTCTGGGCAGTTCGTACAGGTTATGTGTCTGATATCCGATGGTGATCTACCCATTGAGTTTATTTGGGATTTGAACGGCCAAAATTTAGAAAATTTCCCAGAAGTTAGTATTGGAACCATGGGGAAACGGAGCTCTATACTGGCTTTAGAATCGGTGAGCTATAGCAGCTCTGGGAACTATACTTGCACGGCCAGGAACAATGCTGGAGACTATAAGCACACCGCTGAACTACTTGTAAATGGTTATACTTGCTTTTGCTTTTTTATTGTAGATGTGCACTCATGAAAACGCCTTTAGTTATCATCATAATCCATATCCTATCATCATAAATCCATAAACAATGTCCAGAATTGTATTATCAAGGTTCTGGTCCTTCGTGGTTCTGGTCAATACATAACCTTAGAAATGCTTTGAGAAAAGGGAACGTTTATTTTTGTTATGTTGGCGGTACTTTTTTGATTTTATTCCACCTGTTAACAAGAAGTTTCTTTGGAACGTTGGAGACAATTGTAACTTCTAACTTGTGACTTATTTCTGACACATCTTGAATATTATCCAATTTTATCTTTCTTAACTAGACTCACGACTACACAACAACCATAGAACAACAACCCTACGAAGCATTTAGCAAATATATGTACATCTTAAACCATATTGTAACCTAGGAGTTCATGTTGGTATCAGTATATGTCAAATATTGAAACCTAACCTCACATTCTTCGAAATGATACCAAGGAACTGGTTTTAAACCAAGGATATTAGAATCTTACGAGAATTACTCAATCTTCCAATGTTACCATGGTTACCACGATATCGCCGAGTCGGCGTAACGGGTTGCCTAACCAGATTTGTTTAAACTGTCACATTTGACACGTAAAAACGCGAGGATTTCAAACAGACAACAGTAACCCAATAATCAAGGTTGTGGTTATGTTAGTTTGAAACGTCAAAAGCAGACACACTTGACACGTAAAAATGCGGGGCATTCAAACAGACCAATCATAACGCAATAATCCACGTTGTGATTGGGTTTATGTGAAACGTCAAAACCTGACCTTGAAAAAAAATTTACATTTGAAGCTTGAAATATTTGTATTGCGATTACCCATTCCTTTCTAGATTTAGTATTCTTGGTTTTAAACCTCAAAAGCGACACACTTGACACGCTGACAATTCAAACAGACCAATCATAGCGCGATAAGCCAGATTGTGTGATTCTAACCTACAAATCAGCAACGGACGTTTGACATTCGTGATACCAACCTAAACTAAGTTTACACTATGACGTGCCTAAGCATTTCCTTTTTACTAATTCTTCTCCATTTGTCTTCGGTATAGTTCCACCGCGAATTGCACTTGACACGCGGGGAATTCAAACATACCAAGCACTGCGCGATAATCCAGATTGTGTGATTCTAACCTACAAATCAGCAACGGACGTTTGACATTCGTGATACCAACCTAAACTAAGTTTACATTATGACGTGCCTAAGCACACCAATCATTTCCTTTTTTACTAATTCTTCTCCATTATCTACGGTTTAGTTCCACCACGAATTACACCATTCGTTTTTGAGGATAGCCCATTGCATTCTGGCCAATACACACAAGTAACTTGCCTAATATCTGATGGAGATTTGCCTGTGAACTTTGAGTGGGATTTAAATGGTCAAAAGCTGCAAAATTTTCCTGAAATGAGCACAGCAAACATTGGAAAACGAAGCTCCATACTGTCGATAGAATCAGTCAGTTATACAAACTCAGGGAACTTTACTTGTACCGCGACAAACCAAGCTGGAGAGTTCAAACACACTGCAGCTCTTCTAGTGAATGGTTAAATTATTACTTTAGTCTTTAGGATTTTATTTATTTAAACTTGATCTCCTCTAACACTCTCACTCCTCAGTTCTTCCTAGAATTGCCTCTTTCGAGTTTGAAGAGAACCCAAGCGAAATAGGGAATTACGCTACTATAACTTGCGCAGTATTACATGGAGATCTACCTTTGAGGATACGGTGGGAATTGAATGGAGTCGCTATAGGAAATGATGCTGGAATTTTGATCACTCAAATAGGGAAGAGGAGCAGTTCTTTGATTATTGACTCATTGTTGCATTCGCATGCTGGAAATTATACCTGCCATGCTGGAAATCGAGCTGGGGTTGCACAGTATACCACCATCTTGGAGGTCAACGGTTAGTCAGAGGAACCAGTATAGCAGATTAGAACATATGTTTGCACTTCCCAATAATGATATTAACCTTCATTCCTTTCAAAGTATTAAAACATTTCTTTTGATCAATTTAGTTCCGCCACGAATCGCTCCTTTTGAATTCGAAGGTAGTCCTCTACATTCTGGCCAGTACACTCAAGTAACTTGCATGATATCTGATGGAGATGTACCGGTGACTTTTCAATGGGACCTAAACGGCTTAAGCCTGAAAGACTTCCCTGAGATCAGCATTGGAAGCATAGGCAGAAGAAACTCAATCCTGTCCATAGAATCAGTGACTTATACAAATTCAGGAAACTACACCTGCACTGTGAAGAATCGGGCTGGACAATCAAAGCATACAGCTCAACTATTAGTAAATGGTTATTTAGCAAACCTTTTGGATTATGTTTTTTTAATAGACTTTGTTTTCTTGCACTTACACCATGTTTACCCCATATTAAGCCTAAGATCATCAATACTTCTTCTCGTCTCCACTCGTTTTTAATAGAAGTATAGTTGTTCCCAGAATTCCTCCATTTGCATTTGAAGAAAACCCAAGCGAAATGGGTCAATACGCGTCTACGTCTTGTGCTGTACCACATGGAGATCTACCATTGAAAATAACATGGATGTTGAATGGTGTCCCAATAACACAGGATTCAGGAGTTCTTATAACTCAAATCGGGAAGAGGAGTAGTTCTTTGATAATAGATTCGTTGCAGTCCTCTCATGCAGGAAATTATACTTGCCACGCTGAAAATAAAGCTGGATTTTCTGAGTTTACCACAGTGCTAGAAGTGAATGGTTTGTTGAGGCTTTTTTATTATTTTCTTCTTCCATCCTTTTATTAAAACTTATCCTCACAATAGTCCTTTCCATCACACAAAACACACAAACTACACTGGAAATGAATTTTGCTGTATGACATGTATGACCAAGACTCGTGTTCTTGTTATTATCGGATATACTTGACGTATGATCTTTATTTTTTGATACCACTAACTTATTTCATCTGAAATTTGTATATAGTACCACCAAGGGTAGCTCCGTTTGAGTTTGAGGGAAGCCCATTGCATTCTGGTCAGTTCACTCAAGTGACATGCTCGATATCCGATGGTGATATACCAGTGGTCTTCGAATGGGACTTGAACGGGCAACCTTTGAAGCATTTCCCAGAAATTACCACCGCCACTATGGGCAGAAGAAGCTCGTTTCTCTCAATAGAATCTGTTACTTACACCAATTCAGGAAATTACACTTGTACAGCGAAAAATGCAGCTGGTCAATCGAGACATACAACGCAACTTCTTGTGAATGGTTATTTTTTATTGTATCAACTTGTTTCAACTAGTAGAAGTCCTTACTTGGTTTGCACCTTTCTCTAATTCTTATTCATCCACTCCATAGTTCTACCTAGAATTGCCCAGTTCGCTTTCGAAGAAAACCCACGCTAGATTGGTCAGTATTCCATAACCTGCGCTGTTTCACATGGGGATCTCCCGGTTAAGATATCTTGGAGGTTTAATGGAGACTCAGTTAGCGAAAGATTGGGAATGTTGATAACGCCGATTGGAAAGAGAAGCAGTTCTTTGAGCATTGATTCCTTGTTGTATTCTCACGCGCGAAATTACACGTGTCATGCAGAAAATTAAGCTGAAAGAATTTGGAAACTGGCCGTTACTGGAGCTAGGATTGGATTATTTTCTTTTATCGAAGTAAAACTTCTTTCTTTCGCCGTCCTTCGTTTTTCTCCCTTCTCACTTTTTTTTCTTCCAATTTCCTCGTTTTTCCGTCTTCCATGAACCTTCTTCTTCCATCTCCCATTTGTTTCCTCTTCCATGATCCTACTACTTCCATGCTCCTCCTTCCATCTTAATTTTTCTTCCATGTTTGTCCTTCTTCCGTCTTCCATGTTCCAAATTTCAAATTCTTTTTCTATATCCCATTTTTCTTCGGCCATCTTCCTCTTCTTCCATGTTCCTTCCATCTTCATCCATCTCCCCTTTTGCTTCCATCTTCCTTCTTCTTTCATCTTCTTTCTTCCATCTACCTTTTTCTCACACTTTCCATCTTCCTTCTCCTTCAATCTTTCTTCTACCATCGTCATTCTTCTTCATTTTCCTTCGCCTTCCATCCTTCGTCCACAAGTGTTCTTCTTCCATCTTCGTTCTTTTTCCATCTTCCTTCTTTTTCCATCTTCCTTCTTCCATGTTCCTACTTCCATCTTCCTACTTCCATCTTCCTACTTCCATCTTCCTACTTCCATCTTCCTACTTCCATATTCCATCTTTCTTCTTCCACCTTCCTTATTCTCCATCTTCCTTCTTTTTTCATCTACCTTGTTCCATCCTTCTCCTTCCATCTTCAATCTTTCTTCTGCCACCGTCTCCCACAATCGTTCTTCTTCATATTAATTCTTCTTCATAGTCCTTCTCCTTCCATCCTTCTTCCACATGTGTTCTTCCATCTTCCACCGTTCTTCTTTTTCCATCGTCCTTGTCTTTCCATCTTCCTTCTTCCATCTTTCTACTTCCATCTTCCTACTTCCATATTCCTTATATCTTCCTTCTTCCACCTTCCTTCTTTTTCCATCTTCCTTCCCCTTCCATCTTCAATCTTTCTTCTGCCACCGTCTTCCACAATCGTTCTTCATTCGTCTTCATATTCCTTCTCCTTCCATCCTTCTTCCACATGTGTTCTTCCATTTCCTGTCTTCCACCTTCCTTCTTTTTCCATCTTCCTTCTTGTTCCATCTTCGTTCTGCCATCTTCCTTCTTCCATCTTCCTACTTCCATATTCCATCTTCCTTCTTCTATTGTCCTTCTTCCGTCTTCCTTCTTCTTTATTTTCCATCTCCTTCCATCTTCCTCCTTCAATCTTCCTTTTTCTATCTTCCTCCTTCCATCTTCCTCTTTCCATCTCCCTTCTTCCATCTTCCTCGTTCCATCTTCCCTCTTTTTCTGTCTCCCTTATTCTTCCATCTTCCCTATCCTTTCATTTTCCTTATCCTTCCATCTTCCTTCTTCAATCTATCTTCTGTTATCTTTTTCCACATTTGTTCTTCTTACATCTTCATTCTTCCATCTTCCTTCTTTTTCCATCGTCCATCCATCTTTCTTCTGCTGTTGTCATCTTGCTTCTTCTTCCATCTTCCTTCTTCTTCCATCTTCCGTCTTCTTCTCTCAATAGAATCGGCTACTTACAGGAAATTACACTTGCACAGCGCAAAATGCAGCTGGACGGTCAAGATATACAACGCAACTTCTTGTCAGTGGTTATTTTTGGTTATATCTACTAGTAGAAGTCTTTATTTGGGTCGCACGTTTATCTAATTCTTATTCAGTTCTACCTAGAATTGCCCAGTTCGCTTTCGAAGAAAACCCAAGCGAGATTGGTCAGTACGCTTCCATAACCTGCGCTGTGTCGCATGGGGATCTCCCGCTTACGATATCTTGGAGGTTTAACGGAGACTCAGTTAGCGAACGATCGGGAATGTTGATAACGCCGATTGGAAAGAGAAGCAGTTCTTTGAGCATTGATTCCTTGTTGTACTCTCACGCGGGAAATTATACGTGCCATGCTGAAAATAAAGCTGGATTTTCTGAGTATACCACAGTACTCGAAGTCAACGGTTAGTTAAAATCTGCTCATTGGTTATTGTTAAATACTAAATCCTAATTCCTTCCTCGACTACAACATCCTTCTACATACCAATTTCGATAATAACAAACTGTTAGAGATGGCGTTCTAACAGCAGTTGGTAGTTTTACGTGGACGTGGCGTGCACTGTGCAGTTCCCTACTGGAAGTTTTTCTCTGTTTAATTCGATTTAGGTATTTTTTAGTTGATCGCTAAAGCTACGCTTGACTTTTCTTGAACATAGAAATAAAATTGTTTGAATATTGTTTATTGTTTGTTTTTTTTAATCATGTGCACTCTGAAGAAACTTTATTTTTTTTTCTAATTAAATAGAACCAATGTTTGATGATAAATCTGACCATGCTGAAAAAAAACTATTTAGAATATTCTTTCCAGTGATGCCCAGGATCGTACCTTTTACGTTTGGAGACTCGCCTGTTAACTCTCAGCAAGACGCGCAAGCAACTTGCTTCATATCGGAAGGTGACACTCCAATGGAGCTATTTTGGAGTTTCCTTGGAGAGAGATTGGTCACAGCTGAGAACGTAATCGTGAACAAGATCGGTTCGAAGATGAGCGTATTGCTCTTGAGCAACATCGACGAAACGCGAAGTGGGAATTACACTTGCACAGCGCAAAACAAGGCAGGGATCGTTCAGTATACTGCGTCACTGTTTGTTTATGGTAGCGCCATTTTGTACGTCTACTGCACTTGTCTCGTGTCTGTTTTGTTTCACATCTTTCGGTTACGGACTGACTATATTGTTTGTCGTTAACTTGTCGTTAACCAACTTCATTTTTCTTCCAACAAGTGTTGGAAGTTTGCACATTTGTGTTTTGTGCGCTCGTTTGTGGTTTTAGGGTGTCTTCTTGCGATTGTTTGTATATCTCGGCGATTCCTTTACACGTCCTTGATTCCTAACCGTGCCTTGAGTCGAGATATTTGAGAGGAATCAGCCAATCCGGACCTTATCCCAAATCACGGCACATTTTTCTTTGTTTAGTTCCTTTATCGTTCTGTTACTAACATTAATGCATGCTTTTTTGTTTCATTCCTTTTGTTTCTGTTCTTTTAGTTGTCACCTCGTTCTTTTTCTTTTCTATTACTTTGCGAAAAAATTAAATGCTGGTGGTAAAGAATTTCTTTTGTTGAGCGAAAGAACTTCTTTGTCTTGTTTATAAAAAATATTGAATATATTGACATAATTGTTGTTTTAATGACAAAAAAAATAATCAAATTCAATGTCTCAAAATGTTTGTCGTTTGTATATACACGTTAGGTTTAACAAACCTATACAGAGTGTCTCACCCAACTGATTATCTATTAGAGGGTTTAGATGATTATTTGCAGCTCAAGTATCTATTATATTTAAGGTTTTTTTTTTATTTTAATGTACAGAATTGCAAATACGTCGTTCCGTGGGACACCTGTATATACTCCTTTCACAATTATAGCTTTAAATAGGGGAGATCCGACCTTGATACGGGTCTTTCTAAAACTCTTACCAAGAGAAGTTAGCGACGAAACTTGGTAACCTAATAAACTTAAAAGCACCATAAGTACCACCAAATTCCCTGTTTTGAAAGAAGAAGAAGTCTATGAATTGAAACGTAAACATAACCTAATTAATTATAGTACGATTTCCTACACAGGCTGCTATTTCATCTATTTTTTTAAACATGTTAGATCATCGCCCTATTTTCTTAGCTAATAATTTTGCTTATAATCCGAGAGCAGAATTTAATCTACCTGCAATCGTCCATATGTAAGCCATATGTAGCTATTTTTGTAAAAAAAAATTATATTCACCGCTACTGTGAAGTACGCATCATTCATTTAGAAACCATACGATGTAGAAACAAACAACACCGCTCTTACAAATGCACGATTGCAGGTAGATTAAATTCCGCTCTCTGATTATAACCAGAATTATTAGCTAAGCAAACTGGGGAATTATAAGCATTTATTTTTGGAAAATAAGCGCTTAAAATAAGCACGAAAAATCAGAAAAAAGCATGTTATAAGAATACGTTTTATACCATGTATTATTTTTGTATATGTGTATTTATTAGCACACACACACACACATCATGGAAAACCTTGGTATAACTGAAGGACTTCATTGAACGAAGCATGTGGTTTTCCACCTAGTTGCGTGCGTGCATAGGTGCTTGCATTTTTCTGCGCAGATTTAACCACATGACACATTCTTCTTAGTCCAAATGTCTCAAAAAATGTGTCTCTACTTCAAAATAGTAGAACAAATAAAGAATTAAGTTAACGATGTAGTCTACCGGAAGTGTACCGTAGGTTCGAAATCCTAGCGTTAATACGCATTGTAGAGATATGAAATTTTTACAGTGGTTTTCTGATGTAGTATTGCATATTGGAAAGTATATAAAAGTAATAAAATATTATATAACGACATTCATTTTTTTTGGTATACATTATTATTTTATGAAAATGACTTTCCAAAATAGAACATAAAGAAATAGAAAGGTTTTTCCTATGAACTTAGTTTGAATTATTTATCGTTTTTACGTGATTTCGAAACCGCGATTTAGAAAAAAATTGGTTTTTCTAAGACACCTTTGACGTTAGCGTTTGTTTCATGCGTTTTTTGACGTCCTATATCACCTGTGGTTAGTTTCCATTGCAAATAGTTTTTCTCAAAACACTAACAAACATTTTCATTAGTGGGGTATACTTGCTCCTTAATATGTATTACTAAAACAATGTATTAATGCAGTATGACTAAGCAGAGGCGTAAAATCAAAGCAATAACTAACGAGAGACAAATCGTAAAATAAATAATTGTAACTTACTGTTGTCATGCGCATTCTGCAGAATATTTTATTGTTTTGAATAACTAATTCGTGATTTGTTTTATCCATGTCGCAGGCACTCCTTTGCTATTAAGTTTTGTGATTTAAAATACACTACAAAGTCGAAAAACTGTTGAACTGTCAGCACGTTTATTAGGGTGTATCGAAAAACCGTTTTATTCCAAATTTGAAGTTGATAGAAAGTTGTCCCTATGCACCCAAATATGCCACAAAAAGAATTAGCACAATTAAAAAATATTTAGGTCTCCCGCAGGAAGCCTAAAATTTAAAATTTTCTTTAAAAATTCGATTTTTTTTAAATGCAAGCTTAGGTGATTTTTCTTTTTCAAATAGAAAAAGTTCAACGATAAGGTGTGAAATTAACGTATACAAAAGTATATTACTCTAATGCAACATTTAGATCGCCTGCAGTTTATTTAGCTTCGATAGAACTTTTAGAAAATGTCTATTCTTGTATGATTTAAAAAAAACTTAAATGTTGATAAAAGTTTATGTGTCATTCAATATTTTATTTTGTGCGTCCACCTGGGCTTTGAAAAAGAAACATCACTTAATCTTTCATTAAAAAAAAATATGAAAAAATTCGAAGTTTTAAAGAAAATTATAAACTTTAGGCATCCTGCGGTAGCCCTAAATGTTTTTCGTTTGGGCCAATTTTGTGTGATAATTGAAATTTTGAATTTGTGACTTTTATAACCGATATATCAGAATGCAGTAGACGCGATTTTTCAACGATTTTTGAGGCGCAAATGCGCAGACCTTCGCTAAAAAGAAAACCCGCTAAAAAGAGTATAAACAGCTCAAAAATCCGTAAAAAGTTAAAATAAGCACGGATATGGCAAAAGAAGCCAAAATCCGGGAAAAAAAGCGAACTAACCACAATAAAATAGCGCCAAATGGTTTATTTTTTCCGAATTCGTGGAGATCCTTAAGCTTTTTAAACTGCTTAGATTAAAACTCAAAATCACTGGATTGTTTGTGCGTTTATGTGGAGTAAGATAACAAATAAATGCACGTCAAGTGTGTTAATGGAGTTACATTAAACCACTATGCCGACTTGATATGCTATAAGATAGAGAAAATAATTAATATATAACTCCATGCACAGGGAAGTTGGTGGTGCTTTTGACGCTTTTAATTTTATTAGGTTACCAAGTTTCGCCGCTAACTTCTCTTGGTAAGAGTTTTAGAAATCCAGTTTCAAGTCGGATCTCCGCTAATTGCTTTATGATATGCCATAAAAATGCTTATCGTGTTTCTTTTTTTAATTTACAATCTTTCAGGCTTTGCTATTGTCAATTTTTATTCTGATTGATGAGTTTTGAAATGAAGAGAGATTTTAAAAATAAAGTTTCTTTATAATAATATCACATTAATTATTAGATTTATATAGGTGGGCGTGTTGCAGAAAAACGTATAATTAGTGTCAATTATAAGAATTTCTTGTTGAAACTGCAACAACATTACTAAAATCATTCGGAAAATAAAGATAAATCGACTCAAACTTTAAATTCCCTATTGTCAGTCAAATGTTTTGAGATATTTTGAAATTATTCAATATTTTTGATCAAAATGCGTGGAAGTACCTAAGTATATAAATATAAATTTGTAGCTGTGAATTTTGTATTGACACACAATTTAAAAAAAATACAATACATCAGCAACATTTTCATACAGCTTTTTCGCTCAATTCTTGAAGTAACGGACGGTACTGAAGCGTATGCAGCATTGCTTCTGCATGCTATTCAAATTTCGACAAAAGAATAAATTATCTAACCAGATGATCGTTTTTAGTTCCACCGAGGTGGATATTAGAACCCACTGATAGAGCTTTTGCTCAAGGCTCTGATGCAGCCATTGAATGTAAAGCTGACGGGTTCCCCAAGCCATCAGTAACATGGAAAAAAGCAACAGGTACATTACAAAGTTTCAAAAAACTTCTCATTTCCTATTGAAGACAATCAATAACCACTCGAACACTGACATTTGTCTTCATTCCATGCAGGTGTACAACCTGGAGACTACAAAGATTTCAAACCAAATAATCCCGACATCCGTGTTGAAGATGGAACCTTGATGATAAACAATATTCAGAAATACAATGAAGGATATTACTTATGCGAAGCCGTCAATGGAATTGGTTCTGGTTTATCCGCTGTGGTCCTCATCAGCGTTCAAGGTAATGCTCAATTAACAAAATTAACAAACAATCACATGCTCAAATATTATATGTTTAGCACCTCCTCAATTCGACGTAAAGTTACGCAACCAAACATCACGTCGTGGTGACCCGGCTGTACTCCAGTGCGAAGCCAAAGGCGAAAAACCCATTGGAATCTTGTGGAACATCAACAACAAACGCTTGGATTCGAAAGGAGACACACGCTACACCATCAGAGAAGAAATCCTACCAACTGGTGTGTTATCAGACTTAAGCATCAATGGAACCGAAAGATCAGATACTGCTTTGTTCACCTGCGTTGCGACCAACGCTTTTGGAAGTGATGACACCAGTATTAATATGATCGTTCAAGAAGTTCCCGAAGTCCCGTATGGATTAAAAGTTTTGGATAAATCTGGACGGTCTGTACAGCTATCCTGGGTTGCTCCATACGATGGTAACTCTCAGATTAGCCAATACCAAGTCGAGTACAAACCTAGCAAGGCTTCATGGGATAGTGTGGAAAAACTTTTGGTACCAGGTGACCAAACCGAAGCTGGTGTTACGAATCTAAAACCAGCGACCACGTACCATATCAGGATAGTTGCTGAGAATTCTTTAGGCAAAAGTCAACCATCAGACACAGTTACCATAATCACAGCTGAGGAAGCTCCAAGTGGTGTACCAACGAATATAAGAGTGGAAGCCATCGACCAGAACTCCCTGAAAATATTCTGGAACCCACCAGACCGATCAGAATGGAACGGTGACCTCCTCGGTTACTACCTTGGAATCAAACAGAGCTCCTCTGACAGTAAATACGTATTTAAGACTGTTGAATTTAACAAAGAAGACAAAGAGCATCAGTTCCTCATCAGCGACTTGAAGACCTACACTCAGTATTCAGTTGTCGTGCAAGCTTTCAATCGTATCAGCTCTGGACCTGTCAGTGAAGCCTTCAAGGCTTATACAGCTGAAGGTAGTCCTGAGCAACCACCACATGACACAACCTGCACAACTTTGACCGCCCAAACAATTCGAGTATCATGGATGTCTCCAACTTTAGTTTCGGCTAATGGTGTTATCAAGGGTTATAAGGTTATCTATGGACCTTCTGATACTTGGTTTGGTAAGTCTTGGAGACTTGCAGTCTTGGAGACAATTTCTCATATACTTCTATATTAATTATTTCGGATTTTAGATGAAAACACAAAGGATACAAAGATCACAGCCTCCAGTGAGACGATCTTGCATGGTTTGAAGAAGTACACCAATTACAGCATGCAAGTCCTGGCTTATACTTCTGGTGGAGATGGTGTGCGCAGCAACCCAATCCACTGCACCACTGATCAAGATGGTAAGTTGATTCTCGAACGCTGAATCATCAGTGAGTAACGTCGTCTTTCAGCTCCTGAAGCGCCGCAAGCACTGAAGGCTCTGGTTATGTCCCATGACTCGATCCTCGTCAGCTGGAAGCCACCGACTGAACCAAATGGCATCATCCAAAACTACATCGTCTACTACCAAGAGGAAGGCAGTGGTTCCGACAAAATCAAAGTCCAGAAGATCATCCCCAACCCAAGAGCGCCAAACCTAAACTACCAAGCCCGTGGATTAGATAGCGTTTTGAAGTACGAGTTCTGGGTGACCGCATCCACAAGCATCGCCGAAGGGCAGCCCTCAAAGAAGATACTTGTCTCTCCAAGCACTAACGGTATAGTAATCGAATAAATCTATTTGTCTCCACTAACTTTTATGTTTAGTTCCTGCAAAGATTGCTTCATTCGATGATACCTTCACTACCATCTACAAGGAAGATATGCTGTTGCCTTGCTTGGCTGTTGGTGTTCCGCAACCCGAGCTCGTATGGAAGATCAAAGGAGTTCCGTTCACTGGCCAAGATCGACTCAGGCAACAGCCGGACGGCTCTCTGTTCATCCGTGCTGTTACTCGTTCCGATGCTGGAGAGTATTCGTGCCACGTCGAGAATTCTTTCGGTGAGGACTCTGTCACTCATCAGTTGATTGTCAACGCCCCTCCACATGCTCCTTATGTGACTCTCCCGTCAGCGACGACCGATTCTTTAACTGTTAAGCTGAAGGCCCAGTCCACTGAAGCTGATCCAATCCACGGCTATTCTGTTCATTACAAACCTGAGTTTGGAAGTTGGGAGACTGTGCAGATTCCAGCTAATACTGAGATGCATACCCTTTCGAAATTGTTGTGTGGAACACGTTATCAAGTTTTCGTTACTGCTTATAATGGGTAAGTTCAAACCTCGCCTAGGTGAAGATTTATCTCAATAATGTTTTGCGAATTCTAGTATTGGAATGGGTGACCCATCGCCAACTATGAATACAAGGACAAAGGGTGATAAACCGATTGTCCCCAGTGCAGAAAAATTCATTGAGGTCTCTTCTCACAGCATCACTTTACACTTGAGCGAATGGTCCGATGGTGGTTGCCCGATGTTGTATTTTGTTGTAGAGCACAAAAAGAAGTATGTCTTGTCAATTTTCAAGGGCCAAAGTGTGATTATTAATACGATTAATTTTTTCAGGACAAGTACCGAGTGGAACCAGGTAGCTAACAATGTGAAATCCGAAGGAAACTTTGTAGTTTTAGACTTGGACCCAGCAACATGGTACTTCTTGAGAGTTACAGCTCATAACAACGCTGGATTTACTGTTGGGGAATATGAATTTGCCACGCTGACCGTTACTGGAGGTTAGCTTGAACTATTTTCTTTTATTGAAGTAAATCTTCATTTGTCCGTCGGTCTTGGTTTTTCTTCCTTCTTCTATCTCCTATTTTCCTTCTTTTTCCATATTCCATGACCCTTCTTCCATCTCCCATTTTTTTCGTCTTCCTCTTCCATGATGCTTCCTCTTCCGTGATGCTCCTTCTTCCATCTTTATTTTGTTTCATATTCCTTATTTTTTCATCTACCATATTCCATCTTCCTTCTTCTTCTATCTTCCTTCTTCCATCTTCTTTCATCTTTCTTTCATCTTTTATCTTCCTTCTCCTTACATCTTCCTTCTCCTTCCATCTTCCTTCTTATTCCATCTTCCTTTTCCTTTCATCTTCCTTCTTCTTCTATCTTCCTTCTCCTTCCATCCTCCTTCTCCGTTCATCTTCCTTCATCCATATTCTATCTTCTTATTTCTTTATCTTCCTTCTTCCTTTGTTCTCCTGACTGTTACTGGAGGTTATCTTCAACTATTTTCTTTTATTGTAAAACTTAAATTTTTTCTTCCTTCCTTCTTCAGTTTTCTTCCTTCATTCATTTTCCTTCTTTTTTCGTCTTCCATCTCCTTTTTTCCACCTTCCTCTTCCATGACTCTTCGTCCATGCTCCTTCTTCCATGTTTCTTCTTTTTCCGTCTTCCCTTTCTTCCATGTTCTTTCTACATCCTCCTTCCACCCTCCTTCCCGCTTCTTTCATCATCTTCCATCTTTATTCTTCCATTTTTCTTCTTCTTTCCTCTTCCTTCTTCTTCCACCTACCTTCTTAATTTTTCTTCTCCTTCCATCTTCCTTCTCCCACATTAGTTCTTCTTCTATCTTCTTTCTTCCATCATCTTTCTTTTTTCCATCTGCCTTGTTCCATCTTTCTTCTTCTGACATCTTCCTTGTTCTTCCATCTTCCTTCTGCTTTCATCTTCCTTCTTTTGGCATCTTTGTTCTTCGTCCATCTTCCATTTTCTTCGATCCTGTATCTTCCTACTCCTTCAATCTTCCTTCTCCATCTATCTTCCTTCTCCTTTCATCTTCCTTCTTCCATATTCTATCTTCTTATTTCTTTAGCTTCCGTCTTCCTTCTTCGTTTCTTCTCCTTCCTGACTGTTACTCGAGGTTATCTTGAACTATTTTCTATTATTATAGTAAAACTTCCTGCTTCAGTTTTCTTCCTTCTTCCATTTTCCTTCTCGTTTCGTCTTCCACGATCTTTCTTCCATCTCCTTTTTTCCACCTTCCTCTTCCATGACCCTTCGTCCATGCTCCCTCTTCCATGTTTCTTCTTTTTCCGCCTTCCATGTTCCTTCTTCTTCCATATCCAATTTTTCTTCTTCCGGCTTCCTTTTCTTCCATGTTCTTTCTTCCATCCTCTTTCCATCTTCCCCCTTCTTTCCATCTTCCCGCTTCTTTCGTCATCTTCCATCTATTTCATCTTCATTCTTCCATCTTTCTTCTTCTTTCATTTTCTGTCTCCTTCCATCTTCCTTCTCCCACATTAGTTCTTCTTCTATCTTCTTTCTTCCATCGTCGTTCTTTTTTCCCGCTGCATTGTTCTTCCATCTTTCTTCTTTTTCCATCATCTTTCTTCTGCCATCTTCCTTCTTCTTTGATCTTCCATGTTCCTTCTTCTTCTTTTATATTCCTTCTTTTTCAAACTTCCTTCGTCTTCCATCTTCCTTCTCTTTCCATCTTCCTTCTTCTTTCTTTATCTTCCGTCTTCTTCCTTTGTTCTCCTTCCTTCTGCATTTTGTAAGTTTTACTTCTATAGTGTATGGTGTATAAACAGTTTTATTTATTCTTTTTTGTTTGTTTTCAAGCAATAGTACCTGAAATAGTTAAATTACAAGAGGTTGACTAACGCAGATATGGTTTATTTTCAGGTACTATTGCACCGGCCCGTGAAATTGCCAAAGAGGACGCCTTCCAAATTATAATGGCAAACCTGAACCTTGTGGTGCCTGTTGTGTCCGCGATATTAGTGATTATTGTGGCCATAATTGTTATTTGCGTTTTGCGTGGAAAGGGATACTATCAGAAAGGTAAATGGAATGTTTCTTTTTGCAGGGACCATAGCGCCGGTCAGGGAAAAGGCCGACGTTAGGCTTCTGTTTCCGTGGTTGCCCAGCTGGGTCGATCTAAACATTGCCGTGCCAATCTGCGCCACTATTATTGTCGTGCTGGTTGGAATTATTGTAATATGCGTTGCTCTGACCAGACGTAACCAAGGACCGGCACAGACTAGGCTCCACAGTGACTGTATGTTACTAATGAGACATCTATGTTCCCAATGAATCTTTGAAGTCACAACATATTATATTTCTAATTCCTATTCGACTAGATCGAAATTTTATATAAACTAACGATAAACTTCTTTTAGATGACGTTGTGTACAACCAATCAGTAAACGCTACCTCTACTCTGGACAAGCGTCGGCCAGACCTTCGTGACGAATTAGGTTACATTGCGCCACCAAATAGGAAGCTCCCACCTGTGCCAGGCTCCAACTACAACACCTGTGATCGTATCAAGCGAGGTACCATAAGTAAGAATCATTTTCATCCTCATTGCTGTTTCATGCATGCTAAATTCCTTTTTTAATGTTTATACAAATATTTTAAATGCCTGCAAAATTTATCCCAAGCAAATCACCAGCCATTTGGATGTTTTTCTGCATATCCATCCCGTTGTCGTTATTGTAAATTGTATGTACGTAGGCGCCCATTATCGTTCTCATTCCACCTGGGACCCGAGGAGAAACCTTTACGAGGAATTGAATAGCAGGAATGGATCCAATGACACTATCCGTACCCATCGAGGTAAACACCCATGTACGGAAACTTTTTTTTATTCTTTTTATTAGGTTAAGTTCTTCTATTATCTCGCTTTTATTTTTTTTAACTCTTTAGTTATGCTATTGTTTTATGCTTTAGTTTATTGATGATTTTTATCAACGTTGTTCTTCGTTCTCTAAATTTTACATCAAATTATTACGATTGAAAATCAAATAGATCAATAAAAGATCAAGATCAAGCAATGTCAAAATTAAATATGCAAGAAACTTCTCAAAACGATAAAAAATGTAAATGGGGTAAATGGGCATTCATAAATTATACTAAATTTTATTAATTTTTAGTTATTATTTATTTATTTTTACTTCTTTCCAAATTTCAACATTTAGTTTCTATGATTTTGATAATTATTAAGTAAGTCTACAAGCAAATTCTACAATACTAACAGCATATTGTACCATCTATAATAGGAGAAACGTAAGTTTTACAATCTATAACATGCATTTATGGTGACGATGGTGAAAAAATGGTACGTCTCTACGTAGCGCAACACATCTACATACAAACGATACACTATTGGAATCATAAATATACCAGACACTAGATCTAACCAAATTGCTGTTTTGCCTGATACGCTTAAATCTCTAATCAGAGATTCCGCATGTTGAACAATGCATGAACGCAATTTTTCACATATTTCATCTTAATAATAACATCCTTATAATATAGTGCATCTTTTATATTGTATTATTATTGTAGGCATGGACGACGAGATTTGCCCATACGCAACCTTCCATTTATTGGGCTTCCGCGAAGAAATGGACCCCACTAAGGCTATGCAATTCCAAACGTTCCCCCACCCACATACCGGCACCATGGGACCTTCTGGAATGAACACACCACATCAGATGCACTCCAGGGCTGGATCGCAATCTATGCCAAGGCAAAACCGACGATATGACAGGGTTGGATCTCAAGGTTTGTGTTATAAACATTTTATTCTATGTAAAAATTATAATTCTCAACTATTTCAATCCATATCAAGTCCCTAATATCTCCCACAGTTTGAATTTGCCGCCATAGTTTTTAGTGTTGCTCTATTGGCGTACATGAAATTTCTAATATGTCAAATACTCTAACCTAACCAATAAAAAAAATTATGGCGGGAAATTCAAATCTTTATGATACTTTCAATAGTTTTTGAATTATTTACCATGTGTTTTTTGTTCCGAATGCAGGAAATGGAAGCATCTACTCCCCCGGTCCTGAATACGACGACCCAGCCAACTGCGCCCCAGAAGACGAGCAATACGGTTCCCAATATGGAGGTTACAACAACCCCTACGATCAATACGGAAGCCGTGGATCTATCGGTCGTCGTTCTCTAGCTTCTCTTCGTTTACACCCCTCAAGCAACAGCCCTGAGCCGCCACCACCCCCACCACGCAACCACGACCCCTCTTTCAACGACTCCAAAGACAGCAACGAGATTTCCGAAGCTGAATGCGATCGCGATCAACTGATCAACACGAACAGCTACGGTGGTAAGTTGGAAACGAACTAGCGTCCGTTCAATAAAGAAAAAGCTCGGGTAGGCCTAGGAGATCATGTTGGTACTACTGTTTTGGATGTGTCAAATATTCATAAGCCATAACCTCACATTTAGCAAGTTTAGAGTAATTCTAACCCCAAAATGGGCATGTTTGACAGTTAACAAATGTCAAACATCATGGTTACCAACCTAATTAGCCTGTTTGAGTTTTTTCTTAATAAATCGTATCATACTGTACGCTTCTTATGCTTCAAGTGATTTAGTTTCATATCGGAAAGATGTACCAAATCATTTATCTATCACAAATCAATCACGTCTCTCTACAGTATATTTTTGTTTTCAGAAAGTGACCAGGGTAAGTTTGTAACTGGCTGAAATTGTGTGGTTTTTCTTGATCATTGATCATCGAGCAGTGTTGCCAGATTGGGGGATTTTCCTCCAAAAGTGGGGGATTTTTATGCGCTTGGGGGAAGTTTTGGGGGTATACAATGTCTAGGGGATTTTCTGGGGGCATACTTTTATATTGGGGGATTTTTGGGGGAATTTTATTATCAATTTATTTTATATTTTATTGATAACAAATTCCCACCAACAGGCTGTTTCCACAGCTGTTCCACGCTACATTGTGGGTTTGGGGGATTTTTATCCTTAAACATTCCTTTTTGGGGGATTTCTTTTTCGTTTGACCACTGAAATATTGAAACTAATATCTACTTCCCCCCTCAAATAAGCTTCTCCGAGAAGGTAGAAAAAATTGGGGGATTTTGTTGCCGAAACGGCTGTTTTTGGGGGAATTTTCACTGTTAATTGGGGGAAACCATAAAATCTATCTGGCAACACTGTCATCGAGTGCTAGTCATCATCACTCACATCTGTTCATATGAAATGAAATCATTGCATACTGTTTTTTCATAATATTTTGCATGTTTGTGTTTATTTGTGTTTAACAGTCGCATGCTGTGTCTAATTCGTGTTTTGTGTTTTTATCGCACTTGTCATGTCATTTTTTTTTAATTTTGAGGTATTGTGGTCGTGTAGTTTGTGTGATTTTGTTTCAGTAATGAGAAATAACGCCAAGGATGGCTTGAACCACGAAGAAATGAGAAAACTCCTTGAGAGGTAATGAAATGCCTACCTAGTATGTTGGCAAAAATCACTAACATTTTCCTATGTCATTATACTAATTAAAAAAATTAACGGTATACCTAAAATACTAATAATTAGTATTTTGGGTGTAACTCCTTATTATTAATAAACTATTTGTCTTATTAACAATCTATACAGAGTGTAACTGACAAATTAACTTGGTGAAGGTAGACAAACTTTTAGAGGAAGCAACATTTTTTAACAAGTTTTTCTTTATACACTCTGTATATATTATAATATTTATCGCAGTATAAACAATTTCCAATTTATAAGTATTTTATAATAAAGTAAATAAGACAGTTAATGTGTTTTAAAGGTTATGTTTTTAGGGCATGTTTTTCAATGCCAGTTTTAACCATAAACCGAGTTTAGTTATAAAATCATTGAGACATAAACTTAGTTTAAACCTAAACGTGGTTTAAACTGACATTGACTAACCCAGCCTTAAAGTAATATTAAAAACTTAAAATTGGTTATAATCATATGCTGTAAACCTTAAACTGGGATTGATTAAATAAACTCATGGGATTGGTGTTCATCCATTTTAACTATCGTTCAGCTTCCATTGTTTCTAACACCATTTTAACTGACACATTATTACTTAATGACTTTCATGATTGTCTCAAACAGGAAACCGTAAGTCGCAATAGATGTACTGTATGTTTTTCTTTTTAAATTTATCGTTATTGCTAGTTAGAGCACATTTTGTATATTTTTGCATGGACATTTTTGCTGTTGATCTTTACTAGTCCTAGCGGCGAATATTACTAATTTACTAATTGTGTGTTTTAGAAACGAAGCAGGGCAAACCAACAGCGGACTCACAGCCTACGATAGTGTGGCAGTGTAACCTGTAAATTGTTCAATTGGCCGAACAGCCAACACTTTAAAACCTTTTGTACCATTTTTTCTTACGTTTAAGTTAGTTAGCATTTTTCATCTGTCAGCTAAACGATTATTTTTCAATCTTTGTACCGATTGCGTTTAGAAAGATAAGTTAACCTCTAATGTCGGTAACGTAACTGCCCTTCGTGGATTGGTCAGTTTAAAATATCCGTCATAATTTAAACGACCGAAGTATATCTATAAACTTTTAATCTTCACCATGAGTTTTTTCTCTTATTTTGAGAAAAGCTGATTCTACTGTATACTGATCATATCAATTCCGCAATCGTTACAAAGATTTCCCGCTCCATATTTGATAATTAACGAACGTTTTGAACACATTCTGCCATCTTTGCTAGCGACCCTCTCTCGATTGATTAGTGTCACGTTCTACTCTTGCGTTTCTTACGATGTGGCTCAATGTGTCTTGTGATATTTTGAGGTTTGTGAATTGTACGGTTAATTTCGAACGCGCGAATTGGTTCGCAACTCGTGCTGAGGAGCTTACGGCAATTGTTTTTTTTTCTTAGTTAGACATGCAGTCGCGTTTTTATTTAGACTAGGTTGGTTGGCGATTCATTTGTTTTGTGTGTCGTTCTTTTTTTGAATAAGTAAATGTTCTTCGAAGGTTGTGCTCGCCAATCACATTACAATAGATATTTTGGCGGTAGTCCAGTACCAAAAAATAAAATAAGTATTTGTATATCGTAGGCAATTGCAGAGTCTTGACGTTCAAAAGTGACATATACGAGCCAGGAGAAGTTAGGCATGCAGGTTTGTGTCTAATAAAATAAATGTTCCTGAGAAAGCTTTTAAAAAAGAAGAAATATAAACATAACCTAATTGTGTGTTTTGAAATACAGTAGAACGTCGTATTCGAAATGTCAAATATACGAACGCGTTTTAATAGTTATTTAACCAACAATTATATTAAAAAGAGCGATTAATGATCGAGACTGTTTAACGCTCGAGCGTTAATTGTCGAGATCATTAATCGCCGTTTAATATTCGAGTTGGTTACAAAATTTTTTGGTCGATCGTATTCTTTTAGCGTCGTCTACATAGATTTTTCTTCGCCAGTGTCTTTTTAGGTTATATGACAATTTATGTAATTTGACACTGACAGTTCTAGAGGCCGGAATGTTTTGATTGGAAGGTTTCATTTCACATATGTTCGATTGGCCAATCAAACGACGGCTTTACGTCGTGTGATTGGCTATAACAAATCATGCATTAATAGAAATCGTGCATTAATGGAGTTGTTTAATAAACGATTTCCTATTCACTAAACTTACTCATAAATAAACGATCGACGGAAAAAGAGTTTAAATACATAATTATGTAATAGTTTGTTTAATATATGTATATTTAAAGTGCATTTTTAGGCCTAAAGTGTCATTTTCTAGGTTATTTTCGAAAATCCGAACCACCTTCGGTCTCAATTAGTTCGGATTATCAACGCTCTACTGTATTAGTGAAACATGTTAGGTTATGTTTACATTTCTTCTTTTGTTAGGAACATTTATTTTATTAACCACCACCAATCTGCATAGGTCACAGGTCCTATATGTCACTTTTTAAGGTTAGGACTCCGCCGTTTGACAAGTGATGATGTCGATATTGTCGCTAGCCATTTTGTCTACGTATACATTTACGGCATAGTGGGGTACTCTACATTTATCTAGATTTAGCTCTTGACATATTAAATGTTTCTATATCTATAGCATGCCATGTTTAAAAGTAGGTACGCTGGAAAGCTAGATTAGTGTTTCCAGTAGTTATCAAATTGGTTTTATATATGTAAGTAACCCAGATGTAATTCAGGTAAATATATATATATATATCGCGAAACAAAAACTAGCTGCTTACGATTTGGAGGACATTACAAATATTGAATGCTAAAGACGGAACGTAAAATATCGATTTCTTGGTTCGGAATAATTTCTTTATCAGCTTTTTTGGCGATGACGAGAAACAAAAAAGAATTTGCATTTGTACTGTCCGCGGGATAGTTTGACGAAAAATATTTAACAATATTCGTGTTAAAGATGAAATCTAGATGCTTCTTTCCACTATAATGGAATTATAAATAGATAAAAAGTAAGCTAAATAAGATAATATTTTTCTTATGTGGCATTTTATAATGTTACGGTTTTATGGATGTTCGTTTTTGGATGTTGTTCAGTTTGACGATGGTGAGTTGTTCGCTTGTTTCTAAGAGGCTATATTGTCCGCGAGCGTGTCTTAAAGAGTGATTGAAGAAGGGAGTTGAAGTTCCTAATAAGTAGAATTTCCGATGGAAACTTGCGAACAGTTCTTTATGATTATTTCTCATTGCATTAGTACTAGTCATATCTTATCCAATTTCCCACGAGTCTTTTAAAATTTGATGAGAAATGGTCGTAATTCTTGTTTTTTCTTTGAAACGTTTTTGTGATTTTTAAATATACATGTGAAATGCCATCTAGATGTTTCGTAAGTGTGCATATATATAATTGTATAATCTATAGGACTTAAGATCACGATATTATTTTCTTAATTTTAGGTAATTTTTAAGATTTAATCAACTGATTTACGTATGAAATTATTTCGTATATGTATACCCCTACTGATATTATTATTAATTGCGTTTGATTTAAGCCTCCGGCTGTTTATTTGCTTTTAAATTGTTGTTTTCCAACTAGGTTAAGTTATCATTATTACGCGATTGTTTTCTCTTACTGGCTTTAGTGTTTTGTTTTTATTATCGCACTATGTTTGTAGCCTTTTACCAAAGTAATATTTTATTCTTCGGTTTAATAATAAAATTCTACATAATAATCAATATTGCGTTTTATTTTTACTTTATCATACGCAGTATGACAAAGTATTGTAATCGTGCAAAAAAAAATTTGAGATTTTGCCAGAAATATGTCCTTTTGGGACCCTGAACATATTTGACCAAGGTACAAAAAAATGTCTGTTGTGTGTGCGTGCGTGTGTACCCATTTTTGTGGCGACGATTCCGGAGAAACTACTAAAGGTATCGGGACAAAACTTCATATTTAGAAGTTTCATGGCCAAACTTAGAGCTGAAAAACTTTTTGTTCAAAAGGGTCGAAAGGAACTGGATGTTTACTCTTAGCATTGTTGAAAGATTTTGCAAATAAGCTGCCATTTCTTGAATTTTTAAATAATAAATTAAAGTAGAGGAAATTGTGAATAATTTATGTCTACGACATTTTTTGGTAAAATTTATAGTTTAGCTGCATGAGCAAATTCTATTTGATCGAGATCGGTCGTGTCAACATTAATATAAAACTAGCCAGGATTTGACAGATATTTTCAGTCTGATGACAGTAGGTAGTGTCAAATGGTGATGTTACACAGTTCTAGTTTTATTTTAAAGTCGACTATTAATTTTATATATAGTATGATAAAGTCATGTGCCTGGCCACATTAGATTTTTTTCTAAATAATGAAATTGAATACTGAAATGGATCCCACGGTGTAAGAATTGAACTAAGGAAAGTGAAAATTTTGTGAAATGTGACCTGTATAATGTAATTTTCAAAATATTTTCTCGTTAATGGCAAGTGGTGGATATGATTTTCAATATACCTATGGTTACTCACGTAACAAATTTGGTTTTTAACACAGTTTCTTGCACTCAACAATGCTCTGCATCTTTTAAATGCATATAACCCCCCTTATGACTTTAAATTTCGTTGTATAAAATGACAGACTTACAAAGATCTGGACGTAATTCTCTATATATAGTTAATCTAAGAGTTGATTTAAAAAAAATCTCTTTGATTGTATTAATTAATGTTAATTGGTATATTTTTCTTTAATTATTTCCCTGCATTAGCATAAAAGAGACGCATTACTCGCAAACAAAACTACCCTTTTATATTTATCCTGGATGTCATCAAATATAGTAGATTCAAACTTTCGACTATTGGAAAAATTATGCTAGCGTTACCTTTTTCTAATGCCTGGCATTTTATTAAATAAAGTTTATACGAAATGTCGAATGTAAAATTTCAATGACTACATTTACAACACAACGTCAGTTATCACTATTTATCAATTAATTATAACACGTCTTATTTAGTTAAGTATAACAGATGATTATATAACAGGTACTATTTTAAAATAATGAACACAACATGCTAAATGTCCTATTCCTGGCATATCAAATCAATTCCTAACATGAAAAAAATACCATAATAATGTTTACAACGTTTATTCAACATTACCGATTTATATATACAAGTTACACTTAAGGTAATAAATTAGATAATAATTTCTGTGTCACCCAATTCTTCGTCAGAAGGTAAAGCAATCTTACGACGATCGACAATGTTCGGATCAATAAGCGGCAATCCCAGTTTTTCCCTACGTCTTAGCTCCAAAAATGCCTCCCGCTGTGACCAATCTCTCAAGTTGTAGTCCGGTACGTAAGTTAATACGAAACCACCCAATACTAGGCAGACACTCACTGAAATGAAGAATGTTGCATGCATACTCCGTACATCTTCGGTTTGACTTTTCCTTTCGAAGCCATAGCTAACCCAATTCTTGTTCACAACGGATTTTGCCTCAGCAGCTACGGTAGCTGTGTCGCTGTTCTTTTTTGACGTAGATATCAAACGGCGGTTTATTATTGGACGAACAGCCCGAACAAGTGAACTCTGCAAGCGAATCACAGCCGCCATTTTTACGTTTGCAGGTTATGTGCCATCAGTTGTTATGTCATAATTTTTAGGTTATTAATGTTGGCGTTCTGATTCCAACGAAAATCCCTAGAAAATTTTGAATTTGTGTGATTGGGGATAATAAAATAACTAAGGTAAATAAATAAAATCTGTAATTAAAATAAATATAACAATATAATTTCTAATTATTTACATTGGTCAACTTTTTATATATGAGAGGCTATGCGCGGGGATGGATTCATTGCCATAACGTCTCCTTGCTTCTAACATAAAAGCACTTTCCATTTGTTTAACTAAAACATCGAAAAACATGCTCGCTAACTGATAGTGCAGTTTTGATTTAAACTCAAAATCAATTGAAAAATCGACGATACAGGATTGGGCGTTGCTCTTAATTCCTGGGCTAAACTTCCAACACGTTTCTAAGTAGTTAAATAATCGACCATCTGTTGATGTTGCTCGTACCATGTTAGGTTTTACTAGAGAAACGTTGGATATATAACTTTCTAATATCGGCGGGAAACCAATTTGTAATTCTGCTATTACTCCTTTCGAGTTTTGTTGTATAATCGTCGATCGTTTACAAAACGGAACAAACTTTCTATAATTCGAAACATCAGATACAACGTCGTACATGTTATCCATAGAAAATCTAAAAATACTCCCAGATATTAAACAGTTTTACCCAACATATTGTCTTATACCCAACTAATTTTCTTCCGTAGTATTCTTTCTTCTTGTCGTATTCAGTAAAGTGTCGTTTACTAACTGTACTTTGTACTGGAAACACAGCTTGCAAAACCACACTATCAAATTGTCTGAAATTTTGGTTATTATCGAAAGACATATCACCATTTTTAATACTTACGATAACAAAACAAATATACTTCTTGGTTTGCTCATTGTTTTTGATTTAATGTTCGGTCGTTCCAAGATTTCCTAGAAAACTAAATCTGGTAATTTAGGTTATGTAGCCTAATTTTGTCAGTGCCATATCAAACGTTACAGATAGGACGTAATCAGTATGGCTTAACTCACCTCACAACCGAAAACGATAAACTTGATGTTAATTATAAACAAAAATAACGAAAGAAGTAAAAAATAAATTCATGGTCAATTTCTGTTTTCATAACTTACTCAAATTATTACCGATAGATGGCGACACAGATGACAGACTCATCGACGAAAATAAATTTTTGAATTATTTATTTTTCGTAGAATAGAATACAGTTATACAATTAGCATGTTAGTTGAGTACGTTTTAGTTTGATTTTCAACGATATTTTTAAATTTCCTATAATTAATGCATAATGATACGCTGTTTCTTTAATAGATGGCGCCACTCTATTGTGACAGCAACAACAGCGCCGCAGAGCGTTCACGGTTTGTTTTTATTATTACTTGTTGTAATTGTTAGGTTAAGAGTTGAAGAAAGCATCTTTTGTGGTTCTCTAAGTGAATTCATGCCTAAAAGACTATGAACGTGAAGAAGAAAGTGAGTACCTACTAAATTCAACAACCCTCCATACGAATTTCGTTCTATTTTAGCCTGTACAGACTTCATCGGATAGCTCTTCTGGAAGCAGTTCTGATTCTTCTAGTAGCAGTTCGTCTTCAAGTGGTTCAGATTCGAGTTCGTCCAGCGATTCAGACTCTTCTTCTTCGCAATCAAGCAAAAATGCATCCGCTTCGGAATCGAAAAAATCTTCACAACCGCCAGCTAAGGTGCAACGCAAATCAGACACAAATAACAAACCCCAGCCTAAACCTGTGGAGAAACCGGTGACTAAAGCCAAGCCAGCCCCAGCGAAGCTTCAAAAGCAGTTAAGTAAATCTATTATTTCTTCTGAAGATGAATCGACTAAAGGGTTAAAAAATTCAAATAAAAAGAAGAATATCCCGAAACTGACGACAAAAGCAACTAATCCGATAATTCGTAGCGGGGCTTTTACTAATAAGGGAACGGTGGTTCCCACAAAAACAGTTGCGAGTAGTAAAATCGCTCAGTCGAAAGCGGGGGCTAAAAATCCTGTTAAAGGATCGTCTAAACCCAGCCCAGTTAAAACGCAAAGTAAATCGAAGGAAGTTAAGTCAAAAAGTACTAAGAGTAAGGTGGATTTAAGCAAAAAGAAAAGTATTTTTTCTCCGGAGAATAGTTCAGCGTCTGACAGCGATTCCAAAGCTAAAACTAAACCTGCCCCGGCTAAACCACGCCCGAAGGCTACGGCAAAAGTGATCGAGAAACCGAAGGTCACGGAACATAAAAAATCGGAAAAACCACCACCAAAATCAAGGGAGATAATCAGTAGTGCAAGTTCAGGCTCTACGTCTTCGGATTCTAATTCGTCAAGCTCCGACAGCGATAGCAGTGCAGATTCATCGTCAAGTAAAAAATCCGTCGCAAAGAAACAAGCTAAAAAAACGGAGAAACAAAATTCCGATTCCGAAGGCGAAACGTTAACGAAACACGTCACTCGGAAATGGACAAGATCGGCGAACGTTCGGAAATCGAAACACGTTATTGGAAAGCCGTATTCGGATAGTGATTCCGACGGTGAGAGTGGGAAGAGATCGTCGAGTCATTCGCCTGTGAAAAGAGCTCCTGTTGTTACGAAGGGAAATTCTAAGAATAAAAAGGTTGATAGTAAGGCGCATAGTAACGATGTTGAGGTTATAGAGGAAGATCGGAAGTGCCCCATCGAGGGGTGCGATAGTTTGGGACACCTCGGCGGACGTTGGGATGAGCACTTTACGATAGATTCGTGTCCGATGTATCATAATTTGACTGCGGCAGAATGTAAAGGATGGGTAAGGAATTCTATTATTTTTTATGTATTTTAATGACTCTAGATGTATAGAAACTTAACTATTTTTAAGGAAAATGACGTGGGTTTTTTTCCGTTATGAATGGATTACTACACAGGTCAACGTTGTTTTTGTACAAAAATGTTATAACAGGTCATTTTGATAGCTTTTCTGTAGATTGTAAATATGCTAACCAAGCGTCTCCATTACTTTACATTTTTTTTAAGAAATATAAACAATATAGAAAAATCATGTTTCTTTGTATTTTTAAATCCATTGAAAATATAATTTTAAGTGATAGAAATTCTATTCTTTCGAAACCTTCAGTCTATAAAGTAATTCACATAGTTGTCAAATAATTTTATTTTTGAACAGAGTTGTCCTATGGACTTGATCTACATAGCCATACAGTACAACGTTTATAAAGTAACTCAGTCAAATACTCTAATTTTAATGCTGTTTATGTAGGTCAAACCGGAAGGAAGTTGACAAAGCGGATAGCAGAACACAAATCCAGAACCTCTTCTAACATTTATCAACACAAAATTTCAACAGGTTATTGTATAAAATACAACGAACCTACACTTCTTCACAAATGTAATAAAAGCTAGAAATTAGACCTATTAGAACAACTCGAGATAGAAAAACATAAAAGAAACCACAACATAACTTTATTAAATGATCAATTAGACTTCCAGCAAAAGCCATTATTCATGTTAACATTACAATAATTTTTCAAATTTATGAACTTTAAGTTGCCTTTTTGTTTTTTATTTTTTCGCTATCCCTCATGCTAACTTCCAGCCGTATGTCAATTGTTTGTCGTCATTCACACATGGCACACGTACTTTACTTTGCTTGTGTTTTAAATTACCTGACCGTGAGTAATCTGTTAAATTGTTATTTATTTGTTTTCGTACCAACATTTTCTAATTGTACATTTAGGCTGATGATGATGTAACCAACGAAACCGGTACCTAAGAAATAAAATATTTTACAAAGGAATAGAGGCATTTTTTTTTTCGAGTATGTTAATTTATATACCTTTGTCGACACATTCCAAAAGTTTATAAATATGTTTTCATTTCAATTTAGTTACATAATTCTAATACATAACATTAAAAAAATTAGCATAAAATGTCAGAAAGTACAATGTACCCTACCAATAAATAATTAGATGTGATAGGTACCTAGATTTATGTAAGTAGGTTGAAAAAAGCTTAACAAAAAAAGAATTGGTGGTCAAAATTAATCTTTTTGTTCAATATATCACTGATTTATGCAAATGTACCTATAAATTGAATCAAAAACTGTGTGTGTAGGTTTCAATCTTATCGGACAGTTAAGATGAGATTACTAATCTATCCCCAGACAAGTTCTGACTTTTTGAGAAAAAAATTGTGTTCTACCATACATAGGAAAGCAGAAGGATTTACAAGCTTTTTGTTATTTAACAAACTAAGAGAAAATACAGAACTCATCGGTTATTAAAAATAACTTTTAAAAATGACGATTTTTTGACGGAAAGTAAATATCATTCTGACTAAAAGTTTCCATATGGACTCATTTGTTTTCCAATGCTAAAATGACAGCTGTTTGAAATATTACCAAACTGTATTTTAAACAGCTCTAACTTCTTAAGGAATTAAGGAATAAATTATTATTGTCAGTTTTTGAACTTGTTAATTAATTTAAATTTACTTTTTAAATTGAAAATGGTGTTCCTCCTTTGTGTTTGCAGTTTCATATGTATTTTATTCGTCCTTCATTTTGTTAATATTACATACAGCTGTAAGTTTTGAAGGAGCTGAAAAACAATAAGTTTATAATCTGAGACAAACATCTGTAAAGTTAAAAAAAAAATAACAATGTAATACACCACAGTAAAGTGGTGTAAACTGGGGTAAACTGTGAAAAAATGGGTAATTGAAGTAATTATTTTGTAATAAACCACATCAAAACAATGTAAAAGAAGAATTTGGACGTATACATATTTACATTTTGGCATCATTGAGATATTAGTGTGAAATTACAGCATAGACACAGTAATATTTGCAGTTTCGCATTAAAAGTACAGTAATTTCACAGTAGACGGGATTTTTTACAGTTTACAGTTATGTGTTTCTTTACAGACATGTTGCTGGTTACTTGATAGACATTTACTTTCTAAAAAGGAAATCTGACACAAAAGTAAAACACACTGTATAATTCTTTTTTATTGGGGTTCCCACGGGTTTCGATCTTATTTCAAGGGCAATTTCAAACATGGCAATTTTTTACATTTTAAGAGGAATCGCTACTGCTGGTACGTCCTATAAAATAAGCATCCATAGTCAGCTTAATGTTGTATCAATTCTCTCATGTTATACATCAAATTATAGATAAAGATGTATTACTTGCTGTGGTAATGTATATGTATTACTTGTTGTTGTTGTATCCACACTACATGATAAAATATAACTTATTTATGTACTCGAAGAAGTAAAGTTTGAGTAAAAGAACCATGTAAGGTATTGATATTTTTACGTGAAGTTTTGAACACTTATAGAGGACCTATATGTGGTACTTTTTTCAATTTTAACCTGTTCTTCGTAAAAAATTGCAAAATCAGCCAATTTTATGTCATATTCAGAAATAGATTTGTCAAAAACGCACAGAACTATCAAAAATCTACCACTAGACGAAAAACTATATATCTTTTATCTTTAATTTGGTGTATTTCTTTTACGATTATGTGAACTAATTGCTGAGAAAAAGCCTCCGAGGCTTTTTCGAGTTTTGCAAGCAAAACGTAGGGGGTATGGATGCCCCTTAAGTATGTATTTTTTTCTTTGGAAAATGTGAAGTGGCGAAAACTTTTGATTATCATATTCATATTCTGCAAAAAACAGGCAATTTAAAATGATCGTTTTGATACTTGTTATAACACAAAAGTGTTGGCCAGACTGCACTTGTTGAATTTTTATTCCTGAAATGAAATACATGGGTTGGATAATTTTTTTTTTTTTCGGTTACTGCAATCAAAATGTGCCGTAAAAAATCATTATTATTGTTAGATTATAGCGCAAGAAACATTAGATTAGTTTTGTTAAATTTCCTGATTTTTCTTTTAATCAAAATTAATTTACTGAATTTTAAAATTTTATAATTCCATAGCTGGCTGATCGTCGTCGCGGCGAAGAACACCGCCGCAAAAACCTAGAAAACATAAAAAAATCACCGAGAAATGTCGCAGCGCAAGAGCAACGAACGTATCTACACAAAATCAAAGATATACGCTCGAAATTCAAGATCGAGAGTGAAGAGGATGTGAAGCCCCACGTGGACAAGAACCGCGAACCTAACCTATACAACCTCGTCCCTGAATACGACCTGAAACTCTTTCGAGAAGCACAGGCCATCTCCAGCGAAAGGATTGAGGATGAGCTCAAAAATCAACCGAACACCAAGGGCACCAAATTTATCGAGATGGGGAATTTTGAGATGAAAGTGTGGTACCAAAGTCCATACCCGGAAGATTTCGCCCGACTCCCGAAGTTGTATATCTGCGAGTATTGCTTGAGGTGAGTTGATAGTATAATATTGTTACGTTTCAAAAAGTGTACTTTGAAAACGTCGAAGGATATTTGACACTAATTTTGTATTTTGATACTCTATTTATCTATACTCTAAGAGATGGAAAATAATATT
Source organism: Aphodius sticticus (assembly GCA_963966075.1). Taxonomy (NCBI): domain Eukaryota; kingdom Metazoa; phylum Arthropoda; class Insecta; order Coleoptera; family Scarabaeidae; genus Aphodius; species Aphodius sticticus. The sequence continues at coordinate 70,557,100 of OZ014509.1, forward strand.
TTATTTAAATAAAAATTGTTTGGTTCATCATTTTCTACAACACAAAGTTATTTTTATTTATACTGAATGTTGCATGTAGGCGTGGCAGAGAAGCTATACAGTTTGTTAGTTTGAATATCCTTTATATTATACCATATTATGAATACTAAGGAAGTTGTCTTTCCAACTGTATCAAGTGGTACCTGCGTAAAGTAAATACACTGCTCAAAAAAAATTAGGGGAACACTTTTTTGAAACCGTAACTTTTTAAATAATAGTTCTAGGCAAATCAAATTTGGTATGCTTTAAGGGCATATATTTAACAAAAGAAAATTACAAAAATAATGTTACAACTCTTAGTTACTTCTAAGTTACACTTAAAGATGTAAATTAATAACACAAAACAAATTAGAAGTAAAATGAGTAGTGAAGTACAAACAAGTCGCTCTTATTCAGCATGGCCACTCTATTCGACGTGTTAGCAGGGACCTCGAGTTTCCCCTTCTGTTATTCAGCGTTTATGGAATCGGTTTCCGGAGACTGGCCAATATGTTAGAAGAGCTGGACAAGGTCGAAATCGAAAAACTACTCAAAATCAAGACCGATTTCTTGTCCTTTCCTCTCTACGTTAGTGTACTGCCACAGCACGAGACCTCCTAAACGACCTAAGACGAGCACATGGAATAGAAATTTCTGATCAAACTGTTAGTAACAGATTAAAAGAAGCGAATTTGAAACCAAGAAGACTTGTCCGCGCACTACGCCTTATGCAGCATCACAAAGCAGCGCGATTGAGATTTGCTCTGGATCACAGAGATTGGCAACTTCGTCAGTGGATGCCTGTACTGTTTGCAGACGAGTCCAGAATTCGTTTAACTCGTTGCGACGGTCGAGTACGTGTATATAGACGTCCCGGTGAACGCTACGCAGCCGCTACTACACAGGAAGTGGGTAGATTTGGTCGTGGATCTGTGATGGTTTGGGCTGGAATCAGTATAGACAACAGAACTGATCTTGCTGTGGTTCCTGGTAGCCTAAATGCCAAGAATTACATCGAAAACATCTTGGATGACCATGTGGTGCCTGCTGCATATGGCGTCGGTCAAAATTTCATCCTAATGCAGGACAATGCAAAGCCACATACTGTCGGCATCACCAGAAACTGTTTACAAGAACGTGGAATTCAGGTCATGGAATGGCCAGCATTAAGTCCTGACCTGAATCCTATTGAACACGTGTGGGATCAGCTTGACCGACGTGTTCGCAAGCGCCCTAATCCACCACAAACCATACAGGAACTGACACAAGCCCTGATTGAGGAATGGGAAAGCATACCCCAAGAATCTCTTCGCAGACTAGTGCGAAGCATGCCACGCAGGTGTGAGGAAGTGATTCGTGCTCATGGAGGGCATACACTGCATTAAACCTCACCAATCCACAGAAAACCCGACTGTCATCGATACTATGACAGTCATTCCATTTTGTTTTGCGTTATTAATTTACATTTTTAAGTGTAACTTCGAAGTAACTAAGAGTTGTAACATTGTTTTTGTATTTTTTTTTAGTTAACCACATGCCGTTGAAGTATACCAAATTTGATTTGCCTAGAACTATTATTTAATGAGTTACAAGTTTCAAAAAAGTGTTCCCCTAATTTTTTTGAGCAGTATATTACAGTTATCAACATATTAACAATTTTACATGAAAGTTTTTAAGTATATTTTTTTATTTTTGCATTCGTATGGCAAATGCACCCGGCACCCAAAGAGTACACATTTCTACGAAAGTAAACCGTAAACTCTGTACTTTTAGAGTTTGTATTACCTACGTAAATTTGTTGACTTTTGAAATTGTTGAACAGACTCTTTGATCTGATTTATGCACTCACACATAATAACGAAATATGCAAAAGACTGCCTGATAGGCATCTTGTGATTCAGATTTTTATTGACAACAAAACAGAATATTAAAAACAAAGCACTCACTTTGCATTCACGTCATGAAACTTATCAATTTTAAGTAACTCATATTATCACGATATTGAATTGTCTCTACAAAATATAGCCCATTTTTAAGTCTAAAGTGGGATAGAAATTGCTTTCATGTCTTATTAAAAGTTTTAAAAAGAACAAAACATTCCAGAAAAATTGCACACAAACTCAATTTAGTCCAGTCAGCTTACTAGAATTAGCAACAGGAACACAAAACTATAAAACTATTCACCAAGTTTCAAAACTATTCAAATTATGTATTTCTCTTACTTGTGCTGTAAAATAAAGCTCTGTTAAGGGCTGAAAAATAGAATTGTCTTGATTTGGAATGTTTTTTTTTTTTATTAGGTATATGAAGTCAAGGACGGTACTCTTGAGGCACGTTCAGAAGTGCGTCTGGAAGCATCCGCCCGGCGAGGAGGTGTACCGTAAGGACGACATCAGCGTGTGGGAGGTGGACGGGAAGAGGTATAAGTCGTACTGTCAGAATCTCTGTCTGCTGGCTAAGTTCTTCCTTGATCACAAAACCCTCTACTATGATGTGGAGCCGTTCCTCTTCTACGTGATGACTTTGATGGACAACGAGGGATGTCACACCGTCGGGTATTTCAGTAAGGTTAGTAATTGCTCTTTTGTTTTTTATTTACCCTCTTTCGTAACCCCGAAATGGTGATAATGTCCGTTCGAATAGCAAACGTATTTCAGACGTCGGTAGCTACAGAAAAATGTTTATAAGTTTTGCAAAAATTATTGCATAAAATTCTGTCATATAGGTAAAACTACGAGAGCTGAAGGTGAGTCATCGATTCCAGCTGTTATTTTGCTGATACGTTACAGACTATTCCCGTGCGTTAGAAAGAAACAGAGTGCTTTTTCATGCGTCTGTTCTTACGTTTTTAGGCAATGACTCACCTTCACCTCTCGTAGTTTTACCTATACCTCAAATTGTAGGTAGTTGAAAGGGCTAGCTAATATATAATAATATTATATAACAGTGGTAGCAATTAAAGTAAAAAATGAAAAGACGAAACTTCATATTTAGAAGTTTCAGATATACTTAGAGCTGAAACAAGTTTTGTACAAAAGGGCTCAAAGGAACTGCAGGTTTACTCTTAGAATTTTTCAACAATATTGCAAATGAACCGCCATTTCTGTAATTTCGTCAAAATAGTTAAATAATAAATTAAAGTAGAGGAAATTTTGTATAATTTATGTCTATGACATTTTTTGGTAAAGTTAATAGTTTAGCTGCATGAGCAAACTTTAACTTTGGAAGTCAGGCATAGCAGTTCACCCTGTTGATCACTCTGTGCATTATGTATATACAATAAATAGTTTAGTGAAGCGTTAGCAGTTTTCATTCGAACCAGCGCTAACCCGACTACACACATCAAAACGGTATGGTATTATATTTGATCGTGATCGCTCGTATCTTCATTTACAACTAGTTTGCCAAGATATGACAGACATTTTGATTCATCATCGTTTGACACTGCTGTATAGTATGATAAAGTCATGTGCCTGGCCACATCAGATTTTTTTTCTCGTAAAGTGTTTCTTTTGTTACGTTAAAAAAATATTATTTATTAGAAAAATGTTTGTCTTGTTTAAAATAAAAAAAAGGTTTTTATAACTACCCTGGTAAGAAGCGCGGGGTAGCTTAAGATGGCGCGGTATAGAGACCTCAGGGAACCACTAATCTATACAAATTTGATCACGTCTAAGAGATTCTACATTCGATGCTCTAGTGTTTCTAAGATTGTTCCTTTCTTTTTGGTATGGTTTGAAATAAGTATTTAGCATTTCAAACTCTACTAAGAAGAAAATTTTTAAATATACTTTTCTTATTCAAAATACTTATTATAATAATTCTCTATTATTACTGAAAATTAAATGATTAAAAATTATACACTATCTACTCTACTAAGTAAATAAAAACGTTTCAACTGATTATTATATCTTTATTATTCCTTCATTTATTTTGAACAATATGTGATATAAAGATATTTATCTGTTAAATTGTTGATATACAAAAATCGGGATTTCGGGATTAATCCCGAAATCCCGGTGTTTTTTTGTTAAATCCCGAAACCGGGATCCCAAAAATTGGAAATCCTAGCGATAATGCTCGTTCGAATAGAAGATGTGTTTCAATCAATTTCTACAGAAAAATGCTTATAACTTTTGCAAAATTTGTGGCATAAATTTCTATCATACCTCAAATTGTAGGTAGTTGAAACGGGTAGTAGCCCCACGGCGCTCGGAGTTTTGCCCCATGAACAACAACCGTTAAATGGCGATAATGTTCGTTCGAATAGAAGATGTGTTTCAATCAATTTCTACAGAACAATGCTTATAACTTTTGGAAAATTTGTTGCATAAATTTCTAACATACCTCAAATTGTAGGTAGTTGAAAGGGCTAGTAGCCCTTCGACGCTCGGAGTTTTGCCCAGTGAACAACAACCGTTAAAAGGCGATACTGTTCGTTCGAATAGAATATGTGTTTCAATCAATTGCAACAGAAAAATGTTTATAGCTATTGCAAAAATTGATGCATAAACTTCTATCATAGCTCAAATTGTAGGTAGTTGTAAGGGCTAGTAGCCCTTCGACGCTCGGAGTTTTGCCCTGTGAACAACAACCGTTAAATGGCGATAATGTTCGTTCGAATAGAATATGTGTTTCAATCAATTGCAACAGAAAAATTTTTATAGCTATTGCAAAAATTATTGCATAAACTTCTATCATAGCTCAAATTGTAGGTAGTTGAAAGGGCTAGTAGCCCTTCGACGCTACGAGTTTTGCCCCCCGGACAACAACCGTTAAATGGTGATAATGTTCGTTCGAATAGAAGATGTGTTTCAATCAATTGCAACAGAAAATGTTTATAGCTATTGCAAAGATTGTTGCATAAACTTCTATCATAGCTCAAATTGTAGGTACTTGAAAGGGCTAGTAGCCCTTCGACGCTACGAGTTTTGCCCCCCGGACAACAACCGTTAAATGGTGATAATGTTCGTTCGAATAGAAGATGTGTTTCAATCAATTGCAACAGAAAATGTTTATAGCTATTGCAAAGATTGATGCATAAACTTCTATCATAGCTCAAATTGTAGGTAGTTGTAAGGGCTAGTAGCCCTTCGACGCTCGGAGTTTTGCCCTGTGAACAACAACCGTTAAATGGCGATAATGTTCGTTCGAATAGAATATGTGTTTCAATCAATTGCAACAGAAAAATGTTTATAGCTATTGCAAAAATTGATGCATAAACTTCTATCATAGCTCAAATTGTAGGTAGTTGTAAGGGCTAGTAGCCCTTCGACGCTCGGAGTTTTGCCCTGTGAACAACAACCGTTAAATGGCGATAATGTTCGTTCGAATAGAATATGTGTTTCAATCAATTGCAACAGAAAAATTTTTATAGCTATTGCAAAAATTATTGCATAAACTTCTATCATAGCTCAAATTGTAGGTAGTTGAAAGGGCTAGTAGCCCTTCGACGCTACGAGTTTTGCCCCCCGGACAACAACCGTTAAATGGTGATAATGTTCGTTCGAATAGAAGATGTGTTTCAATCAATTGCAACAGAAAATGTTTATAGCTATTGCAAAGATTGTTGCATAAACTTCTATCATAGCTCAAATTGTAGGTACTTGAAAGGGCTAGTAGCCCTTCGACGCTACGAGTTTTGCCCCCCGGACAACAACCGTTAAATGGTGATAATGTTCGTTCGAATAGAAGATGTGTTTCAATCAATTGCAACAGAAAATGTTTATAGCTATTGCAAAGATTGATGCATAAACTTCTATCATAGCTCAAATTGTAGGTAGTTGTAAGGGCTAGTAGCCCTTCGACGCTCGGAGTTTTGCCCTGTGAACAACAACCGTTAAATGGCGATAATGTTCGTTCGAATAGAATATGTGTTTCAATCAATTGCAACAGAAAAATGTTTATAGCTATTGCAAAAATTGATGCATAAACTTCTATCATAGCTCAAATTGTAGGTAGTTGTAAGGGCTAGTAGCCCTTCGACGCTCGGAGTTTTGCCCTGTGAACAACAACCGTTAAATGGCGATAATGTTCGTTCGAATAGAATATGTGTTTCAATCAATTGCAACAGAAAAATTTTTATAGCTATTGCAAAAATTATTGCATAAACTTCTATCATAGCTCAAATTGTAGGTAGTTGAAAGGGCTAGTAGCCCTTCGACGCTACGAGTTTTGCCCCCCGGACAACAACCGTTAAATGGTGATAATGTTCGTTCGAATAGAAGATGTGTTTCAATCAATTGCAACAGAAAATGTTTATAGCTATTGCAAAGATTGTTGCATAAACTTCTATCATAGCTCAAATTGTAGGTACTTGAAAGGGCTAGTAGCCCTTCGACGCTCGGAGTTTTGCCCCGTGAACAATAACCAATAAATGGAGATAATGTTCGTTCGAATAGATGTGTTTCAATCAATTGCAACAGAAAATGTTTATAGCTATTGCAAAAATTGTTGCATAAACTTCTATCATAGCTCAAATTGTAGGTAGTTGAAAGGGCTAGTAGCCCTTCGACGCTCGGAGTTTTGCCCCCTGGACAACAACCGTTAAATGGCGATAATGTTCGTTCGAATAGAAGATGTGTTTCAATCAATTGCAGCAGAAAAATGTTTATAGCTATTGCAAAAATTGTTGCATAAATTTCTATCATAGCTCAAATTGTAGGTAGTTGAAAGGGCTAGTAGCCCTTCGACGCTCGGAGTTTTGCCCCGTTGACAACAACCGTTAAATGGCGATAATGTTCGTTCGAATAGAAGATGTGTTTCAATCAATTCCAACAGAAAAATGTTTATAGCTATTGCAAAGACTGTTGCATAAACTTCTATCATAGCTCAAATTGTAAGTAGTTGAAAGGGCTAGTAGCCCTTCGACGCTCGGAGTTTTGCCCCGGGGGCAACAACCGTTACATAGCGATAATGTTCGTTCGAATAGAAGATGTGTTTCAATCAATTCCAACAGAAAAATTTTTTATAGCTATTGCAAAGATTATTGCATAAACTTCTATCATAGCTCAAATTGTAGGTAGTTGAAGGGGCTAGTAGCCCTTCGACGCTCGGGGTTTTGCCCCGTGAACAACAACCGTTAAATGGCGATAATGTTCGTTCGAATAGAAGATGTGTTTCAATCAATTGCAACAGAAGAATGTTTATAGCTATTGCAAAGATTGTTGCATAAACTTCTATCATAGCACAAATTGTAGGCAGTTGAAAGGGCTAGTTTTTTCTTTGACGCTCGGAGTTTTTCCCGGTGGACAACAGCCCCTAAATGGCGATAATGTCTACTATAGTAGTTTCCCCACCAGAAGTACCTGCTTTGTCCCGAGCCACACCTACATCTCCCATGCACCGCAACACCTCTCCCTTTGAAGCAAAGCCTCTGCAATACACGTGCGAAAAGCGTTTTTCGCACACTCACTTCATGCCGCAATTTTGCCTCGCATACGCATTTCTGCGGTAATTCTGACGCTCCCATCGTTCGCTATGGGATGGGTGCATATATATAGTGCGTACGCGGCGCAGCGCGTCTGGTCGGGGGTGGGTTTGGTTGGTGAACCTACCCGGCCAGACGCTCAGGTCGACGACCTATCCGTCGCGACGCTGCAGACGCTCCAATCATCATCCGGGCCGAATCTCGATGTGATTGACCCTAGAGAGTGCGGAGACTGATCCGCAGCAGCGGCAGCAGCATCCCTTTCTCCTGCCCGACGGGGATGGTCGCGTCCGACCCCGACAGTACCGGATTTACAGATGTGGAGCCCCCCTTAGATTAAACATAATTTTAACATAATTTTGTGTGGATAACCGAATTTTTGACAAAGACAAACAAAGTTAATTTAACCCTACGCGAGAAACACCTAGCGAGAGTTTTTTTGCGGCGAAATCGGAAGTGATTTCCTTGAAAGCAATGTCTCGAAGCAAATCAGTCTCGATGCTGAGCAATAAAACATATGACAAATCTATCGTTAATAATTAACGATATTTTGTTTACTGCCCCTTCGTGTAATTCGCTTACGCACAGAAAAGTGATCTCTCGAACGAAGAGAGAATTACTTGGCTGAAGTAGTTGGTAGGTTCGTATATACGCGAGAGATTATTGACTTCAACCACGAAATTTTATTTCTTGGAATAATTACTAGATTTAAGAAAGTGGTTACTCTGGTGAAGTGAGTAAACAGTCTTCAATGAAGTGTATATTTTTATTCCCGGTAAATATTTTTAGCTACTTAATGTAAGAATTTTAAAGATTTGGCACAAATACGTTTTCTATTGCTAATTAACAAGATAGGTATGTTATATTTACTTACTCGTTCTAAACTGCTGCGTGCGTTACATCAAACTATTCCGTGTTGAAACGTTTATTGTACACTATAAATCACAATAAAGGGATTACTTGAAAGAAGTGAGAATCACTTCAGTTAAATAATTGGTGGGTTTTTATTCAGTAAACAATACTTACTTATATTAAATGTCTTATATTTTCTTGGATCAAGTAACTACGCACTTGGATGGATTTACTATTACTTCGTTGGAGAAATTAACATTTTGGGACGAAAAATTCAATTACCGTAAACTTGGGTGACTTTAGTCCACTTTTGAAATTTCAAGTCTGGTAACTTTTAACAGATTAGATATAATTACTCATACTTGTGCTATTTTTTGGGTCTTTGATAGTACTTCAAAAATCTCAAAACACTAATATTTCCAACGTCAGGATATACTTCTTTTATGTATATATATATATATATATATGGGTGGCCAAAGTCAGAATTCATTATTGGGTCACTTTGGCCATACTACTGTTTATCATGCCAATGAAACGATAAGCTAGTGTATGCTCGAGTTTGGCCACCAAATATGTTTTAAAAGTGTTCAAGAACAAAATATGTTAAAATCAGCAATAAGATCATGACAAAACTATTTTATGACTATTTTAAAAACAATGCTAACATGTTATACATTGCGGAAATAAGAAAAAACACGACTATCGGAAAATGCCAAAATTCAATATGGCGCCCATAAGAAAAACAAAAGTTGGCCATGATTACGCCGCCATCTTTGATGTTATTTCAAATTAAAAAATAACACTGCATTCCTTGTTAAAAAGTCGCTGTAGCATGTTTTTGTTTCAAATGTCTAGCTACGTTTGGTTTTGAATAAAAAATTAAAAACGATATCTTAACATTTCAGTTTTTTTTGCGGATATCTTTAAAATAAAAAATGATAACTAAAATTTCTTTTCAGATAATTGTTCAGCACAAAAATACGAAACTTTGCCAAATTTCAACATAGCCTCTAGCTCCACTAATAAGCGAGATCTAATAAGCCTCGAAATTGAATCACCCGGTATAGCTAGACATAATTTTGTACTTCTGGTATAATGAAGAAACCTCCTTTGGACGGGACAGGTGTTTTTATTGCTTGTAAAATGTCATCTTTGTCATACCACAGAAATGTCATCATTTGATGGCCATTTCCACTGAGAATGCCCGACTTCACTTTCCTCGATTGACTACACCGATCACTTTAACTACGTGGGTATTGCAGAAAGATATTCCTAACAAACCACAGGACTAATGTTATCGGCGGCAAATCATAGATGCTGATAGATTACTCAACACAAACAAAGTTGTTCATAGTAACAAAATTGGTCAATTTTCAAAGCTATCTTCTGAACGCTGCTACAAAAAAAAAAATTATCATCTAACTTACATTAAGCACCTTTGTATTCAATATAGTATCTAAAATATAAATAACCAAAAATACTCGCAATGTTTGAAATATTAACAAAGATCTAAACAAGATAAATAAATTTTCGAATTTTCGAAAAGTCACCCAGGGCGGCCAAAGTCACCCAAGTTTACGGTACTTCTTTCAATACAATATTGGTTCTTATAAAGAAAGAATTTATTTGTTGACAGCATTTATCATAGAAATTATTTTACTTATATTGAGTATGTGGCATTTCTTGTACCTATATACCTAACTTTCTACATCCAAGTAAATATGCATTTGAATCTAGTAAATAAATTCAAGAAATTATGTATTCTCGTTCCAAATAATCACTTTTCTGTGTGTATCCTTGTGATACATGGGAAAGAAATAACACACCTTGAACTCAAAATTTTAAATTGTATTTACTACAATACGCAGATGATTAATATAACACGAGCATAAATATTAATAATGTTTTAATATTGAAAATAATCCCAGTGAGAAGGATGTGCCTGGTGTGTCCACATTTGGCGGGCCTTAGATCTCCTCTATCAGTTATTTGTAGGCGATTTCGGTTTTACGTCCAAAGATTTGTGACTGCACTAAAAATACTCGTTCAACTGAATATGCTGAATGCTATAAATTTTTTTTGATCGATTACAATTCGGGATAATGTTCGGGCATCTGCTTTTGCAACCAGTATAATCAGGCCCGGCCCGGCGTAGATAAATGAAGAAGTTAACATCGGAAAAATTCAAACCCAGCAGGACTTTTCAGTTCAATTTTCTATAAAAACTACCGCTGTGAAATTGTAGTACTTTTTTGTAAAATTGCGAAAATATCCTGTAAAATTACTGTAATAATGATTTGTAAGAAAGATTGATTTATTTATTACCAACACCCAGGACCGGCGCACGAAAAAAATTGTGGCGCCTTTCGGAAAAAATTCATTTGCCAATCCATCGGTTTTGTGGCACTGGTAAACCTTGGTATCACCTTGGTATCAATCGACTCTAAAATATAATATGAAATTTTATAATTTATTTGCATATAGAATTGAGATACTACAAAGCAATATCATTAAAATATTTTTTTTTAATCAGCATGAGTAGTCACAAAATAACGTAAAGCTCCCTTAAAAAGTTCAGTAAATGTGTATGAGTTTTTATTCCATGGCATAGTTTTTACTTCGGAGTTTTGCTGTTTAAAAAATCAAGGCTGTGCTAGAAAAACTACCATCAAAATTTTGGCAAAAAAGATATTTAGACTTCCTTTCCATAGATTTTGATATTTCTCTAGAATTAAAAATACCAAGTTGGCATCTTGTGATGTCACAAGATATAATTAGGAAAATGTTTGTGAGACTGTCAGGTAGTACTTTGATTTTAACCCCCATTATTGTTATTAATGTGTTTGACAAGATTATTGACTTATTTATATACTTATTCTAGCTACCACATACACATGATGCAATCAATATAGTAGCTAGGCTAAATTTCACATAAAACCTAGAATTATTTATATATAATAAAGTTATTAGAATAGAAACTTTACACTAGGGTCATTTCGCGAATTTTTAAATTTAGGTTACCAAAACCAAGAGATCGCTGTGCTGGTAACGACCGTCACGTCTATTTGAAAAGGTTTTTCATAAAACTTATCAGTTTCAACATCTATCTACGACAATTCTAAAATATGAGTCGTCTTTTTGTTATAATGTTGCATCAAAATAATAATAAAACCCTCCATTGCTTTTGCATAGTCGTTAAACGGGCGTGACGGGTGTGACACGATACTGCGGAATAGCCCACAACTAGGAGTTTGGCATTTTTGAATATGTTTTCTCTGTGTACCTCAATCCGTGGAGATATACTGTATATTTATTTGTAAGGAACACACACATCCAGCTTTACTTTTAAAAATTTCTGTGGTAGTTTGCAATTTTTATTTGACTGTGCAATCGCCTTTTCAACTGAAATAACTGCCCTAACTAATCTATTTTTCCTGGTCCACTTACGTATTTTTTCAATTTGGAAAAGTTTCTATTGCTCTGCACACTTCGCACACGTCACTTGCCGGCCCTGAGTATAATCGATTTTGTCTTAATAAAATTCAGCTCGTCTTTTTGCAGTTGTAAATTTATTTCATTGAACTTGTTAAATATGTCTGTTAAATAAGCAATGTCCTCTTTGTATTTTCTTAAGTAGTCTCGTAGTAATTCTTGAATCTTTGAAACGAAAATAAATTTGACGTCTCATTACCTTTTTTTTTTTAGAAATAAACTGAACATTTCCTGTATTTTCAATATTCAATATTTTCTTCATCTTAATTTATTAATTCATTAATTATTTTAGTTAGAAAAAGTTTGTTTGCTTAAGTATGTGGACGCCCTTATTTTGTGGGGGCCCCGATTGCCCCGGGATAAATCCGGCACTGAACCCCGACCCCGTCGAAGGTTCGTTTGAACCCCGTTGACTGTTTCGAATTGTAGTTTCAGTGCCCGACAGGAGAGGGCATTGCACACGGGTATGGGTCTGCGTCTTCTCCGGTCTGGCTTATGTCGGCCGGTGTTGTACTTACGTCGGCTGGTACGTGGTTGATGGTCACGGTCAACGGACGAGGAGACTGGGGTTCTTCCCTGTGATTCCGTGCGTATGTAAATTGCGTTCGTCTATTAGAATTTGTAATTATGGTCGGTATGGTATAGGGGAGGAGATGTTTTATTATAGGCGTAACGGGTTTAATAGGTAGTTGATACTTGATGGGTATAAGTCTGGATGGATGGAAGGAGAATTGGCTGAGGTTTAGAAGGAAGCCAACCATGAGGTTGTTGTTGTTGAAAAATTCGAATTATTAGATTATTAGAATATTCAATATATTGTGGTTAGTACTGCCTTCACCACGCTGGATTTTGATCAAGTTTGGTGCGATTGTGTAAAAATACCATATTTTACGTGGATACGTGGTCCCGTTATAAAATTCTGAACGCACAATTTCAAAAATTGCTCAAACATTATTTTTTTAGAAGCTCACATAAAGGACCTTAGTAAATGGAATAGGAATCATTTTCTGTGGTTTATCTTTATACGGAATGTCCCATCATTCATTGGAACATTCACATGCCAGCTCATGACTGACCAGAATACCGAAAAAGAAATAATAAAAATTTTAAGAAGTCGAAGTTACCTAATATAAAAAGGTCATAATGGGGCAAAAATGTTTTCTTTTTCAATGATTTAACTGCCATTTTGTCTTTAAATAAGTAGATGTATCGACGTCTTGTAATTTCGCTAATTTCTTTAGGCGTTCATTAAATTCTTAAAAAGTTACAGCACTTTGAAATAATATAAACTGTTAAAATGAAGCGGCAAACACAAATTTTTACATTAGATCTCAGCGCCTACTTCGACTACAATAATTGATAATAACCCTGTAGTTTGAAGACACTCAATGCGAAATTTCAGTATTTTAGACAAGCAATAAAAGCCAGGTACAGATAGAAATGCTCTGGGAACAATAAAACCAAGTTGTGTAGACAGTTGTAGGTTTTTCGCTATTTATTATATTCAATATTTTATTTTATGTATCTAGTTTTATTTGTTTCAAACGAATTTATGAGCAAAAAAAATGTAATAGGGTATTACGGTCATGTGGAAATTTAAGCAAAAGCGTGTATTAAGCGATTTTACAGTATATAACCCGAAATTCTGTTAAGTTAAAATTAAATTACATTCAGAATTTGTTGAGAAAATTACAATTAAAATTTGAATTTTCCGCTCACTGTCGTGATTGGCCAAGTGTAGAATTGGCACCGTAGCCAAGAAATTGATCAAAACCTAGGGAATTTTCTTGTAACAGTGTTTGCACCGCTGTTTGTTTGTATGTGTGTTGACAAACTTCGATGGTACTATTTACAGCGTATCGTAATTTAATATTTAATATTTAATTAAAAATAACAAAAATCTATAAATTTACTACGTCTTCAAGACGATAAGATGTATCTAAAGACAATTGATAATGAAGAGCACCTTTCAAGAAGTTTGTTAGTCCTGACAGGAAAAACAAAAACGGACCCAGATGAGACCCTTGCGGAAAAAAATTGTTTTTCATAGTAGTTTTAACGGAAACTTTGGCGTAGGTACTACCTTTATTTAGTACAAAAGCCACAAAATCAAGGATTGTCACACTATAGTAGATTACTGAATTACTAATTCCTCTTTTCTTGTTTTCATTCGCCATTTTACAATGTAAATATCATAGTTGATGACGACGGTGACATCCCGACACACACACACACACACACACACACACACACACACACACACACACACACACACACACACACACACACACACATATATAAAACCCGGTTCCACGCCAACAGGTTCCGAGTTCCGACCGCATATTATGACGATGTGCCGGTGGAATTTCAGCTATGGATATGACGCAACGGAGTGTGTCATATCCTGTAAGCGGATGAGTCAACCGCGCATAAGAACCGGCTAGATGCAGCCACAGACGAGAGTGAAAATTCTTGAATACAAATTATTAGCGGCCTCTGATGATGGGAACCGCTCAATGGCATCATGCCGCAATACCTCCGGCATGTTCTGCCGAACAAATTGGACATATGATGCGTCGCGCTTTGCCCGTATATGGGCCCGAGTTAACATATGGGTACTTGCAATTCTTCGAATTTGAGTCACGTCTCTTTATGGCCTATAAACAGATTGTTTAGTCTTTAGGCTTTGAAATGCAGAATTGAATTGTACAATGTTAATTGAGACATTCCGAGTGTGGTTGTTGTTTAAGTGTTTCATTTTGTTGTCGGTAACTTTAACCTAAATATACTTTTGTGTTAATTTGTGTCTTAGTCAGTAGTTTTATTTTTGGGTAATTTTGAATTGAAAAAATTTGATGTGGCCAGGCACATGACTTTATCAAAAGTCCAACAAAAGTGTCTTAAGCAAACTTGTATGGCGCTGCAATCGGTGAAAATGACCCAACTATTTTATAAAATTATGATTTTACGCTAAATAAGAACAATCGTCTGAACATTTTTTCGTACGATGCATCTATCAAAAGTTATTGACGATGGAAGTTTGTGGCGTCTGCAATAGTTACGACCGCTGCCACTGCATGGGATGCGCTCGCCGTCTGGCAGTCAAAGCGACGACTGAGTAGACACTCATGGTACAACGTAGGAAGGTATGTGCATAACGGGGATACGTTTTGGTATCTCGCGCGTTGCCCGTCATACGCATAGTTTGTTTACGCACGAAAAAATGCATCGACGAAAAAAGATTTCAGACAAAAGGTTCATCTTATTTAGCGTAAAACCATAATTTGATAAAAAAAAGGGTATTCCTATTTTAAAAAAAATTAAGTTAGCCTCATTTTCCCCGATTGCAACGCCATCTGCAACGAAACTGATATCGTCATCTCATTTCCCCCTTTGAGTCCTACAAGTTTATTTCAGACACTTTTGTCGTACCATGCATATTTCTGGAGATATTTAGGAGTCTCAAGTTAAAAAGACCACCAGGTATACAGGGTGTCTCACGGAACTGGTACATTAGAAGTTTCTCATGTTCTACTTTTTCTGGAAACATGAAATTTTGGAGTTAGAATTTACTCGATCTGAGCTCTTCGGCTAAAATATTCTCAAGTTAACTGTCTCGTCCGGTCACCGGAAGTCGGTATCAACTTTGGTATTTTAAATGGAATGATATAATTTTAATTTTATTTTTGGTTTCTACGTATCAAAATACATCAGTTTTCTGTTCGAGTTTTTTTGATTTTACTAATTTTTTGGTGATTTTCGCGGTGACGTTTAAAACTGTATATCTCGATTATTATTGAAACTAGAAGTTTGATGATTGATGGTCCAAATCTAGAAACATAGCCAAATGCGACGATGTTTAGTTCATCATGATATCTTATACAGGGTGTTCAAAATTTACAACACAATAATTGAATTTTCAAACGTAAAAAACTAATTTTTTTTCAAATGGAACACCCTGTATCCCGATACGCCATTCGATAGGAAATGTTATTCCCTATCAATTAATATTACAGTTACTTTTTCTTTAAATCCATTTTAAATACTCCCATTTAATAATGGGGACGAAATTAGATACGAAATTTACAACGAAAATTTAAATAGCGATAGATATTTAAAAATTTTGCGTGGATGTGTGAACAATTTTTAATATTTTACGCGACGTCAAATGGACGATGCACTGGCACATTCTTTGCATGTTGTATCCATTCAACTTAATCAGATGTTAGCTGACGGTAGGTGGTTCGGAAATAGGAGACCCTGGCGGTGGGCACCAAGCTCACCAGATTTAACACCATTAGACTTTTATTTCTGGGGTCATGTGAAAAGTCAGGTCTATTCCACACCAGTTAATACTCGAGAAGAATTGACTAACAGAGCAGTAGCCGCCATTAATGGACATCAGCGACAAGAAATCCGAAGAGCGACGATGACAGTAGTACAGCGAAGTGTTTTAAAATGTTTGGAGCAGAACGGGCAGCATTTCGAACAACATAATTAAGTTTTAATTTAAATTAGATATCCCAAATCTATTATTTTAGTTTTAAGAAACCTTTTCAATATTTTTCTGTTTTCCTGCAGTTCCAAAGTTGTTACATTCCTATAAATAAAGAATAAATCGGTTTGTATTTAGTTTGCATTCTTTTATACTGACAATATCTCAAAAACTATTAAAGATATAGGGATATAGGGAATCCTAATATTGATTGATAGGGAATACGATTTCCTATCGAATGGCGTATTGGTATACAGGGTATTCCATTTGAAAAAAGTGAGTTTTTTACGTTTAAAAATTCAATTATTGTGTTGACCAATTATTCCGACCATGGACGGAATCAGGAACGCACCTCTGAGCTGCGTCCTAGCCTTCGTTAACAACCTAGGCTGGTTGACATAGCTGGAGTGAGCGCAGGGGGAGGCACAAGGGGCCCAATGGGGCCTGGGTGCCACGAGGACTATCCTTGACCCCCAACACCCTACATACATACATACATACGTTTAAAAATTCAAATATTCTGTTGTAAATTTTGAACACCCTGTATAAGATATCATGATGAACTAAACATCGTCTTATTTGGTTATGTTTCTAGTTTTGGACCACCAATCATGAAACTTCTAGTTTCAATAATTAACGAGATATTCAATTTTAAACGTAACCGGGAAAATCACCAAAAAATAGTAAAATCAAAAAAACTCTAAAATGGTGATATTTAGCTATAGGGAAACATTATCAAAAATGATGTGTTTTGATACGTAGAAACCAAAAATAAAATAAAAATTATATCATTCCATTTAAAATAACAAAGTTGATACCGACTTCCGGTGACCGGACGTGACAGTTAACTTGAGAATATTTTAGCTGAAGAGCTCAGATCGAGTAAATTCTAGTTCCAAAATTTCAAGTTTCCAGAAATAGTAGAACATGGGAAACTTCTAATGTACCAGTTCCGTGGGACATCCTGTATAGTTGTGGGTTATTCCGCAGTAAAGTGTGACACCCGTCACGCCCGTTTAACGACTATACAAAAGCAATGGGGGCTTTTATTATTATTTTGACGCAACATTATAACAAAAAGCCGACTCATCTTTTAAATTGTCGTAGATAGATGTTCAAATTGATAAGTTTTATGAAAAACCTTTTTAAATAGCCGTGAAAATTTGCGGTATGACCCTAGTGTAAAGTTTCTATTCTAATAAAGTTAATAAATAATTCTACTATAGTTTTTATGTGAAATTTAGGCTAACTACTATTATATTGATTGCATCATGTGTAGTAGCTAGAATAAGTTTATAAATAAGCCAATAATCTTGCCAAAGACATTAATAACAATAAGGGGAGTTAAAATCAATACTACATGACAATGTCACACAAACAGCTTTCCAATTATATGTAGATATTGTCAAATATCACGCACAGGGCCTGGGTGTTGGTAATAAATAAATCAATCTTTCTTACAAAAATGCATCATTATCATACTAATTTTACAGGATATTTTCGCAATTTTACAAAAAAGGTACTACAATTTCACAGCAGTAGTTATTATAGAAAATTGAACTGCGTTGCTTTACAAACATGTAAAATTGCAAAATTGCTTTACAAATCTTTCTGTTTTGGCGATGTATGCTAAAGTCCTGCTGGGTTTGAATTTTTCCGATGTTAATTTCTTCATTTATCTAACGTAACTGGGCTATTATTACATAGGCATGGAACCTTACGCATTCGTATTCAGC
The DNA here is from genome assembly GCA_963966075.1 of Aphodius sticticus. NCBI lineage: Eukaryota > Metazoa > Arthropoda > Insecta > Coleoptera > Scarabaeidae > Aphodius > Aphodius sticticus. The sequence continues at coordinate 70,575,122 of OZ014509.1, forward strand.
ACAAAAGGAAAATCTTCTTTGTGGTCTCTTATTGATATAATTGCGATAAAGTGATTTGAATAAGCGAAAAACAAATACGGAAACATTTCTGGCACCAATGCTTCATAATAAAATGATGGATACAAAATAACATGGCCGGCATATACTATAATACTATTCCATTGTAGAATGTTAGCGTATAGCGTGTCTTGGCTTGGCACACGTTCAGCTTCCGGCTAATAATGACCGAAATTTCCCGGGCCGACGATCGATTAGAAAATTTGGTATTCAAATGTGGTACGTAAGGAAGATTGTCTAGAATTTGCTGGGAGCGGATCTAATTTTTAATGCTATGCCTCGAGCAATTATTTATGCAAGTTCGGACGACAAATTTGCTGTCCGTACTCCACCTGATTGCCCGGCAGTTTGCACTTCGACTTCAATAAATCAACCTTGTGATTTAGTTTGGCCATCTTACAGGTACCTACATTTATATCGGCAAGTTTTGGCATGAAGTTTCTTGCTCAGAATTGTATTTACTTCCTTTAAAAACATCGCGAAAGATAGTGGGACATTAGGGTTTATACAAAATCTGACTTTTAAAAAACCACATTTCAAATTCCTCACCATTTTTTTTAGCTGACAGTACCTATAGCTACACAAGAGTAATTGGCGCGACTACAATCATAGATATCATCATTTTACGATAGAATATTGAGGTTATGTGTGCCTGTGCTACTATTGGGCTGGACGCTCATGACAACTTCAGCCAGCAAGCCCAGCAGTTTTTAGTGCTTTTAAAAAAGGGATAAGAACCAAATAGGCTTCAAGACTATGAATTTTTGTTTTTAATTTTTGCATGAAACTACAATTTTTTCCTGGCTAAAAGGAAACAATCTGTTGAATGGTTTGCGTGTTGTTGCCAAATCATTGGAATTCCCAGTGACATATTACTGTTCTTCGTATTAAGCCAAGCCCTTCAATGTGCCCGCACAACCGGCATAACATAAAGGCTGTCCCGCTTTTTTCCGCATTTTTTTCCCATATCATTCTGACTAAAAAGTTGGGAGTTTTTCCAATTTCTTAAGAAGTTATACTCTTGACTTTGAAATGTCAACAAAATCGTATTTTAAAAAGTTCTAACTTCGAAAGAAGACCATAATAAGACCACATGCCATTCTAACAGAATAACATTTACTTTCTATAACATATTTTGTCATCTTTTATTCATGTTATTTTGTATTATTTATAACTAAGTTAATATTTCCGTCGGCTCAACTGTTTAATGATCAAACTGTAGTTTATAGTTTTTTGCTCAGAATTCCATTTACTTCCTTTAAAAACATCGCGAAACAAAAGTGGGACCTTAGGGTTTATACAAAAACAGACTGTTAAAAAACCACATTTCAAATTCCTTATTATCAAAAAACTACTTAAAACGGGTGCGAATTTTTGCAGGCAAAATTAACTAACCAACTATAACTGAATAAAATCTGATGTGGCCAGGCACATGACTTTATCATACTGTATATAAAATTAATAGGTTAGGTGCATGAGATTCTATTTGATCGAGATCAGTCGTGTCTGCATTAAAATAAAACTACTTAGCTGGGATGTTACAAATATTTTGATTCTATTGAGAGGAGGTATTGTCAAAACATCAGCGTTTGACACTACCTACTGTCATTAGAATGAAAATAGCTGTCAAATCCTGGCTAACTAGTTTTATATTAATGCAGACACGATCGATCTCAATCAAATTAATTAATTTTACCAAAAAATGTCATGGTCATAAATTATACAAAATTTCCTCTACTTTAATTTATTATTTAACTATTTTGACGAAATTACACAAATGGCGGCTCATTTGCTAAATCCTTGCAAAAGGTTTAGAATAAACATCCAGTTCCTTTGGACCCTTTTGAGCAAAAAGCTTTTCAGCTCTAAGTTTGGTCATGAAACTTCTAAATATGAAGTTTCGTCCCGATATTTTTAGTAGTTTCTCCGGAATCGTCGCCACAAAAAAAAAAACGGGTACACTCACATTTTTGTTACCTGTGTCAAAAACGTTCAGATGTCCAATATGTCCAAAAGGACATATTACCGGTAAAATCTGAATTTATTTTTGACGCTATGACAATACTTTGTCTACTATGTATGTTACAGTCAAATGAAAATGTTAAATTTCTCCACTGTTGATTCCAACCAACATGTCCAATGTTGACGAATTTGTTTTTCCCATTTTCCTCAATTTTCCCAGAAACTGCCACAACAACAATTTTCGTGCAGCATTCGAATAACATTTATGCCTTAATTTCCAGTTCGCGGTCACATCTATTTATAGCCATAACTAAGCGACTATCAGTTTGTATTAATTATATTGGAAAGTATGACGCAATCGATACACAAACTGTAGATATTTGTGTATTTCTGGACATATAGGCGGTTCTAAAAATACCGGCCGGCGGCATTTGAGTAATTTATCTGTAGAAATAGCTTCCGTGGGTGAACATTTTGAGTCAGCTGAACGAAATAAGCCGATTTCTGACTTACGATGACGCTATTCGTAATCGGCTTCTGCTCTATCATTTAGCAGATTATCGATATTTATAGGATGATTGTCTTTTGTTACAGGAAAAGAATTCGTTTCTGAACTACAACGTTTCGTGTATATTGACGCTACCGCCGTACCAGAGGAAGGGATATGGGCGCCTGCTTATCGATTTTAGTAAGTACTTTTTTCCCTAATTACTTGTTCGTTTGTTTGCCTCGCAATTTATCTAATTACATGCTCCTGGAACTCAGTAATCTTTTATCACAATCAAATATATTGTAATGTAGGTGTATCAACAACCTGTATGTTATTTTCTGGTGACCATTAATTGTCTTTAATTCATAATGAGTAGTCCTATTTTCATAGTCCTATTTTCACTACTTCTGATATTTGAAACAATTGTACCGGCTGAAACCAGATATTCCAATTCCACAAACTCCAAATAGACCAAAAACATTTGTAAAATTATTCCTTAGTACTTTATTTTGTAAGATCTGGGCAATTTATATGTTACTTTTTCTGGGGCAACCACAGTGTTGAGCACTATATGCACACACACATCGTTTATAAACGAGTTGTTCACAAACGATGAAATGTCAAGTGCAGTTTGCAGCCGGAAATACACGCGCAAACACAAAAGACCCTAGTTAAACCACTAAACTATCTGCAAACGCGAAAATTGTCAAATAAACACTAACTAAATCGATTTTGGCCGACATTGCATTACTGGCGCCCTCTAGCGTGATTTAATTGGTTTTTGGCCAGTGAGTCATTTTTCTCACGGGTACCCAATGGCCACACCCTGATTACTCAATAGAAAACATCTTTCCGATTACAATGATAGCAAATACTTGATATTTTGTTGTAATTCTTAGCGGACAAATGTTGTTAGAAACAAGGCAATCGAAAAAAATATTGCCCTAATGATCAAAGTAGGTCTATTCGATTAGTATGGTTTACTCGAAGGAAGTACCCTTAAACGTCACTTTCACGCTCCGATTATCTGCAAAATATCAAGAATTTGGTATCATTGTGTCGGAAAAATGTTTTTCCTCGAATAGTCAGTGTACATCCTTCGAGTTGTCCATTGAGTGACTTTGACTTGTACGCTGACTTTGATCATTAGGTCAATATTTTTTTTGATTTCCTTGCTTCTAACACCACCTGCGCTTGCCCCCCCCCCTGGATTTCGAACCCAACTACCGCTACGCGGTAAACGAAAAAGATGGGGTGGGCGAGATATTTGTGATTGATCTTTGATCACAATTGAAGACAGATAAATATATCTGATCGATAAATCGGTTATTATCATATCAGATGGATCTTTTGATCATAGATCAGGTTGATCTTTTTGATCAGATCGATCTCGTAAATGTCAAACCGAATTGAAAGCTATGTATAATATATTGGACAGACAGGTTGGTCGCCGCCCGGCCTGTGTGTAAAGTATTTTCGTGGCTAGGCTTGAAGGTTATTAACTAAACGCCTAGCGGGCAATTAGCATCTTTCGTGTCCCCACAAATATTCAAAAATGACATTTTCGTATAGTGAAGGATGAAAAAAAATTGCTAGATAAATGATGACTATTCCGATTATTATCCGCTATTGTCACCAATGTCAGTTTTATTAGATATTGCGATATTGCCCTCTCGTAACAGTCGCGAAAGAGCCACAAGATGACAAGATACGGTATCTAAATTTTGCGCTGTAGTCCAAAATAAGTATTGTTGTATGCACTTTTAGTTGATCGTACTTATTAGATTCCATTCCTCCGCATTTTTTTGCACTGCTGCGCAGTTTATCTTAATTACACTGGGTGTTAAACTAATAAGCGTAGAATATATAGATAAGGCATAATAGTCAACTTTTGATAGTAGACCAACTTTTGATAACGAACTCATGGCCAGATAGACGCCGTTTAGGCACTACAGAGAGCCGGAATATTGTACCAACTTTAGAAATTGCTTTAGTAAAGTAGGTTGTATGAAGTATCATAGAATAACTACTTCAAAATCAAATAATTTAAAAAGATTTAAAGATAATCCATTATTGGCCAAAATTGGTACCAAAATTACAAAACTGTGGTTAATGAAAAGGGAGTTTCAAAAACGTTAAATAATAAAAACATTCAGACAAAAGTTCTTCGGTACTAAAAGGGCGCATGGCAATAGATTCTCTATGCTGTTTGTAATATTGGTACCATTTTCTGTCTCTCTCCAGCGTTCAAAAGTTACTAGTATTATTAGTATTTACTAGTATAATAGTAAAATAAAAAAATATTGTTGCGTCGTCGATTATCCTTAACACAGAATTTTCAAATTAATGCACTTTTCAGTACATTTAGTCATTATTTCTCGTTAACGGGATAAATTTGAAAATAATATTGTTGCCTTTATATTGTTATCAATTTGTTATTTTGATATTGTATCAGATGCTCGATGACCATGAGCTAGAAATTATTATAGGTAATTAACAACAATTTCTCCTAGCGTAATAAAAAGGCTATAATATTGGTTGAAAATCATACAAAATCTTAAAATCTAGAATAAGAGTTCAATGATTCAGAAACAAAATATATTTGCAAACAATTATTAATTAAAAATATTAATCCCACATTAGTAAACGATAGAAAGACGGCAAAATGACTCGAAATTCAATGAATGCCAATATATAATAAGTAAGTGTTGTCGAGCAGTAGTAAACACTACCAAACCTAACCTATCATGACACCTATCAAGTGTCATCTACATGACGTAGGGTTCGCACCAGAAATGTACTTCCTTTCCTTGATATGACGATTTTTCCCTAACAAATGTCATAGGCCTCAGTAGCTCAGTTGGGAGAGCATTCTGCTAGAAACGGAAAGGTCCCTGGTTCGAATCCAGGTTGTGGCTGTAATTTTTGATTTATTTAAAAATTTGCATCCCGCCTGGATATCACCATTTACTTTACATTCATTAATCATTACGATAAGTCCGGAAGGGTACGGTATGTCCGTACGAATACATATATATATTTTTTTTATTTTTCAGAGTGTACGCAAAATAACACAAGACGAAAAAACTGCAAAACAGTTAATGGCATAGTCCTTAATATTACGTCACCAATTAACATTAAAAAAATTTTGCCCGCTCCTCTTCTAATGACGTTTGCATTCAACGAAAATTGACAGCCGAATTCATTTGTCATCTTTAGTAATCTGTAGTAATTTTCAATAAATCTAAAACCGTTTTCGTATAAATTTAAAAACTATCAAAAACAAACCGACAGACCATAATTAATATCGCCATGGTCAACAACCTCCCCTTAGCAGACACCAACAACCTCCCCAAAAATTCCACATCAGAACAATAAAAAAAACGAACCACCCGCGATTCAATTTAATAATACATCAAACTCATCCGCAAAAAGCACAAAGCTCAAACCCCAAACCCCAAACAAACAAAAACAACACAAAAAACACACCAGTAAAACTTTTACTGTTACTCCCAAACGCGTCTACCCCCCCCCCCCCCCACCCCTCCCCACCTTCAAAGAAGGAAACGACAGGGCAGAATAAACCTTAGGTTGTCTGTGCGTCGCCCCCATCGAATATATAGGGGTAGGCGAGCCAGCGCGCTCGAAGGGCGGCAGTTTGGGGTACGGGTAAGGGAATGGGACAGAGCCGTCTCGCCGGGTCAGGGACCCGGTATGGATCCGTCTAGTCGCGCCCGCCAGCCAGCCAGGACCTACCCCAAAGAGGCGAGCGGCTGCCGCGTGCAAAGGGTGAATGCCTCCCGAACCACCTGACTGCGTGTACGCACGATACGTTTTGAATTGGGGGGGTCTCGCCGGTCGAAGCGAGCGTGCGGGGTGCGACGCCCTGTTTTGCATTGTCTGCGGTCGTCGGCACTGGAGTTAAAACGGGTTGACGCCTCTCTGGTGTCGGGAGAGGTGAGACAAGTGCGTTACGCACGTTTGTTTTTGTTGGGTTTGAAGGAATGGCGAAGGTGCCGGGAGATGTGAAAATGAGATGTTTGGGGGGTAATTTTATCAAATCTATCGATTGTTTCTATTGTTGGTAATAGTTTTGTTTGCGTTGTTTCAATAGGCACATAAAAATGGTAATAAAAGTGGTAAATACAAAAAAACATACTAGATAAACTATAAATAAATAAGAAAATGAAACGTGACTATAGTTTTTGAAAAAAGCACTGATAATAAACTTCCGAAACACCAAAAAATGCATTTCTTCATGATTTCCAAGATATCGTCATCAGAATGTTGAAAAGTGTCTTATGTAACAACCACATTACTTTTTTTTATTGTTTCTTTAATGGTTTTAATAAATTGTATGTATATGAATAAATGTCCATTGTGCAAGGAAATAAATCAATGTTGAACTCAAATAAAAGCCTCCTTGATCCTTGCAAGTTTATTTAATTTACTGTAGACATGTTTCGGTGGCCACCACCAGATTCGGGAACAAACTAATTTGGACGAGCACAGGAACAACGCAGTGTCAGTCACATGGTTTGAAGTAGCATAATCACAATCAAGAATATCAAAAATACGGAGACACAGTTAAAATTATTTTCAATACAGAGCGTGTTTCAGGTACGTGTGTATCGCATGGCACCTCGAGGCATGATGATGATGGTGTCCACCGAAACATGTCTACAGTAAATTAAATAAACTTGCAAGGATCAAGGAGGCTTTTATTTGAGTTCAACAATTATATGTATGCCTTGTTTTGTTCAATCTGAATCTGAAAATTGTGAATTGACATGAGTTTTTGGGCAAAATAGTTGACACATTTAGGGCTGTTATTTTTACAATAGTGTATACCTGGAATAACACTATTCCGAGAATAAGTTTGAAATATGCATTAATATGCAGAAACATTTTTGTTCCAGTGAGCTTTGGTTTAGAATCAGAAACAGCATATTTTACGGCATTTTTTAATCTAAGAAATCATAAAATATTGATAAATATAGTAAAAAAACAAAAATGCAAATTCAACTGAATTTTAACAGACAATTCCATATTGGGCAATATGGACCACATTTCCAGTCGGATCTAGATTTTTTTTGACAGTCTTACATAAAACAATATAAATAAAATGAAAAAATGCATCCAATATCTAAAAGGCAGAAACAATGGCTCGACGATGCAAATTCTAGAAAATTAACACTATTCTTTGGAAGCGAAGCAGTAAAAAATAGAATTACAAACAGAAGAAAAGAAAGGATTTTGGATGTTTTTATTTCAGTTTTAGCTTAAAAAATACCTTTAACTTAAAAAATCCAAACATATTTTTTTTAGATAATCACTCAGAAAACACTCAAACACCGAAGTAATTATATAAAATGTTTGTTATTTGATTAGGAATATGTTGAAAATGATAAAAAAGAGTATTCAAGAATTATGACCATTCAAGTCATAAATTAAAAAGTTGGTCACCCTACAGTAAACGGCTTTTCTAATATACCTACCTAATGTAAAGAAAATACCATTAATCGAACAGGAGTTCTATATTAGATTAGATAGACGAAATAGAGCTGTTTTGAAAATTCTTGGCGGCTACTAGAAATATACAAAAGAAGAAGAAACTAGTAAGAAAATTATCTTCCGTGCTGAAGTTAAAATACTATAATCCTAGCCGTGCTGAAGTTAAAATACCCCCACCGTAAAAAAAACAAGTGAACTGATTTGGTCATTCACGAACTTGTCCTTACTTTTTTAAAGATAAGCTGGTATACCAAATTTCATATCAATTACTTCAAAATTACGGCAGTTATCGTGTACACAGACGGACATAGCTAAATCAATTCAGTTTTTAATTCTGATCAAATCCATATATAAGTCTATATCTGCCACGAATCCTTAAGGGTGTTACAAATGTTGAATCAACCTCAATATACCCTCACCACATTAAATGTGGGGGGTATAATGAATATAGCTCTGCTACACATTTCACATAAAAAATTCGCAAAATATGCAATCATTTTGAAATATATTTCCTAAAATAAACATAATAAATATGATGTTTTGATAATATATATATTCTTGCCCTCATCTACATATCACCCACATGACTTATTAAGTATTATATTAGTATAAAGCTGTATCAAAAATAAGCTTATCAAAACTACTTGAGTAAGTGGTACTTGAGTAGCTAAATATTTGACAAATTAGAAAGGTTTTGAAAGTTTTATTATATTACCGCGAACAACTATTATGCAGATGCTTGGAGGAGCTATCACAATATACCAAATAGATGGTGACATTTATAACCACGTACAAAATTTTGTGAGCCCAGAAAATCAAAACATACACACACACAAAATGTGGAAAATATGTGGATGCAGGCAAAAAGAAAACTTCGGAAACAATTCGGTACATCGACAGCGCCTTGTTCCTCAAACATATTTACGAGTTCATGTGTAGAAATAAATTCCAAAATTCCCGAATATTTTCGGAATTTATACACAAATATATCTTTTTCTTTTCTGTATCACATTTATGATTTTCGCCGCAAATAAATTTCATTCGAGCATTCGTTTTTTCAATTCGGTAAAAAGTTAGATAGAGCTGATGAAGATATCAATAAAACCGTATTTTAAACGGCTATAATTTCTTAAGGAATGGAGAAAACCAATAAGTCCATATGAACCTTTTTACTCGGAATGACATTTAGTTTCTAGAAGAAAATCGGTAAAAAGTTTTATATGGATTTTATTTCGTTATTTTTAATATTATTACATACTTAAATTTATTTAGCTTTTGCTGTTGTAATGGCTAGTGATTGTGTTAACTTTTCGTTTTCGCATTGTTTGATATGTATTTTATCTTTTCTTTGTTTTATAATATTTCAAACGGGTGTAACTTCTTAAGGAATAGAAAAAACATATAAGTCCATATAAAACATTATACTCAGAATGACATTTGATTTCTAAAAATTTTTTAAGTGTTATGTAATAATCGTTTTAATTTTTAATAAAAGTTATGTCTATGTTTTTGTTGCTTCGGGAATTTTTCTTATAATCACAAGTGCTCCCTGACTTCAAAAAGGTTAAGAACCACCACTGTATTAGACACATAGGAATACAGAATCAATCAAGTGTTTAAATTAAAAATCAATGGATATCCAAGTTTCCCGGTTAACTCCAAACCCACGGCCGCGAACCAAAAATAACCCCGAGCGCCACGGCATCGGTAGCAGCGTAGGTATACCTCGTACCTCGTCGATAATGAATTTTTCAGCCGGCGCGACCGACGCGGCATTGGCCTCGCCATAAATCCATATAGAGGAGAGCTGCTGCTGCTGCTGCATTGGATCCAGCAGTCTGCTGCACCGTCCTACGTTAGTGCAGGCGCAGATTTGCAACGGTTGGTCCAGCCAGCCAGCCGATACGCCACCGTTACCATAACGGCCTCAGCTTGCAGCTTACTCCTGCAAGTTCAACCGCCACACGATAGTCCCAAATGCACATTTAACGCGAATTAATTCAAATTTCCGAAATCCGCAAAACCAAAAAAAATCATACAGGTTCACAGTTAAATATCTGAACTACCTATAATAAAACGAGAAAATTATCTGGCAAAAGTTGGTATTCCTGGAATATGACAACACCAAGCTAAGCAACTGTGCGCCGCTCATTTTATAGTCAAATAATGGGTTATAATCACTTGTGATTTTTTTGTTACCATATGAGTTAATTTATTTCTACTATCCATTAGTAATAGGGTATTTGACTATTATTGGAAAACCATCTTAGTGTGTTTATTCCTTCACTCTACATTGTAAATGCATTATTTTTCGTAATTATTTCCTCAATATTTCAAAAAAATCAGCGTTAAAAATTGAATCCCAAAAAGTCCCGCCAAAACGGTACTTTCTGTTGTGTGACGTCACACGATAGTAGATGTCAAATCGGCCCATATGGTCTGTCAGCATCGGCATCGTCGCCGTTAGGTAACTGTGTTGTATGATGTGTTATTTTCACAATTTCTACATAAAAATGGGTTATAAATGGTGTATAAAAATCCACAATGCAGAAATACGTCAATAAAATCTCCGGATAAACTATTTGTAGCTGTTCCGCAAGATTTGAAACTGCGAAGAAAGTGGTTGGCTCGTAGAAACCCAAATGAAATAAATAACGGCCAATACAAGTGTTTTTTGTTGTGAAGATTACTTCGACATAAGTAAAACTGACTAGAATAAGTTATCTAATAAGTTATGCTTACATGGCACTTTAGTGCTATTAAATTCAAACGGGAGAAGCATAAGAGCGTGTTCGGGTAATCGGGTAGGGTACGATGAGAGTGACATTGTTCTCCCCATACCCTACCCTGACAAACTGAACGCGCTCTAATACCTCTTCCAGACTCTCGCGAGACATAGCGAGAGACCGCGAATCGGGAGAGTTGATTCCACACTCGCCCAAATTCGCTAACATTCGAATGCCAGTCTCAACGGATGCAGAAAGTCGGATAAAAATCACGCATTCGCCGAGCGACTCGCCTCAGTTGTGCGTTCTCGTATCGATCCATTCAAACTGGATTGTTGACGAGGCGCATAGCAGTTTTTGTGTGTACCCGAAGGTATTATTTACGACAGGGGTCTGATTTATGACATCAAACACGTGCAGTGAAGGGGCTCTTCGAGCATCAATGCAACCCGAAATGTAGGTAACGAATGTAATAAATTATTTAGTATTGAAATAAAAAGATTTCAAAATATTGAACACGATAAATTTATATGCAAAATACAAATAGTTTACATTGATATTAAATTAAATATCCGATAGTATTTTTTTTCTATTTGTGACGTCCATTACTATAATTTGTCATTGAAAATGGAAAATATACCAGATAATGATATTTATTTCTGTATTGTTGAAGAAATGCAAATGCATATCAATAAATTAACCATCCGTATTATAAGACTACTAATGAAAATTAATATTAATAGCAATATTAAATCAATAATTAATTAAAACTAAAGAATATATTATTTATCTCTTTCAAATAAATCTTATCAGTTCCAAGTTATTCCAGTCTTATTTTTCTATGAATCTATTGTATCGTTTTGGTACAGTTCTTTGATGCAAATTACGACTGCGATCTACATAGGGCAATTACTAAGTTATTAATTGATAATATCGTTGTTACATACTAGTATACAGGGTTGGTCAAAATATCCGGAGCACCTAAATAATTGACCAACCGTAAACATCTTAAAAAAAACAAGCATAAGTTGTTTGATTTTAAACAAGCTATCGTCTAAATATATTTTTAATATACACAGTGCTTATTTTATTATGGAAATTGGTAACCTTTCCGTTTTCTAATAGAACATATACATTTACATTTTATAATTAAGATTAATTCCATGAATTTTTTGTAAGAATCGTTTTTTATACAATGCATCATTTTTTTAGTTATAAGCAATTAATCAAAACTCAAACTTTTTTTAAAACAAAAAAAAATGTTTTTTCTTTATTTTTTTTTACGGTTAGAGAATCATTTAGTTGTAATTTTAACTAACTCTGTATAGACATGCACTATAATATTTGATTTATAACGCAAAACATTATACAAAATAATAATTATGCAATTATTTAATTTTGTTTTATGGACAATCGTATTACTATGTCTTATTTTAGCATATGGTATCTAATATAAATGATCAGAATAAGAAATCAATTGCATTTATTATATTTTATATTAAATTTTTATTTACGTTATTCAATTAATTATTAATAACCACAATTTCAATGAAAGTATGCACACACACTATACGCTGAGGCAGCGGCTACTTCAGCGACGTCCATTCTAAGTCACCAGCAGATGAACAGACAATGCACGAGCCGAGCGCCGAGAATGTGGATGGCCTTCTTTGACCGCTATGTCTCACCCAGCCTCGCCGATCTTTTCGCCGATTTATTCGGGCTGAGGCAGGAGGTAGCATAAGCGTACTAACGAATGACGTTAGAGACTGAGCCAATTACAGAGCGTCTTCAATCACGCGATAGGACGTGAATAAAATTCAATTTTAATTTTGGTTTTTAATAGAAATAAACAAATAGTTTTCTTAAACTGTAATCTATTAGGATGACTGTAATACAAGCCATATTTTTAATACAGTCAAATACCCTATTGGGACCACCGTGCGCCGCCACCAGCCCAACACAGAGCACACACACACGCACACGCTCGCCCCAGGCTAGCCGGCGGTGTGGGGAGGGGATATTGACCTCGGCGCGGTCGATAGCGACGTCTGGCGCCGTACTAGCGTCGCGGCGGCGTCAATGAGTGACGTCACGACGACGCCACGCCCTTTCACTCCGACCGCGACGCCGCGCCGCCCGCCGGCGGTTCTCTCTGCTCGAGTAATTAGTCTACGGCTCGGCCTAAATAATGGGCGATAATGATGGTGGGTTTTGGAGCGTCGGCGGAGAAATGCGGCGCCGGTCGTGGCGCTAGGCGTTGCGACGTCGTCGGCGTCGGTGGGTTTGGTAGGTTTGGTTCGATGTGAATGAAATTTTTGCGGCGACGGAGCGGAAAAAATTGCGGCGGGGTTACACCTGGCGTAAGGGCGTTACTACTTTCTACGAGCGAGCGTATTTTGAAGAAGTTTGCTCGGGAAAAATTGGGTTGAATGGTCTGGTGTTGGGTGGGCTTAATATGTGGGCAATGTGGGCATTACTGTTTTATAAGTAAAAATGCCAAAATGTCTCTCTGGCCTGTCGCATGCCCGGTTCTTGCAAATAAATTAAGATAAATCCATTACGCTCCCTAAAAAAAAAATAAACAAGACAAAATAAATAAGTAAACCACACAAAAAAGCGTTATAAGAATACGTATACGGTATACCTTACATACCTATACGTATATTAGTATATTATTTGACGAGCACATAACTAAGGATATAAATCGCGAGCATGAAGTTTATACGCGAGCCGTAGGCGAGCGTGTAAACGTGCGAGCTATTTATATCCGTTGTGTGCGAGTCGAATACGACGTTTTATCTACGACTCACCAATTCCATTTTATATCAAATATTTTAAATGTAATCAATCAATGATGGCGAGGCGAACTGTCACATATCTGTCATCCACGTAGGTTTTGACAGACTTTGACACTAGCGTTGTATAATGATGACAGTTCGGTCAAATAATGAAGTCATTATTTGAACGAACTGTCATTATTATACAACGCTAGTGTCATTATAATCATCTGCGTGTATCATGATGTGGATTATATAGTCATAGATACGTATGCAATGAACTTATATATGTGAGTCGTATATTCTGCAAAATATTTTATTGTTTTGAACAAATAATTTGGATTTTTTTTATCTATGTAGCAGACAGCCATTTATCCTTAATATTTAGCATTTGAAATACACTAAAAAGTCGAAAAACGGTTGTGTTGTGCGCACGTTTGTAGCTGGTATATAACACTGCAGCAGAGGCGATATTGAGTGATTTTCGCGTTTTTTGAGACGCAAATGCGCAGACATCTAGAAATACACAATGCACAGTCTGACGCCAGCGGCAGCCACTCGGCGTATACGCAGCAGTGAGAGTCTGTTCGGTTTGTTTTTGTTTTTATCATTGTCACACTGACCCTCTAATGGCAAAATAAGCGCATATCTGCAAAATCAGGGAAAAAGAGCAAAATAAGCAAAATAAAAATAGCGCCAAATGCTTTATTTTTTTCTGAATTCGTGGAGATCCTTAAGCTTTTTAAACTGCTTACATTAAAACTGTCCAAGCAAAGCGCTTAAAGTTCGCACTGTATTTATTATAATATAACAGAAAACCCGTTGTACTCGGTCGTAGCTGTATACACAAAACTTGGGCTCCTTCCCTGAATATGAACCCTCTTAGTCCTGAAGGGTATATTTTCTATCACATTCACGTCTTGACTGTTTTTCTTTATTATCGGTTATTAAAGGAGGTCATAAAGTAAAGGATAAAGGATAAAGGAGCGGAGGTGGCCTAGTGGATAAGGCGAATGCCTTCCACTATGAAGCCCAGGGTCCAAGCCCAGGTTAGGCAGGGATTTTAAAAATACTCCGTCTCCACGACCGCCGCACAGACAAGCCAACAGGTTTTGTGCACATGGCAACATCCCAAAAAAAAAAAAAAAGTGAATGAAAGAACCAAATGTTAGAAAAAATGGGCAACAGTTCTGCTCAGCCGGCTGTATACCGGGTGGCATACGCCATAAGTACGCCCGTTTATGTTATATTTATGACGCAGAACGAATGAAATTGCTAATAAACAAAAAAGTAGTTTTTTGGAATATTCTTGAGGTTCACATCATTCAAATTTTAAACTGCACTATATTTTCTCTTCTATATTTTCAACCAGGATGACATTCTGAACACAAAAACATATCGATCGTCAATTTTTATCACCAAGGCAACGAAAAAATGACTGTTTATCAAGGCTCCCGGCTCCGACACCGAAAATGCGAAAATAACCCACGTCATAATTATTGCGTCAATCGTGAAATGCTCGCTACCATTCGATTCCGAATGTCCAAATTTATGCAAATTTTGGTGTGGACTACAAATATAGAAATATGCTTTCTGATGGCAGTTGCGTCTGATTATTTTCTGCTGTAATGCATTATAAAATATGTTAACTATAAGAGCACAAGTTATTTTCTTCTGAACTTCTCTAGACTTGCACTCTGGAGTATTGTAGTGCGCGTTTGTAGTGAGTTGGCAACCATGTTTACAATAGCGATGATTGTGAAAGTACTATATCATCGACTAGAAAACTCAAACACAGTCCAGTCTGAATATTTGTACAAATAGAAAGCAATACGTTTATTTCTTTATGTTATACAATGCGTCAAATGTAATAAATACGAAATAAAAAGAGTCATGTTTATAGTAGCGCCATCTACATCTGGTGTTTTTTTTTATTTCGAATCTTTGGAGAGAAGTTCGCTACAGTTTGGTATTTGAACTGAGACGGGAGCCTTAATCTAAGTTGCTGTGAATTGGTAAAAAAAATAATAATTATGGAAATAAAAAAAAAATAATGGAAAATAGTCGAAAATTGTCAAACTGACGCCTTGAATTCTTGATATTTTGCTGAAAATCGTAGCGTGGAAATGTTGTTTTCGATTATTAACAAAATTATATTCTTATTTAATTTGTTGTTTACATCGCAATTATTGTTGTTTGAATTTAAATTTTATCAATTTTATCATACTGCGTATGATAAAGTAAAAATAATAAAATCATGCTGAGAGATTACGTAAAACGATTTGTTTCAATAAACAAAACAATAACTAAAAAAACACAAACAAAATTAAAGTTTGACTGTTTCTGAAGCTGATGTAATTGAGACGCCTTCCTTACCGTTATTATAACTAGTATTATCAAATACAAGAACCAAACGTGGTGAAGTTGGGATCAACTCCTGTTCAATCTACTTCATGAAATATTGCGGGAAGAAATATAATTTTTTATTTGAAAAAAATTCCTCCTTCCTCATTCATTGTGTGCAAGGTTTTTTTACACTCAAGAGTCTCAGAGAAAATAGATTTCATACATGAGCCAGACTGCTTCATATAATTGAATACGGCTGAAGTATGGTATAAATTCCGAAAATTCATTCTCAACGAAATAACATCCACGCCCGACGACAGTGCGCATTTGTCGTGGTAGGACAATGATCTCTAATGATTCCAAACTATTCTACGTCTCCTCTCGCCACACTCCACCAATACAAACACTCCAATGCGAATGCATTCATTGCCAAAATCATTAGCAACTCCAACGCTTTTTACTTACATACATAGTTCGCTGTATAGCCTCAAGCATGCAAGAAGAATTAATAGTCATTTAATGCTGGTTACATTAAACCGTACTCTAGATAACAGAACCAGCAAATGTTTCGAATCATCTACATATGTATGTAGGAATGTATATTTTATTTTAATTGTAAACATATCTAATGCATTCAAAATTTGTTGGTTATCTTTTTTACTTTATCATACGCAGTATGTAAAGTATTGTAATCATGCCAAAAAAATTTTTTGAGATTTTAGCGGAAATATGTCTTTTTGGGTCCCCTGAACATTTTTGACCAAGGCACAAAAAATGTCTGTGTGTGTGTGCGTGTGTGTGTATGTGTGTGTGTATGTGTGTGTGTGTGTGTGTGTGTGTGTGTGTGTGTGTGTGTGTACCCGTTTTTGTGGCGACGATTCTGGAGAAACTACTAAAGGTATCGGGACGAAACTTCATATTTAGAAGTTTCATAACCATACTTAGAGCTGAAAAGCTTTCTGTTGAAAAGGGTCCAAAGGAACGGATGGTTTACTCATAGCATTTTTCGAAGATTTTGCAAATGAGCCGCTATTTGTGTAATGTCGTCAAAATAGTTAAATAATAAATTAAAGGAGAGGAAATTTTCTATAATTTATGTATATGACATTTTTTGGTAGAATTTATAGTTTAGCTGCATGAGCAAATTCTATTTCATCGAGATCGGTCGTAGTGCTTTAAAACTAGTAGCCAGGATATGTCAGATTTTTTGATTCTAATGACAGTAGCTAGTGTCAAACGCTAATGTTTTGAAAATACTACTGTCAATATAGGCTGCGTTCGGATATTGAACACCGTTACACTTTTTACACCCAATAACACGTAAGTGTCATTTGGACGGTGTACCCGGTGTCAACGGAGTACAATATCCGAACGCATCTTTAATCGAGATATCTGTCTAATTCTACTAGGTTTATTTTAATGCAGACATAGCCGATCTCGATCAAATAGAATCTCATGCAGCTAAACTATTAATTTTATATATAGTATGATAAAGTCATGTGCCTGGCCACATCAGATTTTTTAATTATATCACCAGAACAAAAACTATATAAAAATATAACAAGATTGTTGTTGCTTTGAATGAAATAATACGTCTCATTTGGACGGTGTACCCGGTGTCAACCGAGTACAATATCCGAACGCAGCTTTAATCGACTATTTGTCTAGTTCTAGTAGTATTACTTTAATGCAGACATGGCCGATCTCGATCAAATAGAGTCTCATGCAGCTAAACTATTAATTTTATATATAGTATGATAAAGTCATGTGCCTGGCCACATCAGATTTTTTTAAAGTGATAACAAATAGTTTTCTTAAACTGTAATCTATTAGGATGACTATAATAGAAGCCATATTTTTAATACAGTCAAATACCCTATTACGTTAATTAAAAAAATTATAATTCTTTCACTCAACACAATCATAATTATTTGAGCTAAATAAATCGACAGATTGCAAATTTTAACTGAAAATTAAAGTTGTTTGAGACAATCAAACTTTTATGAATACACGATATCAGCAGAGTGTGAAGTCAAAGGGGTAACAATTAGTACGCGCGCACTCGAAACAATATTCACCCTTGCTTTTCACCCTATCCTATTAACTGAAAAGACCTTCACCGAACAATTTATGCAATTAAATTGCTTAGCCTAACACCCTCACATATAAAATCGTGTTTTTAACTACCCTTGAATAGCCTACGAGCTGTTAGGGGATGTTAAACTTCAATCATTACTTCATCAACTGGATAAGTGCTTTACATAAAGCCTATTATGTTTTATCTGTGGAAAACTCTTTCTAGGGAAAATTGTTTAAAGTATATGTGACCCCGCACGAGAGAATCGCCCTAAATGCCATCTCTAGTTTCGACATTATTGACTCCTGTTTGAAGGCGCATAACTAACTCTAAAACTACTGAACAGAAAAAATTTAAATAAAGTGTATCATACTCCTGAAACATTTGTTCATAAGTCGTATGAATTTCTACTCAGGTTGCATTTAGAGTCTCTTCTATAGATTGGCGTTTTTGTTTTCTTCAGTTTTTGTGTAATAAAGGTTGCGTACAAGGTTTTCATGGAAGCGGATATCTCAGCACGATATCGGGATATGCAGGTAATCAATCGTCATATTTTATTTAATGCGACTGTAGAAAAATCGTAACGGTAAATGGAAACGTAGCTGGGACAGTGGAAGATTATTTACTAGTAGTACGATACGATCAGAACAATTTAATTTCGGAATTTTGAATAGTAGTGCAAGTTAAATATAAATAATGAATTTAGATGTACAGTATGTACACTGCCGCTCATGGAAGTTCGGACACAGTAAACATATAGGAAATAATGATTAAAGCACTGAACACATTCTTAACGTTGATTTCCAGTAACATACGACATCATTAAATGTGCTAATTTAAAATAATTTTTATATTTAATTATTATGCAACATTTATGCTGTTTTGTAACTGGTTGTTGGGAATTTTCTAGTTTCCATTAAAAAGGATTAAATACGATATACCAAATAGAGTCATAAATACTGCATCTCAGACACATGTTGCGACCCCATTTTTACCAGATTTTTGCATCAAATGCTCGAATTCGTATTCAAACGAGTCTGTGCCTGCAATCTGTAGCTTGCACAAGATAACTCTGTCACGCGGAAGACATCATGCGACGCGGCAAGCCAACAAGCAAGGAACAGCGTTCTGTAATTATCGTTTTTCATCAGGAACGATTGTCAGTTCGTGAAAATGCAAGAAACAAGTCAACGATAAGTGAGTCAACAATAAGTGACACTTTTCACCAATATGAAGAAACATGGAATTTGGATGACGTGTTCGGCCGGGACTATCACGAATAATTTCCCAAGCGGATGAAGAACGATTAAGCAAAACGGAACATTGACCGCACCTAAAATCACCTCTGAAGTCAATCGCGATCGTGAAAGACCAATTTTCGTAAGCACAAAGAAACGACGTCTCCAAGCGGAAAATCTGCATGGACGCGTTGCCGTACGAAAACCATTGCTTCGTCGGGGAAATCGTCAGAAACGACTTCAGTGGGCACGAACACATCGAAGACAAATGAAGACTGGAAACATTAGTGTCTGACGATTTTCCCGACCAAGCAATGGTTAGCGTACGGCAACGTGTCCATGCAGATTTTCCGCTTGGAGACGTCGTTTCCCTGTGCTTTCGAAAATTGGTCTTTCACGATCGCGATTGACTTCAGAGGTGATTTTAGGTGCAGTCAATTTTCTGTTTCGCTTAAAAATTAATTTTAATCGTTCTTCATCCGCTTGGGAAATTATTCGTGATAGTCCCGGCCGAACACGTCATCCAAATTTCATGTTTCTTCATATTGGTGAAGAGTGCCACTCGTTAACTCACTTATCGTTGACTTATTTCTTGCATTTTGACGAACTGACAATCGTTCCTGATGAAAAGCGATAATTACAGAACGCTGTTCCTTGCTTGTTGGCTTGCCGCGTCGTATGATGTCTTCCGCGTGGCAGAGTTATCTTGTGCAAACTATAGATTGCAGGCACAGACTCGTTTGAATACGAATTCGAGCATTTGATGCAAAAATGTGGTAAAAATGGGGTCGCAACATGTGTCTGAGATGCAGTATTTATGACTCTATTTGTTATTTTGTATTTAATCCTTTTTAATGGAAACCAGAAAATTCCCAACAACCAGTTACAAAACAGCATAAATGTTGCATAATAATTAAATATAAGAATTATTTTGAATTAGCACATTTAATGATGTCGTATGTTACTGGAAATCAACGTTAAGAATGTGCTCGCTATTTGGTAGAAATATAGGTGCCTATTGCTACGTTATCAGTCCTTTTATCATTATTTCCTATATGTTTACTATGTGTCCGAACTTCCGTGAGCGGCAGTGTACAATTAATTATACCCAACGATATTTTACAAACACGGATTCAAACGCATTCATGGATCGCGTAAAAACTTCGCATCTCATTCGACTACCTCGCAGCAAAACCCACAAGCGAGGGAAGCCGAACTGCGCAAAATATTGTTCATGTTTATTTCGGTCTTAAAAATTAACAAATAGTCGAAATGCTATTATTCAAGGGATATGTATCGCAGTAAATAAGGATTATTTGCATGATAACTGCGTTGTCCTGCTAACATTCGTTCTCGAGATATCGGCTTCCATCAAAATCTTGTTCGCAACCTTTATTACATAAAAACTGAAGAAAACAAAAACGCCAATCTATAGAAGAGACTCTAAATGCAGTCTGAACAAAAACTGAAATTTTTGTAGTAAATGTTTTAAGAGACAATATATCGGAAAGACGAGCGTTAATTTAAAACTGCAAAAATCGGGTTTTTTTTCTACTTCTCTCGCGCTCATGCTTACGCCGAGAGGCAAATAATTTTGAGAGTCATACAACTTATGTAGAAATGATTCAGGAGCATGGCATACTTTATTTAATTTTTTTCTGTTCAGTAGTTTTAGAGTTATGGGCCTTCAAACACAGAAGCCAATACTATCGAAACGAGAGATGGCAGTTTCTCGCACGAGAGGGCGATTCTCTCGTGCGGGGTCACATATGCCAAGACTCCACGCTTAGATTTTAGCATAGCAGTTCTGTCTGTAAAACTGCAAAACTGTATATAATAAATTAAAAGCGATGAAAATAAAACCAGAAAAGGCCATAACATCAAAGACCCTTTTCTACAGCTTACCCAACCCAGTCGTCAAACAACTGCTAATTCTAACAACTTCTTTTGTTGCAGGTTATCTCCTCACACGCACCGAAGGTAAAATAGGCTCCCCAGAGAAACCTCTAAGCGATCTCGGCCTAATCTCTTACAGATCATACTGGAAGGACGTCCTTTTGAACTACCTGTGCAAAACAGCTGGCACCCAGTTGTCCATAAAAGACATTAGCCAGGAGATGGCAATCCATTCCTATGACATAGTCTCCACCCTTCAAGCGCTCGGTATGATGAAGTACTGGAAAGGTAAGCATATTATACTGAGGAAGCAGGACGTTCTCGACGAGTACACGCAAAGGGTGAAAGAACGCGACGAGCACTTCAAGGAGATTGATCCAGATTGCTTGAGGTGGCAACCCTTTGTACCACCGCAAGCGAATACCTCCCAATAAGGTGCGTGGGATGTTTTTTTGACGGCGACAATCATTGCAATACGACGTATTTGATGTTTAGATAGCTTTAACGTTTTTTACTGGTGTAATTTAGTTGTAAATAGTATTTATTATTGTGATGGTGCGTTGTTACTCTCGATTATTGTTGATACGTATAGTAGTATTACCTTAGATGTAAGGTATTTTTAATAAAGTTGAATTAGAATTTTGTTTGTTTTATTTAAGAAATTAATCATTGTCTTTTGGAACATTTATTCTAGCCACTGAACGAAATATTCTAGAAACTTCAAATTAGTCTTAAAATAACCATAAAATTTTGTATTTTAAATCCTGCAACGCTAGAAGCACATAGAATTGTCTAACTCTGAAGTGGGATTTGTACCATTTCAACCAGAAATGCCACTCAAAGCTACGGAATCACATCACAGCAACCTAGTGTTTACTTGAAAAAGTATTCATTTATTCTGAATCATACGTGTTGGAAATAAAATTGTTGGTTTGTGGTTATCAGAATTCACATTAAAAGAAATATTGGAAGTAAATGAGCAGGTAAGTTTTAAATTATTAGCGGTAAATACCAATCCTGGGTCAAAAATTGCTTATCGTCAGGTTTTTGGGACTGCGGGAATAATGTTACGGAGGTAGCACTTTATTTTGCGGCTTGACGGATTTATTTCTTGAACTATGCCTTCAGCAGCCTTCTGAACAATATCTCCATGGAAAATATGCAATGTCATAAAAACCAAAATAATAGCATAAACGCAGCCAGAATTCATATACACTCGATGTTTAAAAAATTCTCCTGAGTAAGCCAGAGGTGATAGACCGTTGTAATTTTCTAGACTAATTATCTACTTTATCTGTGACCCGCACATGTATAATAATCGTCTCTATCCTATCAACTTTTCTCGTAGTGTCGCAAAAACCAAAATAATAGCATCAAAGCAGCCAGAATACATAACATACGCGATGTTTGAAAAATTCTCCTGATTAAGCCAGAGGTGATAGAGGGTTGTAATTTTCAGGATTAATTATCTAATTTATCTGTGACCCGCACGTGTATGATAATCGTCTCTATCCTATCAAGTTTTCTCAGTGTCGCAAAAACCAAAATAATAGCATCAAAGCAGCCAGAATACATAACATACTCGATGTTTGAAAAATTCTCCTGATTAAGCCAGAGGTGATAGAGGGTTGAAATTTTCAGGATTAATTATCTAATTTATCTGTTACCCGCGCAGGTATGATAATCGTCTCTATCCTATCCACTTTTCTCGTAGTGTCACAAAAACCAAAATAATAGCACAAAGCAGCCAGAATACATTACATACTCGATGTTTGAAAAATTCTCCTGATTAAGCCAGAGGTGATAGAGGGTTGAAATTTTCAGGATTAATTATCTAATTTATCTGTTACCCGCGCATGTATGATAATCGTCTCTATCCTATCAAGTTTTCTCGTAGTTTTGCAAAAACCAAAATAATAACACCAAAGCAGCCAGAATAGATACAAACCGGTTTGAACAATTCTTTTGATTAAGCCAGAGGTGATAGAGGTTGCAATTTTCAGGATTAATTATCTAATTTATCTGTTACCCGCGCAGGTATGATAATCGTCTCTATCCCATCCACTTTTCTCGTAGTGTCACAAAAACCAAAATAATAGCATCAAAGCAGCCAGAATACATTACATACTCGATGTTTGAAAAATTCTCCTGATTAAGCCAGAGGTGATAGAGGGTTGAAATTTTCAGGATTAATTATCTAATTTATCTGTTACCCGCACGTGTATGATAATCGTCTCTATCCTATCAAGTTTTCTCGTAGTTTTGCAAAAACCAAAATAATAACACCAAAGCAGCCAGAATAGATACAAATCGAAGTTTGAACAATTCTTTTGATTAAGCCAGAGGTGATAGAGGGTTGAAATTTTCAGGATTAATTATCTAATTTATCTGTTACCCGCGCATGTATGATAATCGTCTCTATCCTATCCACTTTTCTCGTAGTGTCACAAAAACCAAAATAATAGCATCAAAGCAGCCAGAATACATAACATACTCGATGTTTGAAAAATTCTCCTGATTAAGCCAGAGGTGATAGAGGTTGCAATTTTCAGGATTAATTATCTAATTTATCTGTTACCCGCGCAGGTATGATAATCGTCTCTGTCCTATCCACTTTTCTCGTAGTGTCGCAAAAACCAAAATAATAGCATCAAAGCAGCCAGAATAGATACATAGGTACCCGAAGTTTGAAATAGTTACTCGATATGTCTCCGTAAACTAGACTTGAAACTTTAAACGGTTTTTTCACGAAACCGTTTTTTCGTGACTGGTTGACATAATATTTCATAAACTATATGGGTTTGGATTCTCGACTATATGTGGTACATTTCATAAACTACATTTCATAAACTATTTTACCGATCAACTTGAAATTTGTATTACGTGTTCGTTAGATGAACCAGAAACTCAATACGTTATGTAATTTTTATTTAATAGCAAAAAAACATTGTCAATTTTGTGAACAAAATCCATAACTTGAGTTGTGGGAACTAGGGTTTTTCATACTTTCCTTCAACACAAAGTATTTACAACGCATCTCTCAAATTAATTTCTCTTGGCCTGATATAGAGGTCAGCTGCAGAGGAATTGCAGGCATTTCCGGCATCCGTCCAACAAATATCTGCATTGTATCTGATGCGTCATCAACCAGCCATCTCTGTTTTGCTCTCGCATGTATACCTTTCGTATCATAATTAAACTTTAAACGTTCCTTACTAAACTGTTGTTTATTACAAAAATGTGTTTACTCGTCTCTGAATTAAATTAAATCGTAAAAATACCGAATCAACTATTCCTCTGGAAGACAATTTTGCTCGAATCGTATAAAGACTAATAATGGATAAAAATTAATTATGTCAGTATTTCATCTCACTGTATCGCAAAATATTAACTTTGATTTATCTTTTTAACTACACTTCCTTTTACACAATGTGCCATTTGAAATACGTCTGCGTACGGTAATGGGTATTATCTGACTTGACCGCTATAATTTTGGGTCAAACAATTTAACAATATCATCTGAATAAATATGATTTTAAGTTTGGTACCTTTTGCGTACCACCTAGAAGTCCTTCGCGTACCACCGGTTGAGACCCCCTGATATGAAGAATTTAGAACTTGTCTACAAATGTGTGCCGAATTAGGTGATTTCTTTGAATAGGTGAATCGTTCACTTACAAATAAATATTTATTTATTACTTACGTAATGTCTCCAAGTTTCCAAAATTCCAAACATAACCTAAACAAGTTAAGCAAATAATGGGTGAGTGCAGTACCTAAAAATGGATACGGAATGTTTGTCTATTTTTAAATTGAAATAAAGACTCTGCCATTGCATTGTACACATAGCGGGCATGCTTGGCGCCGACCGGTGATTCATAGTCATCTAACCAATGATTAACAAGCGTTGATTCATTCAAAACTCCATACACATGTACATATTATATTATGTGTGTACTTACCCGTTCAATGCTTCAATTTCGCGATCAATTTAGTCACAGATAAGTTTCTGCTGTCATCGCCACATTAAACGAAACATATGCTCACGATTTTATCATAACCTCACTCCTGATATCGACATTATTGGGAATAGATAAAATGTATTTGAAATCATTCCCGTAACATAAAGATTTTACTTCCGAAAAATTCAAACCCAGCTGGATTATTATATACAACGTTTGGTTGGATACCAAAGCACCCGATGTTTTAGATTTATCAAGTTTTTCACAAAATTATGTTTTTATATGAAGAATTACAGTAACAGTTTTGATAATTTACTTCTTGTCAAATGTGTAATAGAAACTGTCAACACGAGATGACAGCTACATGACGCTATTCTAACTCTTATACAAACATCATTTACCTAATAGAAGTATAATCCGCCAGAGGTGAAGATTACTCATAGATTTTAGCTCTTATTTTCGACATACGTTACAGAGTATTTCTATATATTGACGTGTGTTAAAACGAAATAGCATCCTTTTCATACGTCTGCTATATAATTTAAATGGGCAAGACAAAAAAGTACGTCTGTTCTTAGAACGGATGACAGCGGTATTTGCAACCTAACCTCCAATTAGTATAATAACAAAGCGCGAATGTGTGAATGAAATGTGAACAAAATGTTTTCGTTGAAAGGAAAGTCCCTAAATACGAAATCGATGGTTTTGATCATGAGCCTATTAAATTACTTTTATTAAATTACTTTCTAATCCATATAGTCGTTAGTTGCACCCAACTATTAAATTATTTTCGTCGCACGTCTGAATCCATTATCAAAACATAACCTCACATTTACAACAAACTTTTCCACCGTTTTGTGAAATACTTATCGTGAAAAATTCCGAAATGAATTTCAAAACATATTTAATAATGTCTACACAAACAGAAAAGAAACTCCAAGTTTAAGCACTCAGTCACAAAATGATTATTTCTGAGCTAATTCCAACCGCACAAATACACTGTCTTAAATGGGCTAGTTGGTATGTTTTCACTTTGCTTCTGTTAAACATGGTAATGATGGATATATACATTAGATAAGATATTATCACAATTAAATGATCAATGATAGTATTTTTAGTAATTAAATATTAATCTTTAACGAAGTACCTAGTAGGCAACCAAATATACACCACAATATAACCAATCCACGCGGTACGTCCATATCTTGGTTCGTACGATTTTAAGCGATGAGTCATCTTCACCTCTCCCGGTTTTGCCTATAGTCAGGCAGTTAAAATAAAAGTGATGTTTGACGTGGTATTATTATTAGAGGTATGCTTATACTCATGTGGAGTGGGGATGAGAATCTGCGAAAATCTTCGTTACGTTAATATCCGCTGGGCGGCGCTGCATGGTTGAAGAATAATAACGTAAACATAACTAGTACCAATCCAATTTTTGTTTATTTATGCTTATTTCTACGTACTATCGTGGCCATATATTATGTCTCCTCTTTTGACGTCGATTCTCTCGCAAACCTAGGGGCGGAAAAATTTAAAAAAATTCTGATGCTGTCCTTGATTAATACTCTACTACTCATAAAAATTAGAAACCTGTATAGGTTGGCGTTTTCCCGATTTTTCCAAATTAAGAAGAATTGGCGCTGTTTTTGGCCCGTAAATTTCATTCGTTTAACTTTAGCAATTAATTACTCCGGAAATAATCCATAGATTTCAACGAATTAAAAAGTAAAATCACCCGCGGAATGTTAGCTGTCAATATGCATTTTTGTAAAATGATTGGGTGAGTGGTTGACCCACAAAAAGCTATATTATGCAATGCCAGCAATTACGTTATTAGAAGAGCTAGAAGAATGAAATATAGACTATAGGCTACCCAATAATTCATAGGTTTAAAGTTTATTACATAATCATTGTTTATCTTGCATTTTCCATAGAAAAGATCGTGCTGAAACGCCGCGTGAATTCCGACGCTCTACGGTTTTGGTGTGATGCGGGGAAGGGAGTCGTTAGCGGTACTGTCAACAGTGAGAGAACGGCGGACAGCTGATTTCCAATACACAAAAAGAACGATAACTTGTCAAGTTAGTAATTTTAACTAACAGAATTAAATTCTTAATTTTTAAATTCAGAATTTTGGTTATAATATGTGACCCCGCTACGAGAGAAATGCCCTAACTGCCATCTCTCGTTTCGATAGTATTGACTCCTGTGTTTGACGTCTCATAACTCTAATACTACTGATCAGAAAAACTTGAAATAAAGTGTGTCATACTCCTCAATCATTTCTACATATAATTGGTATTATCCATATTGCAAGGTTTTGTTTAATGATGAAATAAAATGCAATCTCTTTTCCTTGCGTAGTTTGATTTATTTTATCGAGACATGTTTCGATGCCTTGGCATCATCCTCAGTCGGGAATCTACAAAAATTTCGTCTTAAGATAATATTATAATACTTGTTACGTCATAATTAAACTCTACACACAAAATGGTGACAGAGAGAAAAAACAAACACTGTTTATGATAGAGCGTATTATAAACTTACGGTCAGTTTCTTAAAATCTCACAAATTTCATTGTAGTGTACCCCTTTCAGTACCCCTCTTGGGCTGAAACACAGGCTATAAGTGAAAGGGGTACACTACAATGAAATTTGTGAGATTTTAAGAAACTGACCGTAAGTTTATAATACGCTCTATCATAAACAGTGTTTGTTTTTTCTCTCTGTCACCATTTTGTGTGTAGAGTTTAATTATGACGTAACAAGTATTATAATATTATCTTAAGACGAAATTTTTGTAGATTCCCGACTGAGGATGATGCCAAGGCATCGAAACATGTCTCGATAAAATAAATCAAACTACGCAAGGAAAAGAGATTGCATTTTATTTCATCATTTCTACATATGTTGTATGACTATCAAAATTTTTTGCCTCTCGGTGTAAACATGAGCGCGAGAGAAGTGAGAAAATGGACCCGATTTTTGCATTTGTAAATTTGTAAAACTGCCGTCATTCCGATTTTTTTTCTCCTAAACCGCTTAGCACAAAAATTTCAATGTTTGTTCAGGTTGCATCAGAGTCTCTTCTATCGATTGGCGTTTTTGTTTTCTTCAGTTTTTATACAATAAGGTTGTACAAGATTTTGATGGAAGCGGATAGATCAGTAAGGAATGTTAACAGCACAACGCAGTTAGCATGCATAATATAATCCTTATTTACTGCGTCACATATCGCTTAAATTTAATATCATTCCGACCATTTATTAATTTTTAAGACCGAAATAAACAGGAACAACGTTTTGCGCGTGACTCCGCCTGAGTCCGTTTTTGTGTTTATTTATTAGTAATATTTAAATACAGGCAAAAACAATATAACATAAATACAACTCTTGATATATTACATATATTACAAATGGCAGCGCTGAGCGTATGAAACTGATACCTCGTTATATTGTGTCCGTAAACACTGTTCTCGGAGTAACTTTCGAGCCCGTGCGATCTCCCACTACCGGCAGCGTCGCGGTCGATCCCTTCCCCTGCATCACCCCGAAGACCGAAGACCACCGCGTCAATTGCGGCGATCATGAGCTGCTTCAACACGATCTCTTGTAGCGAAAATGCATGATAAACAATGATTCTGTAATAAACTGTAAATATATGATTTATTATGTAGCCTATGATCGACACTTCATCATCCTAGCTCTTCTAATAACGAAATTGCTGGCATTGCGTAATATAGCTTTTTGTGGGTTAACCACTACTCCGATCATTTTACAAAAATGCACATTGAAAGCTACCCTTCCGCAGGTGATTTTACTCTTTAGTTCGTTGAAATCTATGGATTATTTCCGGAGTAATTAATTGCTAAAGTTAAACGAATGAAATTTATGGGTCAAAAACAGCGCAAATTTTTCTTAATTTGGAAAAATCGGGCAAACGCCAACATATACAGCTTTCTAATTTTTATGCGTTGTAGTATATTAATCAAGGACAGGACCAGAATTTTTTCAAATTTTTTCGCCCCTAGATTGGCGAGAAAATCGACATCAAAAGAAGGGACATAATATATGGCCACGATAGTACATAATGCAAATGCTTGAAAGTTATCTTTTTATACAAGTACATTTGTCTGTTATATTTTATAAATTGTTAGTGGCATAACCCCTAATAACCTAAACATAACAAGTACCAAACCAATTTTTGTTTATTTATGCTTATTTCTGCGCACATAATGCAAATGCTTGAAAGTTTTCTTTTTATACAAGTACATTTGTCTGTTATATTCTATAAATTGTTAGTGGCATAACCCCTAAATTTGACATATGCAATGTTGGTTGTCTATATATCACCTGCGCAGTAGCGGTCGTAAATTCGTCCAAAAATTGTTCATACCTTTAATCTTAATACCACGATGTTTGAGACCTATAGACAAAAACAACGACGGATTAAAATTGAGAAGCAGTTTTTTTTTACTTGGAATTGGCGGGATTGTTTAATGCACTATGTGCCGTTGCTATGAAACCGTTGAGGTTATGTCTGGTTTAGCAGCTGTCACCTCGTAAAGTGTTGGCACATGGTTGACACTTCGCAAAACTTTGATGGAAACTTTCAAAACAACACTTTCAAGCACGTTTCACCAAACACATATACAAAATGTAAACATTTTACAATAACTTGACAAAGAAAATTGTCAATACTTTGATAGTGTAATACAGGCATTACTATAAATATTGTAACTAGACAGGGGCCGATATATTCACCTATCGTCAAAGTTGTCGTTAGCCAACG
This sequence comes from Aphodius sticticus, assembly GCA_963966075.1. Classification (NCBI taxonomy): domain Eukaryota; kingdom Metazoa; phylum Arthropoda; class Insecta; order Coleoptera; family Scarabaeidae; genus Aphodius; species Aphodius sticticus. The sequence goes on from OZ014509.1 coordinate 70,604,963, forward strand.
AACAGATTACGCTAACGTTCGCGTTAAAAATGATTCTGTCTTTTCACCGATCTGTAAGTTATCGTCAGGCAACGAGGACGTAAACATCGCTAACGAATGTTTTTCGGCAGTATAGTATCAAATGTCGGTAAAAAAGGTGTACTAAATCAACACTTGGATCATAACTTGGACTAATTGCCGCTAGATGTAGCGCCGTAAATGACATTGATAGACATTGACAAAACGTAACCAAAATTCATTCGCACCCATTTCTAACCGCATCAATTAAAAAAGACGACCAAAAGTAAAAAAAAATGGTATGAAAGACGAATTCAGCAAATTCGGCCATATTAACTAAATAATGACTTCAATTAATACAGTACCACGTACGTACGTAAGTATTTGTCAGTTTGACTTTTTGTTTGACATTCAGCACATGCTCTGTGACCAATCAAAGTGTTCGTCATTAGTTTACGGCAGGTTCATTCGATCGCTAAATAAATTTGATCGTTAAGCGTATTTATCCGGTCGGTAACGTTAACGACAGGTGAATAGACACATTTTTACCATTTATCTTGTAGTTTAGATGACGAACAGTTTCACGATAGGTGAATATATCGGCCCTAGTATTGTACCAAGTTTAAATATTAATAAAACGTTTTACATAGTTTACATTAACAATAAAATCTTCAATCTTAAACTACCTTAACCTAAAAAAAAACATAATTAACAAAACAATTAACATTTAAGTGCTTTTCCTAAATTATCCATGAACATACGAATTTTATGTCGAAATGATATTGCGTCACGGTAGACACACGGTATCCAACTGTTTTTATTAGACGCTGCGAACCAGAAAAATAAATCATTCCGTGAAATATACAGATACATCAAAATCACCGCGTCTAAAGTTACAGAAAAGACGTAAATTTGTCTAAAGACGAAAAAAGAAATCCTCAAATTGAAAAGAGTATAAAAGCAGCCTTGGCAACAAACAAGGTCATTGTTCAGACATCCACAATGAGGAGAGTCAAGGAACTCGCTGATCGTCATGCACTGGATAGTTGCTTTAATGGGATCTATGTGGCTATATAATTAAAATGCTAAAATGGGGGAAATAATTAAATTATGGGGATTAATTGGCTCAAATTCGACCGTCTGTGCAATACTCGGTACCGAAAAACGTATTTCTGTAGACCGGCTGAATATTTTAGGTCAGATAATATACCGAACTTTATTTTAAATGATGTGGTAATGATGTGATTTAGATGCAAGGCATAATTAGCATTAGTATATCAAGACAATTACTTGTGTTACATTGGCGTCTTCTATCATAGTATTGACTATTTAGAATCTTTGTTGTACAGAATAACTTTTCTATAATAATAATACATCGAACAAATAATAATAATAATTTGGGTGTACCACCTAAAAAATATCCAAATTTCTTCGTACCACCACCCTTTACACAAAAATGCATATTAATACAGGGAAAGAAATAATCCTACTTATTTATTTTGTAATAAAATAATAACGTTTATAACAAAAGTTCACTTGGTAAAAACTTATTCTCTTGGTATACAAAAGTAAAATTAAATAACCCTTGGGGTTGTTTTGCTAAACCAATTTTCACCAATTTCACATAAATCGTGGCGCCAAGAGGCATTAAAAGTCTAATATCTTAATCTCCAATTTCTTTAAAATAATTCTCCACCTGGGTCCAAAAACGGTGATTGTAATAATTTTATTGATTGTCTGTCAAATGTTCTTAAACGTTATTTTTCTATTAGTTTGTCAAGTTTGGTATTTACATACCTTTTAGATTTCTTATCCAATTTTCAGTAATAATATAACAAGAGAGTGAGAATAAATTGAAAATAATTTGACAGATTGTTCGAAAACTTGTTGCCAGCGATAGTCACGAGAGCCCTGCGGGCTCGAGTGGCTATTGCCAAATGGCAACAAGTTTGAACAAAATCTGTCAAATTATTTTCTAATTTATGGAACTCTCGAGTTATATTTGACTAGATTAATTTTTGATTCACAAATTTTTACAATAAAAAAGATCAACAAAACTATCATAAAATTATTGAAAAATTTAATTTAATTAATTATTACTTACAATATATGAAAATATCGTTGACACATTGTGAATATATTAAAAGAATTAACAATTTAAATTAGTACAATGTAAAACGCAATTATTAAAAATATTTCGAGACTCATTATTTATTGAGGATTTGGAATTGCTTGTTATATTAAGTGTTTCCTCCTGCGTATTTTCTCTAAGATTATTTATTATATTTGAATGATGTTCTTGGTTCAATTGTAAGTATGGTTTAATCGAACTTGCAGAATTATGACCAGTGACCTTGATTAGTTCTTGTTCTCCTACACCAGCTTTTGAAAGGTTACTTACTGCACTTGATCTGGCAGAATGGTTTGTTATTTTTGTAGTAACTGTGTCTAGACCTACTTTTTCTGCGGATTCTTTCATCCATTTTGAAATGGAATTTATTCCCACAGGAACGTTTTTATACCAAAAACCATGAGTTTGCCAATCCGGATTTGGAGTAAGAAACAAGCGTTCGGTCTTAATATTTTCTTCACGTTTACTCGTTAGTTTTTCAAAAAGACGAACAGGGCTATTAAATATCTGGGTTATTTATGTTTGGAGTCAACCATTTACTATTAGCTCACCTTTGTACTCCACCCTGTGCAGTTTTTGTAAAGATGGGATTGTATTCAATGCGGCCAGTATTTAATCTTTTTATGTCGGTTTCTTTTTTTAAATAATGAACTAAACATTTCGTAGCTTCTCCTCCCCTCCAAGCTAGTTCATACGATGCAACGTGAAAAAACTTTCTTTGCAATCCACAAGGTGTATCTTCGTCCCAATAGTTAAAAATTTGCAACAATGCTGTATTAGAAAGTGCCACAGAACTTTGTTTGTGCTTTTCAGGATGTTTTTGTAAAATTTTTCTTTTTGCATCTCTTGCATTCCGAGCATTTCTGAATTCTATATCCTGTTATACTTATTAAAGTAAAGTTCTTGAACTAATTTTGCCGTTTTATTCCACATTGTCTTTATTACTGCTTCTTTATAATCATTTCCGTCTTTTCTTTTCATGTTATAAGCCCAATCTTTTAAAATCAATGCCAGAGTAGCTGTTGTAGTAGATTGATCCAGAATATAATTTCTTTCTTTGGTGAAGGTCTTAAATTGTCTCCATATAGACTGATTACTTATTAGAGTATTTTTCGAAGTAGTTTCTAAAATCTTTTTTGTAATTTCTGCATTAGAAAAGGTACTAAACCGATGACTTTCACCCATTTCGCGTTGACACAATTAAGTAATTATTTTGACAAGTATCTGACAGTTGCTAGGCAAATAAAAGCTACAGTGATTATTCCCGAGAATAATCACAAGAGATTTATTCCCACTATAATAATGACATAATTGGTTGAAACTTACCCTTGTGACAAATAAAGAAGCATTTCATTGGTTTTAAGAAACGTCAAAAAATAATCATTATCATAGATTTGGGAAAATAACTATTGTTTTTAAAGAGATGCAATCAATATTTTTTGTATATCCGACTAATTCATCATTGATGTTTCCCATCTTTCTTCAAGGGAGCCTTCGAATGCTGGCAATAAACTACATTTATTTTTATTAACTTCTTTTATAATTAACTCGATTTATTTATTGGTAATTTTATCTTCAACGATAATTAAATGAACCTTTGATCCCTGCAAAACTATATTTAATTCATACAGCTTTCCAAAAATATCAGCTAAATATGCTAACCGGGCCATCCACAATTCGTCAAAGAAAGAATTTTTGAATTCGAAATTAGCGTTCTCAAGTAAAATTTGAACTTCTGATTTAAGTTCGAAGAGACGATTCAAAACTTTACCTCTCGAGAGCCATCTATCATCGGAATGTAACAAGAGTGACTTCTGTTGCTAGCCATCTCCTGACAATAAAAAACATTCGTGAACTGAATGCTCGACTTTTAATAATATTGACTGAAATTATTTTTACTTTATCATACGCAGTATGTAAAGTATTGTAATCATGCCAAAAAATTTTTGAGATTTTAGCGGAAATATGTCTTTTTGGGTCCCCTGAACATTTTTGACCAAGGTACAAAAAAATGTCTGTGTGTGTGTGTGTGTGTGTGTGTGTGTGTATGTGTGTGTGTACCCGTTTTTTGTGGCGACGATTCCGGAGAAACTACTAAAGGTATCGGGACGAAACTTCATATTTAGAAGTTTCATAACCAAACTTAGAGCTGAAAAGCTTTCTGTTGAAGAGGGTCCAAAGGAACTGGAGGTTTAGTCTTAGCATTTTTCAAAGATTTTGCAAATAAGCCGCCATTTCTGGAATTTCGTCGAAATAGTTAAATAATAAATTAAAGATGAGGAAATTCTGAATAATTTATGACTATGACATTTTTTGGTACAGTCAATAGTTTAGCTGCATGAGCAAATTCTATTTCTACGAGATTGGTCGTAGTGCCTGAAAACTAGTAGCCGGGATTTGTTAGATTTTTTGATTCTAATCATAGTAGGTAGTCTTGGTGTCAAACATGTGTTGACAATAACTTGTGTCAATATAAGCTGCGTTCGTATATTGCATTACACTTTTTACACCCAATAACACGTAAGTGTCATTTGGACGGTGTACCCGGTGTCAACGGAGTACAATATCCGAACGCAGCTTTAATCGACATATCTGTCTAGTTCTAGTAGTTTTATTTTAATGCAGACATGGCTGATCTCGATAAAAAAAAGAGTCTCATGCAGCTAAACTATTAATTTTATATATATAGTATGATAAAGTCATGTGCCTGGCCACATCAGATTTTTTTGTTAAAGCCTGAGCTCCGTCAGTGCAGACACTAGTGCATTTCGCTCATGGAATGGAATTGTTAAACATAAAGTTATTAAGAAATTTGAATATTTCACCAGTTGTTCTTTCGAGCAGAGGTTTACAAAATAATTATTCCTCTACAATTTCCTCTTCCACCTCGAAGAGAAGTCACTTCCAGGAAAACGTACTTTTAATAGTAAATATAACTAGAAATGAATATACGGACATACCGTATCATACGGACTTCTATCTCCTGACATAATATTGAAAACATTCGTGAACTGAATGCACGACTTTTAATAACATTGACTGCAATTATTTTTTTGTTAAAGCCCGAGCTCTGTCAGTGCAGACACCAGTGCATTTCGCTCATGGAATGGAATTGTTAAACATAAAGTTATTAAGAAATTTGAATATTTCACCAGTTGTTCTTTCGAGCAGAGGTCTACAAAATAATTATTCCTCTGCAATTTTCTCTTCCACCTCGAATCGGATAAAGACTAATAATCGATAAAAATTAATTATGCCAGTATTTCATCTAACTGTAGCGCAAAATATTAACTTTGATTTATCTACACTTCCTTTTACACAATGTGCCATTTGCAATACGTCTCCGTACGGTAATGGGTATTATCTGATTTGACCGCTATAATTTTGGGTCAAACAATTTAACAATATCATCTGAATAAATATGATTTTAAGTTTGGTACCTTTTGCGTACCACCCAGAAGTCCTTCGCGTACCACCAGTGGTACGCGTACCACCGGTTGAGAATCCCTGATCTAGAGTAATTTTATCTTCAACAGTTGGTAGTTGTGGTAAAATTCACAAATACGATTGAGGCGAGCCAATAGCGATTGAGATGTCAGCCTTATTTGACACTTGACGTCAATATGATCAATCTTGGAAAACTAAAAGTTACTAAAAGTTAGTTTTTCATAGCGACACCGAAAGCGGTTTCGTTATGAGTTTATAACGAACGCAAAGTAGAAAAAATTCTTAAGGATTGCAATTTAAGGGCCACCCTGTAGATTAGCTCATTTCAAGCTCTCAAATAAACCGGAGGTATCTATTGTCCAACTAGTACTGCTTGGCAGCATATTTTCTACATATATCCACTGCTAAAATTACAGCGATCTAAAACTGGCTTAATAGCTGTATACATATATTATTATTTATGTTTTATATTGACTGCGCAAGGCCGAATAAAGTTGAACCAGACTGAATTCCCAGAAACGTGGTATGTCAGACTTTAAAAGTAAATATTTGTCATTTATTTCACCGGAAATTGTTCATGATATCATTAAATGATCTTATCTGATTTTTTTCGTTTTTGATATTTTGACAACCTCAACGCGTTAAAAAGATATGAGAAGTTCTTTTATTAAATATTAATAGTATATTAGGAGCGCGGCGACGAGTGCCTTCATTTAATTTAACTTAAATTTAAAAACTCTGACTGCTAAAAGTGTTACTTACGGTAATAATACATACCATGATAACAAAAACAGTATTTTAAGTAAATTAAGTATGAAATGATGGAAGGAGTATAAGTAAAGTAATGGTTATGGATAAAATACAAATTCTTGTCCCCCATCCGTAGTGAAAGGATCATTAGATCTAGAATTAACTGTGTAGATAGATATTCTTATTTTGAATTTGATAAAAGATTTCATTCATCAAAGTAATGGTTTACCTATTTGCTAGCTGAAATTTATCAAACAATAAAACCTCAGAGTCAGGGGTAAGGTTGAAAAGTTCAATGTGGCTCTCTTGCGAGGCATTTTACATAAATTCAGCTACATTCAAATTTCACATTTTCCGAAAAAAAAAATCCCTAGCAATTGCATGAACTGCGAAATATTTATATTCTATACATACACTCATGGAAGTTCGGACACATAGTAAACATATAGGAAATAATGATAAAGGCACTGATAACGTAGCAATAGGCACCTCTACTTCTACCAAATAGCGAACACATTCTCAACGTTGATTTCCAGTAACATCTTTAAATGTGCTAATTTAAAATAATTTTTATATTTAATTATTATGCAACATTTATGGTGTTTTGTAACTGGTTGTTGGGAATTTTCTAGTTTCCATTAAAAAGGATTAAATACGAAATAACAAATAGAGTCAGAAATACTGCATCTCAGACACATGTTGCGACCCCATTTTTACCAGATTTTTGCATCAAATGCTCGAATTCGTATTCAAACGAGTCTGTGCCTGTAATCTGTAGTTTGCGCAAGATAACTCTATCACGCGGAAGATATCATGCAACGCGGAAAGCCAACAAGCAAGGAACAGCGTTCTGTAATTATCGCTTTTCATCAGGATCGATTGTCAGTTCGTGAAAATGCAAGAAATAAGTCAACGATAAGTGACACTCTTCACAAATATGAAGAAATATGGAATTTGGATGACCTGTTCGGCCGGGACTATCACGAATAATTTCCCAAGCGGATGAACAACGATTAAAATTAATTTTTAAGCAAAACAGAAAATTGACCGCACCTAAAATCACCTCTGAAGTCAATCGCGATCGTGAAAGACCAATTTTCGTAAGCACAGGGAACTGACGTCTCCAAGCAAAAAATCTGCATGGACGCGTTGCCGTACGCTAACAATTGCTTGGCCGGGAAAATCGTCAGACACTACTGTTTCCAGTCTTCATTTGTTAAACTTCGTTGTGTTCGTGCCCACTGAAGTCGTTTCTGACGATTTCCGCGACGAAGCAATGGTTTTCATACAGCAACGCGTCCATGCAGATTTTCCGCTTGGAGACGTTGTTTCCCTGTGCTTACGAAAACTGGTCTTTCGCGATCGCGATTAACTTCAGAGGTGATTTTAGGTGCGGTCAATTTTCTGTTTTGCTTAAAAATTAATTTTAATCGTTCTTTATCCGCTTGGGAAATTATTCGTGATAGTCCCGGCCGAACACGTCATCCAAATTCTATGTTTCTTCATATTGGTGAACAGTGTCGCTTATCGTTGACTCACTTATCGTTGACTTATTTCTTGCATTTTCACGAACTGACAATCGTTCCTGATGAAAAGCGATAATTACAGAACGCTGTTCCTTGCCTGTTGGCTTTCCGCGTCGCATGATGTCTTCCGCGTGGCAGAGTTATCTTGTGCAAACTACAGATTGCAGGCACAGACTCGTTTGAATACGAATTCGAGCATTTGATGCAAAAATCTGGTAAAAATGGGGTCGCAACATGTGTCTGAGATGCAGTATTTATGACTCTATTTGTTATTACGTATTTAATCCATTTTAATGGAAACTAGAAAATTCCCAACAACCAGTTACAAAACAGCATAAATGTTGCATAATAACTAAATATAAAAATTATTTTAAATTAGCACATTTTATGATGTCGTATGTTACTGGAAATCAACGTTAAGAATGTGTTCCCTATTTGGTAGAAATATAGGTGCCTATTGCTACGTTATCAGTGCTTTTATCATTATTTCCTATATGTTTACTATGTGTCTGAACTTCCATGAGCGGCAGTGTATATGTTTTCGGCAACATTTTGGACAGAATTCTGGTCGTGCCAATACCGTATTCTTTTTTGTACGTCGCTTCCAACTTTGTCTAAGTTCTAATTGTGTGAACTATTTGTGTTACCTCCATCGCAAGTAATTTTACCAAGTATAATTTATTGTAATAAACTACTTCACCGAAATTAGTCTCAACGGCTACCTAGCGGAATTAGGTAGACACCGTTATTAAACGTTAAGCATTATAACAATTCTTTAGTAAGTTCTTGTTCTTCTTCAGTTATCGCCAATCACTTCTAGTCTGAGTATTATTATAATTATTAGAACACTATTTTTAAGTTAACTTTTTAGGTTATGTTTCTATATCTATTTGTCATGATTTTATCCCAACTTTACGAAGTTGACAGTTTACTACAGTACTACCAGTACTACGACATGGTACCCGCAAAATACCCTAGATTATAAATATAGTAACCACAATTTCTATTTAACGTCTTGTATAACTTGTATAGTAATATACTATTCCACCGATAGCAAACGATAACTTTTAGCTAGCATCACCATGATTGTAGACGTCATACGTTTAGGGGTCATTCCGTTCTTTATAACAAAAATACGTTGCCCAAATATGGCGACTTGCACTCAAAATCGGTTTAAAAACAGGCAACCGCCCACGACAGCCGAACCATAACCGATATCGGACAACCAATTTGCATAAAGTCGATAAAATCGTGCGCTGTTTTTGAGCCAGACGTAGAGTCACACGAAAACAACAATAGTCCTGCCCGTAAACTAATATGCTTTGTTGCAGGACTACGGTGTTGCTGGCGCACAAGAGAATATATATCCTTGGCAGGCTGACGGCCCCAGCATCGGGCGAAAAATGCAAATGTATAAATAGAACCTGGCAAGGTCGTCGATTTCAATGTCACTCCCGCCGTTTAGCAATAACGTTCTCATAAGGAGCTCATAGTCTAATGTTGATGCGTTGTCTACATCCATCTGGTATTGTTTGCTGCTAGTCTATTTCTGGTGCAAAGTTGAGTGATGCTTAAGGTGACCAGAATTTTCTTGGGGTATAGCGGGACATTGGCGAGGGGGGGAGGGTCGGGGGGGGGGAGGGGGGGGGGGGTACTGATTACAACCAAATACTAGCGTTGACGTAAAATCTACCCAAGCTTTTGGGCAATTATTAAAAAAAATAATTGTCAATATGATTTTGATTTAAGTTGGATATACAGATATTCTTTTACGTTTTTTTGATGGTGATTAAAACTGTTTAATATAAAACTGTTTTAATAGGAAAAATCTGTTTGTTTTCTTATAGAAATTAGTTGTTTTGCTATATTTGTTTCAATAACTAAATATATGTGTCTGTGGTTGGAATGTGTCCATGTTAAGAAGGGTTGATTCCATCTTTACAAAGGTTTATTCAATGTTTTTAATAAATATTACTTGATACAATAAATAGTTTTGTTGGTTCCCGATATTGCTGTCCAAAGATGCTGTATTTACAAACATTACATTGATAGAAATAATTGTAGTTTTGTTAAATATAACTTCAATTGTAAAAACAAGCTAGCGTGTTTTACGTAAAAATTGACAGTTCACACGATAGATTACGGGGTAAATAATTAGAAATGTAAAAAAAGTGATTTTTGCATTGGAACAGAAAAATTAGCAACGTCAACGTCAATTTTGTACGTAGATACAACGTTTTACCTTTGGAGGGTAAATTGTAAATTTTTAATCTTTTCTTTAACAAAATAAATTTTCTAAAAGCTATATGTTCTTTGTACCAAATAGATATTGTAAATATGTAAGACATTTTCATCCAGAAATAGTATTTTGTTGCTCAATTGAAACACCTTCTTTATTTACATTAAACAAAATTTTGTCTGTGTAAGATTTACTATCAAGGGATCATCTAAACGTTCAAATGGGGGTGAAGGTATGAAGCAAAAAATATTTACTTAATAGGACAAGTCGTCGAAGGTAGCAAACAAATGTTCTAAATAAATTTTAATAATGTTTGCCATGATGTAAGGATGCAAACGATCTATTGCACATACGACTTCTCATTGTATCTACCTTTTTAACCAAATCATCTTAATATGCAAATGGCAGAAATGATTTAATTGAATAATTTATATTTTTCTTTGTAAAAACTCACTAATTTCACCTTTCACACAAGTCAACAAAATCACTAAGTCAATAGCGACACCAAAATGTTATTTTAAAATACAACAATAGAATTTATCATAAAATTTGAAAAATACTGTTGTTCAATTAAGGTAATACCTATGATATATTAAAATTTTAAGATTTTCTCAAAAAGCGGGACATTTTTAAACCTGCGCGGGACGCGGGACAAAATGTAAAAAATCGGGACTGTCCCGCCAAAAGCGAGACGTCTGGTCACCTTTGATGCTCCCACTCTGATGGCCACGCGGTGTAATCAATTGACAATAGATGTCAGTGCGATCAGTGAAGGAATAGCAATCTCTTTGTTATCGCAAAATATTTTGACGTTTTTGGTGGCTATTAAATTAGATAAGCACTAATTTGGGCCTTTTTGATTTAATAATTTGACAGATATCGTCACACAACACGAGTCTGATGTGAAAAGGCCACAATCCAACACAATGCGTTGCCTAGCAAGCGTGTTTACGTCAAATTGTCCAAGAATACTAAATTTACAAGGATTGCTCAATGGCCGTTTTTAGGGTTTTAACCTTAGACCATCTATAACTAGACGGAGTACGGCCTATCCCAATGCATTGGCTTGTTGTGGCCCAACATACCTTGTCAATAAGGTCGAATTTCGTGTAGATTCTCGTGCACATTGTTCGCGCATGCGCACAGATGCTAGATACCGCCATTATTTTGAACATATGTTTACATCGAGGTTATGAGTTTGTTTACCTATGTAGATGCATGACTGCATGTAGATGGTACCTTGGATGGTTAAGAGGTAACAATGGGGCGAAACTGCTGCTTTTGTAAAAAGGCAGCATCAAAAAATATAACGTGTCACAGGTATGACCTTTATTACCGCAATACAGTAATATTAAATTATAACATATACCTTCTCGTAGATTTCCAACAGTTCAAGACTCAAAACAAGCTCGGATTGAAGCTATACCTATAAAAAGTCGGGGTTTTAAAACAACTGTGTTGTGTTCAAGACACTTTTCTAATAGCGATTATAAACTGGGAAAAGACGGAAGACCATAACTCTCCCATAGTGCGGTGCCAAGTATTTTTGTTATGAGTGATCTACCAAATGAAAATACGGACACAGATAGTATGAGCGATGCAGTTGTAGCAGACACTAGTGGACACACAGAGTCAACAATCACTGCCACGGCTACGAGCTTTGAAAGTGCCACACAGCGCAACACCAACGGAACATCCTTCAGCACTGCCAAGAAAAAGGAGAAAATTTATGTAATATGTAACTTTGTTTTAGGTATATTTTAACGTTATTTTATTGTAGCTACAATCCTCGATATATGGGTGACGTACATACTTCAGACTTATCTTCGTCTCCTCAAGCACGGGCAGTTTTAGCATTAGCAAGAACTACCATAAGCAAGAAAATTGCTCGAATCCGCCAATTGTCTCGTTACAACATGCGATTAAGACAAAAAGTGTGTAATTTATCAACATTAATGGAGCATATTATTTGTGTAAAACCATGTTATTAGAATCAGAAAAAAGAGTACGTAGTTCTTACACCAAGACCATTTTGTTTAAAAACCAGTGGTTAAATTATGTTCAAATAAAATATTTTCCTATTATAAGTTGTATTTTGCTTGTAGTTTATTACCCATATTCCTATTAAAGAAAATAAACAAATCGTGTATAGTACAACCAACTTAAACTTGATTCGACAGCGGTGCGCAGAGCGTAAATATAATGAGTACGTGACGTGAGTACTGCGCAACGCTCTCGATGCAACTACTCGCTGGTCAAATAATACAGACAAATAAAATCTTACACGCAAGAATACATTTTGTCCAAACCTATAAAAAAATGGATTCTGTTGTTACTATATAAATATATAATTGCTCTTGGATGGTTTAATTGCTTTTTTAACAAATGTCACAATTATAACAGGTACTACAAATGTATGTACATTCAAAAACAGAAAAGGATTTTTATTTTGTGAGGTTACCTTTCACGCCATACGCGACTACCTAATTCAAATTTGACATATAGCCGACAGTTTAATCTGACCGCTCATTGGTGCGTTACATTGGGAACGAGAAAATATACGACTTTCGACCTTATTATCTTTGGCCACAAACAAAGCCCGTCACGCTCCCTCTAGTCATATAAGCTCGATGGTTTTAACAATGAACGCATTTCACGTCATCATCCCTGCGTTACTACAATACAAACATATCAAACGTCAAATGCGTTTTTCCATGTCTGCTTTCGACGTCTCAGATATTGACAATCACAACGTGTATTATTCCGCTATCATTGGTCGGTTTGAAATCCCAGCGTTTTTACGTGTCAAGTGTGTCTGCTTTTGACGTTTCAAATAAACATAACCACAACATTGATTATTGCGCTACTGTTGGTCTGTTTGAAATCGCCGCGTTTTTACGTGTAAAGTGTGACAGTTTAAACAAATATGAGTAGGCAACCCGTCACGCCGACTCGGCGGAATCGTCCGATCATTGTTTCGGGTGTCCCGACAATTTGACAATGAACGCGCGTGACGTCATGCTGCTGGTAACATTGGAAGATAGGGATCAATCCTTGTTAGAATCTAATATTGTTGGAAATTGTCAAAATTACCTTCTCCTAACGTAAAAATCGCGCACAGCTCACAGGTTTGATGTTGTATCGGTGATTGGGCTTTGTTGTAAGATTTGATAGAACCATTGACGAACTAATGCCTAATTCTGTAACAAAACTTTTACAATTATTTTAGTTGTAGACATGACATACGGTTTGTTCATTTGACTTATCAACCCACAATCGTTTCTTATTCGACCACTGTCCTAACGGTCAGAATATAACCTAGAAGTTTGATTGATCTTGATAATTGAGTGTTATGCTAAAATTTGAATTTTTCTTCTATAGTAACTAAGAAAATTGTAATAGTATCTATTTAGGCCGACGAAAAAATGTTTTATATTAGCACGAATCAGAATATGCACATAATCAATCGTCATATTTTATTTAATGCGACTGTAGCAACAGAATTGCATAATAATTTTTTTCTACTTTGCATTCACAATGCACACATTGTAACACTGTTTTCGGTGTTACAATTAACACATTGTAATACCGAAAACAGTAACATTTTTGTCTGATTGGTACACAGTGATATCAAATGCCATATGTCAAACGTACAATACACAACCCAACATAACCACACACTGCATCTTCTTAATCGCTTGCAATCACATAAACTGCGAAATATCAATATTCTATACATATTTAAACATGGGTGTAGCCTGCTATACTATGGCCAAAGGATTGGGGCTTTCTTAGTTTTGCTGTGTTCATCAAAATACGCCAGCATGACGTTTTCGGTGATGTTTTACGACTAGTAAGTGATCGTTATCATTCTTTTCAACTAAACATCAAATCCCCTTTTCAGATATAAATCAAAGACCACATTTACTTTAATAAGGTATTATGCGAAGGTCAAACCTACATCGTAGATACGAACGATTTTAATTACTGCTGCGAGATTATATATGCGCAATAAATGGTTTATCAGCATACACGTACGAAGCTATAGTACATTTAAAGTGTAGAGGATTTCTTAGTTTATGTAACATATAAGTTTTCAGTAATATTTTGGACGCTTGGATGCTCGGTTCAATTCATATTCGTTTTTGTCCGTCGCTTTCGACTTCGTCTTAGTTCTGGTTGTGTGCAACGTATTTGTATTACCTCCATCACATGTAATTTTACTAAGTATAATTTATTCTAATAAACTACTTTGCCGAAATTAGAATTGGGTTTCAATTATAAGTGCTTGTAAATATATAAGCCGCAACGGCTACGTAGCGGAATTAGGTAGACACCGCTATTAAACGTTAAGCGTTATAACAATTCTTTAGTAAGTTCTTGTTCTTCGAAGTAACTAATCAGTCACCGCCAAACACTTCTATTCTGATTATTATACTTATGAAACCACTATTTTAAAATTGTTAACTTTTTAGGTTAAGTTTCATGTATTTATCACAGTAGGGTTAAAAGTGTTGCCCCAAGCTACATTATGATCATCGTTGCGACCTCGCTGAATATTTATTCAAACTTGTAGGCTAAAGTAGAGTAAAATTATTCACAATTAGATTTTGTCATGATTTTATCTCATCGAAATCATCCTTAACGAAGTTGACAGTTACTACAGTACCACGTGGTACCCGCAAAATACCCTAGATTCTAATTTAGCGTGATATAGTAACCACAATTTCTAAACTAATATAAAATTAATGACGCAAAGTAGAAAAAATGGTATATTACACTCGTTTTATAAGACGTATTGGTGCACTCGTTCCAAAACAACTCGTGCGCCAATTTGACGTCTTATAAAACTTGTATAATAATATACTATTAAAGCGATTTAATATGAATGATAAAAATTTCGTGCAGCGCGCACTACGTCAATCGTAACGGTAAATGGAAACGTAGCTGGGACAGTGGAAGATTAATTACTATTAGTACGATACGATCAGAACAATTTAATTTTGGAATTTTGAATAGTAGTGCGAGTTAAATATAAATAATGAATATGGATGTACAATTAATTATACCCAACAATATTTTACAAACACGGATTCAAACGGATCGCGTCAAAACTCCGCATCTCGTTCGACTGCCTCGCACCAAAACCCATAAGCGAGGGAAGTCGAACTGCGCAAAATATCGTTCATGTTTATCTCGGTCTTAAAAATTAACAAATAGTCGGAATGCTATTAAATCCAAGGGATATGTATCGCAGTAAATAAGGATATGTGCATGATAACTGCGTTATCCTGCTAACATTCGTTCCCGAGATATCGGCTTCCATCAAAATCTTGTTCGCAACCTTTATTACATAAAACTGAAGAAAACAAAATCGCCAAGCTATAGAAGAGACTCTAGATGCAACCTGAACAAAAAGTGAAATTTTGCGGAATTACGAACATCAATAATCCCTAATTCTGACAGGGGTGTCTGAATTACGAACATCATTATTCCCTAATTCCGTCATAAAAATCGACAGGCATACGAAATGATGAATTAAGACAGAATGTTGCAACACTAGCAGCAGAGAGTAGCGGTTTTGGTATTAATACACCACATCTGGAACAGTTGAAGCAGTTGAACTCATGCCATCTCCTTTAAAAATCATTATTCTGGCCTGAAACACCCAAAAACGTAAAAAACGAAACAGAAGAAGGAAAGAAACGAAAATCATTCTAGAAAAATAACAAAGAAGATTTTATACTTTGTTTAATATTTCTTAATAATAAATCTTATTAGTTCATATTACTTTGTGTTATAATGTAGAGATATAAAATAGATGTACCCAAACCAGCAGCACAGTGGCTTTTTTCCAGAAGTCCTAAAACTTCCCATAAAAAACATGTTTTATTCTAACAATAGGCAGTCATCCAACAAACAGATAATTTAAAAACAATTCTAGCTAATCAAATAAATCTACGCATAAATTAATTGAACTACGGCTAACAATAGTACATTGATTTTTCATACCTTCTACTTCTACATCCGGTGTCAACCAACTTACGTTTTTTCCATCTTGTCATACTCCTTATTTATAAACAGCAATGTCTTTGTTTCTCATTGATATATTTAGCTTTTTGTACAGCGATGACGAACACAGTTTGCAGTACAAATTTACATCAAGGTACTCCCTATTTCTATTTGTGTATATTTTTGGTTTGTACATTTACGTGAATTAAGAACTATGATTGTTAAATAATTACTTCATAGTTTATAAATAACTATATTTTTTTAAAAATTGGTACAAAGATACAAACATACATACTCATACAAAGTAACTAATTTAAATAACTTAAAAGGTATGCTACAAATATATTAGAAGTGTTTACCTATAGCTTAATTTACCCATTACCTATAGATAAAATCTCGTATTTATTAACCTTAGAAATTACAATTTTATAAATGTGGCTAATGTCTATATCCAATAATAAACGAAGAAACAATAAAGTTTTAAATAGTGTCAGTGTCACATTATATTATTATTTATTTATATTCAGCGTTAAATTAACCATTAAATTGATAATCTTGATGACTTTATTACAAAAGTTATAAACATTAAAAGGTACATTTTTTGTAAGTATTTATTTTTGTCCAGATCAAGTTTCTAATACGATAGGTTATAACAATTATTGAAAAGTGCGATTTTATTTCGCCGTTGCCAAATATTTGCGAGTATTTGAGCTGGAGTTATTCCGGTCAAGGCTAAACAAATTTTTCTGCAAATAGCAGACACGTGTATGTATAAACCTTTTTTGCTCTCGCCAACGGCTTTGTTGTACGAAAAGAATAAATGCAATAACACAAACCAAATAAAAGTATCATAATAAAACAATTATTAACTTATTTTGCAGTAGAACAACAACAGAATTTTATGAACCGATAAATATGAAAAGGGAAAGACAGTAGACGATTTTCAAATGTGAGGTTAGGTATTAAAATGTCACTTTGTTCTTAGAGTTTATACCGTCAGACAAATATGACAAAGGAAATGAATCATATGACCTATACAAAACGATCTTTATAAATTCCAACATAGAAACTAGAATAAACATGTATATAATTCTAAATATAATAAGAAATTGGGGCCCTGTGACAGAGCCACATAATTAGTGCACTCCAACAGGTGTCGGGAGAAAATTACCAGAGCACCTGATGAAGTACAATAGACATGTGACAGAGGGCGTTAAAAAATCTGAACGAGAAACGGTTTCGAAGTCTTGCAGTTCGCTGTTTTGCCGACTGTTGCGCGCGCTACTTCAGGTACCTGACTTGACAGTTGCAAAAACAAAGCCAAGTACCGAAGTAACACGAGCAAAAGTTAGCAGAAATATTATAATCCAGATCCGAAGAAGTCCACTGCTAAAATATTGGTTACCTACCTTGTTGTGTTCGTAGTGATATATAGTCTGAAATAAACTTGTTCAAGAGCGAGTTTGTTAAAACTTGTGAGTAAAACTGGTAATACAATACAATCCTTTCACTTCTTGGCTAAATTATTGGAATCACTCAAATTTAGTAAAGGGGAACAAGGTTGGTGACGTCACTGCACGGCGAAACCTTGAAATTTTTAGACACCGGTACGGCGGCACACCAAGGGAACAGCATAAAATTTTCACAGGAAGCTGTGGTCAAAAATAAGTACGAATTCCAGAACGAACCACGTCAGAGGACCCGAAAAAAAGCGAATAATTGTCAAAAATAACTGCTACGAAAATAAAATTATAACTCGGCAAAGTATAACCTCAAAACATCGCACTAATATTTTCATACACCTTCTTCACACAAAATGGCACAGAACTCCTCCAAGTCCGGCAAAAAAAAACTTTCACTTGGTTATATTATATCCCACCTTGAGAGCCGAAGTATTCTGCGTTAAGTCTAAAGACGAACTGACCCGTTCTAACACGTTAAGTAAAATCACCGAGCTAGCAACTGAACTGTGGAAAAACCAGTACTGCCGGCCAATCACGAATCAGGAATATATAAGCCGAAACGCGACCGGAGCCGAGCGCTCGCGAAACCGTCAATTGTTTAGCGCGAGTCGGCACTGTCTGGGTCCTTAACCTAACTTAACTGCTCAGACGTCTCTCGCCTCCCTCTCCCCCGCCGCTCCCCTCACCTCAAACGACGCCCAATTTTCTTTGTCGCTCTCAACTCGCAAAAACTCTTTGTTCGCAAGATATTCATAATCAGATCAACGAAATCATTTCAGAGGTACCAGAAAAGGTGAAAACGGGGGTTTGTTTTTTTTTTTTAGGTTAGGTACGCGGAGTATGGTATGTCGTATGGGTTGCCCGCCCCCGTTCGGTTTAGTTGCTAAGCTGAGCCTGTGAAATGGTCATCTCAGTGAGCCAAGGTCGAAACAAGGACTTCATCAGTCACCGCTTTATCTTCGACGCGCATTCTTAAGAATGGCATGCAAGAGGCAGGCAGACTAGAACCGTTTTATATTACCCGTTTATCGCTATGGAGGTATTGCAATTACGCTAATCATCTTGGTACAAAGCTAGAGCTTGCTAATCTTGCTGTATACACTTGGTAATGGGCAAGTATATCAGCGTAGACAAGAGTTGTAATTGTTATTGTTTCTGCATTATGTGCACACAAATATTTACTACATTTGATAAGTAAAGTATGTAGAGATGATTTCAATACGACGATTTGAAAGAAAGAGAACCCTATACGTAAAAGAAAAACGTTTGATAATTGGTCATGCTAGTGGAGAGGGAGGTTTTATTCCTAATAGCATATTGATGATTCTTGGTATGTTGTATGGTATATAATTCATATTCATTTTATCAGTAATCAAGTGCAAGTTAAGTGTATTGTATTCAGGGTTGTTATGTTTTAAAACGTTTGTTTTAAATATTTTTAAAACAAATATTTGGTTTAAATCATTTTGTTTTAAACATGTTTAAAACAGTTTGTTCTAAATGTATAAAAAAAACACTTTGTTTTAAAACATTGTTTTAAACATGTTTTAAAACAAATATTTTGTTTTTAACATATTTAAAAGTTTGTTTTAAATGTTTAAAATACTTTGTTTTAAAAATAGTGTTTTACACATATTTCAAACAAGACTTTCATGTTGAAAGCAGGGTCATTATAAAAATAGTTTCTTTTATTTTAAACGAAACAAACATGTTTCTTTTTTCATAAAATCATGTTTTTTTAACAAAATAAAACCATGTTTTTAAAAGCTTTACAAAAAAAAATGTTTTAAAAAAGGAATAAAACCTGTTTTTACATATCACACTACATTTTATTTGTAAGCATTATGATCGGTATCTTTTCATTCGTTACTTGACTTGCTTCCACTGTTATTGTATAACTATATTTTATGGAAAAAAATCTGATGTGGCCAGGCACATGACTTTATCATACTATATATATATATATATATATATATATATATATATATATAAAATTAATAGTTTAACTGCATGGGATTCTATATGATCCAGATCGGCTATGTCTGCATTAAAATAAAACGAGTAGAACTAGACAGATATGCCGATTAAAGCTGCGTTCGGATATTGTACTCCGTTGACACCGCGTACACCGTCCAAATGACACTTACGTGTTAATGGGTGTAAAAAGTGTAACGGTGTACAATATCCGAACGCAGCTTATATTGACAGTTGGTATCGTTAAAATATTAGCGTTTGACACTACCTACTGTCATTAGAATCAAAATATCTGACATATCCTGGCTACTAGTTTTAATGCAGTACGACCGATCTCGATGAAATAGAATTTGCTCATGCAGCTAAACTATTGATTGTACCAAAAAATTTCACAGTCATACATTATTCAGAATTTTCTCTAGTTTAATTTATTATTTAACTATTTCGACGAAATTTCAGAAATTCCATTTTTAACAGAAAGCTTTACAGCTCTAAATTTGGTCATGAAACTTCTAAATATGAAGTTTCGTCCCTATACCTTTAGTAGTTTCTCCGGAATCGTTGCCACAAAAAAAAACGGGTACACACACACATTTTGTTCTACCTTGATCAAATATGTTCAAGGGACCCAAAAGGACATATTTCCGCTAAAATAAAAAAAAAATTTTTTGCACGATTACAATATGTACTTTATACTGATGTACTAATAAATACAAAATTTAAATTATTTCTGATTTTTTAATTGATCTAAGTATCCAAATCTTAAAGACCAGCATACAGCTTGATTAAATAATTAAATATTCTGTTTAAATTTCGAGCAGTTTAAAACACGTTTAAACTACATTTAAAACAACCTGTTTTTAAAACACTGTTTTAATCAAAGTGTTTTAAAAATAACAACCCTGGTTCAAAGCTATACAAAAGACATAAGTGTAAAGTACCTTCTTCATCCTTAAAGCTACGCAAAAATTCTATTTGAAAAAATATTTCAAAAGATTAGAAGGCATTAAATATGAAATTATAGTCACCTTTGACGTTCCATATACCGGGTGTTCATGCAACGACGAAGGAGATTATAATTTCGTATTTAATGACCTCTAAGATTTCCAAACACTTTTTTTAAATAACATTTTTGCATAGCTTTTAAAATAAAGGTACTTTAATCTTAAGAGTTTTCCATAGTTTTGGTAACACCCGGTACATGCAGGAATACAATTTTCTGAAAAGTTAATAATAATAAAAAAAGTTTCCCATTGTGTTCAAGTTTCATCTATTTTTTATATTTATAAATTTATATTCATCTAATATAATTGTTTATAGAAACCATTCTATTTTCTAAACTCTCAAGGTTATATTTTCTGTTTCCGCCGCGCATGAGCAATAGTGGAGATACCCTCTACTTAGTTTAAAACATTTCTACTTACTCTGTTGCAAAGCCACACCAATTCCCCACATTTTGTTTGCGTATTTCACTTTTCTAAATACAAATCTAGTGTAAAATTCTATTGTTAAGGTGTATTTATATGTTACAAATAAGGCAATCAAAGGAATCTATACTATCGTTGCTTTTTTATTCTAAACCAAATGCAGACGTAAGACAGGATGTGCAAATATTGTTTGGCTTATAGGTTAATAAATAACATTAAACATTTTCAATTGTTTGGCTTGTTTAGTTGCGTCAAAACAAAAACATTACACATATGATGAAATAAAATATGAAAGTATGTATTTCCTGATCATAGCAAATGTCAAATTAATAAATTCCTAACGCAACATACATAAAATTTGGCTATGTATTATGGAAAAACATCAGAAAGAAATTAAAATTCGAAAATGATATAAATATGAATGTAATTTAAGTGATTGTTTTGTTTGTAGCATTTCTAATTTCGCAATTTTGCACTATTTGTTCCAATCATGAATCACGCTTCAACAATGTGAAATATTTACAGAAACAATATTATCGTAAATTCAAAAAATTTTCATATTTACATAGTTCGTACAAGTATAGTAGGTGCATAATGTTTGCATATTTTATTTAAGTCATTTTTCGTATTTACAATTCCACTATAATCCTGTAGGAAGTTATTTATATGTCTGTACGTATGTTTTCTAAACATGTTCTATTTATGATAGAACAACAACTTTATTAACGGCGTAATTCCAAATCAACCCATTTTCAATGTTCTATAAAAAAAATACTTAGTTGACAAATCAAAAAAAAAAACTTCCAACAGTAAACATAATTATTATTATTTATTCATATAACCTCACTTATGTATGTATGTATATGTAAGACATGTATAACGAACTGCTGGAACGCGTACTTAAGATTAGTTGTTAGTTAGAAGCTAGATTAGATATCAAGTTCGTAGAATGACTTCTATATTGATTCACACACATAGAGAAAACTAAGACCACAATCGAGCTGATTTCTACGTAAATCATGTGATAATTCTTTCACGTACCGAATAAATATTTCCGGGAACAGTTGCACCGGCAAACATGACACCTAGGCGATAAAGAAGAAAAGAATTGAACTTTCGACAGTCATCATATATGATAATATGTATGTAATAATGGAATTTTCCTATAGGATTTTTTGGCAAAGTATACGAATAGACATATATGTATTTCTGAATATGCATTACGTAGATGTTACATCCAAATATTTTGTATAAACATCGTTATAGATAGTTTTGTTATTTTTCACTAGCACGTAATCTGCGTTACAGCTCGAGTATTGCACATAATTTTACTTACGACCGACAATATTACAGATCCAATCACTTACTTTAAATAAAGGAGAAATATTGGCACAGAAGTAGATGTATTAGGTTAGGTTAGTATATTTGACAGTTCAACAAAAATGTGTTTTATCTATTGCTAGTTATTCGCGCGACATCTATTTCAACTGTGGGGAACTGCATTTAAACTGTTGTGACAAGAGGGAAGTTATAATCAAATAGGAGAATATGGATCTACATTTGCGTTGTGATGACATTATGTCGTGCGTTAAAAACACAAAAGCAACCAAAAGCACATGTTTGTTATAAGCGACATTTATACATATGGTCGTAGGTACAATAAAATACCAGGTATAAAAAAAGGGTACCGCGAACATTATTTAGTTGGTGAAAGTTTGACTAGTACAATTTTAATTTTTCTGTCAATGCAACAGGAAACACGCTGCAGTCAGTACGGTTTTCCTGGTTGTCAAATCAACACACAATAACCTTTTTTAATTGTGTATTTGGGTTACTTTTTCGGTTGGAAGCATACATATTTTGTGGCTTGACAAGATTTTTGGGAAAAAGCCAATTGAAAATTGCGAAATATTACTTACTACTCAAGCAGATTCAGGTTTTTGTCATTTACGCTTTTTGTTTTTTTTTTGCACACTACTTAAAAAATCGTTGTCGAAGCTTGAAATAATACTGAACAATTTTAATTATTAAATCGAGTTATTTATTTTATATTATCTGTTTGTTATTCGAGTTTTGTTTAAAATTAAAGTTGTATTAATTCCGCCATTTTCTTTGTAAATTTCCAAGGGAAAACTAGTTAAATTTGAAATGTCATAGGGAAAAGTTGTTTTAAATTTAATGTAATAACCTGATATCAAATTTGAATGATGTATCTCATGTTTAATATTTTATCTTATCAAACTCAACATTTACGATTAATAACAAATTTTGGACAGCTTAATTTGATATTTGTTCTAATACTACTGTTAAGTGAGTGAAAATAATAATTCTAGATGTTTGGATTCATTCTGCTTTCTCAGGGTGTCTGTAAAGCAAATGAAAGAATTAAAAATGACAGTGATCTAAATTTAGGAAGAATAAACAAGTTCAACAGGTCTGACATTCACAATAAACTACATAAGCCAAATTCTGAGGTACAGCAGTTTTGGAAAGCAAATTTATAAAATCTTGGTGTTATTTTCGTAAAATTTTAAACAAGTACAGAGGAAAGTTCTTCATATAATTTAGTACCCTATCAAGTTCGGACTAATTTTGATATAAAATGCTCCATAACGTTAGAAGGGGGTATTATGAATAATGTAGATGCTCAATATTCTAACGTGTTTTTTTATTGATGAACTTCTGGCTACATGTTTCGATCAACGATCGTCATCAGGCCAAGCGTCAGTTTCGGCTGGTAAATGGTCATGTAAAATTTTGTAAAATTTTCAAAATTTTACATGACCATTTACCAGCCGAAACTGACGCTTGGCCTGATGACGAACGTTGATCGAAACATGTAGCCAGAAGTTCATCAATAAAAAAACACGTTAGAATATTGAGCATCTACATTATTCATCGGACTAATTTCTTTAAAAAAAGTTGGAAATATTTTTTTCGTTGGTTATTCTACAAAAACCAATACAATACATATAAAAAATCACCACAGACTGAGAATAATACAAGTCTTTATACATAATTTGAAGTATTGTGATTTATATGAATAAATAGCGTATTTTAGTGTTTTGCAAGTAGAAAACGAAGGGTAAGTACTAATTAATTCCTCTTCTGCATTTTAACATTGATTATTGACTATTATTTTTTTAGTTTTTAAATAAAATACAGTGTGGGATAAAATTATTCTTTACAAAGAGTTTTGGGGTGTTCTAAAAAGACCATAGATTTGCTACAGTATAAACTATCAATTGTTAAACATTTAAAGTAAAAATGTCCTACTTAGAGATAATAGGGTATTCCGGTGTTTTTGAAATTGTCATTTTTTACAAAGTATGGGTGCTACTGTTTGCTACTTCACAAGTAAAATATCAAACATTGTTTTCAATTAAGAGAAATCGTTGTTTGAAGTTTGAATTAGGATTGGTCTTTGTGACGTCACAAAGACCGCTCAAAGTGAGCGACTTGACAACGTTGCTATATCTAGGGTGCACGTAGTAAATTTTTGTCTTCTGTTGTGTCAACGTTTAGAATCGCTCGTTTGTTGACACCTGCTTTGGTTATTGAGGTAATATCAAACACTTGTTCAAAATGTATAAACTCCAACGCCGACATTGTTCTGTGCCGGGCTGTAACAGCAGTAGAACAGTAACTCCTGATAAGATTTTCTTTACATTGCCGACTAGCGAGATGAGAGATGTTTGGCTTCAAGTTTCAATGATCAAATCATCTCTAAAACAGTTACCTTTATTCGTTGTCAAACAACAGGGTCGCCAACCGTCAACTTGGCTGATCAGCTGTTCGAGAGCTGTCCGCTGTTGCCACCGCTACTAGGGACCGGTAATCATCGTGTATTTCCGAGGGTGGTCGGTAAATTCAAACGAAATGCACTTTTAATTGCAATTATCTCATAGAAAAACTAAATCAAAAAGCTCATAGCTTAACTTTATGAATCCTCATAAATTGTACAATAGGTTAAACCGAATATCTGCTTAAATTTTGACATGACCGGAATACCCTATTATAACTATTTATTTCTAAATTATTATTTTATATTTACAACAATTTTATAGTGTTTGTTAGTTTTAACATGTGTGAGTGTATACCAACAGATTTATTTTATCTTTTTGACACGGTAAGTGATTTTTACTTCTTAATGCTAGGTTAATTGAGTTTGTATGTGTAATTTGCAGGACAGACTGATGATGCGTAAGCGAAACTAGTCACTCTTAAGTATAAATAAAACCTTACACGAAAAACAGTGTCTATTGAGTATTTAAAAACAGACATGTTTATAGTAGCGCCATCTACAACTGGCGATTTTTTTATGTCGAAGCTTTGGAGAGAAGTTTGCTACAGTTCGCTATTTGAATTGAGACGGGAGCCTTAAGGAATTTTTGTTAGATTTTTAACTATAGAATTTATTTTTATGTAGTTCAAATGACTATGAGCACTTTTTTAAATTAATATTTCCTTCAGAAGATATCTGGTTATTGATTCCTAAAGAAAATTGATAATAATTATTTAATTTAAGTACATTATTTTTTACAAATTTAGCCATTGCACCTAATTCTGACACTAAGCGTATATTTTGATCCGAAATCAGACACTTGTGGTACATTATTCCGACAAATAAAAATATTCAAGTAAATATTAAGTGTATTAAATACATATTGTTAATAGGATTTATTATTAAAAAATAATATTGTAGAAAAATTAGTGATGATATTCATGTTACGAATACATTAGCAGAAATACTTATTATGGTAAAAAACACGTAGCATTTTGATGAGGAACTGAGATGAAGATTATAACGCTGTCAGGAGTACAGTTATCAACAAATATTTACATGATAAGGTAAAATTTGTTTTTATTCTACTAATAAATAAAACAATGAATTTTGTTTGCAGATGATTCATGCGGGATTGGTGCAACATGGCTCTGGTAGCCGAGGTGATAGCTGGAAAATAATTTTTTGCAGAGTTTTGACATTGTTATAATTGAGAAGATATATGTATTTTTATACAACATCCAATTTAAAAAAATGTAAATATCTACATATTAGCGTCTTCGTAATTTAGTTTTTAAATCGTTTGCCTAAATCGTTGCGTAAAATTAATTTTATTAAATTAATTTTAAACAAGTGGCGATTTATTGTATGCAGTGCAAATTTTATCATAAAACATAGTCAGCACCATTCTTCTTTATTTTCTCCTGTATTGTGTCGTATACCCATTTGTCGATTCCAAATATTTATTATTAATTGAGTTTTTCTCAAAACTACTATTTTATAATAAGATTCATAAGATATAAAAATGAATATCAAAAAATCCGTTTGTTATATTGTACTGCGTATGTTACTGCGTAGGAAAGAGGGTTAAAAGTGAGAAAGACAGCGACATTTCGAGAAACATAAACACGCAGTTTAAGGGTGTGCACATTTTCAGTGGTATAAACAACAAAACTATTAAAAATGTCAAATAATAAATTACTTACTATCAAAGATGGAACACACTCGAGACAAAAATCTACGATGATACCAGCAGACGGTTTCAAAAGAACTGCAGCAGCGCTAGCAGCTGTCGCCACTAGCCGAAATCGCAATGACGAAATGAACGTGTCCTTGATCTTGTCCGCAGTCTAGACTAAGCTGGTTCGGGTGGACCTCTTCGAATAAATCGAGATAAAAAAGGAAATGATAAAAAAACCGCAAGGAATCGTCGGCAAAAACAACGAAACGGACCGAAAAATGATCACCTGTAGCCACCCGATAGATAGTCGGACCGTGTAGACTGAAGTGCGCGCAACCGTTCGGGAAAAACGTCGTTGCACACCGAAATAGTTGAACGTAGTGTGCGTTGTGTGCCCGTCTAGACGGTGTACGTTCGGTCAGGGTTCCTGACGGGGCACGGCGGCGCAAGGCGCAACTACCGACATGCAGCCGGAAGTCGATGTGCGCAACGACTTTTCTGGTTGCCGGCGACGTCTGCCGCGGTGCAGTGGATGTATAGGGGTGTACGCGGCGGAAGTGTCACCTCCTTACGGGCGCTGATGCGTCTACCTGGGCGGATGGAGCGCCCGGAGGAAGATGTCTCGAGGAAGACGTCCACCCCTTTTGTGGACCACCCTATGAATCAATTATGGCTTGCTTTGCTTAAGTTTGTGCAATATTCAAATCAGAAGTTAGGATGGAGAGATCAGATCAGAGTATTTGAAAGGTGCAGGGGAAATGATAAGCGTTCCAAAACGAAGTGTTTGATTTCCAATTTTTGAAAACTTATACGTCAACATCACAGATGCAATCAATTGTCACAGCAAAATAACAATTTGCAATGACGAATACATCAATTTTACATAACATAGGTACTATTCTGTATATTTATTTCGGCTGTAAATATTGATTAATAAACCAGCTATGAATATTATTGGCGACACGATTACAATACTTTGTCATACTAGGTATGATAAAGTAAAAAAATCTGATGTGGCCAGGCACATGACTTTATCATACTATAGAGGCAGTTCCTAAATATGATGTAAATACGAAAAGGGGTAATTCTTTGGCTTATTTAATGACTAAAAATTCATATAAACATAGGTCCGCAAACGCTTCGTTGCCGATCTACAGGGTGTTGAAATTTCAAGATTTTTTTAGTTTTTTCCTTGTAGCTCTTGTAGTCTTTGAGATATTTAGCTCTAATTTGGAATATGGGTAGCGCTGTAGGACTTACATCATTGGGCATACCAAACGGTTTTAAGAATCTACAGGGAGATATTTTTTCAGGGGTCATGCCCCCTTTTCTCCCCATGAACTTTTTTTCGGTGCGCCGCTTGTGGATTCTAAAATACAAAATGCATTTTTTGTTTTGTTCTAAAGCATTTTAATCTTTTGTAGTTTTTTCGTATTTACCACCGTTATCAAGAAAAGAAATAAAAGCTTTTCTCTGTTTCGCTAGATGAAATTAAACTTTTTAAAAAATTGGTCTAGTATGCCTTGTCTTGATTTAGATAACCTTTTGTTTGTATTTATTTTGGCATTTTATTTGCCACCAACTGTTAAAAATTAAAACTAGGATACAAGGATAAAAATAACTAAAAAAAAACTTGAAATTTCAACACCCTGTAGATCGGCAATGAAGCGTTTGTAGACCTAAGTTTATAGAGAGAACACTGTCGCTCCCGCAGTGCCGACCCTGTCGTGCTGGTGGAAGGTAGTTTTACAAACTGCAGATGGCATATCAAAACGTATTTTAGAACAATTGCAGTGCTTTCGATGGAGAAAAAATCCTCAGTTTTCATCCAGAGACCAAAGAGAATATTATTATTGATCTTTTCGCGCAAATTAAAACAATAAGAATGGATTTCATTTTTACACACGCATATCTTAACTTCACTTGTTTGTTACATTTAAATCTTCTAATCGATATTTTACTTTCCCTATGTCCAATCGAGATGAAATTTTGCATGTGGACAGATTTCCGGTGCATAACGAAAATCTGTGCATAAACAAACACAAATTTCCAATACATAAAGGAATAAAAAGCTTTATACATTTTTGACAATTTAAATTTTTGCCACAATTTACATAATTTGTTTCAAAAAGTGAACTTTTAATATTTATTATGTAGAAACTATCCATATTGGAATATTTAATAGTATTTCTTTTTTCATAAATTTACTGTTACGCTTATCTTAACTTGTTATGTTCAAATCTTGTAATCGATATTTTACCTATTTACCATTGGCCAATCGAGCTGATTTTTTGCAAAATATGGAATTTTTTTGTGCATTTTTTATAGCGTAGTTTTTACAAAATGTATTTTTTTTACATAAATTTATTAATGAATGTAACTGTAACAATTTAGGTTAAAGTAAAGAAGAAATTCGTTTTCTTATCGTAAATTGTTTTACGATTTTATCAAGTTTCTGAATAAATTAATTTTTTATACATTTTTTTCCTTTTACACAGAATTTTTCAAAACAAAGACAAACAAATTCTGGAGCAGCACCCCCATTATCTTTAGTCACGAGCCGCCACTGAAAATATCTGTCAAATCCAGGCGGCTCATTTGCAAAATCTTTGAAAAATGCTAAGAAAAAATCTCCAGTTCCTTTGGGCCCCTTTAGAACAAAACTGCTTTCAGCTCTAAGTTTAGTCATGAAACTTCTAAATATGAAGTTTCGTCCCGATACCTTTAGTAGTTTCTCCGGAATCGTCGCCGCAAAAAAAACGGGTACACAGACACACACACAGACATTTTTTTGTACCTTGGCCAAGAATGTTCAGGGGGCCCAAAAGGACATATTTACGCTAAAATCTCAATTTTTTTGACACAATACTTTACATACTACGTATGATAAAGTAAAAATTCCAAGCAAATGTTTGGTTTTAAGCAAAGTATCGTCTAAATACACAGGGTGTTCATTTTATTATACAAAATGGCAACATTTTCTTTTTCTAATAGAACGTCCTGTATATTATTACAATTTTTAATTCAAAGATTAATTCTAAGAATTTTTTAGGATTCATTTTTAGTTATAAGCAATTAATCAAAACTCATGCACTTTTATTTTAACGAAACTGATTCAGGAAAACTGATTCAGGAAATTCAGGAAAAAACTAGTTATAAAATTATCTTCAGCCGGGCTGAAGTTAAAATACCGCCCACACTAAAACCACGCTTCCTGCTTCCTATACCTGCCACGCTTCCTTAAGGGTGTTGTGACAAACTCAATATACCCTTCCACAGTAAAGATGAAGAATTTTTTATAGGAATGTGGAGGGTATAATAACAAAACAATTCAATAAGATTACATAAATATTCAAACTGCCACTGTATATTGAATACTGTTTAATCCAAAAAAACTATTGTTTGAAAAATATTTTGAAATTTTGTACGGTTGGCGAATTATTTAGATTGCTTAAAACTAAAAAAAGACGTGTTTTATAAAAAAAAAATTATGTCTCCAAAAAATTCTTATAACTAATCTTAGAAATAAAAAATGTAAAAACATACAGGTTGTTCTATTTGAAAAAGGAAAGGTTACCAAATTTCCATAACAAAATGAACATATTGTATATTAAAAATATATTTAAACGATAGTTTGTTTAAAACAAATCACTCTTGTTTGAAAGTTTTACAATACAGTTTAGCTTGCATTAATTACCGAGAAAATAAAATAAAATACCGATAAAAATAATACTACGGCTACATTTGCAGATGATACTAGCCGTAGGAACAGCAATGAATAATCAACAAGGAAACTCCAAACATCAAGAGGACATATTCCGGTTTGGACAAAGAAAAAAGGATAAAAGTAGACGATTTCAAGTCAGTACATGTTGACTTCACCAGCAAGAAAATACAAATACAGTATATCCCGGTTACTATTAATATAACCAAAATAGTATCGTATGCAAACACAGCCAAATATCTCGGCATGATATTAGACGCCAGCAGTCAGACTCCGCTGGAAAGCCCATGCCAAAAAGAAAAGTGAGGAACTAGGAATCCGATACAGAGATTGTCTGTTTGGAAGAAACTCCACGCTGTCAGTACATGATAAACTTCTCTTGTACCAGGAAAATAAAGTTTGTGTAAAGCAAAATATGTACAACAAATTGCCAAGAAATCACGAAGAAAGATCACTGAACACATGCAGAGGTAAAATAAAAGAGTACTAGTCATAACTAGAACACTTATTTTCTAACAAAATTAAAATAAAAAACCTTGTAATGAAAACAGCAAGCAAAGCACCACGACAATGATGCTTAAACATCTGAAAAAGTTCAAATCGTTATATGTTCATGTTAGAAATATATCTGTGTTCGACATCTTGAACGGACCAAAATTAAAAAAATGCTGTTGCTCAGACGAAGCAAATGAATGCAAAAAATGTGCCACTTTATATAATTATGATTTTCTGAACGACCACTATGTCATTTGTTATTGGATGTGGACAATTAACAAAAATGTGCGTGGGTGTTTGGAAATGTATCTCTTTGGCAGGCATACTTGGCACGAATAACACAGCAAGGTCAAGAAAATTTATCAATTTCACTGTGGAACAAAAAAAAACTTTTATTGGACAGAAAATTTGCTAAGAAATTCCGTACATGCTGTGACTGCCCAGTATTAATTGGTTCCGTCTAATTAGTTGTAGTTCTTAAAATCAATCATAAAATAATTCCACACAGGCACCTATATTTTACGAAAGCCTAAAGTGTACAAGAAAAAGTGATACGAAACATTTCTTAAAGCAATATTAATTTTTCATTATTAATTTTTTCTTTATTTTTTATGTGGTATATGTAATATATTAATAAGTTGTACGTGCAAAAGACCGGCGTAGACAAAACTAATCCAGAAAAACCGCAACACTACTTGAACGCCACTGGCGTTCCAAAAGTAGGACTTGAAATCGATATCAGTTTTCCCATGTGTTGTCGCGCCCATCCCTATATGTATAGACAAAATACTGTCCCTAACATACCATAAAACAGCACAAAAAAGAAATACATATTGACGTACTACATTTGTTATCGATATGAATAGTATATTACATTACAAAAGCTGTAACTAGCATATTATTACGTACGAGTGGAAAGTTAACAACAAGAGTTTAGTTATTTTTCACGAGCACGTAATATGCGTTACAGCTCGAGTATTGTACATACTTTTAACTACGACCGACAATTACAGATCCAATCACTTACTTTAAATAAAGGAGAAATATTGCGACAGAAGTAGATGTATTAGGTTAGGTTAGTATATTTGACAGTTCAACAAAATAGTATATTATTATACAAGTTTTATAAGACGTCAAATTTGCCCAAATGGAACGAGTGCGCCAATACGTCTTATAAAACGAGTGTAATATACTATTCTTTCTACTTTGCGTCATTAATTTTATATAAGTTTAGAAATTGTGGTTACTATATCGCGCTAAATTAGAATCTAGGGTATTTTGCGGGTACCACGTGGTAGCACTGTAGTATAGTAACTGTCAACTTCGTTAAGGATGATATCGATGACATAAAATCATGACAAAATCTAATTGTGAATAATGTTACTCTACTTTAGCCTACAAGTTTGAATAAATATTCAGCAAGGTCGCAACGATGATCATAATGGAGCTTGGGGCAACACTTTTAACCCTACTGTGATAAATACATGAAACTTAACCTAAAAAGTTAACAATTTTAAAATAGTGGTTTCATAAGTATAATAATCAGAATAGAAGTGTTTGGCGGTGACTGATTAGTTACTTCGAAGAACAAGAACTTACTAAAGAATTGTTATAACGCTTAATAGCGGTGTCTACCTAATTCCGCTACATAGCCGTTGCGGCTTATATATTTACAAGCACTTATAATTGAAACCCAATTCTAATTTCAGCAAAGTAGTTTATTAGAATAAATTATACTTAGTAAAATTACATGTGATGGAGGTAATACAAATACGTTGCACACAACCAGAACTAAGACGAAGTCGAAAGCGACGGACAAAAACGAATATGAATTGAACCGAGCATCCAAGCGTCCAAAATATTACCGAAAACTTATACGTTACATAAACTAAGAAATCTTCTACACTTTAAATGTACTATAGCTTCGTACGTGTATGCTGATAAACCATTTATTGCGCATATACAATCTCGCAGCAGTAATTAAAATCGTTCGTATCTACGATGTAGGTTTGATCTTCGCATAATACCTTATTAAAGTAAATGTGGTCCTTGAATTATATCTGAAAAGGGGATTTGATGTTTAGTTGAAAAGAGTGATAACGATCACTTACTAGAGTCGTAAAACATCACCGTAAACGTCATGCTGGCGTATTTTGATGAACACAGCAAAACTAAGAAAGCCCCAATCCTTTGGCCATACTATAGCAGGCTACACCCATGTTTAAATATGTATAGAATATTGATATTTCGCAGTTTATGTGATTGCAAGCGATTAAGAAGATGGTTATGTTGGGTTATGTATTGTACGTTTGACATACGGCATTTGATATCACTGTGTACCAATCAGACAAAAATGTTACTGTTTTCGGTATTACAATGTGCTAATTGTAACACCGAAAACAGTGTTACAATGTGTGCATTGTGAATGCAAAATAGAAAAAATATATTAAGTAATTACATCATAAAAATTGATAAAACGGTTAATTCCAATAAGTAGAATTGTCGATCAATCAAACACACGTCGAAATGAGTTTGCGATATTGTATTCTGGATCATTAATACAAGAATTTCAATAAATCTGCCAAAAATAACTATAAAATCGCGATTTTTCATAAAGCATTGTTTCAGTTTTCACAAAGAACCTATTAAACAGCGTTATTAACCTCATAACGGAGTAAGACCTGTGATAATTGGCACTGCACAGTGCACATCAAATCGCCGAAGGTCGAAATGCACATTATTATATTATTATTGTTTGTATAGTATGTATTTATAGTAATATGGAGGTTGCTCCACCGTAATAAAACTTTAATAACCTGTACAATTCATACACCAATAAATTCAATGAATGTTTCCAACATGTGACCTTTTCTACTAATCATACAAAGATGGTAAAAAAGATAAAATGTTACATAAAAAATAACAACCACAAAACCACACGTATTTAGTGCTTGTGCTACAAAAACAGAAAGCTATGAATTTATATTAAATCGGGCAGTCTTAAAAGCAATCAAACAACATAGCCTTGGTGGGCTCCACTTGGGTTGATCTGGGGTCACAACTTCTGCAATTTTACGTGTCTTATTTGCTACTAAATAACCTCAAAACTCATGCCATGTATTCAACATTGAACTGAACGTTTCTTTCATCAAACAGTAACAATAGTAATTAATTTTAAATAAATTTAGAAATTGTGGTTACTATATTTAGAATCTGGGGTATTTTGCGGGTACCGTGTTGTAGTACTGTTGGTACTGTAGTAAACTGTCAACTTCGTAAAGTTGGGATGAGTGAATAAAGGATATAGATATAGAAACATAACCTAAAACGTTAACTTAAAAATAGTGTCTAATAATTATAATAGTCAGAATAGAAGTGTTTGGCGGTGACTTACTAAACAATTGTTATAACGCTTAACGTTTAATAACGGTATCTACCTAATTCCGCTAGGTAGCCGTTGAGGCTTATACATTTACAACACTTATAATTGAAACTAAATCCTAATTTCGGTGAAGCAGTTTATTAGAATAAAGTATACTTAGTAAAATTGCATGCGATGGAGGTAACACAAATAGTTGCACACAACTAGAACTAAGACGAAGTTGGAAGCGACGTTCAAAAAATAATACGGTATTGGCACGACCAGAATTCTGTCCAAAATGTTACCGAAAACATATACCTACGTTCCAAAAACAAAGAAATCCTCAACACTTTAGATGTACTATAGCTTGCTACGTGTAGGCTGATATTCAATAAACTATTTGTTGCGCCTATACAATCCCGCGGCAGTATTTGAACCCGATCATATCTACGATGTAGATTTGATCTTCGCATAACTCCTTATTCAGGTAAATGTGGTCCTTGTATTGTATCTGAAAGCATTTCCATGAACAGAGCAAACCTAAGAAAGCCCCAACCCTTTGGCAATACTATAGCATGCTAACAGTGTTGCCAAATCCAACGGATACTTATCCACTAGAACACCTACCTTTTTCTACTAAAATTCCACTAGATTATCATTACTTCTACTAAAATGTTCTACTAGATTTCACTAGTTGGCAAAAACTTCATATTTCATTATTTAATAATTCAAAATATTTTTTTATTCGTGATTTTAATATTTCAGGTTGTTTTTATACTTTCACTCTACTGAATTCAGCTGTGTTCTTTTTATTATTAGCAATTTAGTATGAATCGCACTTGTAGACGTAGAGGAAAATGCAGTTAACCTTAAAGATTTTATACAGGGTTTCTCAAAATTACCGGAACATCCATTCCTGTTTCTAATAGAATAACCTGTATATTTTTACATTTTTTATTCTATTAATTCTAAGAATGTTTTGTAGGAATAATTTTTTGACAAAATAAATTATTTTTTAGTTATAAGCAATTAATCATGAATTTTTATTTTAACCAAACGGGTTAAAAAGAAAAACATGAATAAAAAGCAAAGCTATTAAATGAAATTAAATTAAATATTCAAACTGGATTTAAAAAATATATAAATGTGTGTATGTATGTGTGTGTATATGTATTAATTACAGTTCAGGAGTTTTGATTAATTGCTTATAACTCAAAAATGATGCGTTAAAAAGAAATGATTTCTTACAAAAAATTCTTAGATTATTTTAGAATAAACAAATATGTATAAAAATATACAGTGTTCTATTAGAAAAGGGGAAGGTTACCAAATTTCCATATGAAAATCAAAAAATATATTTAAAATATATTTAAACGAAAGATTGTTTAAACCCAAAAAACTTTTGTTTGAATTTTTTTTTTATCGTTGGAGTATAAAATTATTTAGGTGTTCCGGTAGTTTTGACTAATTTTGATTAATTGCTTATAAATAAAAATGAAA
The DNA here is from genome assembly GCA_963966075.1 of Aphodius sticticus. Lineage (NCBI taxonomy): Eukaryota > Metazoa > Arthropoda > Insecta > Coleoptera > Scarabaeidae > Aphodius > Aphodius sticticus. The sequence goes on from OZ014509.1 coordinate 70,640,474, forward strand.
CATTTTACAAAAAAAAATTAATACAAAAAATTCTTAGAATTAATCTTAGAATTGACAAAATTAAACATATTAAACATACATATGTTCTATTGGAAAAAGGAAAGGTTACCAAATTTCCATGAAAAAATGAAGACCCGGTATATTAAAAATAAATTTAAACGATAGCGTGTTTAAATACAAATAACTTTTGTGTAAACATTTTTTGAAATTGTTAATGATTAAAGAATTATTTAGTTGTTCCAATAATTTTGACTAACCCAGCATAATCTTATCCAAAAATTTAACAACAATCGACACGACTTTCTATTAAAAATTCCACTAGCTACTAGTCTAGTTTTCTCGCCTAGGTTTACATAAATTCTACTAAATCTACCAACATTACAATCACCTATGCATATCCTACAATGCGGTATAATGTATATATATATATATATATATATACCTACGTAGTATAAAATAAATATTTGTTGTAGAAATACTAAAGAAATTCTGTACCTACTTATATTAGTTTAAGTTAAGTAATATAACTACAGAACTACAGAGACTACTAAACAAAGTATGTCAATCTACCAGATTTTCCATTATCTACTAGATTCAAAATTTGACCACCAGATTTACTAGAAATTCTACTAAATTGGCAACCCTGATGCTATACGCATGTTTAAATATGTATAGAATATAGATATTTCGCAGTTTGTGCAATTGCAAGCTATTCTAAAAAGGCAGTTTGTGGTTATGTGTAGTACGTTTGACATATGACATTTGATATCAAGGTGACCAATCTTAGAAAACAATTACTAAAAACGGTGTTACGTCGTTTATGTATTCAACTTTTTCAGTATTCGTAATGTATTAAAACATACAGGGCGTTCCATTAGATAAAAATAAGGGATATTTTATTCCACCACGCCTAAATACAACACCCTGTACAAATGGAAATATTCTTTAGTATGGCAAATCGTTTTTATCTTTTTCTTAAGATAACGGGAATATCGCCGTATGCGACATTAATGAATCACCCTGTATAATCTGCCGGACGACCGATGTTGCCGTTTCCTCTAACCTCCTTAATTCCAGATTCCAAATTTTCAAATCTCCATCATTCGAAACATTCTAAGGAAAGATAAGTGGGGACTGGTATTGAAATAATTTTATTTGCTGTTTTATTCACAAAAAAAAAACCTAATCTGTTGATATTATTTAGGGAATTCTTGGTAGAATGTGGTCATATCGCGGTTTCGTTTTAGCAACAATGATAACAGTAAATCCGACAATACTTACACGTGGGTTTATCGCATTCTCATTCTAAATTAACATTCTTTTAGATAACCACAACGAAAAGGAAGCGAATGCTTTTGTAGAGCCGTTATCAAATTTCTCATATGATCAACAGGAGTATAAGTATATAATTATATCGGCAATAATGAAACTAATTATTAGGCGTTGCATCATTATCAATGACTCACATAGCGTACGTAGTTCATTAGATTATACATACATGCACAATAAAGTTTACATTACAACTTAGAAGTACGTGTCAAACGTTTAGTTTCACCACGTATGTACACACTGAGCTCTAGAAACTCTATAAATAGACTTCATTCATTGCTCTGCGATCTCACAAACTAAAAAAAAAAGTAGATTGTGTAGGTTTTCGATCCGGAATATTCGATACCTAAGGGTTTGATACCTATGTTGGATACCTATGATCTAAAAGCAGATGTGAGGTGTCGGAATGACAAGACATGACTAATCACCTCGGGTTTTTAGGCAACCAGGTAGAAGGAATATTTCGTGAGAAAGAACCGTGACTATGACTAACACCGTAACGGAATTTTCATTTCAAAAAATCGCCTAAATCCCACCGAAAATTTACCAAAAAAAACTTACGTAATTTCGGGTCACATCCTAGAACTCCTGATCCGCAACCACACACTACAAACCCCCCAAAAAATCTACCAATGTCACCAAAAAATCACTTAAGTACTTCTTTCGTCTTCTCTCGCCGGCACTAAAATGAAAGAATTCGGCAAGCGGACAAGCACATGTCCTTCTTGGAGGTGCAGACGGGCGAGCGCATGCCCTATCGTCTTCCGTCTCTGTCTCTCACCCGCCGTGAGAGAAAGACGGAACGTATAACGCATTCCTGCGGTGGGTATGTGCTGCGAGACCTAGCAACGGTTGAGATGGCAACGCAAGGCTTTTTGGCCAATGCCGGTGGGTGGGGGGGACTGTCTGGCTATCGCATCGTCGACGTCGCGACCTGCTTGATTCCGAGTACGTGTGTACTGCAATGGGTAAACCGCGCCGAAGGACTGCAGAGGAATCGCTATCAACGGGCGATTATAAATAATCGTCGTATCTCTCGCCGGCCGGCCTGATATCGTCTGCAATCGGCATCGGGCGATTAGAGATGAGATAGAGAGGTTATTTTGTGTTGACAATGGGCAATTGTTAATTATACTGTCCGATAAATGTCAAACTTTTGTTTTCTATGTTTAGTTATGTTGGTTTATTTATATTGGTAGTTATGTGGTCACTGATAACCTCAAAGTATGATTTGTTACTGTCACGACTGGTTTGGAATAAATGAAATAGTGGTTTTTATTAATAAATTCATTAAAATTGAAACTGTTTTTGATATCAAATATAAAATAATCAACTCTGGGGGATCGCTTTGTGAATTAAAAGTGAAAACGTCTTCTTGATACATTATTTTCAATTGGTTCCATTAAGAGTTTTAAAAAAATTGAGGTTAAAATAATAATAAAACGAAAATTAGTCAATTTTTTAGAATTTAAAGCAGCTAAACTAAGCTAATTTAGCTGTGTTCCCCAGAGTTATAAATATTTTCCCAATTTTCGACTTCCTTTTTCTCGAAAATATCTTATGTATTAATACACTAAAATTAGGAAAACTAAAGGAAATAAATAAATGGATCTCAAAGTGAACCTCAGACGTACTTTTACCTGAAAATGCCTTCTGATTGGTGACCATAAAGCCCTGAAAAAGTTAGTTCCCCGTTACTATCAATATTTTCGGATAATATTTCTTATTATTTAGATTTATAAAGAGAAATAAATACTATTCCATTCGAAAAATAAACAACATAGTTGGTTGCTATAGCAACAAACCCAATTATGTTAGAAGCGAAATAAACATGCCACAACTGGTAGCAGCTTTACCCAAAAGACTTTTATGATTATTATTTACAAATTCAAAAATAAAGATATAGCCTTTTTAAGAGTAATGACTGCTTTTTATTAAGTACTCTCTTTTCAATCCTTTTGCAAAGTTTTTACACACAGATACATTTAAAGAAAATACATTTTTGTTCTAAATTTTTCTAGCAGGGACATTGACGTTCTTGTACATACATATTTAAACAAGATAAAGAATTAAATTTAAATGTTGAATTACTAACTATTAAGTTTAATATTAACTATTAATATAAAATGAGTACTGAAATAATAATACTATATTATTTGACGAGTACATAACTAAGGATATATAAATTTGTATCCGTTGTGTGCGAGTCGAATACGACGTTTTATCTACGACTCATAAATTCCATTTTATATCAAATATTTAAAAAATATTTTTTCAATGATGGCGAGGCGAACTGTCACATAACTGTCATCCACGTAGGTTTTGACAGACTTTGACACTAGCGTTGTATAATGATGACAGTTCGGTCAAATAATGAAGTCATTATTTGAACGAACTGTCATTATTATACAACGCTAGTGTCATTACAATCATTGGCGTGTTACGTGTATCATGATGGGGATTATATAGTCATAGATACGTATGCAATAGTATATTATTTGATTTGACGAGCACATAACTAAGGATATAAATCGCGACCATGAAGTTTATGCGCGAGCCGTAGGCGAGCGTATAAACATGCGAGCGATTTATATCAGTTGTGTGTGAGTCGAATACGACGTTTTATCTACGACTCATAAATTCCATTTTATATCAAATCTTTTAAAGGTATTTGTCAATGGTGGCGAGGCGAAATGTCAAATAACGGTCATCCACGTAGGTTTAGACTGACTTTGACAGTCCGTTCGTATAATGATGAGTGATGACAGTTCCTTCAATTAATGAAGTCATTATTTGAACGAACTATCATTATTATACAACGCTAGTGTCACTATAATCATTTGCGCATATCGTGATGGGGATTATATAGTCATAGATACGTATGCAATGAACTTGTTATATGTGAGTCGTAGATAAAAATATTAAATGTATTGTATGATAATATACAACAATATTGGGGTGCTAGTAGTTTGAGAACCATTGTATTTAGAAAAAAATAGAAAATACATTTCTGTAAAGATTTATTTTGTGCAGTAACTAAAATTGGGAAATCATGTTGCTCCACAGTTTTGCCTGTATTTAGTAAAGTAAGTAAGTACTTATTAAGTAGTTTATAAAAGATTTATCAATATTGCGATTTGATAAAAAAAATTTTAATAACGTTTTTACTACTTTGAAGTTCATAGTATGATATGAACTATGTACTATGAACACACAGATAAGCTATCCGATCTTCTTTCAGAGAGATGAAGTTTCCGAGTAGCTTTTGATCATAAGATGACAGTTTGCATTATAGAGTTGCCTAAAACAATTCGATAAGTTTCTGGTTTTGTTTTAAAAATGAGATTTTTCAAAAATAAACCTACTATTGTTTGTTAAAGTAATTTGTTTGATCTCACATAGTGTATTCTAACATAATAATAATAAATATTGAACTTAAATAAAATGGTCAACACGTAGTGAAGCTTTTGATTAAAGACCCGTTACTACCCAATACTTCTTGAATTTCATTAGGGTATTACGGCACTTTTCAAATTCTGTTCTATTACAAAGTAGGTTAGCTTAGCATCCCTCTTTCAGACGTAAAATGCCAAACAACGCTTTAATTTAGGAGAAAACGCGTTTGAAATTCAAATAAAAATCCTACTTGTGACGTCACAAGGAGGGATTATAATGCGAAACTTGACAACGTCGCGCATAGTTATTTTATGTTGATGTGGTGCCAACAGTCGCGTAGTTCACTCTATTTACCGTTCGTGTATTGAGGTTAGGTGGTCAGTGATTTTTTTAATATATCAACACCAGCAAACACCATACATAATCAACATGAGCAAACAATAATATAGAGTTTGTTGTGTGCCGGGTTGCAACAGCAAATCAGTCGAAACACCAGAATTCGTACAACATTTAGACGAAATGGTGTATCTACCTTGTAGTTTCATAAACACACAGGAATATATTATAAGAAATGTATTGTCAATATGTATTATTAACAAACTTCTATTTAAGCAGTTATTTTTTACTCTCTACATTCCCTCTACATTCAAATTTCTTTGTGAACCATGTGATTGGGGGATGTTTCACTACTTTGTCGTTAATTTACTATGAACAAATGCAAGCTGGTTGAATAATATGTATGACAGTGTATGATCGTGGGCAAATTTTGCGAATTCGCTTTGGTAAAATCATCTTTCACAGAACACATGGTTGCACTGGTAACTTAACAACTTATAACAACTTAGTTAATAACTAATAACTTTACGATACGCTGTAAATACTGTAAATAGTACCGTCGAAGTTTGTCAACACACATACAAACAAACAGCGGTGCAAACACTGTTACAAGAAAATTCCCTAGGTTTTGATCAATTTCTTGGCTACGTGCCAATTCTACACTTGGCCAATCACGACAGTGATCGGAAAATTCAAATTTTAACTGTAATTTTCTCAACAAATTCTAAATGTAATTTAATTTTAACTTAACAGAATTTCGGGTTATATACTGTAAAATCGCTTAATACACGCTTTTGCTGAAATTTCCACATGACCGTAATACCCTATTACTACCGGGCAAGAGCCTTAAAGCATTTTGAATAATAATAACATAAACCCTAGTTCTTGAAGTCTTTGAAGCAACAACGTTTCGAAGTGTTGTCAAAATTCATTGAAATACCTAGTGTGATTTTATTTTTTGCTTTTCGGTCAGTTGAGTTTATATGCTTCACCAAATTTGTGAATGTTCTCCTTAAATTCAGATACTTTTGACCACATTTTTTGCCACTTTCTTGCCAATACCAAACATAATAGCCTATTATGGTGATGTCTAATGCAGTAAGTACTCCAATACTTGCTGGCACACTTCTTTTGTGCATAATAGCATATTTTTCTAAGTTTTATAACTTTATAAGACGTCAATTGGTGCATGAGTGACTCCACGCTTGGCTACTCGTGTCCCAAACGAACAAATGCGCCAATATGTCTTATAAAACGAGTATAATACATTCCTTTTTTTACTTTTTACTTTACTGAGTAGCTTAATGTGATATACATTTAGAAATTACGGTTAGGATCAGTAACCGTAGCCATGGTTTGCGACTGTTTTCATTATGAAACCGAAAAGAGTGTCACAATGTGTTCATTATAAAACCAAAGTAGGAAAACGCCGTATTTCATAAGACGATGAATTGAATTTGCAATCTGCGATGTTGATATTCCTTTGGCTGACAAAACAGATCGATTTTCAGTTCCTAAAAGTGTTTCTTCTATTGATATCTTCGCGTTCGTGCGTTCCTCGCTTCAAACCTCGTGCCCCAAACCATTCATGCGACAAATGACGACGTTTTATAAAACGTGTGTAATAAAATACATAATACACTAATAGAAAACATTTTATAACTTTGTTACGTACAGCAGCTCTTTTTTTACCAAACAAGAATGAAGAAAAATAATAATATCTAATAAAACGCCCAGAAAATATTTTTGACCTAATTCAGTCAGATTTCCCTGCTTCAGACAGGAGAGTCCTTGTGGATCTGATCCATTACATCCAGATACATGATATAACATTATAAAAATGATTTCATCACAAATTTAAATAAATTATGCAATAAATAAAACTTTTCCAGCTTATAGTGTCCATGAATATACATAATTAATTATACTTTAGTAGCTAATTGGAGTATTTTAGTATTTAATATACAAATCAAACCGTCAAACGTATGGTAAGTTAGTTCAAGACCGGAAATAGCATTGGAAAGTTTATTTGCAACGCCAGAATTTTAGATAAAACGACGACAGAAGAAGCAATTTTAAAGGATTCCGACATTTATAATGGTTTAAAATGGCATGCATTATATGTTTCTTGCGGGCTAACATATAGGAGGTTATTCGGATTTGTCTACCTGCCACAGAAGAGGTGTGCTATTATTGGAACCTAACCTTCGCAAACTTCTTTTGTCGCAGACAGGAGGCATGATGCTGTAGGTCGAACCATACATACTGCCCCTTAAAACAAAGCACCTACCTGGATTTTTCTGTACTAACCATTTTCTATCATGCTTTTTTCGTATTAAACAGTATTGTTTGTTTGCAAAGAGGAAGATATTGTGTGGATAAATGTGAATGTGATCCAGTTTGATCCAGTTTCTGAATTTTTGTACAGATACGTCGTTAACTTCAGGTAAAATTTTGCAATTTTTAAATGCAGTTGAACCTTGCTGTAGGATTTCACAATTCTCATTATGTTTAAAATCAAAATCTGAAATTTTGTGTTCGTGAGAATACTTATTAAAAATTTTATTATAAACCGGCGTAAAAAATTATTTCTTTGTGTTTTTTGTTAGATAAATAAACATTAATTACAAATAAGTTGTATTTATTACCAACACATTTGTACTAAAATAAGTTTTTTTATTTAAAATTATGGAACAAATAGGCCATATTCGAAAACAGCACGTTCATATTAACAAAAAGAAAGTATATTTAGGTTGAAGTAACCATCAACAAATTCAAATTTGTCGCAGTGTAATTGTTCACAGTATAATATTAGTTCATATTACTATACAGGGTGTTTCTTAATAACATGCTAATATTTAAGGAGGTTATTCTTTGGTCTATTTTGAGGAAAGAAACTCATATGAACATATGTCGTAAAGGTCTTAACTTTTGAACCACAGGGTGTTAAAGTTTTAAGAGAAAAAAATCTTTTTTTTATTATAACTTTGGTATGACCCTAGATATTCTTGTGAAACGAAGTACACATCTTCTATGAATTAAAAGGCATTTTCTGCTGTACAACCTATCCATCATTTCCACGTTTGACAGAAACAGAGACGGCGTGACATCTTGCATCTCTCCTAATTTCATTGGGTGGAAAACAAAGCAAAAGCGCCATAAGAGATCATGTATTTCTGGCTTTCTAAATCAGCTTAAAATAAACCAATTGATACGATAGTGATTCAGCTTGGATGTTTTTCTGGCTGTGTGGACCTTATTGAATATGTTTTGAAGCTAATTTTGGAATATTTCACGGTGAGTATTATACAAGACGATGTTAAAAAGTGACTTCAGAAAGTAAGGTTATGTTTGAAACGCGTGTTTTTTGCAGGTTAATTATGGAAAATATTCAATTCAGTGAGGATTTTAACCAACTAGGACATGCTTACTGTTATCAAATTACACATCGCCAATATTGACTTTGTTGTATAGTCCAAAAACGAACTTTTTCTGCATCGATTTTTTAGACGATCCACTCTGGGATTTTACATTTGTTTGCAGTATCACAAAACATTGTCTTACCTGAAATTTTATGTAAAGAAGCCTGAAGGCAAGGGAGTAGTCGAGGTAGAATAAATCAATGATTGTAAATTAATAATTTATTATTTAAAAAATCTGAAATGTATGTAAAATACGAGTAGAATAATGTGATAAGTACAATATTACACTTTATTTCCTGATTATATTTGACAGTTTTTGCACGAATGTCATGCAGGGCACTAGGGCTGTTCGAGCGCTCGCTTTTTTCGTACCGAACACAAGTAGGTCTGCGTAACTATCATTTTCTCACACTAAATTTTTGTTCTATCATACCACGCTTGGATTCAACCAATGCTTTGACGTTTATTCAAACCAGTATGCTTGATTACAAGTAATCGCTCGCTTTTGGTATTGCGACTCGAATTTTAACCGAACAAATGCGACCCAACTCGAAAAACCGAGTGCTCGGTTCGGAAAGAAACCAGATTTACTTAGCTCAAAATTCGAGACTTGTGTTAGATAACTCGAACAGCCCTACGTTGCACCCAATCGGGATTGTCATCATTTCAAGCCCTCTTCGAGCTGGTTTACCTTAAAATGACACATTATAAACAAATATTTCACAACTATATTTCATACAAGTCTTACCTGCAATAAAATCCATACTGCAAACCCTCCAATTTTGTAGTTGACCTTCAGAGAAGTTTAGATCTCTCTTAATGGCCTATAGCTATCGTTCCCTTCTAAAATGCGACAACAAACTGTTGGGATAATTTGGCTTGAGGACTTTCGGTCATAATATGAAAGGAAATTTCCTTATCTCAATGGCTTTTCGACCTGCAGTTAGCCACGCTACAAATTTTGCCCGTTTTAAAACTAACACTAAAGCAAAAATACGCGTTTGAAACATAACCTCATTTTCGAAATCACTTTTAAACATCGTTTTGAATAATATTCACTGTGAAATATTCCAAATGCAGCTTCAAATCTTATTCAATAAAATTTACACACCCAGAAAAAAATCCAAGCAGAATCACTTTTGCACCAGATGGTTTATTTTAAGCTGATTTAGAAAGCCAGAAATACATGATCTCTTATGGCGCTTTTGCTTTGTTTTCCACCCAATGAAATTAAAGAGAGATGAAAGATGTCACGCCGTCTCTGTTTCTGTCAAACGTGGAAATAATGGATTTCTTTATTCTTGCCAGTGGCGTACTTGCGGGATTTGCACTGAATCATTTTAAAGAGAAAAGTGATACACCACTGCATTTTCTCAAAGTAAAATTATTTTTGACAACCTCATTCCTTTCTGAGCAAATCAGGTCTCTTGATCTTTTTTCGTTTGACGTACGGTTTTCGCATAAACAAATAAAATTCATTCATTTGCATGTTATTATTATTGTGTTATTATCAAGGATTAAAAACGTATCTAGTAAGTAAGATTTAGTTTTGTAAACAAAAACAGTTTTGACAGTTGTCTACCTAGTCTAGTTGTCACGTATTTAAGTCATCAAAATTAACAATACAGATTTTTTTTAAACTTTAGCACCCTGTAGTTCAAAAGTTAAGACCTTTAGGACATATGTTTATATGAATTTATTTTCTCAAAATGGACTCAAGAATAACCTCTTTAAATATTAGCATATTATTAAGAAACAGCCTGTATATTACAATATATGTACTTAAAAAGATTTTCCTTAATAATTACCTCAAATGTTCAAATGCGACAAATGGTTTAATGTCAGGCAAACCAAATTTAAATATTGACCAATTTGTGCTGTTTTCTACACGTATCAGCGTTGTTGTGATTGAAACAGTTTGTTTTAAAATAGTGTTTTAAACATGTTTTAAAACAAATATTTTGTTTTAAACTGTTTTGTTTTAAACATGTTTAAAACAGTTTGTTTTAAATGTTTTGTGTTTTGAACGTGTTTTAAACTACCGAAATTTGATCAGCTTTTGTTGTTTTTCATAAAAGTAAAATAAGAAATGAAAAGACGCTGATTAAAATGCCTAGAATTAAAATAATTGCGTGATTTAAAACATGTTTAAAGCAAGTTTTATTCCCTGTTTAAAACATGTTCTTTTGTGTGTGATTTAAAACATGTTTTTTAAAATAAAAAGTTTTTTATAAGCCTGACACGTATACTGCCCTCCAAAGGTAAAGTGCCGTATGTACAAAAAAATGAAAAATTGAGCTATTATTGTTTTTGTACTCTAAAAGGTATACTTTCTCATATTTATTATAAGAATGTACCAAAAGTGCCTTACATTCGATACATTTTAAAACACGTTTTGCCGTATGTGCACTTTTTGTGATATAATACTACGCTAAAACGCGGCAAGTACAATATACTAAGGTAAAACGCGGCATGTGCATTGTACATACGGCGTTTTATCTTTGTATTTGCACATGCCGCGTTTTAGCCTAGTAACATGGAATGAATTTTGTAATTGCCGCGCACCCATCTTGTCATTTTTGACAGTTCTCATATCGTGTTGTATATTCGTTATTATTAACTGAACAATCACTGTCGCTCGGGTTTACATACGAATATATTGTTTCAAAACATGGTAACCGCGAATTTACAAGAATATAGTAACTTAATACTTCCAGTGCCGTTAGAATTTCAAGGTAGTCATATTTATTATTATTTTTAAATTTAATTTCGAAAGTTAAGCAAATAAAGTTGGTCGTGATTCTAATTGTGTCTTAATGCCAGAAATTAAATGTATATTATATTTACTATAATATGGATAGTATTCATGAAAATTTAAAGTTTTTATTACTTAAAAAAAAAATGTGTTAAAAATACAAGGTACCCTTGCCAAAAAGTTTTGAGCCTTGCTCATTAATCTAAAAAATACAAAATATACATCATTAGTTAACATTAGTTAATACTTAAAACGTAAAAAGTGCATGATTTTTGAAACAGAAAACATGTAGTGCATTTTTTTATGTAGATACGGCGTTTTACCGTAGGATATTATGAATGTTTACATTGGTCTATACTAGGGAAGAACGCGGCATCTACATTTATTCGCTATAATTTTGTTACTTCTGTATAAAATCTATTGAAGTGTTGTTAATTATAAGCAATTTACTGTAACCTACAATAATAACAAACTATGTGTAAGTATTTAGCGCATATTTGTTTGAAATTGATACTTAATAGAAAACTGCAAATATCTCGTAACTACCGTTGATGTACATTGTACATACGGCACTTTACCATTGGAGGGCAGTATAGAGGAAGGTGAATACTACTTCTATTATTTAGTATTTTTTATTTTTGCCCTAGTTTTATGAAAAATCCGATATTCTCTGTCAGATTAAATTTGATAAAAAACCTACCAACATATTATCACAGATTCTATTATTGTTAGACCCACAGTTACAAAAAATATACAGTTACCTACCTTCATTTTGATGTATTGGTGTTAATTTTCAATGATATTATATTTATAGGAATCATACATTGATTTGACTCTTTACCATTCACATTAGATGTAATTTTACGTCATAGCTAACGATTATTTATAGATATTTCGTTCTCATTCCAATGATTTGTTCAGGCCGTTTACGTCATTGGCAATAACCTTACTAAACAATTACATACATGAATCTAACATAAATTTACAACACTAACACGGCTGTAGTTAAAAAAAATGACTGGTTGAGTCTTGTAGACACGATTTTCTCAGTAATGCTAATTTGCAAATTTATTATAGACATAAATTACCTACGTAATTATGGCAACGAGTAACTGGATATAACGACAAAGACTAACGTCATAAAATCCGCATCTGGACACTTGCAAAGTTCTCACATGTGTGGACAGACGGTTCCACATTGTACGATTTTATAAATAAAGAAGTCTAATACAATAGGGTATTCCGGTCATGTCAAAATTTAAGCAGATATTCGGTTTAACCTATTGTACAATTTATGAGGATTCATAAAGTTAAGCTATGAGCTTTTTGATTTAGTTTTTCTACGAGATAATTGCAATTAAAAGTGCATTTTGTTTGAATTCACCGACCACCCTCGGAAATACACGATGATTACCGATCCCTAGTAGCGGTGGCAACAGCGGACAGCTCTCGAACAGCTGATCGGCCAAGTTGACGGTTGGAGACCCTGTTGTTTGACAACGAATAAAGGTAACTTTTTTGAGAGATGATTTGATCATTGAAACTTGAAGCCAAACATCTCTCATCTCGCTAGTTGGCAATGTAAAGAAAATCTTATCAGGAGTTACTGTTCTACTGCTGTTACAACCCGGCACAGAACAATGTCGGCGTTGGAGTTTATACATTTTGAACAAGTGTTTGATATAACCTCAATAACCAAAGCAGGTGTCAACAAACGAGCGATTCTAAACGTTGACACAACAGAAGACAAAAATTTACTACGTGCACCCTAGATATAGCAACGTTGTCAAGTCGCTCACTTTGAGCGGTCTTTGTGACGTCACAAAGACCAATCCTAATTCAAACTTCAAACAACGATTTCTCTTAATTTAAAACAATCTTTGATATTTTACTTGTGAAGTAGCAAACAGTAGCAGCCATACTTTGTAAAAAATGACAATTTCAAAAACACCGGAATACCCTATTACAGATATATGTACATTGTACACAGTGATGCTTTCCCAAAATTTTACCAGGGGGTTCGCATTGGCAGTGAATATTTTCTAACATTTTTTTAATATTAATATTTCCATTGAAATATTATTTGGCAGAGTAGCACAGTAGCTGATGAATATTAAACTATTAGAAAAAAAAACAATGTATCGTTCATATTTACTTTTATTTTTGAACTTTGAACTTTTTGAAATTCATCAAAATTCTTTTCGGCCCCTAACTACGGAATTACAATATCTTCAATTTTCCAAGTGCTCGGTTCTAACAAACTTGCTAGCTCATAAGTTTTGCTGTCATCATTATTTTTCTTGTTGTTATTGGATCCTACTTGAGAGAGACCAATCAACCTTAATTTCAAATATTTTATGATGATGTCAATAAGAGAATCTCTGGGAAGGATTCTATAAATTCTGTTTTCGACGAAAGTAATATTTTTGAATACTTCCGAGTTTATAACTTCATCCATTTTTTTCCTAAATACCGCTACGATCTTTGAGCATTTTAAAAGCATTAATTGTTCTTCTGATCTGTTGTTCTTCTCTGCAAATATTTATATTTCTCGCTTGAAGGGCATTGGATAGTAAAGAGCACACCTGAAGAATCTCATTCATTAGAGCTAACTCCGCTAGGAAATATTTGTTTTGTAATCGTCTTGCCATTCCAGAAACCCTTTGGTTAGAGTTAGAAGAAAAGAACTTATACAATATGATAGATATTTGAAAGAAACATTTAAAAATCGAAAGAGTAGTAGAAAATCACCGATAATCATAAAAAACGAAATAATTTTTTTCTGATTAACAGGAGGTTCCCACGAACCATAGCATTCACATCAAAGGGTTCGCGCGAACCCCCGGGAAAGCATCCCTGATTGTACATACATAAGTATAAATTGCAGTTGTTATTGGATTGGTTTTTGTAATACGGGTATGTATATTGATTGTGAATTTTCCAGACTAGTCATCGGGACATACTACTACTCAACGTTCTTACCTAGGTCAAGCAATTTCCACTTAATCAGCAAAAAATCGATTTTCCCGGAGCAGGCATCTGCATCATACCCATTACTCGGAAAATACGAAACAGCAAAGCAAATTTCCATTCTTTATCTTTTCACATATAACTTGAAAGAAAACAAAATGCGTACCTACCTATGTATACTGTCAAACGAAGTAGTAATAATAAACTAATAAGTAAATAATAACAGAAATAAGTATCAAATCTTGACTTTATATGTATAATTAATCGAAAAAACTACTTCTATGTTTAACACGACAGTATAGCCCCCTATTGGAAATTTTTCTAACCAAATCTAACACACATGTGGCGCCACCTCATATCAATACCGGCAACAAAGTCACACAACAAAAGCGCCTAATTTGCATTTATCAACGTCAGAAAAATAGTTTTAAAACAATCACGATGAAAAGTAGTTTGGTGGTACTTATTTTAGGTGTCCTATGCTTCAAAGGGACGTAAGTACAACCAACCTTACGTAATAACCTCAAAAATAACTCATCAAACTCATATTTTAGATCATCTATTTGGTACCAGCAAGACAGCGAATGGGACTATCTTTTATTTGTTGAACATTGGCCAGTAACAGTATGCATAGAGTGGCTAGACAAAAACGTAAAAAACAACTGCACTATTCCGAAAGATTCAGCGCAATGGACCATACACGGAATCTGGCCTACAAAAATTGGCACGGAGGGTCCGACTTTTTGCAACAACACCTGGCATTTTAACGAGACTAAAATTGATACTATCGTACCTGATCTAGAGACATATTGGACCAATATTGAGGAAAACACTAAGTTAACATCACTATGGAAACATGAATGGGAAAAACATGGGACTTGCTCTGCGATTTTGAAAGAACTCAACGATGAGTTTAATTATTTTAATCAGGGTTTATCGTGGGTTAAAGGCTATTCAATTGGTGATATTTTGAAGAAAAATGATATCGTTCCTAGGGGAAACGGGTATTCAATGAACGTGTTTCATGACGCTATAGTTTCTGCGTTAAATGTTACGCCGGTTATACAATGCACCGTGCAAGCGCATACGAAGATATCGTTGCTCAGTGAGGTTAGGTTGTGTTTTGATAAGTCGTTGAATTTGATCAGTTGCGACGTAGATATGTTGCGGTATCTGCTAAATGATATGACGTTGAGTTATACGGAAAACGGCATGCTAACTAATTGCGATTCTAGAAAGCCCGTGATGTACCTTGACCATATTCCGAAAGAAATTCAAATGGAGTATGATGATACGCAGTATTATAAAAAATTATTGAACGTCTATAATCTACTTAACTTTTTAATATGGTTCACGCTGTAGATTCATTCATAACTATTAAATTTATGAAATTTACGTACTTCTTTTTAGTCTGTGATCTCGCTTATTCCTACGTGATTTCTTATGATCAGCAAAATTATAGTATAAATAGTGAAAGAGTTATTAAGCACTTTTTATAATAGTTCAAATATTGTCTATGAGCATTAATTTTGCTAGTTGGTAAAGTTTATAAATTACGTCATGACTATTTATTTAAAAGGCTGTTATTTTTATCAGATAGGAAATTTTTCTGTATATAATTGATGATATAAAATTGATCAATTGTAAATATTAATCAGTTGTAGGTAAAATTCACATAAATCTTGCCCCAAATATGTTTGTTTAATTGCCTTTAAAATATATTTTGTATCTTTTAGGCATTTGTCTGATTGTATGTGCTGCAAAAGAAAAGTGATTTATTGCAATCCAGTGCGTTTCAAGAACAATATCACAACTTAAAATAATACATGAACAGGATAATATCACATTAAATTAATTAGCCTTATCAAAAATGTCTCAACACATAATATGACGTTTTTCTTGAAATAATATTATGAAATCTTATGAAGTATCATTATGACGTTTTTCTTCTGGTAAACATAGGGGCTTTTGACAACATATTTCATCATTTTTTTTTTAAATGAAGAGTTTTGAGATGTGTTACATTTTTTGTACACCAACAATTGAGAACCTTTTTTTATTTTGTATTCTTTATAATACTGCTTAAGTTAGTAAAATTTATGTATGTTTAGACGAATTTACTATATCGTATCTTAGCTAAATTTACTATGGTTAGTGCACTATTCTTTGTTATATATAATGTTAAATGTTGATACATGTCTGATTTTAATATAATATACCTTAACAAATTCTGTAAAAACAATAAAAAATGATAATTCTGTGTTTGAGTTTATTTAGATTGTAGCTTTATTTTTTTTGCAGTGATATTTTATTTAATTACATACTCAAATACATACCAAAAGGAAAATTATTTTACAAATTCAATTAATATGAAGCAACAATTTATTATATCAAGGAGTCGTAGTAGACCAACTTTTGATAGAAAAAAGAAAATAAAAATCCTACAGACCGTATCTCATTTAGAAATAGACAAAAGCTAAGTTGTGTGAGGTATCATAGGATAACTCTTTTAAAACGTATGGTCAGAAACAATTTAACTTTGACGATCTTCTCTGAACAGAAGGTATACCAACAAATACCGCAAAACAAAATATGGTTACGTTATAGATTTTGAAATAATATAATATGCCAGATATTTTTCAATGGGTTACACCACTTTGGGAAATTGATAATTTAATACTTTACCTGTTTTTTTATGTTCTCTGACATTGTGTTGACATATCTACTACTTTTTAAATATTCAGAAAAGTGACACAGTGCCAAAACGATACATATTTTTTCCTGAATTGATATTAAAAATTCAAGAATAATATCACAACTAAAGCCTCGTTTACATCCATTTAGCTTAACGTACGAAAAATTATACTTAACGTACGAAATTTAGATCGGTTCCATTTACATTCACTTACCGTGGAGTGATGGTGAAGTGTTTGACATACGCATCTGACTGACACAATATGAAATCTATTGCTTTTAACGATACAAATATGTTCACGTACACACAAGTTGGATCAAGTTTCCATCATCCATGATTATAATCAGTAATTGAGCTAAACATATTGCTAAAAAACACAAAGACAACAAAATTCTAAACACATGAGTTAATTTTTAGGTTATGTACCGGTCACCATCATCTGTATTGTCAAAATTAAAAGCCTGTGATTGGTGCACTTAGCGCACAGATTCTGTTAAGTTGAAGTTAAGTGAACAATTCCGTACGTTACGTTAAGTTTTGCTACGTTAAGTGAATGTACACGAACACATATAATTCAATGGAGTTCAACTTTCCCAAATTTATAAGTTATCGTACGTTAAGTTAAGTGGATGTAAACGATACTTTAAGCCTCGTTTACATCCACTTAACTTAACTTAACGTACTAAAACTTAAACATTAGAGATAGTTGAACTCCATTGAATTATATGTATTCGTTTACATTCACTTAACGTAACGTACGGATTTTTTCACTCAACTTCAACTCAACAGAATCCGTGCACTAAGTGCACCAATCACAAGCTCTTGATTTTAGGCATGTTCGATTGCTGGCCGCGATCTTTTACAACTGAACGCGTTCTGTTCTTTTTGATCGCAAATTTGAAATACTGGCTTCCTATTGGTGGAATCAGTTTGGCTCAGACGTCAAACGAGCAATCGAACTGCACTTTAGCCAACTGAGCGCTAATCAGATTGAACAGAACTAAGCGCGGTCAGCAATCGAACACTACTCTTGACAATTTGTATGATGGTGACAGCGGGTGACAGTAACATAACCTAAAAATTAACTCGTGCGACTTGAACTTTGTTATCTTTGTGTTGTTTTGCACTATTTTTAGCTCGATTAACGGATTATTAACACGGATGATGGAACCTTGATTCAACTTGCGTGTACATAAACATATTTGATTAAAAAAGCGATAGATGTAATATGTATTTCATATTCTCTCACTGTCAAATGAGCATGTCAAGCACCCAACGTAAGTGAATGTAAATGGAACGGATCTAAATTTCGTACGTTAAGTATAATTCTTCGTACGTTAAGTGGATGTAAACGATATTTTATACAATGTACATGAACAGGATAATACTACATTATTAAATTAATTAGCTTTATTATCAAAAATGTCTTAACACATATGACGTTTTTCTTGAAATAATGTTATAAAATCATATGAAGTATTATTATGACGTTTTTTCTGATAAACACAGGGGCTTTCGAAAACATATTTCATTATTTTTTTTTTTTAAATAACGAATTTTGAGGTGTTACTATTTTTGTGCACCAACAAATGAGAACCTTCTTTTATTATTTTTAATACTGCTTAAGTTGGTAAAATTTATGTATGTTTAGACAAATTTACTATATAACATACGTATCTTAGCTAAATTTACTATGGTTAATGCACTATTCTTTGTTATATATAATGTTAAATATTGGTACTTGTCTGATTTTAATATAATACTACAAATTCTGTAAAAATAATAAAAAATGATAAATCTCTGATTTTTATTTAGGTTATAGCATTATTTTTTGCATTGATATTTTATTAAAATTCTGAAATACATACAACAAAAAACTTATATTACAAGTATTACAAATAAAAATGTAGCAACTTTTTATTATATTTATTATAAGGAGTTATAGTAGACCGTTTGTAAGAAAAAATAAATCTTGCAGATAGTATCTAATTTAGAAATAGACGACTTTTAAAACATATTCTAGGGTACAAATTAAAACTTGACCATTGATTTTCTGAAAAGAAGTAATATCAATAAAAACCGTAAAACAAATGTGTATGTTATCAATTTTGAAATATGCCAGATATGCTTCAATGGGTTACACCACTTTTGGAAATTAATAATTTGATCCTGTACCTGTTTTTACATCCTCTTATATGCTGCCTGGTACAATCTATAATCCTGGAAACACATCACTAACACTTAACA
Source organism: Aphodius sticticus (assembly GCA_963966075.1). Taxonomy (NCBI): domain Eukaryota; kingdom Metazoa; phylum Arthropoda; class Insecta; order Coleoptera; family Scarabaeidae; genus Aphodius; species Aphodius sticticus. Next base: position 70,659,624 of record OZ014509.1, read on the forward strand.
AGGTAGAATGGTCAGTTCAGAAAGGTCACTGATAATATATTATTACACAATAACTTTGCATAACTCCAATGTAACTTGATGATTGCTTAAAGCAGACTAACATAATTATAAGTCATTCAATTCATTTAAATAAGAGGGGGATTACCAGTTCAAATTTGTCATACACGTTGTTTATAAAACATCTTATCAAGCTGATAAAGGTTCTTAAATGAAAAGAAAACATACAACAATTGTTTATTTATATATTTTATTAAAATATAACAGTACATGGTTACCATTAACGCAAAAAATGTGTAACCTTCTTTAGTAGTAAGCTAAAACATTTTTCTTAATTGGAATGAACGTTAATTAAAATCGTAATATTCGTAATCCACAAAATTTATTTACTTATCAATTTATTGTGACCTCGATTAAATGTAATTAATTAGGAGTATTATTCAACAAACAGCACTTGTGTAAACACGAAAAGTTAAATAAATCCTCATAGTTCCATCGACAAACACCTAAACAAAGAAAATATAAACACTCAAAACTCTGACAAAAAAAAAATCCACTTAAAACTTGTTACTCAATACTACAATCCCACATTTATATCGTAAAAAATGTTACCTATAATTAAGCGAAGGATAATATAGCACAAAAGTGTTTCTTTTTATCAACATCAGTACAAATACATAAAATTATAATGTTTTTAAAACTCAATTATCTGTTGTTACTGTGCCTTTGCCAAAATGATAACTGCGGTTGGTGCTAAACCTGAAAATAAAGAAGGAAATAATATAATATAAATAACAGCAATTTTCACTCATATATAGTATGTCGAGGAGTGTTTGTATCATAGAGTCAGGCAAGACGTGTAAAAACATTATCTAATAACATTGGTCGACAAATTTTTATTTGGTGTCGGTAACTTTAACCAAAATATCCTTTTTTTGTGTTAATATGGTTGGGCTGGTTTTAAATATGGCCAATAAAAAGTTGACAGTGGTGTCATATTTCCGTAGTTTTGAGATAAAAAAATATAACATCGCATTTTAGGATAAATGTTCTTTTCAGAAAATGTTATTCTTTATAATAGCTTCTGGATTGTCTTAAACCTAAAAAGCAAATATTAGAATGTAATTATCAGCTTGCATGTACCAGGTGTTACCAAAACTATGAAAAACACTGAAGAGTAATGTGTCTTTATGACAAAAACTATGCAAAAATGTATTTGAAAAAAGTATTTGACTCTCGGTTTCACAAACAATGAAAATTCTTTGATACGATCAATTCTTTATTTTATCATTTTTTTTATTAGTTTACCCGGTAAATTAAGCTTTAACAACCCTGATTATTTGTATTATAAAGTACTTGCATTAGAAAGTCTGATCAAAATTCATTACGATATATCAATAGAAGTATTTTGATATATCGTCGAGAATATGTAAGAGTTTCTTGCGGTGAGACATCAGGTGTTCATTAATATGAAAAACAAAGTAAAGTAGATAATTTGTTTCAGATCTATAACTGAAGAGTTGAAGTAAATAATGAACTAAGTGTCAAAAATTTGTTTTATTACATTAAAGTGGGCTGGATATCACTGGCTTTAATGTAAATAACGGGCTACGCAAAAATATGTCGTGAAATGCCTAACAAACTTGACCGCTCGATCTCGCATGAGTTAACTTTCGGTGTATTTTCGTAAATAGCGCGCTAATTGCCTTTAGTCAGTGCCAGTAGTTGCTTATAATTAAAATATTATGCATTTTATAAAAAAATGATTCCTACAAAACTCTTAGGGCCGATATATTCACCTATCGTCAAAGTTGTCGTTAGCCAACGAACAGATTACGCTAACGTTCGCGTTAAAAATGATTCTGTCTTTTCACCGATCTGTAAGTTATCGTCAGGTAACGAGGACGTGAACATCGCTAACGAATGTTTTTCGGCAGTATAGTATCAAATGTCGGTAAAAAAGGTGTACTAAATCAACACTTGGATCATAACTTGGACTAATTGCCGCTAGATGTAGCGCCGTAAATGACATTGATAGACATTGACAAAACGTAACGTAACTAAAAAAGACCACCAAAAGTAAAAAAAAAATGGTATGAAAGACGAATTCAGCAAATTCGGCCATATTAACTAAATAATGACTTTAATTAATACAGTAGCATGTACGTACGTAAATCTTTGTCAGTTTGACTTTTTGTTTGACATTCAGCACATGCTCTGTGACCAATCAAAGTGTTCGTCAATAGTTTACGGCAGGTTCATTCGATCGCTAAATAAATTCGATCGTTAAGCGTATTTATCCGGTCGGTAACGTTAACGATAGGTGAATAGACACATTTTTACCATTTATCTTGTCGTTTAGATCAGTGCTCCGCAACCTTCTTCCGCTGTCCTTTTCCCACTAGCGGCAGTCTCATACCCCCGTTTCGTACAACTGTGCCGCGGCACAGTGGTTGTGGAGCACTGGACTTTAGATGACGAACAGTTTCACGATAGGTGCATATATCGGCCCTTAGAATTAAAAAAAAAAATATATACAGGATGTTCTATTAGAAAAAGAAAACGTTTGCAAACTTTCATAATAAAATGAATAATATATTAAACAAGAGCTTGTTTAAACCCAAAAACTTTTATTTGAAGCATTTTTTGAAACTATTTATGGTTGGGGAATTATTTAGGTGTTCCGGTAGATTTGACAAATGTTGATATAGGTATAATTTTTGTATACTTTTAACTAAAAAATGATGGATTTTATAAAAAAAAAATTATTTCTATTCTTAGAATTAATCTTAGAATTAAAAATGTAAAAATATACAGGGTCTATTTGAAAAAAAAGAAAAGTTAGCAAATTTCCATAATACAATATATTTAAACGATAGCTTGTTTAAAGCCAAAAAAGTTTTCTTTGAATTATTTTTTAAAATTTTTACGGCTGGCGATTTATTTGCGTGTTCTGGTATTTTATTATTACAAAAAAGCTCATGTTATTTCTGTTTTTTTATTTTAGAATTACATTTTATTTTGATTTTTAATAAAAAGAAAACGATATCGTTAGTATCAATAATGTGTGATACATTGAGTAGTTTGTGAAAAAAAAATATTAGCGCTTGTTTTTGTTTTTTCTAAAATAATAATTGGGTGTAAAAATAAGTCATTTTCAATGTAAACTTTATATAAACATCTTTAGATTAGAAAGATTGCACAAAAAACAACAGTTTTTCAGTACATTTGCAAAATAACAACTATGCATTTTTAAAGAAAATTAATGACTAAAAAATGAGCAGGACTATCAAATTTTGCATGGCTTTCAGTAAACGAGGTCCCATGTATTTTTTCGAACAACGGACACTCTGTGTGAACTGTACTTGGTCAAGCAACTTATTTTTATTAAGTTTTACTTTCTAGTATAAAAAAATATCAACTTAGCTTAAAATGTGTATAAATAAATATTATGGCACTTTCTACGAATTTTTGAATTTGCTTTAGATTTGTTCTTGCGATACAAGACCTCGGCAAAAAACAACACCAACATGTGATGTACAATCTGTTTAAATAAGCACAAAAATTAGGGCTGGCTTTCTATAAAAAAATCATCTTGCTGCACACTATTTTCTAAATATCTCAGAATAATTTTTTTTTGGCACTTAGGGCCGATATATTCACCTATCGTCAAAGTTGTCGTTAGCCAACGAACAGATTATGCTAATGTTCGCGTTAAAAATGATTCTGTATTTTCACCGATCTGTAAGTTGTCGTCAGATAACGAGGACGTAAACATCGCAAACAAATGTTTTTCGGCAGTATAGTATCAAATGTCGGTAAAAAAGGTGTACTAAATCAACACTTGCACCATAACTTGGACTAATAGCCGCTAGATGTAGCGCCGTAAATGACATTGGTAGACATTGACAAAACGTAATCAAAATTCATTCGCACCCATTTCTATCTGCATCAATTAAAAAAGACCACCAAAAGTAAAAAAAATAGTATGAAAGACGAATTCATCAAATTCGGCCATATTAACTAAATAATGACTTCAATTAATACAGTACCACATACGTACGTAAATATTTGTCAGTTTGACTTTTTGTTTGACATTCAGCACATGCCATAGATAAAATACATATATACTAATATAGATGGGCGACTCAAGGCAATCTTTGTGGCTTCTATTTTTAGTTCACCCCCATCCGCTAGGAGGCGCTAATAGACTTCCCACTTCTAGCCTTTTCACATATTATATTTTAATTAATTCATAATATCAGGAAAACCGCGTGATGGAACTAATACAGAGCAAAAATTACCACAGAAATTTGAAAGTTATATACATCACCCATATATAAGTGAAAATATGCGTTTAAATGTCTGTGGTAAAAATTGGCAGTGTCACTAGACAGTTAATTGACAGAACTTATTGGTTGTTTATGGTTTACTAACGCCATGACTACGCAACACGCGACATCCACAGTGACGGTTTGAACGAGCCAATAGGTATCAAGCATATGATTCGGTCGGTATAGCAGGGCGCTAGCCAGAGATAGCGCGTGGGGGTGAACTAAAATTTTGCTATCAACGCCTGCGTATGGGAAGTAAGCACCCCATGGCACATGCTCTGTGACCAATCAAAGTGTTCGTCAATAGTTTACGGCAAGTTCATTCGATCGCTAAATAAATTAGATCGTTAAGCGTATTTATCCGGTCGGTAACGTTAACGACAGGTGAATAGACGCATTTTTACCATTTATCTTGTCGTTTAGATGACGGACAGTTTCACGATAGGTGAATATATCGGCCCTTAGTTCGTTATTTACTTCAACTCTTGAACTGTTTTTTTCTTGATTTTCATGGTAAAGTGTCTATAAACGTAAGAAATGTTGTTTGGCGAATTTACCCACTGATTTTCAGTCAAGCTTGCACTTAGAATGGCCATTTAAAACAAACGAACTGTTCAAAATACATCCTGATTGACACACTTGGTGGTCTAAAAACTGCTTAAAAATTTCCCCCAAACGTCATAACTGATAGAAAACATCAGAAAAATACATGGAGATCGATGTGTCAGAATGGGACCACTGGAAAACTGTTCGAATTTTTAAAGTTCATATAATGATACGAACCAAAAAGTAATTGAACCTAAGCACAATTATAGACAAAAAATTAAAGCAGATAAGCCACATTTTAATATCTTTATACTGAGCGTCTCGGTTTGGCCACAACTAGTTGCTGTCTCATTTTTACACCATTCGACCTCATAGAAAATTTCTTTATCACTAATTCCTCACAAAACGTTATTCCCGATAACAAAAAAACTTCCACGAGCGTCAGTATTCAATAAAACGTCATAGTACTCACCTAATAAACTAAGCGGCTTATCATAATCGTCGTACTCGAAAACTTTCCTGGGAAAGGTGGTCATCAAAGAAAAAGCACCGTCTCCGTCGGTACGATTCAACTCGATATACAATCTAACCGCGGAGAGAGGTTCCGAAGCCTTGAAACTTTGCGTCAGCGTACTCCCATTGGTCAGCCGAATTTGCAGCTTGACGTCCGAATAGTTCGGCGACGTCACCGTAGCCGGCGGGCTGCTTATCATCGAAGGCGGAGTTTCCGATTTCTCAACGGGTTGGCCCCCAAATTTCGCTCTTCTAGCCTTTAATAATAATAATAATAACGCGTTTATTAACTAGTAACATTCAATACACATAAAATATTAATTGTTCCAATAAATAATAATAATGCCCTTATTAATTATAGACCAGTGCTGAAGCCTTTGAAAATGGTAAAAAGTAAAAAAAAAATAATAGTAGAATGAAGTGAATTTTTAAGGGCAAAAGAAGGTTAACTCGATTTCCTGCAAAACTAGAAGTCCTATGGAAAAAAGTTAAATGGTAAAGTTGTAGGTAATAAAAAGATCTACAACTTTTGTATTTACACTTTTTTCACATAACCTCAAAATTTATGTGAAAAATTCAAATAATAGTGCTGGCAAATTAACTGATTATAAGCCAAAACCGGTATTAATTGTAGACAGGAGTTTTATCATTGGAAATGGTAAAGGGGCTCATAGTGAACGTAAAAAAAGTAAATGCAGGTCATGGGGTGGCATAGTGTTTATTTGGGAGGGTTGAAAACGGGTGCAAAGTATATTAATGTGTTTTCCGGCGAAACTTGACGTTTTATCCAAAAACGTCCTATACTAAGTTGTAGTTCATAAAAAAATCTACAACATTCATATGGGTCACTTTTTACTATGACTCAAAATTTCCGAGAAAAATGCGAATGCCAATGCCAAAACGAATTTTCTGTTTTTTATTTTTCGTTGTGGCCACAATAATTCAATCTTAATCAAACTTTGTGAAAGAGTGCCTTTTTAAACCTTAAATTAGCATAAAAAAAACAAGAAGTTTTTGAGATATTTAGTTTTTTCCGTCAAAATCAGACTTTTTTTAAAAAGAAATTCTGTGGTGAAAAATCATCGTACAGAGTTCTTCTTGGACTTTTTTTTGTTGTTTTTACATGTACTTATTAACACAATAATAAAAATAATAGTCCCTATTTAACAACATGCTCAAAAATTGAAAAAACTCAAAAACTACTTTTGCAATAGTGAATTTTTCAATAATTGTTCATTATTTGTTTAAATTTTTAAGAAAATTGCGATACTGGTTATGACATTCAATTGTGCGGAAAAAAATACAAAGGAAACTGTCTCTCATTTCTACACTAATGCTATAACCATTAAATTAGAATAATAAATCTTCAGACAAGTAAGCAAAATAGTCAGTTTTTGTCTTATCAATAAGTATCCAATACAAAAGTTGTAGGTCAAGAAAAAATATACAACTTTTGTAGAGGTTACTATATAAGATAACCTCAAAACTTCTGTATTGATGTGACAACATCAATACAGTAGAAACAGTACTCTAATAATTGATAATAATAAATTACAAAAGTTAATATTGTAACACGCCCCTAATACCAGTGCGCTCCGCAATAGCGCTTTCGAGGTCGCCACCATGGCGCCATGACCAGCGAGGGCGTAGGAGCCCCCTTCCACTACGTGTCGACACACGACCTGGACCGAGCAGCATAAAGGACGGTACGCAACCCTAGCAAATGAGTTCGCTCACCGGTCTGGAGGAAACTATTAACTTGGCGCACCTCGTAGGGCCTTGGTGACAACGTGGAATCCAGACGGTGAGACAGGCATCGCCAGTATACGACACGCTGCACCTACAGCGACTTTCATTTTCGAATATCTCTTTCCGAACGACCCCACCCCGTCAATATATATTTACAGATTTATAAATAAAAAATGAAAAATATTTATTTTTCATTTTTTATTTGATTTTTATAGATTGGCATAGTTATTTAACTGTGCTAATCTTTGCCTTATTCGCAATTTTTCTCGGAAGTTTTGAGGTTATGTTATATAGTAACCTCTACAAAATTTGTAGATGTTTTCTTGACCTACAACTTTTGTATTGGATACTTTTTGATTCAAAGACAAAAACTGTTATTTTGCTTACTTATCTGAAGATTTCTTGTCCTAATTTAATGGTTATAGCATTAGTGTAGAAATGAGAGCCAGTTTCCTTTGTATTTTTTTCCGTACAATTTAATGTCGTAATCAGTATTGCAATTTTCTTAAAAATTTAAGCAAATAATGAACAATTACTGTATAATTCAGTGTTGCAAAAGTCGTTTTTGAGTTTCTTCAATTTTTGAGCATGTTGTTAAATAGGAACTATTGTTTTTATTATTGTATCAATAAGTACATGTAAAAACAACAACAATGAGTCCCAGAAGAACTCTGTACGATGATTTTTCACCACAGAATTTTTTTTTAAAAAAAGTCTGATTTTGACGGAAGGAACTAAATATCTCAAAAACTTCTTGTTTTTTTGTGTAATAAAAAAATGTATGCTTATTTAAGGTATAAAAAAGCACGCTTTCACAAAATTTGATTAAAATTGAATTATTGTTGCGACAACTAAAAATTAAAAACAGATAATTCGTTTTGGCATTGGTATTCGCATTTTCTCGGAAATTTAGAGGTCATACTAAAAAGTGACCCATATGAATGTTGTAGATTATTTTATGACCTACAACTTAGTATAGGACGTTTTTGGATAAAACATCACGTTTCGCCGGAAAGCGCAATAATAGACTTTGCACCCGCTTTCAACCCCCTGAAATAAACATTATACCACCCCACGACCTGCATTTATTTTTTCTACGTTCACTATGAGCCCCTTTACCATTTCCAATGATAAAACTCCAGTCTACAATTAATACCCACTCTCAACTTAATTTGCCTGCACTATAACCAAGTTTATGGTTCTTAATTACTATCTTTCACAAAAAAAAAATTTTTCCACGAAATTTGGTAAAAACTTACCTTTTTATATCCCAAACACACTGTAATTTTTTTGATTTAAAATATTTATTTTTTCACTTTATTTTGACTTAATATCGAAAAAGCACCCTAATTTTCAAACGAAAATTCTCACATCAAAATATCTGCTTTTTTTAAAAAGTCGGTGGGCTTTTTGTTCGTTGAAATCTCTACTTTCTGATGGTGTAAAAAAATATACATTACTATGGTAAATGTTCTCAAAAAATGCAAAGAAACGAAAAAAACTCGAATCCGATTTTTTTAATCATGTACAATTTTCAGCTATTTATTAAAACTTACTTACTTACTTTATTAATACTTTAATTACTCGAAAAATTGCAAGTCGAGATATACTACTATAATTAACAACGAAATAAGTTAATAAAGTTAATATTTAATAAGACATCAACAATATTTTGAGAAAGTTGTAGAATCTTCTTTAAATTATATGCATAGATGCCTATTTATTGCTATCTTAAGATAACTTATATACCTGAGTGACCTACGGAAAATTTTAGCCCATCAAAAGGTATTTCATAGAAAAGTGGGGAAGGGGCTAGGAGGGTCTGGTGTTATTTCGTAGCAGCTGTAAAAACCGTTGCATTTCTGCATTGTTTTTCTGGTTGCGATACAACATCTGGATTTTCCGGAAAAGGAAAGAAAAGTATCGTAAATTCATTATTAGACGATAAAAATTTGTCAAATTTGGCCAATATTTTTTTTAGAAAAGATGTAAACAAAGAAGATACCGAAAAATATAGATTACAATTAATCAAATCTATTTATAAATATAAAAATGATAATATAACACCGAATCAATTAAGATTTCGAAAATATCAATTGGAAAAAATTAAATCATCTTTCATATTGGCAAATCTTCCACCCGCAGAATGTGCAGAAGAACAACATTATTACAGCGCATATTATCAGCTTCAAACTTGGCTCGGTAACGAACTGACAGCAACAGATTGGGGCTGGAAGCAACATCAACGTGGCATTATGCCCAAATTTACAGAAAAGGAATTAATTCCAGAAATATTGCTCAAAACTATTTGCAGCAGCTGTGAAACTGGATGCAACAGTTTAAAATGTGGCTGCCGAAAACATGGTTTCAAATGCACAAATTTATGCTCAAATTGTCATTGTTCTGAAAAATGCTCCAATGTGGAAGAAAAAAGCTACAAGGAAGTTAGTGACTCAGATGAAATTATGGATGAAGAACCAATGCAGACTGGAAATAATATTGGAGACGAAGACGATGATGGTCGTGAAGATTTCGAAGATCTACTAGAATCGGGAAGGTTTGTCGAATCTAACGATGAAGAAATGCCATCAAAGAGACGAAAAGTAATGGATAGTAACAAATGTAAATAGAATTTAATAAATCAACTTTTTAACTGAAAAAAAAAGCAGCAGTCACATTTTTTAGATGAAGTCCCTTTTAAATCCTACCTTTAATTATATTTAGAACAACTATTTTCGCATATTTTTGCAATCTTCATGTTTTATGGATTTGTAATTTTTTTGTTTATCAATGTAACATGGAATCTTACGTTTTTCGAGTAATTAAAGTATAAATTTTAATAAATAGCTTAAAATTGTATATAATGATTAAAAAAAAATCTGATGTGGCCAGGCACATGACTTTATCATACTATATTTAAAATTAATAGTTTAGCTGCATGAGATATTATTTGATCGAGATCGGCTATGTCTGCATTAAAATAAAACTAGTAGAACTAGACAGATATGTCGATTAACGCTGCGTTCGGATATTGTACTCCGTTGACACCGGGTACACCGTCCAAATGACACATGTTATTGGGTGTAGAAAGTGTGAAGGTGCGTTCCGATTGGTGGCAATGGTTGGTAATGGCGGTGGTAGCAGACGAAATTATAGTATTTCTCACATGTCGTGATGGTGACATATTAGTTTGCATGTACATAAACTTGAGTCACTAGCAAATTCTATTGGAAATACAATAATGGCGTCTACTACCACTGCAATTAGCACTAATGAAAACGCACCTTAACGGTGTACAATATCCGAACGCAGCTTGTATTGACAGTAGCATTGTCAAAGCATTAGCGTTTGACACTATCTACACCGTCATTAAAACCACATCTGATATTTAATCTGACATATCCTGGCTACTAGTTTTATTGCAGTACGACCGATCTCGATGAAATAGAATTTGCTCATGCAGCTAAACTATTGTTTGTACCAAAAAATGTCATAGTGATAAATGATTCAGAATTTCCTCATCTTTAATTTATTATTTAACTATTTCGACGAAATTCCAGAAATGGCGGTTTTTTTTTTGTTTCAAAAATTATCGACCCTGGTCTATTAGTAACATACATAAATAAAAACAGCATACCTGCTTATCCTGTTCGATTTGCTCCCTTATTCTCTGCTTGGCCATGCGTTCTTCCTCCTTTTCACGCTTGCGTAGTTCAACGATTTTTTTGATTTCCAGTTCTTCGTGTTTTTTCTTTGCTTCAAGCATTTCTTTGCCCGATTTGATTCGGTTCTTTTCCCGTTCCAGTTCCTCTTGTTTCTCGCGCTCTTCGCGTTCCAAGCGACGCTGCTTTAGTTTATTTTCTATTCTAGCTAATTGTTCCTTTTTCTCTTCTTCGGTTAGCGGTTTTTTCTCCTCAGTCGACTCGCTGAAATTGCTGTGGCCTGAAAGAATAACGACACATATTTATTATTTGTATTTATTTATGTTGACAGTCAAATCTATCAATAACGCCTATTATATATACAAAATCCTTGAGAAACTCGGTTTAGGGCTTTTATGACAAGAAAAACCAATTAGTAAAAACTGGCAGTTTTTGATTTCTAACAAATTAAACTAAAGCCAATATTGTTCAGATGAAAAAAGTGATTACTTTCATTTTCTGTAACTTTTACAGACATTTTTCTCTGTGTATAAACTTCAGTTTTAATTTAGAAATCAGTTTTAATTATTTTGCATTGTCAAGCTTTTATTATAACTTCTTATCGAATATGTAGAACATTCACTGTAATAATAAATATAAAATAAATAATAGTTTGCGAAATTATTAGTTTTCACTTTTTATCTTGTGATTCTACAACTGGTTTTAATTTCTGTATACTAACAACTAATACACGGTTAGCAATACATAAAAAATGATCAACAATGATGACAATTTAATGGCAAAACTCACCAAACCATTATTTTTTTTTTCATGATTCTGAATTTTAAACTCTTTTTTATAAGTTATTTTTGTTTATTTAAGCAGCAAGTAGAAAGTATACCATACTAATGAAAATTGTTGACAGATTTAAAAAGAAATCTATTTGCAACTGAAACCTACCACAGGTAGTAGCTAGTATAAGATAGAACTAAACTCATAGGTAAAAGCTTTTTATTATTTTATGTTTTACCCCGGAAAGTTATGATAATAAACAAATAACGTTTGATAAACATAATTAATTTAATGACAGAAAATAAAGTTTAGATGTATTTTGTTACTTTTCCACTTTCCTTAGCTGGAATATGTCTGATTCTCCTATGAATTCCGAAATAAAACCCTTTATTAACTACAGTATGATAAAAAAATTAAGAACTAACAGACAACTAATACAGTTTTGGAAACATACACATCCGCTTATCTCTAAAACTATTGACTTTGGAAAAAAAATTACGCAATCTTGTACAAGTTCTGCCTACAATGTCGAAAATTTTGTTGTAAACTTTGTATTTTGTTTAGAACATCGAAGACTACTAAATTTCCAAATTTTCCACTTGCATCAAATCTATTTCATCGAATTTCTAAAAGATTGTAATTGCAAGTGCAAGTAAAAATCAAATCTCTAAATTCACAACGAAGTTAGCAGCGATGGGAACGAAAAAAAACCGCTTTTAACTACATACTTCAGATTGGACCCGATTCTCATTGCCCCTGGCCGGGATGTTGCGGACTAAATTTTATTATTTCGCAAAGAAAATAGATATCTATTAACAACAATTTAATAAACGAAAGAAACACTAAAATAAAGCATTTTTAATCTTAGAAAATCTACAATTATTTTAGCAATAGAAAATGTTTTGGGGTCTTGCAATATCTCCAGACACATGATCCGACGCTTGTACGTTACGGTAATATGAATAATGTAATGTGAATAGTGCTTTAACCGTAGTAAATTTGAAGGTTATGTCAACTAAGCAGCCGTTGTGACAGTTGATTATAGTCGTTAGATTCGTTATTTTTGCGGTGTTTAGGACAGTTTTAGGTTGTTTTTGATCTTTTGTGATTATTAGAAATAGAACCTGAACCAACATACTGCCAATTGCTATTTATCAGGAAAGGTATTTAGTATTAATTTTAATAAGATCACCTCTACAACTAACTTTTCAATATATATGTTTAGGCATCAACAGAAAACAACAAAACTAAAATGAGTGCGGTCCCGAAGAAGAGCGGCAAACGAACCAGCAAGATATGGAACTACTTTACAAGACTCGATTCGGCGCATGCACGCTGCGAAATGTGCAGAAAACGGGTATCCTATAAGTCCTCGATATCAAACTTAAAACGCCATAAAATACGGAAACATTCCAACGTTACTTCTAACGTTAAGCAAGAATATCCTTTGGAATTTACTATACCGTTGTCTCCTGTGCCTTCACCTCAAATTTTATATGTCGAAACGGAAGGTAAACCAAGTCCCAGCGATACTAAACAAAACAGGAACAAACGCAGTAAATTATGGAATTATTTTACAAGGATCGATTCAAATATGGCAACGTGTAAAGCCTGCGAACAGACCGTCTCTTATAAGACGTCGACGTCGAATTTGAAACGTCATAAGATTCGGAAACATCCAACGTTGAGTTGGAGCGACGACGACGAAGCAGGATTTTCCGAGTCTGCGCCGGGTCACGAAAATGGTATGGATGTCGTGCACGATGCTGAGGACCATACTAAACCAAGTACAAGCAGTAATGTACGATTTTTCAAATACCGTTTATGTAGTGAGATAAAAGTAATTTTGTTGAAAGTACACGTTAAAAATTTTCAAAAAATCTCTGAAATATTGTTCAATTATTGTTCATATATGACCCTGTTTGAAGATACGGCCCTTATACTCAAAGTTTACACATCTTGCAATCCAATTTCAATCACAATTTAAATCAAAATTTAGATTTTTGTGGATTTTAAGGTTTTGTGTATAGCAATTGAACTATTTTTAAAGCGCACAAGAGTAGAGTAAACTTGGTATCTCCGTTACTTCACTTTTTTTATAAATAAACAGAAAAAATCATGCTTTTTTGCTACTTTTAAATAGTCTTCAGAAAAATAATGCAATGTGATAAATTCATTTATGTATATTGAAAAGAAATATTAAGAAAGGCCGCTAAGCATATGATTTTCCTCTTCGTAGCTTGAAGTTTGCGGATGAATTTTTAATTTTTGCCTACTATTATGTCACAGTTTTTGAAATGGGCTCAAAATATTAAAAAAAAGTAAATAATACAATACAGTGGACTAGGTATACAGTATGTCCCACTTTTTTTCCCGAAAAAATAGTTTTTTAAAGTAACTGTCATTCTGAGTAGTACTTTCCATATGGACCTAATTGTTTTTTCAAATCCTTAAAAAGTGTCAGCCGCTAGAAATATTAACAAAGTAAAGAGAAATACATAAACAGTAAAATGCAAACCAAACAATGCAAAAACGAAGAAAAAACATAATCGATACGCATAACAAAAAAAAAAGTAAATAAATTTAAGTAACAAATTTAAAATATTAAAATTAAACTAAATAAATAAATGAAGGAAGAAACAAAATACATATGAAACTATTTAGACATTTGTTTCTCCACAAGTAAATGTCATTAAAGTAAAAAGTTTCATGTCGACTTATTGGGTTTATCAATTCTTAAAAAAGTTAGAGTTGTTTAAAATATAGAAAAGAAAAAAGTCCATATGAAACTTTTTGCTCAGTGTGACATTTACCATCTGGAAAAAAGTTTTGCGGGGAAAAAAGTGGGACTGCTGTATATAAAAATATAATTTTCAACAAACTACCCCTAATATCGAACCCTTCGCAGACAAAATTATCGAATAAGTCAATATGTAACACGAAAAACAATATGTTTTTTGTTTTTATAACTCAAATCCTATTATTTTCAGTTCTGATACTTGTTCTCTCTACCAGTTCTCTTATGAAATATATTTTTCATAGTCATAAATTGTTATCCAATAAAAATAGAGGCTTTTGCAAACATACATCATTTAATTAAAAAATGACGAACGAAGTTTGAGATGCGTTATTTTTCCTATGCACCAATAATGTAAAACGCTTATTTTGATTTGTTTAAAAATTGCTTAAACTTTGATTTCAGCAATTTCAAGCACTCAATCAGTAAATGTGATTATTCTATTTTTATCAAAAAAAAGTAGAAACAAATTCTGGTTTATTAAATCATTGAAGTTATGAATAGAATAGAATAGAATATATTGAGGGATGACAAAAAGAATTAAAAAGAATCTGATGTGGGCAGGCACATGACTTTATCATACTATATATAAAATTAATAGTTTAGCTGCATGAGAATCTATTTGATCGAGATCGGCCATGTCTGCATTAAAATAAAACTAGTAGAACTAGATAGATATGTCGACTAAAGGTGCGTTCGGATATTGCAGCTTATATTGACGCTAGGTATTGTCCAAACATTAGCGTTTGACACTACCTACTGTCATTAGTATCAATATATCTGACATATCCTGGCTACTAGTTTTAATGCAGTACGACCGATCTCGATGAAATAGAATTTGCTCACGCAGCTAAACTATTGATTGTACCAAAAAATTTCATAGTTATAAATTATTCAGAATTTCCTCTACTTTAATTTATTATTTAACTATTTCGACGAAATTCAAGAAATGGCGGCTTATTTGCAAGATCTTTCAAAAATGCTGAGACTAAACCTCCAGTTCCTTTGGACCCTTTTCAACAGAAAGCTTTTCAGCTCTAAGTTTGGTCATGAAACTTCTAAATATGAAGTGTTGTACCGATACCTTTAGTAGTTTCTCCGGAATCGTCGCCACAAAAAACGGGTACACACAAATCTCAAAAATTTTTTTTGGCACGATTACAATACTGTATATACTACGTATGATAAAGTAAAAAAGACAATGTCACTCTAGGTGCCAGGATAACAGATGTCTGGTTCCATTGAGACAGCTAGTTTTTGAGTAAAAAAATAATATTTAAGTCTGTTTTCAATTTTATTTTTTTGTTGTTGTGTCTTATAACCTAAAACTGAATGCATTTTTCAGGGTTGTTTGATCTTTTTTTTATTATTATCAACCTAGCAAACACCCTGTATATAGTGCGGTCCAGCATTATTGGATATCTGGTCACCCTGCACTAAGGAAATACATACCACTAAATACAGGGGTGGTATGGATTTCCTCTACATAGCTATAAAGTTCAAAGTTTGAGCTTTTATTTTAGCTACTTAGATAAATCTATTACATCACATTTTTGTAAAAATAGCATAAGATGTCAACAAACACAATACACTGTTCAAAATCGTAATAATTTTTGACTTAAGGTCTGTTTTCATGGAGCAGGTCACATATGTTACAGTAAAAACAGAAAAAATTCAGTAATTCAGTATGTTTTAAGTCCCTGTAATCTAATCGAAAACAAATTTCAAATTTTCCAGAATACTCCCACCACATCAAGAACTGCGCAGTTACGACAGGAAAGACCAACGTCCATAAAAAAAGCGAAACAGAGAATAGATGAGTGCCTCATACAATTATTCACCGTCGATTTTCAAAAATTCTCGCTCGTCGACGACATCGGATTCCGAGGTCTTGTCAAAATGTTGAACGCGAGCTACGAACTGCCCTCGAGAAAAACCATCGTAAAAACGTATATTCCCAACTTATACGAACGCTGCCTCCTAAACATGAAACAGTTCATTACAAATATAAAAGCCGCGTGTCTTACGATCGACTGCTGGACCTCGATAACAAACGACAATTACATGTCCGTAACGGCGCACTTCATAAACGACGATTACAAATTAAACACGATGCTGTTAGAGTGCGCGCAATATTCGGAAACGAGCGAAAACTTAGCCGCCGAATTACAAGCGATTATCGAACGGTGGGACTTGAACGACAAAATAATAATCTGCGTTTCCGATCATTCTTCGGCTATGAAGGAAGCCGTCGCTAGTTTGGGTTCGACGCATCTCGGCTGTTTCGCGCACAGCTTAAATTCGGTAGTAGAGAACGCGTTGTTAGTTTGCGAGAGCCTTCTGAAAAAAATTCGGACAATCGCCGGGCACTTCAGAAGAAATTCGTACGCGAAAAGTCAGTTGGACGAATTTTATACGGACTTAGGGGCAGCGCAGAGAAAGATAAATACGGACGTTTCGACGAGATGGAATTCTACGCTTTATATGTTGGAGAGTTTTATCGAATTAGATACTGCGATACAAGCTACGATTCCGTTGCTTGAAGATACGGAACTTCCGGTTTTGGAACGAGTTGAATGGAAGAGTATCAAGCAATTGTGCAAGATGTTAAAACCGTTCGAAGAGGCTACTCAACAGGTAAAGTAGATATTTGTGATTAGAGGTTAAGAAATTAGAAAAATTTGAGGTTAAGTATATTCATTTTTACGGATTTAGAGAAAATTGGGTTTAAACCAGGTATTAGTATAACTTAATGTAAAGTAAAATATACGTATTAAGCTTATTGTTATTTTGAGATAGTTTATATACACTTTTTCGTAATGAAATGTCCAACTTTTCGAAAGATCCAGATAAATATCCCGTTTCAACTGTTTAATTTTACTTTATGCAATTAAGATTTTGCCCAAATTATCACACCTGTCACATTTAACAAAAGCGTTAAACAAAATCTGCGTTGTTGGTAACTATAGGTCATCAATGGTTTGATTATTCTGATATTGGCTTGTAGTGTACTGTAGTGTAAGTTGAAAACAACACAGTTAATAGGGCTTAACTAAATTTTCAATTTTAGTTTACCAAAACCAAGAGATCACCTGTGCTGGTCACAGCACGCCTGTCACAGCTATTTAAAAACGTTTTTCTTAAAATTTATCAATGATTGCACATCTACCTGCAACAATTTTAAAAGATGAGTCGCCTTCATTTATATTGTTGCCTCAGAATAATAATTAAAGGTTTATATATAGTCGTTAAACGGGCGTGACGGGTGTGACATGTTACCGTAGAATTACCTTTTGTTACTTATTAATTAAATTATAAATTTTTGTAATGGGTATTATCATCTGACAGTCAACGAACATTTTTCAGAAAGTTTTCAAATTTGTAAAATATTAATTTTTTGATAGATTTCTTTATGCTAGAATAGAAACTTCAAAATGTCATAAAACATAAAACTTTGTATGTTTATCGGTTATTCTAAAAGTTTATTTATGGCATTGATTTCAGCTGCTATAAATTAACGGATTTCATTAATTAGAATTTTTAAATATTAACCTTAAAGTTTATGATAACATTTTGAGATTTTTCGATTTTTAAATCTAGATTTGTAGTCAGCAAATAAATCTATTGATCTCCTTTTTTTTGCTACAAACTGCATACAGTGTGTCCTAGATGGACCTAAATCTTCAAGAAGAAAAAGAGTTTTTGGGGCTTTAAAAATAGTATACGCACAATCAGAATTTTGATTCAACATAAAAGTGGTTGAAAAACGAGAAATACATACTTAAATTTACTAAAGAGTCAACAATCATTTTTTTTTTTCACCATTTAAATTAAAAATGACATGGGAAACAGTTGTTTTAAATTGTAATTAATTGTAAGAATTGTAATGCTCAAATTTCAAATTGGCTGGTATCTGAGATTGAAATACAACAATCTCAGATATAAGCTCAGTTCAAAGAAAATATGTGAATCTGTAATTAAGAATAGTAGAGATCTGAAATTTTGGAGTAAAGGCATTTACATTAAGATAGTAAGTGGTAGAGTACGCTTGCTTACTATTTATTGAAGTCACTCTACTCTACCGTGTTTAGTAGAGTAACCGTTTACACACAAAATAATAATTGGTAGAGTGGAGTACAGATAGAGAATGATAGAATGAAAAATTTAATTTGTAAAATGTTGTTTTAACAAGATTTCATGTCTAGTTTTTATAGAACAGCTTAAAAAAAATTAAATGTAAATGTAAAAATAATCGTTTCATTCATATGTTGCATGTGACATCAAAAACTGTCAACTTGATTATTTAAAGCAAAATTAGAAAATACTGAAATTATTTCTAAATAACATCAACACGTAAATTATTTGTAAAAAATATCTTAAAGTTGATTTTTCTTGTATAAAAAGAACTTATGAAAATATTATAAACAAAAAAACAGCACATTTATGTTCGGTTTCATAATATCAGAGGTAAGTAGCTAAAGACGAATTTATCTTTAAAATTGGATTATGAAACTAATTATTAAGTTAAAGTGCACTTTACGTATTTAAAAGTACTTTAACTTTAACATGAAACTGGCTATTAGACTCAAAACAAGCAATAAATTGATATCTAAACATTAAATTAGATTTAAAACAACTTTTTTTATAATATTTTACATAAAATTGGTTCATCAGGGTTCTAAGATCTGAAAAACTATCTTAAAATTATACTTGATACCAGCTGTTAGACTTAATTAAAACCAATTACATATTTTTTATTTTTAAAAAATAAGTTTTCTTTCTAGAAAAGGAAAATAATCTTAAACCTAACTTCTTCTTTACTCTACCCAACAGGTGAGCGGCAACAAATACATGCCCGCATCCTTAGTAATCCCAATAACCATCGGCCTACACCGCGTCTGCCGAAAGATGAAAGAATCCTCCGACCTGCAAGAAACACCGTCCGAAGTACACGAAACTTTACAGACCGGCCTAAACCAAGTCTTCGAGAACATAGAATACTGCACAAGCCTCGCAATGTGCACATTCTTAGACCCTCGATTCAAGCACATCGGCTTCCAAGATCCCCTCGCCGTAGAATCAATAAAAAAAGAACTCACCGACCTTCTAACAGAAATAATCTCTAAAAACCAAGCGGACACCTTCGGAGATAAAAACGATACAACCGAAAATACCGACAATACAACTGAGGCCAACGATGAATTCTCCATTTGGAATTCCTATGATTTAACAGTTTCTGCGCATAAACCGTCACAAACTGCGCACGCGAGGGCTGTAATTGAGGTCCAGCGGTACGTGGAAGATGAGTTATTGGATAGAAAGGCTGATCCTTTGGTCTGGTGGCGGGAACACTCTTATAATTATCCGTATTTGAAGCAGGTTGTGTTGGAACAGTGCTGTACGTTGGCAACGTCGGTACCTTGCGAGCGGTTATCGTCGAAAGAAGGGAATTTGTTTTTGGAGTGGCGGACTAGGTTGAAGGGTGATAAGGTTAATCAGATGTTGACGCTTAATGTTAATAGGCAGTACCTTTGAAAATTGTTTGTATATTTAGCTTCTTTTTACACGATATTGATTAATTTTATATTTAAGTCGACTATTGTTGTTGTTGTAGAACATTTGCTTAATATTTATAAGTAAAGACTCTTTCTAATATATGTTTTCTTGTTTTTATCGAAAGTAGTGATTTCTGTTACTATTGTCAGGTAAGTAAAGATATAGTTTCATGATTAGCAACCACAGGTATTATTCCAAGTTTTTTTCTCCACTGCAATGATATGTAAATATGTTTTACTTATTAGTAATTGGGCTAAAAAATCCTCAAAATTTAAACTAAAAATATTAGATAATTGCGGAAATAAAAGCAAATACAAGCAAACAATACATCATTGTTTGACAATTGAATTATAACCGATTCTGGTATGCTTTTTCCGCAGATTCTGAATTTGAAGTCAAAATTTTATAGTTCTGTTTAGTTTTTTCAGAAAAATGCTTAGTTTTGCATTATTTTGCATTTTTGGCACTGATTTTCCATTTCCTGTTCGATTTATTTACTAGTTAGCCAGACTAATCATTAGTTTAAATTATTGTACTTTGACAAATTGTTTAACTCAAAAGTTTATGGATTATTGTTGTACATAACGTATTGTACGTATTGTACCTACATAATCGTGCAAAAAAAAAATTTGAGATTTTAGCAGAAATATGTCCTTTTGGGTCCCCTGAACATATTTGACCAAGGTACAAAATGTCTGTGTGTGTGTGTGTGTTTTTGTGGCGACGATTCCGGAGAAACTACTAAAGGTATCGGGACGAAACTTCATATTTAGAAGTTTCATGACCAAACTTAGAGCTGAAAAGCTTTCTATTGAAAAGGGTCCAAAGGAACTGGAGGTTGTCTTAGCATTTTTGAAAGATTTTGCAAATAAGCCACCATTTCTGGAATACTTTGACAACTGGCAGCAACCTCTAAGCCAGTGTTTCTTAACCAGTGCTCCGCGGAGCACTACGAGCGGAGCTGACCTACGCGACGACCGTGTGTGAGACAAGGACAGCGGGGGAAGGTAAAGAAACACTGCTCTAAGTATAGTTTTTTAAATTATGAAGAAAATACTGCATTGTTTCTCAGGTCATTTTCATATTTTTTGTATTTTATATGTTGTACTAATGCTATTTCAATTTATAATTCTCTATTTGTCGTATGTTAATACGAGTGTCATTTGAGACAAAAAGAGACACAAGAAGTAAATTTTCAAAAAAAGACTGGTATTTTGAACTAATTTTTGTTTCATACTCTTTAAAAATCCAGCTTTGTGTACCAAATTCCCATTTTCTGTCTGACTACACGTTAGACTAAAGCCTGTGAAAACCCTGATGTAATTGATATAGGTAAAACTATGAGAGCTGAAGGTGAGTCATCGATTCCAGCTGTTATTTTGCTGATACGTTGCAGACTATTCCCGTGCGTTAGAAAGAAACAGAGTGCTTTTTCATGCGTCTGTTCTTACGTTTTTAGGCGTTGACTCACCTTCAGCTCTCGTAGTTTTACCTATAACACAAGTGTGTATGTAATAATTTATAGCAATTGAAAAGTAATAAATATTTACACAGATATTATTACTTGGATATTGAGTTTGTATAATATTAATAACAAATTTTAATCTCATAAAAAGAGTTTATCATTGTTGACAAACCTAAAATGAGTCATAAGTTTCCTATAACAAAAGGTTTTCAAAAAAGTTGAGTTAAGATATCAGATAAAAGTACAAAGTTTAACGTTTGCTTTGAGACATTTGAGACTGGATGCACTTTCCAATCATAAAATCTATTTTTTTTCAATTTTTAATTGTCTTTTTTATTTTCTCAAAAATTGTAACTTAAAATCACACAATATTTTTGTTAAGTGCGGCTCACGAAGTGACAACCTAAAATTTTTGGCACCTATTTACTTACATTACTTTTTCGATCAACATCAATCGGATAATAAATTTATAACAACATTACAGTAGCTATCATTTTTTTTTGTATACAGCCGCCATTAAGCATAATTCATTTAATAGTTTTATTTAAGATAGCATCAATAATAATTACGGACTGTATACTAAAAGAAATTATTGTCCAAAACATACAAAACAAATTTTACAGAACAAAAAAATAACTTCCGATTCTAAGATTGTCAGTATTCTCTATTGGGGTACCAAAAACAAAAGAAATTGGAGGAAGCTAGAGTAAGAAATCCAGTGGGATTAGTTCTGGAGACCTTGGCGGCCAAGGTCTAAAAAACTTTCAACTACATATTGTTATATCATTAAATAAAAAAATGGGTGCGTTCTGCCACTTTAAGCCGCTTAAGCGCTTGAACTCAGCAACCAATGGCCGTCGCGTTCATGTTGTTGCTGCCCAATTGCCGCCGTCCGCTGAGTTCAAGCGGTTAGCGCCTAAAGTGGCAGAACGCACGCAATGACTTATAAAAACAAAAAAGCATTGGTTTTGTTTGACATATTCGATAATTTTGTCAGTGAATACCAACAACACAGTGACCGTCAAGTTAACAATAATAGTAAAACTTAAAATCACTTGTCACTTTGCTTGTTCTTGTTCTAATAGTAACTGTATTATAAAAAATTAAATTAAGTCGACAATTTAAATTTTTAATGATTTTTTACCCCCCACAATATGCTGCATCACCCATTTATTGATTTGTGCCATATCATTATATTACAATAAATAACCTTCAAATTCATCATTCCAAAAATACGTTTGCCATGCGCAATATTTCTCAACACGATCCAATAATATTTACTAGACGTTAGACGTATGATTTATACACAGGGGAATTCCCCAATCATAAAAACATACCTGATTTAGCAGCATGAAATTCAACTTCCACTTGGCTCCTAAACAGCTTCCCGCAGTCTTCGCATTTGATTGATTTTGCAACAGCGGAAGCATCTTCTTGCGTGTCGCCTTCAATGGTAGGAGAATTAGGTTCGGTCGCTTCAGGCTTCTCAGTACTTTCAGTAGTAGCTTCTGACACCGGTTCATCGTCGTGTGAAAGTATCCAATCCATAGCTACTTGGATATCACTACCACCCGTCTTTTCAAGTGCTAATTTCCTAAAAATTAACGTGTGAAAAATGTGTGTGTTAAAAAAAGTTTACTTACGCTTTGCCTTCGCTGAACCCCATTTCAGTCAACGTTTGTAGCATATCCGCCATCGTAAATGTATTATTAAATCAATTTCAAAAATGCGAAATATGTAATAGATTTCACAGAAAAATTTAAATAACCTACAATTCACTGTCAAAATCTAATCTCAGTCAGATCGGATATTATTAATCGTAGAGTATTGTTTTCACAGTGCGATCGCGAACGATGATTATTTTACTTTAATTACAACGATATAGTTAAATTAGGAATATTAAAATTAAAATAAAGCAATGTCGCTAGAAATCGCATTGAAATCTGAGACTGACAGCGACACCTAACGACTATTTTTGTCATATCACCATTCATGATTGTGGGAGATACGTACAGATTATCGTTACACTATTTTTGGAAATTAGTTCATAATTTTTGTAAGCGGTAATATTAGCTATTAAGTAATTTGTGTTATAACAGAAACTTAAAATAAATTGTATATATTCAACACTCTGAGAAAATGGCAGGGATAACTTTACTAAAAAATGAAATACCTTTATTGTTTTTTGTATAATAAGTTTAATATAATAAGTTTCCACTGCTTCTTCAATAAGTAATAAATCATATATGTATTGCAAAATTGAATATTTTTCAAGTGACATGCATTTTAGAACGTGTCCACCATCAGTGCGCAATCAGCTGTTCGCAATATCTTTGTTTATGTGTCAAATGCATGTCAAATCTATAGGAAAAATGTAAAATTTGTTCCTTTATAAGAATGTCTTGTCAAGTTAAATTAACTGCTAATATAGTAAATTATGTAGATATAAGAAAAACTTTATTTCCTTATGATCACCAAAATAGTAAGTTACACATATTTAATTATTCAATATGTTTTATCGTACTTTGTTTTAGGTAATGAAAATTGGCTTCAATCGTGTGAATTATCTATCTCCCCTTGTGGGGAAGTCATAGCAATAGCCCACGAGAAGCGTCTAATCGTATTAACCGGAAAATGGGATGCTACAAATTCAATAACTAACTTTCACGAAACTTGCAATAATGATTTTTCTGATAACATTACATCCGTGCTGTGTTTACCGATAGTTGCGCAAGGGCATAGTTCACAGGTAATTCACCAGTAGATGTCTCGAGACATTATTTTAAACTTTTTATTCAGGTTGGACCAGATTGGACTTGTATTGCGATTGGATTTCAAACTGGTCACGTTAGATTCTACACGGAAGATTGCATGTTATTGTTAGAAGAGCATTTACATAACGAAAGTATAATAAGTATTAAATGTCAGTCCCAGCATAGCCCGAGGCCGGATATAGTATTAGAATTAAAACCGGAAGAGGTTTACGTCCAATATCCGAGTAATATTTGCGTTATAAATGGAGCGCATTTATTTTCAACTCTCCGTAACTCTCGTACTTACCTAGCAAAAGGTAATTATTATTTTTTCTTAATATTATTTGATGAAGTTCAATAAACCGACCCTAATATCAAACCTTGGTTCATGGGCACATTATTCAGTTATATTTTTATGTATTATTTTAACATGGGATTATTATTTGAAATATTGGATTAATAAACAAGGTCAATCCATGAATAATTTTGATTTGGAGCCCTTCTAACCCAATAAACACTGTTATTTCGATATTACATCCAACGGGCAACATTCTAGACTATTCATTAACTTCAATTGATAATATTACTTACAATTGTCTGTTACATAAAAACAAAACAACCTCTAGAAAACAACAATCTGTGTGAGTTATTGGTCAAACTCTAACATTATTTGTTTTCAATATTTTTGCCTTTCCAAATGTGTGACAAAATTAACCTATAACTTGAATCTGCTGCTCATAATGGTACTTTAGGAGAAGAACAGAGTTGTAGGTGCTGGATTTCAATATGATCTTACATTCCAGATAAGATAACTAACCTATCACCAGACAAGTTCTGAGCTTCTATGACAAAAATTATGTCGGTCCCATTCATAGAAAATCAATAAATATACAGAGTGATTTGCAATTATAGACGAAAATTTATGCAGACAGGAAACTAAAGTGTAATTTCAAATTTCGTGACTGCATTTAATTAAACAAAAAATAATTAAATTAAATTGAAGTAAGTACTAATTTTGACAATGAAACAAATTCAAAAGTGCTTCACATATTTTTATTTATAAAAAATAAGAAAATATTAATAAAACAGTATTTTAAATGGCTCTAACTTATTAAGAGATATTAACTTGTTAATAACGTTTCTTAATTTTTGCAAATGATTTTTTATTTGTAAAAGGTACCTAATTTTTTGTATTCTTCGTTTTCACATTGTTTGATTTGTATTTTCTTCTTCCTTCCTTTGGTAATACTTGAAGGAACTAAAAAGAACAAATGAGTTTATACCTAGAGAGAAATATCTGCGATGTTACAGAACATGAATGTAATAAACTATCAAAAATGCTGTAAAAGAAGAATTAACTGTAACATCGCTGGTTATTGGATACCAGCTAAATTTCTGTATTGTTTTACAGAATTCACATATTCCACAAACATATTCCTGTGAAATTAGAACAGTATCACCTTAATTTTACAAGGCAGTTTTTAAGTTTTACAGGAAAGATACTTTGTTTTCACAGTAGTAAGTAATAATCAATCATTGAACTGTGTTTCTTGAAAGACGTTACACTTTTTTTCTGTACGCAAAAAAATACTCGAAATGCCTTGGAATGGACATTGTATATTTTTTTTGTTGGGGTTCCGCTAGGTTCCAACCCTATTTAAAGGGTTCCGCAAGAGTAAAAAGGTTGGGAAATGCTGATCTAAACTATCTTTAGAATCCCGTTAGAGACACTGTATAAAAATACCACAATTCTCTGTTGTTGTTTTTTTTTCAGTTCAAGCTAGTGGTAATTCTGCGGAACCGTCATATAATCCGTTAAATCCAAAGAAATGGGGCTTTGCCGATCAGAATTCCGTTGCCGATTCGGCTGTGGTTGGTCTGGATTTGTCGAATACTTTCGACCATCTTTTAACAGCTTCGACCTGCGGTGGTTTTGAATCCAGATATCGGGCTATGCCACCGCATAATAATTTAGTGCTCGGAGCTGGAAATAAGCCGTATGTGGGGTTCCATTATGCATTGGAAGGTGGGGCACAGCCAGTCCTCAGCGATGTTGCGAAGGCAGTAGCTAATAAACTTAAATCTGCGTTACCGTAAGTATTTTGAAATTTTGTGCACTTCTTTTTTCGCTTTAGGTTTGTTCATTACACAACTACCCAGCTTGTATGTTATTAATATTATTATATCTATTTATTGCAAATATTCTGTCATCTAATCAGTTATTAATTAATTAATTATGGATACTTATTTACATATTTCGGATCGGACTTTTCCACTTTTAGATTGGCCGAAGAATGCTCGTTCGAACAGTATTCGTTTCATTGCGATACCTCTAAGGGTACTCGAGTAATTAGCGTTTTTCTATATACGTAAATTCTCATAAGTCGGGCTGGAAGCCGGCCGCCCAAGTTAAGAATGCAAACTGTGGCATAACACACCGACCTTTGCCCACGCATGCTATCTCAAACCTGTATAATCGCAATCGGACGTTTTGACATTCCTATAGCTTAAGAAGAGGGGAAGCTACTGGTGTTGGTTTTATTAAGATTGAACAAAGGTTCAACGAGATACAGGCTATTGAATAACTCGATTTTTGCAAATAGTCTATGTCACCTAATCAGTTATTAATTAATTATAGATATTTAGAAAATAAACTTCTTCCAGCATGGGCGCCGTTACGTATGGGCAGGGAGGGGGCGCTTGCCCCCCCCTGGATTTCCAAACCTATGTTGGAATACGAGAGAATATCATTTATCATTTGGCATAATAATAATTGTAGATACATAATAATGCTATTTGTTTTGCTTTATGTAAAGCAAACCTCAACTGGTAATGTGTGGTTTAAATCAATTTAAACTTTTACCTTTTTCACGTTTCACGCCGATATATAGGGATGAGAAGTTCTGAACGTTCTCTCTGATTACATTTGTGGTGACAGAAAGCAATCCATATGTACAGCAATTACGGTAAATTATTTGACAATGTGTATTGTTTCTGAACCTATATTACACTACATTAAAAAATAAATCACATCGTTAAAACATTGTTTAGTTTCTATTGCCATCAATTCAGTGCTTCTAATACTACAACTAATTTTAGTTGTAGTTTTTTTTTTATTTTCAGTATCAAAGGAGGCTTTGCCAAATGTATTGTATGTATTATGTATTCTTTTAAAAGTGCACACGAATTATGCTGTAAGTATTTCGAATATACTGACTACTGACTACTGTCAAGGAGCACAGTAGAGACACCCGGCTACGCAAGATTCAACAGTCCGCTGTTGCACAACGCTGCCACGAGTCGGGACACACAATGAATTTTGATGACGTGAAGATGTTGGCAAGGGTGGGTAATTATCATCGAAGGCTCATTAGAGAAACCATCGAAATTTACAAACATCCTGACAACATCAATCGCGAGAACGGTACTGATATTATTAGGGTCTGGAAATGGATCCTAACACGGTCAGATGGAAAAGCACATGGGAGCGGTAGCTCCAGATGTGCGCAGTGAGGTGTAAATTTAGGTATCTAAGGGAGATTTTCTTGGTAGGTCTTCAGTATTCAATTAGCTTTGAAGAAGCGAGCAACTTATTTCGCAAAACGTCAGCATTTACAAATCTTGACACACGGCATAACCCGGAGGCAGTTTATTTTCTAAATGATTCTGGTCGTGAAATAGGGATGTTCGATACGATACGATATTTTTCAGTACCGGTACTTTACATTCCGATACCCGATATTTTGTACCGGTACTATAGCATCCAATACGGTACGATACGATACGTTTTTAGACGATATTGTATCGCGGTGTTTGTTGTTGCCATGGTTGTTGCCAACAACCAGCGTACTCTAGCGGCAAGCCAATATAAGTTTATTTTACAAGTACACTGATTACAACGATGGAATTTGTATTTGTGTTCTTTTACAGTGTCAGTAAACGATCAGGGAAATTCCGACTAAAATTTAACCTAACTTTGGTGTGAAAATCTTTAAGTGCCAAGTGCGAAAGTCATTAAATGCATTAGCCATAGTACTTTTTACAATCAAAACACATATCGACAATGCCACGTTCGTCGAGTAGCGTATGGAAAGTGTTTATTAAAACAAGTTAGGTGGAAACGCGACCTTTGTTACACTGACGGTGCGGAAATTACGACAAACTTGAAAAAAAAAACACCTTCAGCGGTGGCATTCAACATACAGATTAGAAACAAAGAAAGCACTGATGGTTCTGTGGGTGGTACCATGGTGAAACAAGTGTTCCGTATGTGATAACATGGCAGTGTTTAATATTTTGTTCGGAAAATTATTTTCTGGAAAACACTGGTGGTGCCATGGTGAATGAAGTAGTTCCTATACCATGGGTGGCACGATACTTGTAAAGCGAGAGTTGTCCAGTGTTATTTTGACAATTGTAAAATTTTTGCGTTTTTTTGACGTACTTCAAAATGACATCTATCATTTGCTTTGACATGTATTATGAGTATTGTGAGTATCCTATTGAATGTAAATGCACATGCCACCTCTGGCTGAAAATACAGTATATTGAATGAGCTTCTTTTTCAGCATTATGAAACATTTGTAATCCTTTTCCACAATAACAAAAAAATAATAGAATTAGATGATAGACCTCGGATAATCGGTGCTGCACTTGCATTGCGACCATATAAACTATTTTGTTACGTTTTATGTAGGAGGCAAAAAAAGCAGCCAATGGGACCAATGCTGTAGTATATAATACATATGATAGCAAAAGATAAACTACCGCACTACAGAGAAAGAAAGTTTCAACCGCACACAGATAGAAATTTTTGTTTAACTCATATGAATATTTGTTTGCTAGAGGCCAAAATATATTTATTTGCTACAAACAATTTTTAGAATATTACTTTACTCCAAACAAATGGTATTTGACTCTAATAAACATTCTTTGTAGCTAATAAATATATTTTTGCCTCTATTCAAACACTCATTTATTTGAGTTAAACAAAAATTTCTAACTGTACGCCTACTATATTCAGTTGGGACTTTATGTATACCTACATATTATATATGCTATTTTAAAATACAAATACATATTTATTCAACTGTACATTATTTTATTTCAATGTGTGTAGGTATCTGTCGCTACGCAAAATATTTTTTTGTTATTCGGAATCACGTCTTGAAAAAATCTACCGGTACCGATATACCGGTACTTTGTGCTCCGGTATGGTACAGAACCGGTACATTTGATACGATACAATACGATACGCGATAACGGTACAGCAAGGTACAGCAATTATAGATACTAATTTCCATATTTTGGATCGGACTTTTCCACTTTTAGATTGACCAAAGAATGCTTGTTCGAACAGTATCAGTTTTATTGCGATACCTCTAAGGGTATATGGTGGAGAAAATCAATGGTGTCTGATTACATGAAAACAAATAACAGATTGTCTAAATCTAACTAAAAAAGAAAATACACCAGTAATCTTAATAATAAAAGTAATAAAAACTAGTTAACAATTAACAAAACTTCTTAAAAAAATGAAAAACTGGAACATAAATTTTGCAAATTTACAAAACGGACACAGGCTAAACAGCGGAAGGCAAAACCTAACCGACTCGGCAGCGTTGTAACAAGGCGGCTCTTAACGCAGCAATTGAGCACGCGAAAGGCACCATTTTGTGTTTTGACATTTGCTAGGTTAGTTTTTTCTTCTGATCCCAATAAAGAACAATCTAACATTTAAAAACATCTCCATAATTCAGTAATATTTTCATTTTTCAACCCATTACACATTATTTCTTGCCGAAAAAACTAACCCCACTAATTTTTTTTTTTTAGCGGATGGTTGACAGGTGGCAAAACCCAAGTCGAGAAACAAGCGAGCGTCACATTCACACCTGCCGAACCAATGGCTTGCCGTTTCGGACTATGCGACTTACGTCGTACAGCAATAAACATCGTCCTCTCTCCAAACAAAAAACTATCAGCAGTCTCAGACACTTTAGGCCGAGTCACGCTAATCGACACTCACAAGGGCATCGCCATCCGAATATTCAAAGGCTACAGAGACGCGCAGTGCACGTTTATCCAAGTTCCAGACGAACGAAAATCAAAATCACGTTCGCGGAAAGTTGCTTTGTTTTTAGTTATTTATTCGTCGAAAAAAGGGACTTTGGAGATCTTTTCCGCGCAGTTAGGTACGAAGATAGCGACGTTTACAGCTTCGAAGAACAGTAGATTATGTTATTTTAATTACGGGTTGATGGGCTTTCAAAGTATGTCGAAAACGCGGTATGTTTGTCAGTTTAATACTGTTTTTATCGATGGGGATGGTTCGATTAAGGAGATTATCGTTCCGTTTCATTATTCGTTGACGGAAAGTAATTCTGTCCGAGCGAGGGATCTACATTTGTACAAACGTCTGAAGCAGTTTACTAAAACGAATAACTTCACCGAAGAAGAATTGCTAAACGAGTGCTTCAACACCTGCACGGAACTAAAAACAATCGAAATCAAACTACAACTACTAGACTTCATAACCTCATTCCGAGAAACATCGCCGGAAATAATCCTAAAATGCGCAAACTACCTAATCGAGAAATTCAGCACGCCCAATATCGCTGATATCGATCCAGACGTTAAACTCTTAAAAACGTTATCGTCAAACTTGTGTTCGTTAGTAAACTTTCATAATTTTATAACGTCTAACCTAGAAGTGGATTCGAACGGAAATGTTCAGGCGAACGTTGTGGATACTAAGGCGATTATCGGTCCGAAAGATATGGGGAATCTGCAGAAGTTGTTGGACTTGAGTACGATGAATAGTTTTAAGAGTTTGTCGGTTAAAGTTTGTTTCGACGAGAACGGGCATTTTACGTTGTCGACTTTCTTGAGGGTGTTCGATCTCGGGCATTCGGAGCACATATCGCTGAAGCGGGATGTCGAAGATGGGGTCCTGTTCCAGACGGCGCTGTTGATTTTTAGGCAGTACATTGCTAAGGAGTGCGATGCGTCTATTTTAAAGGTAATGTGGATGTGTTTTTATGATTTTTTTGTTTGGTAACCTACACTGATAAAACTGAAAAGGTAATTTTACCGTGTGGATCGGCGGTCATTTTTAACCTCCGTGTATCGAAGGGAAAATACCATGTGGTTTGTAATTTTACTTTGAGCTAATAAATTTACTTCTCATATTAAATGACGTTTCCGATGTGTACGGTTTTATATATACTTTTGTAAGTAAAATTACTGACGTTCAGTAAATTTACCGTAAACACGGAATTGCCATTAATTGTTGTACAGTAAACTTTCTGCAACTTTAATATTAGATTTGTCCAAGCAACTACAAAACCAGTTAACAATCAGTACTTTTGTGATGGACCACATATGTTGCTATGATAACTCCATTATAAATACCAATGAAACATTATCTGGTTTCTCACAAAAGAACTGTTTGTAAACTGGTTTTGCGACTGCTCGGACAAGCCTGTATTGTCAACTGTAAAATCACTAGTAAAATCCTATTAATGTGGAGATCATAGATAAGAACAAAAAATAATAGTATGAAGTTTTATTATAATTTTAACAATAAATAACATGTGAAACATATTTATAATATATATACCTACATATTTTTTTATAAATATTTCATATTTCTAACATTAAATAAATAGAAGTTCTTGACAAAAATGTAATCATAAGTAAATGAAATAAAATAGGAACCCATGGACTATACTTGTCTACATATCGTATAATAAAATAAATCGATCTGCTTCACAGAGAGAAATATGTCTATTAAGTTGAAATACCTATGGAAGACTTACTTCACACACTTACTTAGACTGCATACAAACATTTACTTATTTATTTTCCTAATAAGTTTGATCACCTTTCAGTGGATTTGGTTTTATCCTTATTTGTTTTTGCTAAAAAGCTAAACTGTCTCCAGAGTAAGAGAACCTGGGGATAATCCAACCACAGCATATAATATAGTCCAAAATGTGTCACCTGAAATCAAAATAAGAACTACATGAGTCATATATCATATACAGGGTATAACAATGCCAGCAGCTGCTTTCCTTTGAGGTACAGAGTGTGTGTAAAGTTATTAATGAGTGTTTATAGAAAAGTATTTTTTATATTGGTGATTGAAATGATATGTGTTATACATGTTAGTAATAAATTTGATTGTAAGACCGCATGTACGAGAAAGAACAATAAACAAAATCTTACCTATGGACACCACACGTCACAAATCCTTGAATTTGTAGAATGTCAGTATCATCAACACTTGTATCCCAAAAAGAACAACCAATTAGTGAAAGTGGAATTATACATATCAAGACTGCAAACTTTTACCTGCACTTTGTAGTATATATTTGCAAAGTCCTCCATAATATACAAAGAGATGAATGTACCAATATTATATCTTTTAATACTATAGAACCATATGGAGCAAATATTCCACACCACACCGATAAAGGATAAATCACAGAGGCACTAACAGTGTTAAATTAGTTGTATATAACAATCCCACTCAATAAAACTCTAACTTAGCTGCTGTAAACACAACCAAACGGATGGCGAACGGAACTCGAACTGTATATCCCATTATTGCACAAGAGCGAAAAAAATTATCTCGTTACCACTTTACCATCTAGAAAGGAAAATTGCCCGAGCGGAAGGCAAAAAAAACGTATCAGACAGTAGTTTTGATGTATAGATATGTAATTTTATTCCGTTGAAGTAATTGTTATTATGAAATTTACAAACTTGTTAGCAAATTTACATACAGTTTGTACAATTAATGTAACTGCATTTTCAATGATATTTAGTATTTTTGCTTAAAATTTGGTAAAATTGCCGACAAATAGGTAGGTTTACTGAAAAAAATTTAGATTTCATTTGTAAATTTGCACTCATTTTTATCAGTGTGGTGGAGAATTAGAAACAAGCTGAATGTTTTTATGTTTTCAACAATATGCCAAAGTACCTAATAATGAACTGAAATGAAATAAAACATGCAATGAAATGATGTTATCTCGTAAAATATCAGTTTTTATTGTCATTTTTATTGTCAAATTCATAGAATTACTATATAGACAGCGGCGCGTTATGCCATCATGGGGCCCTAGGCAATTTTGAATTTGGGGGGCCCCCATATACCGTGTTGAATTAAGAATTACTTTTTATACAAAAATAATATGTACTAATACTGAAAAAAATCATAAATAATAAGTAAGATATTTGACTTTTTTGCAACAACATTTAATATAAGTACCGACACCGTTATTTAAAGTAACAAATGAAATTTATTAAGAAATACAAAATAACAAATAAATAGCTTAATAACTTAAAAATCTAAATTTGTAACAAATAAAATATATTATCTTAATTCATAAGTGGATATTCTTAACAAATAAACATAAATAATTTTTTCACATTTGGGAATATTCCTGCTTGAACGGCTTTTTTAATATTTCGCATATTGCAAACACTGAGATAGTTCATCCTTATATACGCCATCGTCACTATCTACATATGTCATCTGGATATGTACTTATTAAATTTGTAATGCAGTTTTCATAGTCTTTTGGAGATGTTTCTTTTAATAAACTGTAATTTCCTCTTTCTTTTGCTAACATTGTCGGTTTCATAATCTCTATTCTTAGTTAACACATAAGATTCCGATTCCATATCATCAAAAAGTTAACAAGAAGAAACGTAACGCGTCAATATCTGCTCCTGAAAGTTTAGAAGAGAGAAACCAAACAAAATTTTAGGAAATGACTTAAGCTACAAACTTGAATAACTTTTAAATATACAGGGTTATGCATTTGTAAGAAGCAGACCAAATTAATTTTTTTTTTATATAGCACCCTGTATATTTTTCCTCTCCAAAAGTTCCTGAGATCAGTCGTTTAAATGATACAAAACGATTAAATGTTAAAAGAAAGCACCTACAAAATGTTAAAACGATTTCTATCATGTCAATACCTCGACCTCCGAGATGTTTACAAGAATATAATAAATAAATGTTTTTGAAAATGATTTAAGCTATAAATACAAAATACTTTTGAATATATAGTATGATTCATTTCTGAACATTTAAAATTTGTAGCTTAAGCAATTTCTTAAAACTTTTTTTGGAATCTTCTGCTTGCATCCTTTTAGAAAGAAAAATATTGACTAGTTACATTACTTTTTATACAAATAGTGTAATGATAAATATTTTTAAAGGTAAGTATTTTGAAAATCGAATATTTACTTTACAGTCTTTTTTGGAGAATTCATTTTTGCAGAATAGATTTCCATAACAAAAGAAAAAGTATCGATTGAAAATCATCAATGTATTTATACAGTATTGTCTCTTCTTCAACTTTTTCAAGGGTTTCCCAAATTAGATGTTTTTTATGCAAAAAAAATTAGTTTAACTGCTAATCTATTAATTAACTAATTTATAGTTTATAAAAGATTTGTTTTGGTCCGCAACCGGCATGGCAGGAGCGCAAAAATATAATTAATTAGTCTTGCCACAGTAGTGAATTACATAGTTAAAAATTAGTTGGGGCCTCGCTGAGATGTGCTTGCAACGGTAATTAGGATTAGCGTGGTGTGGTTGTCTATTATAGAAACGAGTTTCCAAAATACTCGTTTGGGGGCCCCCTGTTGTTG
Source organism: Aphodius sticticus (assembly GCA_963966075.1). NCBI lineage: Eukaryota > Metazoa > Arthropoda > Insecta > Coleoptera > Scarabaeidae > Aphodius > Aphodius sticticus. Next base: position 70,694,438 of record OZ014509.1, read on the forward strand.
GGGGCCCTGGGCAAATGTCCATTTTGCCCATGGGATAAAGCGCCACTGCATATAGATTAGAAAAATTAATGTAATAAACTACAGCAAAAATGCTGTGAAATAAACGGTAATACTGTAAAATTAAATCTAAATTTTGTAATAAATTACAGAAAAAATGCTGTAAAAGAAAATATAATTGTTATTTTTGTTTTTTTTTATGTTGCGTTTTATCTGTCAACATCTATCATCCCTAATTTTAACAATAGATCCCTGTGACGTTGAGATATTCCTGTAAATTTACTGCATTATTACAATTTTACAGTATATTTGGTAATTTTACATGTAAAGTTCTGTAATTTCACAGTAGAAGTGATTTTTTTTACAATTTCACTTAAAAACTATTCTCCTTTCAGACCAACATCAAATCCAGCAGAATACTAATCGACGACCTATTCCGACTGCTCCTAATCTACTGGGAGGACCGACCTATGACCGTAGACTCCAACCTCGAGCGAGAGATGCAAAACTTCAGCGCCGTCGTGTACGCCTTAGCGGAAAACGCTGACAACGTGCAGGTCGTAGTCGAATACAACCAAATCTCCCCGTTCTGGGCCACAATCCGCCAGATACTCATGAATTCGTCGAAATCCTTCCCCGCGCTTATGGCAGCTACCATATGCAAAGGCGTCGCCCAACACATACAGGGCGAACAGGAACAAGAGGAAAGTTTGGAGGACGTTTGGGAGGAGCTGTCGAAAGAAACGTGTCAGTGGATTTTGTTGATCGGGAAGTTAGAAGACGTTTCTTTGTTGAATATTATTATGGCTGGGAAGCCGCAGAATAACGTGGTTTTGGAGTGTGTTAAACAGAAGTCGGAGGTGGTTAGTTTGAGGTATGTTTTGCAAAAAGGCAAGGGCTCTGTGAGTGAGTTGGTTGCACGATGGTTGATTTCCGGGGGGTTAGATCCTAAATTGTTGGTGTTGAACGATAGGGTGTTAAATTATGACCCCGAGAATAATACAGAAGGTGAAGAAGGTTTTATTTCCGAGGAAGATTTGGAAAAAGTTAAATCCGAGCTAGTTTTTGAGAATTTTAATATTTTAAAGAAGCAGTTCCCGTATAGTTTAAGCACAGACGTTCTCTTAACGAATATGTGCTGGGAGTACGCCACCTCTTGGCAGAAAGACGTATCAAACTTAAACTTATTACAATCCTCCATGAGATGCATGAACGAAATTCAAAGCCCCCATTTACGAGTTGGTTTACACTTATTATTCTGGAACACCCGCCTCAAACAACTATTCGAAACCATAACCAAACTAATCAACAAAGTCGGGAAACTCCCTGTTGAACGGTTATGCAAGCAAGACACCGAATTAACGGATTCCCAGATAACCACCTTCACAGAAATCTCCGTTAACTTTTTCAACACGTTCATGAACGCCGCTCAAGATTCCTATAAAACCGAGAAAATCAAGCTAAACTACGAGCCGATCTGGGAAAACGACGGCCCGTTACCGTTAGCCCAATTATCGCTCAACCATTGCACCGTTAACTATGATTTACTCCTCCTGCATTTCCAAATATCCGAAGTCTTACTGATGATGACGACCTTCCAAATAAAACACTCAAAGTTCGTACATAACCTCCTCGATCCGTTAACGATTCCGTTATGTTTCTCCGACTTCCAACGGAAGCTCCAAATCACGTGGCATAAACCGGAATCGAGGACTAACGAGTCTCGTTTGAAGTTTCTCATGAAGGTGATCTCCGCTACCATAGAAACCGTTACCGTAACGGACGATAACGTTTATTGTGCGGATCACGTCAAGTGGATGGGGCGTTGCGTTAGTTTGGCGAGAATTTGGAATGTGGACGTCGATTTTTTGAGGCGGTTTCAATTGATACAACTCTACGTGCACGGTTACGATTCCGTTGCCAAGGAGTTGCTGTCGGCTGTGAATGAATTGAAGCTTCTCGGGCCGGAGTTGTTGGAGGTCGCCGGTCGTCGTCTGTCGCAGTATCTGTCGTCCTCGGAGAGTATAGGAGAGAAAATTGCTGCGTGCAGTGTTCCCGTTACGCAGTACATAGAGAAACTTGTAAGTTTTAGTAGTTTAGAAATTTTTTGTAGGTTTGTTGTCTGATGCATAGTTGAAGTCTCCACGAAAAAACACTATTTTTTAAGTTTAAATTTGATCAAACTAAATATTTTAAGATGAATAACACTTATTTATTTATATAGAAATTTGATTTTTTTATGAGTTATGGCAAATAAATGGACTAAAATGTGAACTTTCATTTTCTTTTTCAGGGTTCCGAATGGGTTGCGCCGACCTCCATGCAGAAGACGATGGGGTTGGCTACCTGTTGTTTACGGTGTTTTGACGAAGAACAGTATAATTATAAATTAGCTACGTTGATAATTGAAGCTTGCGAGACATTATGGCAAATGGAGAAAGCGGCAAAGAAATAGTTGCGTTGTTTCCTAGATTTTTAAGATTACGATGTTCAACAAGATTCTCTATTAATTTTAATTTTATAAGTAATATAATATATATTGTGTTGAATTACGTAGTTTTTTTTCATGTTTTCTCGCCGCATACTGTTTAAAAAAAGAATAGGCTGCTGTTATGAGAATAGTAGCAGATTTTTCCCACAAAGTTGGAAAATAAACCATTGAATGATGAAGAAGTGGAAATATAGAAAATAAAGAATTTCTGTTTAAAAAACTATAGGAAGTCTAATGGTTAATTTTCATTTTTCTGGTACAAATACAAAACTTAAAAGATGTTTAAACCCCGGGGTTTGAAAGCGTCAGAATGAATGCAATATTTACGAAGGAGACATTCTTGTGTCAAATTACTTTAAAATATATGAACATGGTTGAAGGCATTTGAAGAGATTATTGAATAGCAAATTAATAGACAATAGAAAAGAAATAATATAGCTTAAATATTACTTAATTCTCTAAAATAAAATTTAAATGCGAAGAAGCAACAAAAAAACGCGATATTTTCTGTTTGATGGTCTCACGACTTATAAAGTTATTATTGAATAGAAAATGCATTGTGCAAAAAAATTCTTACGCGATTCTTAATTATAGTTTCTTTATTTAAACATAGATAGTTCTATGTTTAACGAAGCAATTTTTAAATATATTTAGTTGAAATTTTGTGGAAATATACTTCATTAATTGGACATTTTTCAATAAACTATTAGGTTTCCGTTATTATATTTTTGGTTGCCCCTTTAGATTGTCAAAAATGCAGAGAAACAACAGAAAAAAAAATACAAAGAAAATTAAATTTATGATTATAGGGTTCATATTTTTTATATTTTTATCGAATAGATTATTAAACAGTAAAAAATACAATGTTGCTTAAAGATTAATTAATTTTTTGATTTCAATTGTCCAAAAATAATGTTCAAATGCAATGAAGCAGGAAAATTTAAAAAGAAAAGTTTAAAGATTATTTAAATGTCAACAGAAAACATTATATATACACATATTATTTGAATTTCCAACAATCGTACTGTGCTTTTGTGACATTTTGACGTTATTATTAATTCTGAAACTGTTTCTCTAAACGATGTTTCTTCACCGCAATTGGTTTCTATTTGCATTAGAACATCAGCTTCCCTTCATCATCAAAGTAAATTTAATTTTCATCGGCAAATGTGTTCATAAAATTGCAAACTACACATTTTACAATAATTGTATTTCAGAAGTGGTGAGATGTTTTTCAGAAAAGGTCAATTGTAATAAAGATCAGTTAATTGTTTGTTAAAAACGTCAATTATAATTCAGATTGTAGCATATCGACTGATATTGGAACAGCAAATGTTGAGCCTCTTCTGGAAAAACTTGATAAGTGTTTTCTCTAAACGTATGAATGTATTGTATAACTACTTCTATATTTTAATAAATATATCAGTGGCCCTGGTAATTACTATGAGTTTTCCAGCAAATACTACATAAAATGGTCGAGTCACTATTAATAGAGCGTGGAGAATACAGTATACAGTCTCTCTCAGATATATAGAAATACACGCTATATAGTTATCTCTCTCAGACCTCTACTAATACTGATTCAACATTAGCAACTTACTACCTATTCACTCCTAAAAAAGAATTATACATTTACTACGTAAAGTGAATATTTTTCTTATAAGTAAACACTTCATAATATTGCAGCTGGGCCATCGAATAACTACTTCGGTGTCTTGACTTTTCTATTCACTTAGCTCCTTGAGCTTCTGATTATTCTTTGATCTATGGAACTGTACAGTACGACCATCACGTGATTCGCGAACCGCCATCTGATTGGCTTAAATCACCCAAATAGTTGCACAGCCGTTCTGTTTGTCGATTAGTATTCTATGGTCGAACATTACGTTTGTATCATCACATTCATCACTCATCAGGTGCAAATTAACAAATTATCTTTTTATCTTATTTCTAACAAGACACAACCAATCGCGTAGTGTGTATTATAGAAATTATAAAAACAATGTGCCGGTCACTTCATAGTTCGTGTTATAACTTGTAAAAAAGTGCTGTTTCTCGCGTTATAGGGACAAAATCTAGTGACCAAGGGAAGTTTCCTGTGAAGAGGTATCACGTCAAGGTATGTAATGGATCTATTTATGTAGTTTTATGTATTTTAATGTCATAATCTTTATTCGATAATATAATTTGTTGACAACAATATTGTACTCCCATTTTTTTCCCAGAAATCACAGTTGTCTTTTTCTTCCGTTTTTCTTTGTTGGCAGCACAGTGCAGCAACGTTTGCTATGCACATTTCTAAATACCGCTCTGTGATTGGCTGTTTTAGGTAGGATGTTTTCGGCAAATTTGTGAGCGGTTATTTTAGTTAGTTTCGGCGTCTCAATGTAAACGGTACGTTCTTATTTCCGCGTTTTCATCATGCTGTAGGGTGATTGTAAATCGGTTGTGGTGCTTTTATGTGCTAAATACTCGATTATATCAGTCCGTAATAATAAATTAGTGACCATCGAGAACATCGAGACCATCTCGTTGGTTTTGTAAAATTTCGGCCGTATTCCAGGTTTGTTGGTTAGCTTATATGATTTTGTTGGTGTATTGTATTATTTTGTTTTGTTTTGTGTGAAGTGTGATTCCGATTACTTTTATTCATTTATCAAAAGTCTATTGCGTGCTATAAAAGAAAAACTGACTTTTGTATATATCTGTATCTCTCTCAGATATATAAGGGTGTATGATATAGTCTATCTCTTTCGACAATGTACGTTTTTTTTGTTACGATAAAATATACCCGTTAAAAAAGTTAGGCTCCCAATCTTCCCAGATTTTGTCAACGATTATATCAATTTTTGGGGTAGTTGATTAATAAACAACGTCATTATAATATTATGATACCTATTTTATGCTTCTATACCGTTTACTCCTTTTTCCATTGCAATAGATTAAGGCATTGAACATGTTTCTGTCACAAGAACATTTTACATACAGTATATTTTCATATTTTGAAAGATATTTAGTAAAAATACTCCATACATTTTTTAGTGCATTTGTTTTTAGTGCCAGAAATGCAATAATTGAAACAAATATAATTAACCTGGCTAACAATTCAAGCAATCGATCAAGTGATATCTAATTTCCGGTATGGTTTCTTTTGTAGAATATGGATATGAAACAAAATTAATGAATTAAAATTAGTTTTTGAGAATATCAGTGCCAAGAAAACTGCAAAAATACGCGTTTTTTTTTCAAAAACTAGAGAAGATAATAATGATCAACTCAAAATAAAAATTAAATGTTATTTCGATTTCCTTTTATACTTAATACAAATTTAATACAATGAGTTTTCCATACAATCAGAATCTGAAAGCAGAAATTCCAAACTGTGTCTACTTCTTTTTAAGAAAAAAATGCATTTTTGTATTTGTTTGCAGTTTTTTTAGCAGTGCATTTGTCAAAAATTAGGCCGAAGTCGAAATGTTTGCCTTCAGCATACCAGAAACAGTTGGTAGATATTGTTCATTGTTGGTCAGTATAGTGATGATGCTTAGATTATTGTATTCAAACAACAATTTATTTATTTGTCTTCAAACAAAGTTGGTACCAGTGCAGCACGTATCGCTATATTTTGTGTGGTACCAATTATTCAACACGAAGGAAACACCATCCAGGTATAGTTTTTTTTTGTGATGGACCTATTATGTTACTATAGAAAACACAATGATAAAAAGTAGCGCTGACACATCTGGTCCACAAAAATAAATAAAATAGACGACATAACAAACTTCCAACACATCGGCCAGTGTGTTTTAACACTCAAAAGTCTTATTATTGAAATGAGGCTATTCTAAAATAGTATCAAAAAACTAAAAATTACATTTTCAAATATGAGAATGACCCAGCTATATGCTTACTTTATTCCATGTCTCCATTTACTCCTTGTGAGCATTTCCAATTAAATTCTTGGTAAACTGTCTCACAAAAAGAAAGGTTCGGTCCCTTCAAATCAAGAAGTAAAAATTATACTATATTCTGTATAATTCATACATTATGCTTCAAATTCATAAATAAAACCAATGTGGGGGATTCAAACAAACCGTCGTCAAGTCTTTTCATGGCACGTGACACCAATCACCATGTGGTGTGCCACCAGGCAGTCCCGCGTTCTTTGTAAAATCGATTGTCATTGGTCAAGAAACTTTGGCCCCCATTCTTATTGAAAATGGTAGACCGAACACCACAAACGAATTTATTTTATTTAACAGGCGTTATATTCTTGATTATATTAAAATTAATTATTATAAATATGGTGTTGTATGTCTCAAAAAAATTTTTTTCCGTCGGCGATAGAAAGATTTACCCACCACCAAATGATAGCTTTCAACGAGTACATCAAAAATATGGAGACTTTTATATGCCTAAGATGCTCGGTTCGCGAGAAAATCGCGAAAATCATAGTTTTATACATTTTCTGAGCGAACCGTACGCTTTACGGGAAAACCGAGCTCACTATTGAATTCAGCACGTCCCAATGCATAAACATGACTACATTAGAATGCTCTAGCTCTCAAAAAATTTTAATTACTCTTTCAGTCTAAATTTACCCCATTCAGATAGAAAAAAATTGAACTTTGCAACCGTTGGCGATAGAGAGATTTATCCACCACCAAATGATTGCTCTCGACGAGTACATCAAGAATATGTAGACTTTTATACGCCTAAGAAGTACCATTTTGAAGTTATGTGGTCCAATTCGCCTATTTTAGTGTTATTTAAAAAAACGTAATTTGAGCACAACTCTGTAACCAGTAGAGATAGAGACCTGTTCGGTGTAAATTCGTAATCAGCGCACTCATTTTAAAAAGATAGCGAAGGTTTCATATCGACACGGGGTCTAGATTTCGAATTAGGTGCGCTACTTCAAATTTAAAATTATAGAAATACGATTTTTCTCAAAATTTTGTCCAGTGGGCAAAAGCAAAACTACTTCCCATCCAATTAAGATTTTGGTCCATGGTACAGTTTTTGACGCTGATTACGCTGGAGTAATGGGATTTTTTGTATATCGAACGGTACTGAAGTTATGACTTCCCAAAGTATCAAAAACTGCAATAAACTGCCATTTCACTATAATTGGAAATGTTAAAGCGAACTGTGTTTGATCTAACCATCCGATTTTAACGATTCCGACGTTACTAGATAGGAAATTGGCCGAGGAAAACATTTCTGGCGACCCAGTAGCTCTAAGATGCTCGGTTCGCGAGAAAATCGCGAAAAACCGCGTTATCACTTCTCAAAGTATCAAAAATTGCCATTTCACTATATGTTTGGAATTGTCAAGGTGAACTGTGTTCCATCTAGCGACCCGGTCCCTAGATTTAAAATTAGGTGTGCCACTTCAAATCTAAAGTAAAAAAGTAGGATTTTTATCAAAATTTTGACCAGATGGCAAAAACAAAACTACCTCCCACCCAATTGAAATTTTTTTCCATGGTACAGTTTTTGACGCTGATTACGCTGGAGTAACTGATTTTTTGCTATAAGGAACGGTAAGGAAGTTATGACTTCTCAAAGTAATAAAAACTGCAAAAATTGCCATTTCACTATGTTTGGGATTGTCAAGGCGAACTGTGTTCCATGTAGCTATCCGATTCAAACGGCACTGGATAGGAAATTGGCCGAGGAAAACATTTCTGAAGACCGCGTTGCTCTAAGATATATAACATAATTTTATCTAGAATCGTGATTATTTTGTAAAGACTGTTTATTATTTTATTGCAGATGGATGAAGGAAGTCCGGACCACGCCAAGCAGACCTAGAGTTTATCGCTGTGGACGAGAGGAAGGACTCCAATGGACAGGAAACTCCAAAAAATGAAGACATCTAAAGGTAGGTCCATGAGATGACAACCATCGATGGAGGTGAAGAAGACATTATAAGGTAGGATTTTAAAGATTCTATAATTGCGGCTTTGTCGGGCTCTTGAGACTCTATTTTGAGTTCTCCGAATTTATAGTAACAAGACGCCTGTTTCTTTTGGTTACTTCCGTAAACGACTTTTTACGCTGTCACAAAATTTGATGATATTCGTAGCGCCGGGTCCCGTTTAAACAATGTTTATGTTATTTTGGTGTTACATATCCACGTCTACAAGGATACAGCCAAAACTCCAGGCATTTAGGTACCTAATAGTAAGTATTACAGTTAAATAATTATACCCAGAGATTTTGCTGGATATGATGTTAAGAGAGCAACAAAGAGCGAGGGGAACTTTTGATAGTAAGAATTTTTTGTTGTTGTTTTTTGTAGTTAAAAGGATGATGTAGCTGTTTCTAAAATGTTGGCAAGCAATATTTTTCAACCAGCGGGGTGGAGGAGGGGGTCTTCCCCCCCTCGCTCTTAAAAAATAATTAAGCCGCGATTTCACAGCGATTTGATTTTGCCGACCGGGTTCACAAATATGAAGAAAATATGGACTTAACCGATACTAAAGACCTACCAAAGAAATCTCCCTTATATACTTAAATTTACACCTCACTGCGCACATCTGGAGCTACCGCTCCCACGTGTTTTTCCACCTCACCGCGTTAGTATCGATTTCCAGACCCTACTAATGTCAGTGCCGTCCTCACGATTGATGTTGTCCGGATGTTTTTAAATGTCGATGGCTTCACTAATAAGCCTTCGATGATAATTACCCACCCTGGCCAACATCTTCACGTTATCGAAATTCATAGTGTGTCCCAACTCGTGGCACTGTTGCGCAACAGCGGACTGTTGAATCTTGCCTAGCCGGGTGTCTCTACTGTGCTCCTTGACTCGACATTTGATGCTTCGTCCTGTCTGTCCTACATGTTCCTCACTCACATGTTATCTTGTATACCCTTTCGTTTTTCAGGAGTAGGGTGATATCCTGTGGGTTAGGCAAAAGATCATTTACCTTACCTGGTGCTCTGTACCTAACCGTGCTACCCGATTTCTTCAGTAATCTACCGATTCTTTCTGATACACCACTTACGTATGGTAAGCAAGCGAACCCCTTTGATTCTTGCGGTTCCTGTGAGACTTGCGGTTTTCTTTGTGTGACACCCCGTATGTACCACTTGGTGTATCCGTTCTGACGTAGGGCCCACTCCAAGTGTTTCCGTTTGTCGTCCAAGGTGCTGGAGTCGCTTACCTTTTCGGCTCTGTTGAACAGAGTGTTAATAACACTTCTCTTCTGTTGGGGATGGTGGTGTGATTCTATATTTTCGGTTTTGTCGGGCTCTTGAGACTCTATTTTGAGTTCTCCTGATGTATAGTAACAAAAAGCCCGTTTCTTTTGGTTACTTCCGTAAACGACTTTTTACGCGGTCACAAAATTTGATGATATTCGTAGGGCCGGGTCCCGTTTAAATAATGTTTATGTTATTTTGGTGTTAAATAGCCACGTCTCAAGGATACAGCCAAAACTCCAGGCATTTAGGTAATAGTAAGTATTACAGTAAAATAATTATACCCAGCGATTTTGCTGGATATGATGTTCAGAGATCAAAAAAGAGCGAGGGGAACTTTTGATAGTAAGAGTTTTTGTTGTTTTTTTTTTTTTAGTTAAAGGAAGATGTCGCTGTTTGAAAACTGTTGGCATTCAATATTTTTCAACCAGCGGGGTGGAGGAGGGGGTCTTCCTCCCCTCGCTCTTAAAAAAATTATTTAAGCCGCGTTTTCACTGCGATTTGATTTTGCCAACCGGCTTCACAAATATGAAGAAAATATGGACTTGTCCAATACTGAAGACCTACCAAAGAAATCTCCCTTATTTACCTAAATTTACACCTCACTGCGCACATCTGGAGCTGCCGTTCCCACGTGTTTTTTTCACCTCACCGCGTTATGATCGATTTCCAGACCCTACTAATGTCAGTGCCGTCCTCACGATTGATGTTGTCAGGATGTTTTTAAATTTCGATGGCTACTCTAATAAGCCTTCGATGATAATTACCCACCCTGGCCAACATCTTCACGTCATCGAAATTCATAGTGTGTCCCGACTCGTGGCACTGTTGCGCAACAGCGGACTGTTGAATCTTGCCTAGCCGGGTGTCTCTACTGTGCTCCTTGAATCGACATTCGATGCTTCGTTTTGTCTGTCCTACATAGCATGTTCCACACTCACATGTTATCTTGTATACCCTTTCGTTTTTCAGGAGTGGGGTGATATCCTGTGGGTTAGGCAAAAGATCATTTACCTTAGCTGGTGCTCTGTACCTAACCGTGATACCCGATTTCTTCAGTAATCTACCAGTTTTCTTTGTGTGACACCCCGTATGTACCACTTGGTGTATCCGTTCTGACGTAGGGCACACTCCAAGTGTTTCCGTTCGTCGTACAAGGTGCTGCAGTCGCTTACCTTTTCGGCTCTGTTGAACAGAGTGTTAATAACACTTCTCTTCTGTTGGGGATGGTGGTGTGATTCTATATTTTCGGCTTTGTCGGGCTCTTGAGACTCTATTTTGAGTTCTCCTGATTTATAGTAACGAAAAGCCTGTTTCTTTTGGTTACTTCCGTAAACAACTTTTTACGCGGTCACAAAACTTGATGATATTCGTAGCGCCGGGTCCCGTTTAAATAATGTTTTTGTTATTTGGTGCTAAATAGCCACGTCTACAAGGATACAGCCAAAACTCCAGGCATTTAGGTAATAGTAAGTATTACAGTAAAATAATTATACTCAGCGATTTTGCTGGATATGATGTTAAGAGATCAACAAGAGCAAGGGGAACTTTTGAAAAGGAAGATGTCGCTGTTTGAAAAATGTTGGCATTCAATATTTTTCAACCAGCGGGGTGGAGGAGGGGTCTTCCTCCCCTCGCTCTTAAAATATTATTTAAGCCGCGTTTTCACTGCGATTTGATTTTGCCGAACGACTTGACAAGTATGAAGAAATTATGGACTTAACCGATACTGAATACCTACCAAAGAAATCTCCCTTATATACCTAAATTTACACCTCACTGCGCACCTGGAGCTGCCGCTGGAGCGCGCTGGAGCTGCCGCTCCCACGTGTTTTTCCACCTCACCGCGTTAGTATCGATTTCCAGACCCTACTAATGTCAGTGCCGTCCTCACGATTGATGTTCATGAAGAAACAAATATTTGATCTGCGACATAACCTAAACAAAGCATAATAAAAAAATACGTGGCTCAATTCTGTCAAGTGTAGGTGACAAATTCTGTGACAATCAGTGTTTTTTTGTAGATCGCAAGAAGACTGCGACATATAGCCACCAATAATCTTAAAATCCGTCACCTAGATTCGACAAAATTTAACCGGATATATTTTGTATTATCTTATTATTTGAAGTAATTGAAATAAATAAATAAATAAAACACAAACGTCTGTTGTACTTATGCTTTTATTTGACTGTTGGAAGCACCATACACTTGTCTGAAGCTTTCCTACACTTTTTATCGTCTTGACAGTATCAAAAAATAAATTAAAACAAATATTAGTATGTTCTAAAAAAAATAAAACAGTTGAGCAAGTGTATACAATTACGTAGTTTAACATATATGGTAAAAGTACTTCTTATCATAATGCTATGTACATGTATAACAAGTTTCAGATTCAGTTTGGTCGAGCGTACGAAAAATTGTCCGGCGCCTCGAAGGCATCCAGAATGATCTTTCGGATGCTCGAATATTACAAGAGAAAGCTTAATCATCTAATCGTGTTCTTTTTTTAAGTAATAAAAAAATTAAAATAATTGCATGGATGGCACCCTGAGTTACATCGTACATGTAAGAGTTCTAACACTGGAATGTCGATTGGCTACACACGTCCGTACGTAAGATTACTTGAAAAATATAAAAAAGGCACGTAAAAAACTTCTAAAACTTTATAATATTCGATCTATTTTTAAGAGTGCGATTGCATCGATTTGTGTTTCAACCTCGGATCGGTCAATACGTAATTATTAGGCGTCGCCCTTAGCTTCTCTCTCGGGATCTCCGGAAGCTTATCCCCAGGATGCCGATGGCTCACCGAGGGCGCTTTCCTAGCCGGCTTATTAATCCTTGTACTACTCAACCCGGAAACCGGGTACTTAGCCTTAGCAGAACTCGAGGACATCCTAGGGCTAATATCCACAGGATGTTTCGGCATCACAAACGCCTTCGTCTGTTTTATCAACGACCTATCATTGCAGAGCGCTGAAATCAACGGCAAATCCATCTTCTTGCTCTTCTCACGTAACGTATGTATATCCAGGATATCAGCCTTCGTCGGATCAAGACTCCCATCTTTATTTAGCTTTACCTCCGGGCGCTTTTCTGGGAGTGGAGGCGGAGGAGGAGGTTGTCTTCTGAATTTTGGGGGTTGAGGCATATCTAGGGAGTTTAAAATGTTGTCGTCTGAACGCGTTCTTGTGAATCTACTCGGGGGCCTCGGTGGTGGAGGTGGTTCGAAACTACTGCAGGAAGAGACACTCGTAGCTCCGTAGACCGGGAGCTGCACGTAGGTATCCGATAAGTTTTGCGAGGAAGCATATTTTGTTAGATACGGTGTCGACCGATACAAAAGAGGTGGTGTATGGGCTAGAGCCGCAAATAGAGACCCTTGCTTGGCTTCTAAATACTCCTGCCGACTGATCGCTGGTTCCTTCAGCGGGAACACAACGAAATCCACATCGCTGTACATCTGCTGCTGGTATTGCTCGATCTGCGACTGCGATAACTGGCTTGTATACACCGTAGCCATGGGTGGAGGAGGTGGAGGTTGCCGCGCAGTTTGAGGAGGTGGTGGGAGGAACGTATAAGGAAATATAACCCCCGATTTCGTCGCACTAACATCTATATAGTTACTCTGCGATATTATGGCACTGCTCGATCTCGGGACCTTCGGAGGTATCGGAGGCACCTGATTCGGGCTTGTATACGACGGCGTGGAACTCCCAGAAACCATAGAAGTATGCGCCGTTAAAATATTCGGAGACCTAGTTGTAATAAACCTAGCTGCAGCTTCTTCTGGATACGATACCCTCGACAAATTCTCAGGATACGGCGGTGGATCTTTCTCTTGATACGGAGGAGGAGGTGGTCGTGGTTCAACGCTGTCAACCCTCTTCGGCGGAACAGGAACGAAACCCTGATAACTCGAAGGTAACGTAACATAATCCGAATCGGAATCCAAAGTATTGCTAACGCTTTTAAACAACGGATATCTCCCGACAATCAAATCTGATAACTCCTCGGCGGTTAATAAGGATTGCTTGTTGTCTGTTGGATCGCTACCGTCACCGTGGAAAGAGCCTGAATTGCTGACGTTGGAGTTTGAGCGATCGCGAAAGATGCCGTCGACTTGGTCGCTGTTGAATTCGCTGGGGGCGGCGTATTGCTCGTTTGAGGATGTGGTGTATTGCTCGCTGGAGGTTAGGGTGTAGACGCCGCTCGTGTGGCTGCTCGGAGCTGGGCCAGGGGTGTATTCGGGCTCGCGGATGTCGTGGAGTTCTATGCATGTCGCGTCGCTTACTGATGAGTTTTGCGCGGTGTGGGAGTATCCGAGTTCTAGGCTGCTGCTGGTGGAATGACGGCGTTTTGGTTCTGAAATGAAGTTAGGGAATTGTGAGAAATTTTGTTAAATGGGTTTAATTTCTGGGCATAATTTTACAGAGCGTTTTATCTTTAAATTAAATCATTTCAGCCAAGTTCAGGTATTGGAATGAACCGAATAACTAAATGTTGAGAATTTATATGGGTTTGGAGTAGGTACTTTAAAACATGTCAAAGTTTCTTTGTTTTTTTTTTGTTTTTCATAGTGTTTCAAAAGTAGACCAAAAGCATCATTATGATTTACATGGTGTAATCGGGTGACAAATTTTGCTTTTTAAAATTACAATGGCTTGCAATGCTAAGCTTGCAGATTCTCTTTACAATGTATAACAAAAATAATGAAAATCGTTCAGAAATTACAAAAGTTATGGAACATCATAGTTTAGCAAAATAGGTATCTATAATAGCGACCTCGAGGTCTAGGTACTGGCTAAGGCCCGGTGTCCACCAATCGGGCCGATACATATCGGGCCGATCTGGGTCGTACGATAAATATCGTGCACATGTATTTCTACTGGAACCTGTCCACTGACACGATGTGTGTTATGCCCGATAAAAATCGTTTCAGTGGACACGTTCCAATAAAAATACATGTGCATGATATTTATCGTACGACTGAGATCGGCCCGATATTTATCGGCCCGATCTGGTGGACACCAGGCCTTATCGAACCTCCACCAAAAATACGTTAGCTTACAAAGGTTGGTGCATAATAAAATAAATGTTCCTAACAAAACTGCTGACGCTTTGTAAAAACATTCTAAAGAAAAATTCCCTTTTTTCACATTTTTTCACAAATATCCTAATTTTCAGTTGACTTTTTCTCGAATAGGTTTTTAAAACAAAATTAATAAAACGTATTGTTTTGCAAGTAGATATTATATAAATTTGAATTTATTGGAAACTTTTTATTATTAGTGAAAAAACAGTGTGATATGATTAGAAAACAAAAAGATACTTTAGCTTCAGATTTTTATTCCTATGAATTGGACTCAATATACTGAGCAGAAAGTATTTATTCATTATACCCCCCACATTCCCCCACATTTACTGTGGTAGGGTATATTGAGTTTGTCACAACATTTGTAATACCCTTAAGGAAGCGTGGCAGGTATAGACTTGTATATGTATATATTTTTCAGCATTGAAAACGTAATTGATTTAGCTACATGGGCGTAGCCAGGGGGAGGGTTTTGGGGGTTCAACCCCCCCCCCCCCCCCCCCCGAAAAGTTAAGATATTATATCTTTAATATTTTTCTTATTAATAGAAGGGTTACTTTATGTATTTTTAGTAGTTTTATTTTCTTGAACCCCCCCCCCCCCCCCCCCCCCCCCGATACAAAAACCTGGCTACGCCCGTGTATAGCTATGTCCGTCTGTCCATCTGTGTACACGACAATGCAGTAATTTTGAAATAATTGATATGAATTTTGGTATACAAGCTTATCTCTTAAAAAGTAAGAACAACTTCGTGAATGGGCAAAATCGCTTCACTCCATTTTTTTTTCAATATTTTAACTTTGGCCCGGCTGAAGTTAATTCTCTTACTAGTTTTTATTCATATTTTATTATCCATCCCATTATCTATATTTTCTGGTATTTTTTAAGACATTCAATAGAAGTTTGTCTGTCAGTGCAAATTTAGTCATTTCATTTACGTGAAATTCCTCTTGCCGTTGGGCATTGGGCCATTTCAAACTTGAAATTTGACTATCTTAAAGTTAGCCCGGAAAAGAAATGTAGAAAGTCCCCACAAAGCCATGCCACTAGTTTTGTTATAAATAGCGATTTTCTCGACAACATGATCGAAAAAAAATGAATGACCTGCATTTCTGTATCCTTTTGATTTCTTTGCAACGTTTTAGAGCAAAAAGTAAGATATTAGTGCTACCCTAATCCATACAGTTTTTAGGTTAATTCCTTATCTGTCCAAAAAACATTATTTTAAGAAACATATCTCCACTACTAGAAATTTAAATACTATAGGAAAAGTCGTATCAATCTAAAGTATCTTTATAGATTATGTAAAATCGTAATAATCAATAGGAAATTTATCTTTCCATAGAACAATATAAAGCGACTAGGTTTCATATAATCAACGTAAAAATGCAATTGTTTCTATACAATAGTATGCCAGTACTTTTTTATATGAAAAAATACGTAGATTCCAAAAAAGGAGCCATTTACAGGATGTTCCAATAAGAAAATCAATATTCTTGGAAAGAATATTGTTTGAGAGATGTAGTTCAACAATATGAACATGCTGTATACAAACAAGTTGTCCTATGTACTGAAATTGTTATAACCATCCATTCTAAATAGAATTTACTCATAATTCACTTCAAATAAGTTTCTAGTAGTTGAGAAATAACGTGTTTCTTAAGATGCTGGTTTTTTAAACAAATAAAGACAAAGTTCAAAAACTGTAAACAATAGAGTAGGACTCATCATGTTAATACGTACTTCATGCACTAAAATTTGGCAAAGAACTCAAAATACAAAAAGTTGACCTAGCTTTCACAGCATTATCCCCATCTATAACAAAATCTCGCCATCCAAGAAACATTTTGTGTATTTCTTTCACTCGATGCGTACTTTTCAAGATAATGAAATATTTAAGATTAAAAAATGATCTAGCCTGTATATACAGGTGGCTGTTTCAAGTCCCTAGGCTCTAAAGATTTATACATTCCCATAACCACATTTCTTTAACAATCTTTTTCAAACATAAAGATGCAGGTTTAGGAAGAAAAAGTTGAGAAGAAAATATTTGTGCTGTAGGAAAGACAATTAAAAGCCTTACCAAAAACACTTAAAAAAATAGGTTAAAGCCTTTTTCGAACGTTTTTGGAGAAGCTTAAAAAGGTGTCCTTAAAATATATGAGCTTTGGTAACTAATCTGAGATTCTTTTCAAATCTGAACACAAGAAATACCAACATTTTCAACAATTGACATGTTCCTATAAAAGTAACTTTTTAAACTTGTTTTAACCTTTTAAAAGGTACAGTAAATCAGTATCCAGCCACTATTATCCATCCACAATCATAGACGTCAACTTACTTGCTTGTAACGGAGTCACAACGACAGTACTACAAGACGAGCTACACTGCGAACCAGCGCACTTGATGCTAGCCGTAGTCTTAGTAGAGCTCTCGCTGTTCTCCTGCTTCCCGCACTCCGACTCCTCATCCTTCAATAAAACCGTAGCCAACCCAGCCGTAGCTGAAGCGGCCGAAGTCCTACTACTAGGCGGAGCACTCTCCAACAGATGTGCCAGCGCCAAACTCTCAGTAGACTGCGCAGGTGGACTTGTAATCATAATTTCCAATTCATCCTCAGAATGCACCCTATCGCTCACGATACCAGAGGTTGTATTCGAAGAAGTAGAAGAAATCACAGAAATCCTTTGATCGCAATCCCACCTTTGTCGGTCTTCCTCTTCCTTTCTAGCTTCGGTCAACCGAGGAGCTACGGCCATGCTAAACTGATGCGTGGCTTTGCATAAGGCTAACAGCAACCGGCTTTTTTCATCGCTGGTTGTGTACAAAGTTAGTTTCTCGTGGTTTGTGCGAATTTCAAACTTCTTCCTTTCGAAGCTGAGCTTAGCGATGGAGCTCCAAAGGAAGATACTGGGTGGGTTGTTGTCCGGGCAGACGCGTAAGCCTTTCGCGCAGACTGCTAGCATGATGCTTCCAGGTGCTGTCTCCAGTTTGGAGGCTCGTAGACGGAAGACGTGGGCGTTGACTGGATCTTGGAGTTGGCAGGCTTCGGCTATAAATCGAGCTCGTCCGTCGGTATTCGAGAGGTTCCTGTAGCTGCGATGCGCAGCCTCGATGGACCTGAGGGCTGCTGGTTCGCGCATGGGTGGTGGTACGTAGTCTTCTGGTCGGAAGAGGGTTGTTTCGGTGCAGTCGCCCAGGTCTGCTTGGAGAGCGAGGCCGGCGAGCTTGGTGGTGTGCTCGCCGGCCGCTCCTGAGGCCGCGTTGAGGCGTAGCTGGAGGTAGTAGTGGTGGCGGGTCGTCTCATCCTGCAGCAGCAATGGACTGTCCACGTAGAACTGCACGCGGAAGTAGAACGCGAGCGCAGGACGGCCGTTGGCGTCGAGCCCATGGCTGTGGGATGATTTCCAGCTTTTTGGCGCATATTTTGATAGTTTGCTGTCCGGGTCGGCGAATAGGTATTCTCCATCTGGAATTTGATGAAGAAAAAGTGATGAGTGAATGGATATCAGGAAACGAGTAAATTAGAACTAAGTTAAAAATTAAAAAAAAAATGGCTAGAGCTGGATTCGAACCCATGGCTCCGTTGTAGCTCGGTGTGTTGACCAATGACACTACCAAAGGTCAGTGGCGTAGCTGCATATTCAGCGCCCTGGAGCAAGTAAAATCGATGCGCCCCTTTGGTTCTTCTCTGGCGTAATTTGTTTTGAATGTTTAGTTTAAAATGAATTTAAAGATATTACAGTGTTATGTGGGTCCTACGATATGACTAAGGTGACCAGACGTCCTGCTCTTGGCGGGAGAGTCCCGCTTTTTCACATTTTGTCCCGCGTCCCACGGAGTTTTACAAATGTAAACATTTTTTAATTATTAAACAACATTTTGGGGTCGAAAACAGTTGTTTCACAATTGTATTTTTTTACAAAGAAAAATATGAATTACTCATAAAGTTTTATTGGATACTGACCCTGTCATTTAGTCGCAAAGCAAGAACATACAGAAACTTAATAGAAAACATGGAATCTTAGCAATACACCAAATTTCAGGCAAAGAATATACAATATTCTATTCTGTCTAATGGTGGATATTTAATATTTTTGTACGTTTTTGAAAAATCGTAACTGTAATCTGTAAAAAGAATTTATGGATTTTTGCATTGTATTACGAAAATTGCAGGACAAAATTAAATATAGAAATATAGAAAACCAACCTACCGTTTGCTATACGTGTATAAAATTTCGCACGTAGCAACATTTGATATGTCGACTGACCGGCTTAAATGGTAAAGAAAGTTAGTAAACTTTGATATTCAATAACTTTTGTAGACTTTAACAGATTTTCATTATTTTTTCGAGACATGTAAAGAAATTTATCAGATTTATCATATTAAAATACATTTGATAATTAAAGAAAATAAGATGTTCTAGCTAATTATTTATTTTGGGAGATCAAAAATAGTGTTTTTGGTCTAAGTTTGAGACATCCTGTGGAGGGAACTTGTTATCTCGCACGTTGGCAACTAGGTACTCTCTTACAAAACCATATCAATTCTCTCAACATCTTGTTTTCTAATTCATCTCAATATCTGAATTTTTGTAGAATATACACAGTTTGAAGCAAGATTTTGTATTTCACTCATAATCAAGTAGCATTTGCTGCAAGGTTTAACAGCAAAGTTAAATTGCAAGTTTTATTTGAAATTTGAAATTGTTTATCTTCTACAAAATTCAGATATTGGAATGAACTAAAAACAAAATGTTGAGAATATGGATGTCTTTTTAACAAAATACTTTAAAATTTGCTCATTTCGCAGTTATTTCACAGCGTGTATCGAAAGTAGATCAAAAACAATATTATGGTCTGTTTTGAAAAATTACAAAAGTATGTGCTTATCTCTAAGAAATTCTATGAATTTCTTTAAAATGCATTAAAAGTAATGAAAACAAAAGTGTAGCAAAATAAGCGTTCTTTAATTGTGCCGGTCAGTGAATATTTTTCTCAAAACTGTACCTTTAAACTTGGCATATTTTGTTGTACACAGCGTCGTTAGATTAGAACATATGTTTGTTATTTTTTTACCATAACATTTATTTATTATATAATTCATCTTAGTCCTTCTTACTATATTTATTAGTTGCTAAAAATTTTTTTAAAAAATATAAGAATTTATTTCGTGCAAAGGCATATATTTGAAGAATAACCAACCAAACTAAAAAAAAAGATACTAATAATTTTTTGTTTATAAAAATCCTAGAATTTGTCTATTTTCGAGTACGATCTTTTGAAAAGACGGTTGGTTTTAATTACTACCGCCCACCCCGCGCCGCTACTGTCCCGCTTTTCTACAATAAAAATCTGGTCACCTTAGATATGACCCAAATAACACTGTAATATCTTTAAATTTTGTTAGTTTCCATTCAATATCTTTTTTTCCGTTTATTACTAAAAACTATTCACACTCTAAGAATTATTTGTAATCGATCAGATTTTACAAAAAACTTAAATTTCAGGTATTTAAGTATCGTGAAAATTAAAAAAAAAACATAGATTACAATTTAGACGCAAATACAAACAAAGTACAAACAGTTTACGTTAGTTTCAAAGGCATTATTCTATTTTTATACCCCACATTTACAGTAGTAGGGTATATTCACTTTGTCACAACATGTGTAACACCTTTAAGGATCGTGGCCGGTACAGGCTTGTATAGATATTTTTTATCAGCATTGAAAACTGAATCGATTTAGCTATGTCCGTCTGTCTGTCCGTCTGTGTACACGATAACTGAAAGTTGGTACACAAGCTGATCTCTTAAAAAGTAAGTTCGTGAATGGGCAAAATCGGTTAACTCAACAATTTATTTGAATTTCGTATACAAGCTTATCTTTTAAAAAGAAAAGATAAGTTCGTGAATATGCAAATCAGATAACTTCATTTTTTTTTTGAAATTACACACCAAAAATATTTCACGGTACGGGTTATTTTAACTTCGGCCCGGCTGAAGATAATTTGCTTACTAGTTTTAATTTAATAATTATTTTTACTTTATCATACGCAGTATGTAAAGTATTGTAATCGTGCCAAAAAAATTTTTTGAGATTTTAGCGGAAATATGTCTTTTTGGGTCCCCTGAACATTTTTGACCAAGGTACAAAAAAATGTCTGTGTGTGTGTGTGTGTGTATGTGTGTGTGTGTGTACCCGTTTTTGTGGAGACGATTCCGGAGAAACTACTAATGGTATCGGGACGAAACTTCATATTTAGAAGTTTTATAACCAAACTTAGAGCTGAAAAGCTTTCTGTTGAAAAGGGTCCAAAGGAACTGGTGGTTTACTCATAGCATTTTTCGAAGATTTTGCAAATGAGCCGCTATTTGTGTAATGTCGTCAAAATAGTTAAATAATAAATTAAAGGAGAGGAAACTTTCCATAATTTATGTATATGACATTTTTTGGTAGAATTTATAGTTTAGCCGCATGAGCAAATTCTATTTCATCGAGATCGGGCGTACTGCTTTAAAACTAGTAGCCAGGATATGTCAGATTATTTTGATTCTAATGACAGTAGCTAGTGTCAAACGCTAATGTCTTGAAAATGCTACTGTCAATATAGGCTGCGTTCGGATATTGAACACCGTTACACTTTTTACAGCCAATAACACGTAAGTGTCATTTGGACGGTGTAACCGCTGTCAACGGAGTACAATATCCGAACGCAGCTTTAATCGAGATATCTGTCTAGTTCTACTAGTTTTATTTTAATGCAGACATGGCCGATCTCGATCAAATAGAATCTCATGCAGCTAAACTATTAATTTTATATATAGTATGATAAAGTCATGTGCCTGGCCACATCAGATTTTTTTAAATTTTAATTAATTTAATTTTTGTTTTCACTGTTCCAGAGAAAGCTTATGTCTAGTTTTTCATGAACATTGAATATCTTTGGACTGCAGTTTCCTCAAAAACTAATTTATTGTGATTTTCTCAATAACATCTTCTAAAATCATGAACTACAAAATTTTTTTCTGCTTCTGTAAATAACATCATGAATTTTGTGAATGAATCAATAATGCCAGATATACGATTTCTTGATTTTTTATATACTTTTTGATTGTTTGTTTTTACAATAAATAAACCATTGTGTTTTTTTTTATTTTAAAACAAATTGTTTAATGTGTATAAAATAAAATAAGAAATGATGTTGTGTTCCACTCTTAAAGTCAAGTAATAAATAAACTCCCCAAGTTTTTTGGATCTCTAACTATATCTAAATAAAAAATCTGATGTGGCCAGGCACATGACTTTATCATACTATACAGCAGTGTCAAACGCTGATGATCTGACAATACTGTCAATAGAATTAAAATATCTGCCAAATATTGGAAAACTAGTTGCAATGCAGATACGAGCGATCTCGATCAAATAGAATGGTTTGATGTGTATAGTCGGGTTAGCGCTGGTTCAAATAAAAACTGCTAACGCTTCACTAAACTAGTTATTGTATATACATAATGCACAGAGCGACCAACAGAGTCAACTGCTATGCATGACTTTCAAAGCTAGGGTATTATTTTTGCCAAAAAATGTCGTAGACGTATATTATACAAAATTTCCTCTATTTTAATTTATTATTTAACTATTTTGACGAAACTACAGAAATAGCGACTCATTTGCAAAATCGTTGAAAAATGCTAATAGTAAAACTCCAGTTCCCTTGGGCCCCTTTGAACAAAACTTCTAAATATGAAGTTTATATGAAGACCATAAACATAGTAATCAAATGTAATATAAAGCTCTGATACTAAAGCGCGCTTACTTAAAAAAATCCCCGAATATTTGCATATAATCTGCGCCGATGTTAAATATATGCGCTCCTGGGATGAACATTTACTGGTTTAGTTGTATAAAAGGTCAAGTCAACTGCATAAAAACATTCTAAATAGAAAAAATGAATAAATTGATACATATATTTCAAGCTGACATAGGTATAGTTTTATTTAGTAAATCTGCCCAATCGAACTTTTTACACAATTGTTTCGTAAAAATCTTTATTTTGCTCTTTCCAATTTATCGCCCCCTGTTATAGAATAGAATCATTAAGAGATGTACATTTAATATGAAACTGCATCCACTGCTACATAGTCATAGGAATACTTTCTATACTAACTATGCGAGATGCAAAGAAAGCAAAAGAAAGTCTAACTCCAAATCCAATTTTAAAACATCTGGACGTCGGAATTTTCATTCAAATCGAACAACTAAGCATTGATTGCGAAGTCGCAAAGTAGAATTTAGGGCTTCAATTGGTATTAATTTTTTTTATTAAACAATGGCGTTTGAACTTTCTCTGTAATACGCGTTCGCGCGCAAATGCCATGGTGCTTAGCTCTGGGCGTATTAAGCACACATAACTAGAATGCGGCGTAGTATTTAAGATCCCCATATCAATTTACACAGCTCTATTACTATTGTGGTTACGTAAAAATGGCAAAGTGTTATTAGAATTCTCTGTAAGGTATGTATTCATAAAATTAATTAATAATAAGTTGTTTTATACCGTGTGTGACGTGCAAAAATTCGTACAAAAACGTTTGCATTGTGTTTCTTATGCTCTGTTTTTCCATCTCACTTTAAACTGTACTTTCAGTTTAACCCGAGTTTTAGATTTGTCTCGTGTTTCTCAATATTCTTTTGGTACATAAACTCTAGATTAAGTTAACCGGGGTTTATCCGTCTAGGGTTTAAACTGGAAATTTAAACTGAACCGAAAATAGTGCATTTAATTTGCAATATTCTGTTTCGCGTATTAAAAAAAATGAATACAATCTAACTACAAAATATGACAGTTAATAGTATATTATAGTATATTATTTGACAAGCACATAACTAAGGATATAAATCGCGCGCTGTCATCCACGTAGGTTTTGACAGACTTTGACACTAGCGTTGTATAAAGTTGACAGTGCGTTCAAACAATGAAGTCATTATTTGAACGAACTGTCATTATTATACAACGCTAGTGTCATTATAATCATTGGCGTGTATCATGATGGGGATTATATAGTCATAGATACGTATGCAATGAACTTATTATATGAGAGTCGTTGATACAAATATTAATACAAGCACGCCAAATGACATTTGTAGGTTAGGATTCTTGCTAGCGGCTAGGATTAAAGCTGACTTTTGGTGGTAAAATCAAAAAATCTTAAGATTAACTTTATCACACGATAAAGGCACTTTTATCTTTATTGGATTGTGAACATCATTAAAACATAAAAAAAAAACACCTTAAAAGACATATTGAACATATTGAAAGATGTTGGTAAAAAAAAAGTTTGGTTATCTTTCATCACCAAACTTGACTGTATATCTTTGTTGAATAATTACATCATATTCCTTTAAAACGTTGTACGTATATTAAACAAAGTAGGGGTTTGATAAATTGCATATCTGCCTTTTGTTATATACATTCTGGTTATTAAAGACTATAGTAAGATTAGCTTCCATGCCTATTAAAGAAGAAATTGCTACTAAAAATATCCTGAAAATAATTAGACAATGTTTTTTATTATTCTTATATTATTTGAAATAAGTTTTTAATTTAAAAAAACGATGCTTATTATTAAGCCTTATGTACAGGGTTAGCCAAAATTACCGACACCTAAATAATTCGCCCGTAAGAAATTTCAGAAAATTGTTCAGAACAAAAATTTTTTGGTTTTTTTAAATTTGGTAACCTTTCCTTTTAAAATAGAATATATTATTACATTTTTCAATTCTAAGATTAAATCTACGCATTTTTGTATACGAATAATTTTTTTAAGAAATGCGTTATTTTTTAATTATAAGCTATTAATAAAAAAATTGTCTAAATTACCGGAACATCTAAATAATTCTCAAACTGCAAAACAAAATTTTTTGGTTTTAGACAACCTCTCGTTTAAATAGTTTTAATATACAGTGTATTCATTTTATTATGGAAATTGGAAAATCTTTCTATTTTCTATTAGAACACTCTGTATGTTTTTATTTTTTATTCCAAGATTAATTCTACGAACGTTTTGTAGATATAAGTTTGTTTTAAAGTGCATTATTTTCTAGTTATGGGTAATTAATCAAAACTCCTGACCTTCAAATTAAGAATATTTTTCCACATGCATACACATTTATTTTAATGTGGCAGTTTGGACATTTAATTTAATTCTATATAATTGTGTTATTTTTTCTTGGATTTTTTTTATTTTTTACCCGTTTGGTTAAAGTTAAAGTTCATGAGTTTTGATTAATTGCTTAAAAGTCTTATAACTAAAAAATTATGCATTTTATAAAAAAATAATTCCAACATAAAATTCTTAGAATTAATCTTAGAATTAAAATATGTAATAATATATAGGGTGTTCCATTTAAAAAAAGGAAATGTTATCAAATTTCTATAATAAAAAATTGAAAAAATGAAGATATTGAAAATATATTTAAAAGATAGCTTGTTTAAAGCCAAACCCTGTATATTGAAAATATATTTAAAAGATAGCATGTTTAAAGCCAAACAACTTTTGTTTGAACAATTTTTGGAAATTTCTTACGGTTGGAGAATTATTTAGGTGTTCCGGTATCTTTGGGTAACCCTGTATAATTAATTTAATTATGTCAACTAAAGTGAAGTTTACGAGTACCTAGGTAATGTATTTGATTAAATGTAACCCAGTAAACTTTAGACTGGGTGATAATAATTCAAATGGTAAAAAAAATCGGGTAAAGATTTAACCCAAGGAGTAGGAGTTGGTTTATATCTCCAACTTAAGGAGATATACCAACAGTTTTTCTTTTTGGGTTTAATTACTAAACCATTAACTAAACAACTCGTACTCCTTGGGTTAAAGCTTTACCCGATTTTTTTACCATTTGAAGTAAATATAACATTACTTTTATATATTAAACAAAACAGTTTCTGATAATATAAAAATCTCACTTCAAGATATTGCGTAATATCACTACACTTTATATAAATTTGTTTCATCTAATACACATTTAAATTAAATGGACAAATCAACGTTATGTTGCCAATCATTAATTATTATTGAAGATAGAGTATTTCAGAATTAATATTAATAATATTACCAAATGAAAATAAATTCTCCGGAGAAAAACCATTTTTTTTATTATTCTTATATTATTTGAAATAAGTTTTTCATACAAGAAAGTAGCTTATCCTAAGCCTTATGCACAGGGTTAGCCAAAATTACCGAAACACCTAAATAATTCTCCAACCGTAAGAAATTTCAGAAAATTGTTCGAAACAAAAGTTTTTTGGCTTTAAACAAGCTATCGTTTAGATATATTTTAATATACAGATGCTCGTTTTATTATAGAAATTTGGTACCCTTTCCTTTTTAAAATAGAATTCTAAGATTAATTCTAGGAATTTTTTATACGAATTATTTGTTTAAAAAGTGCGTCTTTTTACTTTATCATACGCAGTATGTAAAGTATTGTAATCGTGCCAAAAAAATTTTTTGAGATTTTAGCGGAAATATGTCTTTTTGGGTCCCCTGAACATTTTTGACCAAGGTACAAAAAAATGTCTGTGTGTGTGTGTGTGTGTGTATGTGTGTGTGTGTACCCGTTTTTGTGGAGACGATTCCGGAGAAACTACTAATGGTATCAGGACGAAACTTCATATTTAGAAGTTTTATAACCAAACTTAGAGCTGAAAAGCTTTCTGTTGAAAAGGGTCCAAAGGAACTGGTGGTTTACTCATAGCATTTTTCGAAGATTTTGCAAATGAGCCGCTATTTGTGTAATGTCGTCAAAATAGTTAAATAATAAATTAAAGGAGAGGAAATTTTCCATAATTTATGTATATGACATTTTTTGGTAGAATTTATAGTTTAGCCGCATGAGCAAATTCTATTTCATCGAGATCGGGCGTACTGCTTTAAAACTAGTAGCCAGGATATGTCAGATTATTTTGATTCTAATGACAGTAGCTAGTGTCAAACGCTAATGTCTTGAAAATGCTACTGTCAATATAGGCTGCGTTCGTATATTGAACACCGTTACACTTTTTACAGCCAATAACACGTAAGTGTCATTTGGACGGTGTACCCGGTGTCAACGGAGTACAATATCCGAACGCAGCTTTAATCGAGATATCTGTCTAGTTCTACTAGTTTTATTTTAATGCAGACATGGCCGATCTCGATCAAATAGAATCTCATGCAGCTAAACTATTAATTTTATATATAGTATGATAAAGTCATGTGCCTGGCCACATCAGATTTTTTTAAATTATAGGCTATGAATAAAAAATAGTCTAAGTTACCGGAACACCTAAATAATTCTCAAACTGCAAAAATCTATTTTCTATTAGAACACTCTGTAATTTTTATTTTTTTTTAATTCTAAGATTAATTCTAAGAACGTTTTGTAGAAATAAGTTTTTTTTTAAAGTGAATTATTTTCTAGTTATAGGCAATTAATCAATTAATCAAAACTCCTAACCTTCAAATTAAGAATATTTTCCCACATGCATACACATTTATTTCAATGTGGCAGTTTGAACATTTAATTTAATTCTATATAATTGTGTTGTTATTTTTTCTTGGATTTTTTATTTTTTACCCGTTTGGTTAAAGTAAAAGTTCACGAGTTTTGATTAATTGCCTACAAGTCTTATAACTAAAAAATAATGCATTTTATAAAAAAATAATTCCAACATACAATTCTTAGAATTAATCTTAGCATTAAAAATCTAAAATATAAAAAAAAAATATTTCCTTCTGTTGGAGAAATTTTTAGGTGTTCCAGTAATTTTGACCAAGCCTAAATATTACGGTGGTTCTTAATCATATAAAAAAATATAACTTTTAATGTTTTTCTGAAGGAATTTGATGTATTATATTCATACTTAATTCCTATAAGATTTGAGATGGACCAGAATACTAATATAATATTTGTATGCTTTTTTTTCTGTACAGTCTGAATGTGAAACGATAAATTCCTAATTGTGTGTAGTTTTTGAGAAAAAAATGCATTTTTGGATTTTTTGCTTTTCTCAAGATCTAGAGTCAAGTAAAATTTCTGCTTTATTAGGATAGTCACGTAGCTTAACATTATTGTATTTTTGACAAATTAAATACTATGTGAAACTATGTGAACTGCTCTTGAAACACATATTAAGTTGTTTAATTTGCAGTTTATTTGTTTGCATAGGTATTTATAAAATTTCAACAAAAATTACAACAATACGAGCAACAATTTTCTGGTAGGTTTGTAGGTTATGTATTAGACAGTGTAGACAGTTTCCAGGGTAGTCTCAAGCCATAATCCACATAGATACCCTTTGTTGTTTATAATTCATTTCAGTCGATATTTTTATAATCACAATCCTTTTCATTTTTATTTAATCCTCCTTAAAGAATTTTAATCAACTACTCTTCAAAACAACATTTTAAATAGATCCCTCATACATACTAATATCAAAAATCATCGGCGTACGCTTGGTGTTACGTACACGTGTGGTAGCAGTTATAAATTTAATATGAATCTTTCGGGGTCCGCGTTATTATTACGGAGACTGCTTTTTGTGCATGAAAAATTAGTCCGGGCCGGGAGCCCAGCAGGCCGGAGTGAACACGCCGAGCCTGCTGCCGTCCGTAGGAATTTTCGGAGTGTTCCCTTGCGGCAACCTTGCATAACCTTGAACGGGATTCATCGACAAGAATGCGTCCGCATCCAAGTTAAAAGAATAATCGTCGGATGTTAGGGCACTTATGAAAGGAGCAGCAGTAGAATGACCACGAGCGCCGATAAAAATTTCTCCTGAAGGGGGCAAGAACACGTTTTAGAAATCAAAATTGTTCGACAAACTATAAAATATGTAATATGCGTGCCAAAACAATTATAACCTATACATCATAAGTATAAAACATGCACCAAACTGTCAAGTTGACAAATAAAAACAAGCCAGAATTACATAATGTAAAAATTAACTGCACGACTTTTTTGGCGCGCATAGTACCTAGTTATTGAAAAGAGAAAACATTTCAATCAGAAAAAGAAGAAAAACAACGTAGTTTTGACAACTGGCACGACTCTGTCGGCTAAGGAATGTTTGTATTGTGGTTGCTAAGCATCACGTACCTAAACAACGTTAGTTCGTTGCTTAGTAACCACAATACAATCAAATTTGTCTGTCATTATGTACATATTTATATCAGCAAATGTAGTTCTAATGTTTGAATGATGCGTGATCTCCAGTAGAAAAGTTTTGATAAGTCCTTGTAAAATGTTTTGTAGAGCTTGTACGCAATCTAAACATGAAGTTTCCACCAAAGTTGTGCATTGAGTCAATACTTGGTGAGGTAAAAGGTGGTGCTAACATAACCTTACTAGTTTGACAGTAATTACAGTCATAAGATCAAACAAGCAAACGGCACAGTGAACAGCCTAATACAAACATAATTTCTTAGAGAAAAGTATACATTTGTACGACCGTGCATTTGTACGTTTTTACAGTTTTGTTAGTTGTCATAGTGATTGGTACAATTGTATCGGTCCAGTATCGGTCGGTTCGAAAACAGGAAGTCCAAAAAGTGAGTTCTGAGAAAATTAACAAAGTAATTTTGTCGGTGCAATACCTTGAAAAGTATAGCAGTTAACTATTTTGTGCCAACAAACAAAATATAAAGTAATTCACAGAGAATTAAATGTATTATATATTTTATTTATATTTGCATTAAAAGCAGAGCTACGATTAAAACAATCATCATGGAAATGTACTGTTTTTGAACTGAACGGAAAAAGCAGCATCCATTTCTAACAATATTTGTTTATTTAAAGATTGTATTTAAAATCTTTGATTTGCATGAAAATGATTTCACGTCATATTTGCAGATTGATGATTAAAAATGTCATGTCAGGTTTTCACAATAATTCAAAATGGCGGATTATACAGGGTTAGTCAAAACCGGAGCACCTTAGTAATTCTTCAACCGTAAAGAATTTCAAAGAAAAATTCAAACAAAAATTTTTTTGTTTTAAACAAACTATCGTCTCAATTTATTTTGAATATATAGGGTGTTCATTTTATTCAGGAAATTTGGTAATGTTTTCTTTTTCAAATAGAAACCCTGCTTATTTTTTATTTTTTAATTCTTTAATTCTTAGAATTTTTTGTAGAATTAAAGTTTTATAATCTGCATCAGTTTTTAGTTATAAGCAATTAATCAAAATTAGTCCAAATTACCGGAACACCAAAATAATTCTCCAACCGTACAAAACTTAAAAAAAATGTAAACAAGTTCTTTTTTTAACAAGCTATCGTCTAAGTATATATTTAATATACACGGTGTTAATTTTGTTATAGAATCTTGGTAAACTTTTTTTTTGTAATAGAACATAGAACATAGAACCTGTGTATTATATATTTTTTAATTCTAAGAGTTTTTTTGTGGGAATATTTTTTTGTATAAAATGCATCTTTGAGTTATGAGCAATTAAACGAAAAAAACAACAAAACTATGAAATAAAGTTAAATTAAAATAAATATAAAAGCTGCCAAATTAAAAGAAATGTGATTTTTACAAAAAATTCTAAGAATTAAACATAGAATTAAAAATGTAAAAATTACAGGGTGCGCTATCAGAAAGAAAAGGGGGTTACCAACTTTCCAGAATAAATGATAGTTTGTTTAAACACAGAAAACGTTTATGATGGATAAATTTTTTGAATTTTTTCACAGAGAATTACTTACTTAGGTATTTCGGTAATTTTGTCTATTTTTGATTAATTGGTCATAACTCAAAAATTATGCATTTTATAAAGAAAGGAATCATACAAAAGTTACCAAATTTCCAGAATAAAACTAACACCCTTTATATTAAAAATATATTTAAACGATAAATTATTTAAAGCAAAACTGGAAGTAAATTTTGGTTCAAAAGGCAATAATAAATAAGCAATTAGATAAAACATCGGCTGCACTTGTTCTGTCCATCTCTTATTTGTTGAAAAAAATTATGCTATTAGCACAAGTGGTAAATAAAAAAAAGCATAAAGACGAAAAGAACAAGTTTAATATTAGAAACCGAATTAAAACTAACGAAGAAAAACAACATTATTAAACTTGTCATTAGTCTTCACCATGATTTGATGTTTCCCAAGAAGTAATATGGTAATAAAATTCAAGATCTTCTCCTTCTAAATAGTGCATCACTTTTCTTAAGTTAGCAATTTTTAGGTAGTCAATAGGTATTGGGTTTTTGTATACTGATTTTGTTGGGTGTGGGACGATTTTTAGTTTCTTTTGATAGTTTGAAAGTATGAGTGGTGTAGCCATCTATACACTGAGCGCGTAAAGTATAAAAACATGACAAAATCTCAAGAACGGTTTGCTATTTTAAAACATCCTCGAACACGTCGATTTATAACTATAAAAATACAGCTTATGATAACAAATTAATTTTTTTACCTTCAATTATTTTTAACAGATGACGTCATCAACATTTTTATTAAATGACAACCCTATATTTTTTAATGAATTTGACAGACCTTTGATTTGTCTTAGTGGTGCCGTAATATTTTTATGGCCTTACACAAGAAAATTTTCGAGAAAGAGACAATTGAAGGTTAAATAAAAGTAACGAATTTTTGGAATTAAGTATTTTGCAACGTTTACAGATTCTGAGATATAACTTCAAACTTTTGAATTTGAAATAGAACACACTGTATATTTTGACATTGTTACAGTCTTCATTATTATATCAAAAACATCTAAAAATTAACAAAAACCTTTATTACTTAGGTCTAAAAATTAAAAAAGAAAAAAATGATAACAAAACATACAATTACATTTTCTACTGCAACTACTGTAGTTGGTTTATGATGATTCTCAACCATTGACAAGAACACTTTGTTTTAAATTTGATCGGTTTATTTTTCTGGTGTTGTTATTTTTTGTTATCACATTGTTGCAAAATACTTAATTCCAAAATTTCGTTAAATTCGGTGTAGCCGTTCCGGAGATTTTGTCATTTTTATTTTATAACCTTCAATTGTCTTTTCTCGAAAATTTTCTTATGGAAGGCCATAAAAATATTAAGCTACCATTAAGACAATTAAAAGATCTGTCAAATTCATTAAAAAATATAGGGTTGTCATTTTAAAAAAAATGTCTATGACGTCATCTGTTAAAAACAACCGCGCTGCATGCAATGAGTGGAAAACAGAGTATGTCCAGGAGCCTTATTCTGCAGCACTTAGCGATATCGCAATACGTCACATCGAATACTTAGCGACATCGATAGCCGTATTCTACCGTTTTGGTCGATATCGACTGACGTCATGACTTTCCGACATATCGCTAAATTTAACGACAGCTTCGGAGGTGTCGATAAGTTGATTCGATATCGATATGCGCATGTAACCTCACTTTACGTTCATTGTGTACGGAATGTGTGAACCCAGTGACAACCAGTGTGTCAAAGGTGTAGAATATCGAAACAGCTAATAATGGTTCAGCAGCAAACTATGTTATAGGTTCCCGCCTAAACGTCAAGAAGTTTTAAAACGGTGGATTATAGCTATCCGAAGAGATAACTGGTATCCTTCTACAACATTTTTTAGAAACTGATTATCAAATCAAACAAAGATGTAGCAAGAAATTTTTGAAACTTGATGCTTTGCTAAGTGTTATAGATGATACGTGGTATTGCAGCTAGGCCGTCGAATTATATTGTTAATA
The DNA here is from genome assembly GCA_963966075.1 of Aphodius sticticus. Lineage (NCBI taxonomy): Eukaryota > Metazoa > Arthropoda > Insecta > Coleoptera > Scarabaeidae > Aphodius > Aphodius sticticus. Next base: position 70,726,982 of record OZ014509.1, read on the forward strand.
TTGTTGATAAGAACATTGCTTTTTATATTGTTAAGTAAGTAAGTAATGTAGTTTTAAATAACAACATTTCGAATAAATAAAAATTTTAAAATGTGAAAAATAATTTTTTATTTATAATTAATATTATCCAATAAATATAATCAGCAACATGTGGACTACTTTTTATATGAGAATGCGTTTCCTTAATTCAGTAATACAAAGAGCATTTAGTCATTGGATTGAACTACTAATATATATATTTGAGAGTACCTATATGTAGACAGTAAATTTTATTTAGCCGGAATATATGAATAAAATATACTTTTTAGTAAATCTGCTATTATTATCTAGTTTACTGAAGTCTCTGCAAAAGTTAAACTTGGTTAATTTGTTGCAATTTAATTGAAAAAGGATGTTACAAATAAAAATGTGTAATTCGGCCGTAGTACTGAATGAAATACAAAGACATGGCTAGCCCACATCCCTGCGAGTTGCATACCAAATGCATTTGCCTCACTTATTACCATTACGGGTCCTTTCCAGTAAATACGTAGTATATAAATTTCACTGCATCAAACGTACAACATAACCTCCCGACCACGAATCGAACTGCTGTCACATCTGACAGCAAATGTACTGTCAGTAAAGGTATTTTTTTTATCGAATTTTAGCGATATCGATACCCGTGACGTCATGTCGAATCGAAACGGTATAGCGATGTCGCTAATCGCTATAATTGTAGAATAAGGCTCCAGGACTTATTCTGTTCTTCCATTCACCGATTCAATTGTACTAACAGAGGAAGTTACAAAGAGGAAGAAAATGTGTATCACAGATTTTTCTAACATATCTCGAAGATTAATTCACTGACAATTCCCGTTTTTATGCAAAAGTTGACCAGTGACGTCTAACAAAATATTAAACAACCCAAATTTTCATAAATTTATTGTATATTCGGATGAAATCACCTTTTCAACAAATGACGTTGTTTCTTCACAGTACTATCGTCACTGAAGTGATGTAAATCCACATTTTAATTGAATTTAATAAAAACTTTAGAACTCGTCTTCCAAAAGTCTTGTTTTTTTTTAAATTAGCATCAAGAAATGCATATTATGGCTACGCAGAAGTTTGAGCACCTACTAGCTAGTCTAAATCAATTAATTAGTATTAAAGTTAGAGCCAAATTTGTGGGGACAAGTCTGGAACATGCCAATTCCTTTTTATCAGTCTTATTTTCCCAAAAATCTAGAATCTAGAGCCTGTAACCCGCTGGCCCAACTGTAACGCCGCCCATGGTCGTATCGGCTGCGTGCTCCAGCATGGCGAGTAGAGTTGGTCCTCGGAATGTACTGGATCGGGCACATTCCGCAACTATACAAATGATCTGTTCCCCGAGTCCCTCCGACCGATAGGCAGCTACCTGTCTTTAGCCGCGGAGATGTATTGTTTTTTTGCCCGCTTTTTTAGCCTAAGGGCACCAACAGACGCTGCCTGCTGCTGTGTTGCTGCTTGCACGCTGCCTTGATGCTGCCTGCCTCTCATTCCAGAGCCCCGACCCATACTATAAACCGAAGCATTCATATTTATAAAAGATACCCGCGTGATGTCCCTCTCTGAATTAAAGATAATCGTTTTTGGTCTTGTTATTTTTTTTTTGTATTTCTTTTTTGTTTTGTGGTTTTTATACTATTGGAATGTTTCCTAGTTCTAAGGTATTAGTTAACAAATGAATCCGCGAGTTCGGAAACAGTACAAGTCCAAAATTGGCCATTTTGAACTGAAATAGCCAAAATCCTAAAGAGGATGCTTAGGCGACATAAACGAGTCCAGAACAGTGCTTTTTTGCTCCCAGTTTCTACTGATATATTAGCCGTAAACCTTTGCCAACTTTGCAATTTGCATTAAGATCGTTTTGAGGTACGCCGAAGTAATCAATATGAATATAAATATCAAAAAGATAGATAATATTGAAAAAGTCCTCAAGTATGTATCTAGAATTTTACTACCACGTGACTTCCGGACCGACTACCACCGTAGAAGAGGAAAACAATTTCAAAAAAGTTCTCATGTAAAAGTTGTTTTGCTTTAAACAATCTATCGTTTAAATATATTTTTAATATACAGGATGTTCATTTTATTCTGGATATCTGATAACCTTTCCTTTTTAAAATAGAATATCCTGTATAATTAATATTTTTTAATTCTAAGATTAATTCTAAGAATCTCTTGTATGATTTTTACCGAAATATCTAAATAATTCTCCAACTGAAAAAAAATCTTAGAATTAATCTTAGAATTAACAAACGTAAATTTACAAGCTGTTCTATTAGAAAAAGAAAAGTTTACCACATTTCCAGAATAAAATGAACATCCTGTATATTGAAAATATATTTAGACGATAGCTTGTTTAAAACCAAAAACCTTGTTTGAATTTTTCTTTGAAATTCTTTACGGCTGAAGAATTACTAAGGTGTTCTGGTAATTTTGACTAACCATGTATAATCCGCTATTTTGAAGCTATTTTGAAAATCTGACCTGACATTTTTAGTTACCAATCTTCAAATATTACGGGAATAAAGTTTCATGCAAATCCAAGATTTTTTACATTTTCGGTCGCCATATTGATTCCGCCATTTTGAAATTGGATTTGGAGTCTAGGATCTTCAAATATGACAGCAAATAAGTTACATAAGCACCCGGCATCTTTCTAAATTTTCTAGTCGCCATATTGAATCCGCCATTTTGAATTTAAAAAATATGACAACGGGTTTAGAATCAGAACACTACATCATAATAAAAATATTATTTAAATGCTTTAAATAAACAAATATTGTTCAAATTGTACGCTGGTTTTCCGTCGAGTTCAAAAATAGTACCTGTCCATGATGATTGTTTTAATCATTGCTCTGCTTGTAATGCAAATATAATAAAATATGTAGTAAATTTAATTCTCTGTGAAGTAGGTACTTTACATTTTGTCTGTTGGCACAAAATAGCAAACTGCTATACTATTCAAGATATTGCACCGACAAAATTATTTTGTTAATTTTCTCAGAACTCATTTTTTGGACTTGTAGTGTTTTCGAGCCGACCGATACAAATGTACATCAGAATAAATAATTCTGCATTTATACATTTGAATGTTCCTTTCACAAAATATTTGTATGCTTAAATAAATAAGGTGCAATACAATCGTTGCATCTATAAAAATATAATGAACAGTTGAAAAAATACTTTTTTCTACTTTGCATTCACAATGCACACATTGTAACACTGTTTTCGGTGTTACAATTAACACATTGTAATACCGAAAACAGTAACATTTTTGTCTGATTGGTACACAGTGATATCAAATGCCATATGTCAAATGTACAATACATAACCCAACATAACCACACACTGCATCTTCTTAATCGCTTGCAATCACATAAACTGCGAAATATCAATATTCTATACATATTTAAACATGGGTGCAGCCTGCTATAGTATGGCCAAAGGATTGGGGCTTTCTTAGTTTCGCTGTGTTCATCAAAATACGCCAGCATGACGTTTTCGGTGATGTTTTTTGACTCTGGTAAGTGATCGTTATCATTCTTTTCAACTAAACATCAAATCCCCTTTTCAGATATAATTCAAGGACCACATTCACTTTAATAAGGTATTCTGCGAAGATCAAACCTACATCGTAGATATGAACGATTTTAATTACTGCTGCGAGATTGTATATGCGCAATAAATGGTTTATTAGCATACACGTACGAAGCTATAGTACATTTAAAGTGTAGAGGATTTCTTAGTTTATGTAACGTATAAGTTTTCGGTAATATTTTGGACGCTTGGATGCTCGGTTCAATTCGTATTCGTTTTTGTCCGTCTCTTTCGACTTCGTCTTAGTTCTGGTTGTGTGCAACGTATTTGTATTACCTTCATCACATGTAATTTTACTAAGTATAATTTATTCTAATAAACTACTTTGCCGAAATTAGAACTGGGTTTTAATTATAAGTGCTTGTAAATATATAAGCCGCAACGGCTACGTAGCGGAATTAGGTAGACACCGCTATTAAACGTTTAGCGTTATAACAATTCTTTAGTAAGTTCTTGTTCTTCGAAGTAACTAATCAGTCACCGCCAAACACTTCTATTCTGATTATTATACTTATGAAACCAATATTTTAAAGTTAACTTTTTAGGTTAAGTTTCATCTATTTATCACAGTAGGGTTAAAAGTGTTGCCCCAAGCTCCATTATGATCATCGTTGCGACCTCGCTGAATATTTATTCAAACTTGTAGGCTAAAGTAGAGTAAAATTATTCACAATTAGATTTTGTCATTATGTTATCTCATCGACCTTATCCTTAACGAAATTGACAGTTACTACAGTGCTGCCACGTAGTACCCGCAAAATACCCTAGATTCTAATTTAGCGCGATATAGTAACCACAATTTCTAAATTTATATAAAATTAATGACGCAAAGTAGAAAAAATAGTATATTACACTCGTTTTAGAAGACGTATTGGCGCACTCGTTCCATTTGGGCAAAACAACTAGTGCGCCAATTTGACGTCTTATAAAACTTGTATAATAATATACTAACATATTTCCAATAGTTTAAATAAATCAGCATTTGAGGTTATAGTAAGCGCATTTAATAGTCTAAATTGTACCATGAAAAAATTATAATGTGCCCTAGAAAGAATATACTGTGCATTAAGTTCTGCAACCTTTAGTGCACATACAGTGAGCGCGTAAATTATCGAAACATAGCAAAATCACTGAGATGTTTTGCAATTTTAAAAAATTCTCAAAGAGTTAAAAGTTCAATTTCCGACCGTCAATTGTTACTAAGAGTTATGACGTCATCCACCCCTTTTTTAAACGGCAACGTCATGTTTTTCTTACTGAATTTGGTAGATCATTTTATTGCCTTACATAAAAAAGTTTTTGTGAAACGAAAAATGAAGAACATTGATAAGTTTGGGGAAAATGTTTTTTGTAAATTGAATATGAAATGCGATTTGGGTTGAATTAATTGCTCTGATAACCAATCTAATAAAAATAATCTCCAGTTCTATCGCGCAAGATTTTCCACAAAACGTGGGGTAAAAATGTAAAAAACGCGATTTTGAACCCATTGTCCTCAAAATGGTCGCATAGTAAACCTTAATTTGAACTCTCAATCCTTAGGCTCATGTTTGTATTCAGCGCAAATAAATCAATCGAAAACGTCTATCGCATTCCATAAACATAAACAAAGTTATCAGTACTGTCCTAATTTTCAACCGTCTTTTTCTAGAACAAAATCCTATGTAAAGGTGCGTACTACTAGATAGGTAGTATGCACCATTCGGCAGGATTGAGTGGAATATGTAACTTTTCCGCTACTTAAAGTCAAATAAACGCAACTAATACTAATACTAAAAATACGAAACAGCTATTTTCCAATTTAAATTATAACGAAATGTTTTATGTTTACCATCATTATTAAAGTGCATCAAGTAAGTACACCTCCAGGAAGACCTCCAGGAAGAATATCCATTGTACAAAAATTATCTACATAACCATGAATACAAAGAAAATTGCACTTGAAGGCAGTATTGAATTATTGTACTTAGAGTGATTCTGCCGCGCAACAAGTCGACTTTGGGGCTAATTCTACGAACTACTTTCAACTGGAAATAAAGTTTTTTTGTGTTCCACATATGCATTGGTACCTTGTTTTGGCAGCTTTTCGGGTATTTTCGCCATAGGATACCGCCCTTGGAAGTCGAAACATGATTCCTCAGTTTAAGCAAGTGTTACAAGTACAAAATTCAATAATATTTAGAAAATTAGGTATGCTCCAGTGTCAATATCTCGAAAAATAAATTCGATAAAAAATGATATTGATCTGCTGGTATGTCTATATAGTTAGGACGCAGTTTGTATTGGTTGAACTTCAAATAAATCCACAGCATTGTCCTGATCTTACTGAAAGTATCCACGCATTGTTACACAATAAGTGACTTAATATTATATTATACAATATATTACACAATCATTGTCTATCTATTCTACACCATAGATATTTGAAATATCGCATATAGGACATACAATTGGTATTGTCCGCCAATCAACCAATCAAGAAATACAATTCTTAGTCACTCTCCTTATGTCATTTTGTTAAACCAGTTGACTGACCTGGATATCATTACACATTTACAAAATATGGAACTACATAGTTTATTAAAGGTAATTATATAGTCAATATATTTAGTAAACACTGAAGAAGTCGGTGTCTATACATAGGCCATCTCTATCGTGGAGTTCTTCTGCAAGCATTACATGTACTAATTGAAATATGAAATGTTAGTTGTATCTGAAGGAGTCATAAATTTGTAAGTTATCTAGAGAGCCAGGAAGTTAGCAAATTGAGTCAATTAAAAACTTTTCCAGGTTGTTTCTATAGCGTATTGTTATCATAACTTTATCACTCTCCACTCACAACTGATTATTAAACTTATTTGTCCAGATACTCAAGCTCATGATTCACACCATTACTGGCTTATTTATTGTTTAATCTTTAGTACAACATACTACATACTACACAAATCAGTTATTGTAGCAATTCAACAGTTTCAGAAGCACCTTGTTTAAATTCTGTCAACGATTTATGTTATGCATGCTTATTAGTTTTGATTTTATAATTGAATCCTTAAATGAATATTATTAACAGATGGAGAAGATAGATATTTAAAAGAAAAATACTATGGCCAGATGAAGCATAGTTGGCAGGATAACCAGTAACATACGATTTCACTTTTTCACGAAAAAACTCAAACCCAGTGGATTTTTTTAAACATATTTGGTTGGATATAAAAAAAACAGTCAAAGATGACTTATAACTTTCGCCTCCTGCAACAGAAAATATATGCAAAACTTTTCTACTTCGATGAGGACGCGGTGCCAGTTTTCTTGAAGATGGCGCTAGTGTCAAGAATGCCAGGTTAACGTCATTTTTAAAATAAAAAACCCTATATTTCTGTATATTACTTAATTAGAAAATAAATTACTTCTGGGTTATGCATAGCATCTAAATTCGGAATTGCTGACGTTTCGCGAACCATGTTGCTCGCTTTTTCAGAGCTAACTCTATTGACTATTCAGTTCTTTAATCATAAATCACTTCGAACAAATTTGTAATAGTTCACAAATAATATGATTATTAAGATGCTGTTTTACAGACAAATAAAGTAAACACTAAAAAAAGAACGATAGAACTATGTTGGTACTTTACGCAGTAATTAAAAAAAAAACATTAAATCACATTTGTCAAGTGTCGCGTCTTTTGGGCGATTTTGATTGGAGCTGATTTTAGCTGGACAAAAATTAAAATTAATTTTTAAGTAATTTTTGTTTAAATGATCTAAAAATTAAGTATATTATACTGAAAAAATCTTAAGCATTAATGGGAATATTTTTGAGAGGTTAGAAAAATAAATTTGGTTTTGAAATTCTGAACCTTGCACGAAAAATAATAAAATAATCAATGCACAAATGGAGTACTTTTCGGGAGATTTAAAAGATACTCTTGGTTTAAAAATTCTGAATCTTGCAAAGATGATAATATATACTTGTCAATACACGAAAAATATTAAACAAAATCAGTGCACCGATAGGGTAGTTTTGAGAAGGATCGAAAGATACATTTGGTTTTAAAATTTTGAAACCTAGCAAATATGATAATAACCTCGTAAATATAAAATATTGTACCTGCAAATACTGTACTGCAAAAATAGTATAATAGAAATCGAATGAGGTAGTTTCGAACGGGTTGAAAGAGATTCAAAAGGACCTGATAAATCTGAAACCTTCTGAATATTATTATAATTTTGTGAATGTACTGGGTGTAACACAACTTATCTGTGAAAAAAATGGTAGACATGAAATTTTGATATCAGGAATTAGTATCAAAATACTACAAAACTATATGAACAAAATTATATTTATAATTCACATGAACGACACAAGTTGTTAACTTGTGTTAAGGTATATCTTGAATACTTTAATAGCTGTCAAACGTACTACACATAAACGCAACATACCTATATTCTGTACATATTTAAACATACGTGTAGCATGCTATAGTATTGCCAAAGGGTTGAGGCTTTCTTAGTTTTGCTCTGTTCATCAAAATACGTCAGCATGATGTTTTCGGTGATGTTTTGTCATTCTCGTGTTGTGATGTCATTCTCGTCAACTAAACATCAAATCTCCCTTTCAGATATAATAGAAGGAGCACATTTAACTGAATAAGGAGTTATGCGAAGATCAAACCTACATCGTAGATATGATCGGGTGCAAATACTGCCGCGGGATATGCGCAATAAATAGTTTATTGAATATCAGCATGCACGTAGCAAGCTATAGTACATCTGAAGCGTTGAGGATTTCCTAGTTTATGTAACGTATATGTTTTCGGTAACATTTTGGACAAAATTCTGGTCGTGCCAATACCGTATTATTTTTTTGTACGTCGCTTCCAACTTCGTCTTAGTTCTATATGGGTGCAATTGTTAGTGTTACCTCCATTGCATGTAATTTTACTAAGTATAATTTGTTCTAATAAACTACTTCACCTCTATTCTTTGGGAAGTTCTTGTTCTTCGAAGTAACTAATCAGTGAGCGCCAAACACTTCTATTCTGACTATTATAATAAATTAGACACAATTTTCAAGTTAACTTTTTAGGTTAAGTTTCTGTGTCTATAATGTCTATATCCTTTATTCACTCATGTCACGTAAGTTCTTTTATCACAGTAGCCGTTGCAGGTTAATAGTATTGCCCCAAGCTCTATTGTGATCATAGTTGCGCTATTTTTGATAGCTGTTATGCAATTTTGTGATTCCTGCCACGAAATATCTATGGCTTCATGCAAGTATCTAGTTTTGTTATCGTATGTCCGTTTCATAGGTAAATTATTACTATTTTTATGTTCTAAATGATCATAAAGTGACATTTTACATCTTAGATACCGGGACGAAAACAGCTTCTTTTTGCGCCCTAGGGCATAAAGGATTGCGATGGGTATATAAACGCTTTATTGATTATAATTATTGTTTTACAGTACAATAAATGTATTTAAAAAAAATTTCAGAACCCCTAAGGTAAATAAGGAAATTTTTCAACGGTCTTTCCAGTTTTAGGGGACACATTTTTGTAACAAATTGCCAGTTCAATTAAAACATTGCGATAATTTTAAGTCTTTTTCGAGCAGCATCAAAACATGGTTGTTGGATATCGTTGATGTTTGCTCGTATTGTTAGTTAATGTTGTGATTAGTATATACAGTGGTTACTGTGCAGATGGGTTAAGTTATGTATGTATCGGTTCTTGTAGCACCACGCTAGCGGCTGTAAGTTTGTTTTTATTATTGATTTGGACTAGACTCTAGTTAGGAATTAGTTTATATTTTAAATTTCGCTGATCACGATTACTTGTAAGTGTGATCAGTTTAATTCCCAGGTTTTTTGTTGTATGTAATTTGTGTTTAAAAATGGGAAAATAAATTTCATCATTTCATAGTACAATATGGTTCTGATCAGGGCGAAGTTCATTATTTTTGTTTATTTTGATATATGTAAAATATATCATTTATTTGGCATTCAAATTGTAAATTTTAAATCGTCAATGTCAATTATTGGCGATTAAGGTTATAAGTTTGACAATTAATTGTCTGTATTGTCATTCAACTCCGAATTGTTTATATTGTTATTCCACTCCGTAGATACGCATGTCACTTGAACACGTCAAAATATTTATTAACATTATTCAAACGGAGGACAAAACCAAAATTTTGCATGTACCTCGGGCATTACTTGATGTTTGTACCATCGGGAATAAACATCCGTCTAATGACCTTGGTACATAAATAACTATTATGTCCTACATGATCATAAAGTGACATTTTACATGTCTTACATATCTTTATTAAGAAAAATTACAAAAGAAACAAAATCAAATTAATAAGAAATTACAAAAGAAATTCAAATTATTTAAATCAGATTTGAGTTAAATATATTTTTTGATATGATGATTTGATATATCAAATATATCAAATGTTTGTCATTCAAATTGTAAATGTTAAATCGTCAATGTCAATTATTGGCGATTAAGTTTGTAAGTTTGACAAATAATTGTCTGTATTGTCACTCAACTCCGAATTGTTTGTATTGTTATTCCACTCCGTAGATACGCATGTCACTTGAACACGTCAAAATATTTATTAACATTATTCAAACGGAGGACAAAACCAAAATTTTGCATGTACCTCGGGCATTACTTGATGTTTGTACCATCGGGAATAAACATCCGTCTAATGACCTTGGTACATAAATAACTATTATGTCCTACATGATCATAAAGTGACATTTTACATGTCTTACATATCTTTATTAAGAAAAATTACAAAAGAAACAAAATCAAATTAATAAGAAATTACAAAAGAAATTCAAATTATTTAAATCAGATTTGAGTTAAATATATTTTTTGATATGATGATTTGATATATCAAATATATCAAATGTTTGTCATTCAAATTGTAAATGTTAAATCGTCAATGTCAATTATTGGCGATTAAGTTTGTAAGTTTGACAAATAATTGTCTGTATTGTCACTCAACTCCGAATTGTTTGTATTGTTATTCAACTCCGTAGATACGCATGTCACTTGATGACGTCAAAATATTTATTAATATTATTCAAACTCACCCTCGGGGCATAAACATCCGTTTAATGCCCTTGGTACATAAATAATTATAGACATGGTCATTTTTCGATTTATGTCACTCCAAATTTCAATTTTCGTCCACTTTGTGACGTCAAAAGCTATCAACTTTTGAAGAGTTTGAAAAATTAGAAATTACTGAAATTATTTCTATATAACATCAATACAGAACGTATTTCAAATTTGATATCTAAGCATTAAATTAAATTTAAAACAACTTTTCTATATGACAATTTACATAAATAATCATAAATAATCTTTATTGTAAGAGCCCTAGTTTACACAAAATTTTATAGAACTTTTGTGGGGCCTTACAGCAAGATTTCTGCACGAAACATTAACCAACTTATTTCTTCTTGTGCTATTAGTTATTCATTAGCTATTAGACGAAAAATTTCAATGCTAGATGAAGCAGCATACCGGAAAAAAATTTAATTTGTTATACTTTGGAGACAAAGTCAATAAATAATCTTGCGTGTACGTTCAACGATTGAATAGACGCAACATGAAGACTTCGATGACGTATTCCGTCCGTCTGAAGTTACCTAACAATTTCGGCGATGACAACCGACATACACGCATGTACAACACACACAGACACACACATACACATACATATATGTATATACATACACACATATACTAATTTGTCGGGCTGTAATTGGACTTGATTAGTGTAGAGATGTTATCAGAGCGGTGTTGCAATAGTGCCGGACCGGGCTTATAGTACATAGTGAGAGACGGTGCGGGGTAGAAGCGGGACGACACATCGGTTGGAATGTTGTCCGGCGCTGCAACATTCCATACTGGTAGAAGTACAGTCATAGTGGAAAGTGGACGCTGGCTGCTCCATTCAAGGGAATCACGAAAACTTCGGCAGGCACACATATACACTGCCGCTCATGGAAGTTCGGACACATAGTAAACATAGGAAATAATGATAAAAGCACTGATAACGTAGCAATAGGCACCTCTAGTTCTACCAAATAGCGAACACATTCTCAACGTTGATTTCCAGTAACATACGACATCATTAAATGTGCTAATTTAAAATAATTTTTATATTTAATTATTATGCAACATTTATGCTGTTTTGTAACTGGTTGTTGGGAATTTTCTAGTTTCCATTAAAAAGGATTAAATACGAAATAACAAATAGAGTCAGAAATACTGCATCTCAGACACATGTTGCGACCCCATTTTTACCAGATTTTTGCATCAAATGCTCGAATTCGTATTCAAACGAGTCTGTGCCTGTAATCTGTAGTTTGCGCAAGATAACTCTATCACGCGGAAGATATCATGCAACGCGGAAAGCCAACAAGCAAGGACCAGCGTTCTGTAATTATCGCTTTTCATCAGGATCGATTGTCAGTTCGTGAAAATGCAAGAAATAAGTCAACGATAAGTGACACTCTTCACAAATATGAAGAAACATGGAATTTGGATGACCTGTTCGGCCGGGACTATCACGAATAATTTCCCAAGCGGATGAAGAACGATTAAAATTAATTTTTAAGCAATACAGAAATTTAACCGAACCTAAAATCACCTCTGAAGTCAATCGCGATCGTGAAAGACCAATTTTCGTAAGCACAGAGAACTGACGTCTCCAAGCAAAAAATCTGCATGGACGCGTTGCCGTACGCTAACAATTGCTTGACCGGGAAAATCGTCAGACACTACTGTTTCCAGTCTTCATTTGTCCAACTTCGTTGTGTTCGTGCCCACTGAAGTCGTTTCTGACGATTTCCCCGACGAAGCAATGGTTTTCGTACGGCAACGCGTCCATGCAGATTTTCCGCTTGGAGACGTCGTTTCCCTGTGCTTACGAAAATTGGTCTTTCACGATCGCGATTGACTTCAGAGGTGATTTTAGGTGCGGTCAATTCTCTGTTTTGCTTAAAAATTAATTTTAATCGTTCTTCATCCGCTTGGGAAATTATTCGTGATAGTCCCGGCCGAACACGTCATCCAAATTCCATGTTTCTTCATATTGGTGAAGAGTGTCACTTATCGTTGACTCACTTATCGTTGACTTATTTCTTGCATTTTCACGACAATCGTTCCTTATGAAAAGCGATAATTACAGAACGCTGTTCCTTGCTTGTTGGCTTTCCGCGTCGCATGATGTCTTCCGCGTGACAGAGTTATCTTGTGCAAACTACAGATTGCAGGCACAGACTCGTTTGAATACGAATTCGAGCATTTGAATTCGCAAAAATCTGGTAAAAATGGGGTCGCAGCATGTGTCTGAGATGCAGTATTTATGACTCTATTTGTTATTTCGTATTTAATCCTTTTGAATGGAAACTAGAAAATTCCCAACAACCAGTTACAAAACAGCATAAATGTTGCATAATAATTAAATATAAAAATTATTTTAAATTAGCACATTTAATGATGTCGTATGTTACTGGAAATCAACGTTAAGAATGTGTTCGCTATTTGGTAGAAATACAGGTGCCGATTGCTACGTTATCAGTGCTTTTATCATTATTTCCTATATGTTTACCATGTGTCCGAACTTCCATGAGCGGAAGTGTACGTACGTTTAGCGCGCGCGCTCGTTCTGTCGTATGTGTATTGTGTACGCGTTACGTATGTATCGGTATGCGAGGTGTAAATATCAATAAATATGGACAGGGTCGTCGAAAATGGCTGCGGAATGATATGGAGCTACTGGATGTTTGATATAATTTCTCATTTCATAAAAGATGCAAACCAAATGGAAATGACTGTCATACTATCGATGACAGTCGGGTTTTCTGTGGATTGGTGAGGTTTAATACAGTGTATGCCCTCCACGAGCACGAATCACTTCCTCACACCTGCGTGGCATGCTTCGCACTAGTCTGCGAAGAGATTCTTGGGGTATGCTTTCCCATTCCCCAATCAGGGCTTGTGTCAGTTCATGTATGGTTAGTGGATTAGGGCGCTTGCGAACACGTCGGTCAAGCTGATCCCACACGTGTTCAATAGGATTCACGGCAGGACTTAACGCCGGCCATTCCATGCCCTGAATTCCACGTTCTTGTAAAAACTTTCTGGTGATGCCGGCGGTATGTGACTTTGCATTGTCCTGCATTAGGATGAAATTTTGACCGACGCCATATGCAGGCACCACATGGTCCTCCAAGATGTGTCCACGATTGTCTATACTGATTCCAGCCCAAACCATCACAGTTCGACGACCAAATCTATCCACTTCCTGTATAGTAGCGGCTGCGTAGCGTTCACCAGGACGTCTATATACACGTACTCGACCGTCGCAACGAGTTAAACGAAATCTGGACTCATCTGTAAACAGTACAGGCGTCCAGTGACGAAGTTGCCAATCTGTCTGATCCAGAGCAAACCTCATTCGCACTGCTTTGTGATGCTGCGTAAGGCGTGGTGCGCGGACAGGTCTTTTTGGTTTCAAATTCGCTTCTCTGTTTCTAACAGTTTGATCAGAAATTTCTATTCAATGTGCTCGTCTTTTAGGTCGTTTAGGAGGTCTCGTGCTGTGACAGTGCGCTGGCGTAGAGAGGAAAGGACAAGAAATCGGTCTTGATTTTGGGTAGTTTTTAGATTTCGACCTTGTCCAGCTCTTCTAACATATTGGCCAGTCTCCCAAAACCGATTCCATAAACGCTGAATAACAGAAGGGGAAACTCGAAGGTCCCTGCTAACATGTCGAATAGAGTGGCCATGCTGAATAAGGTTGTAAATTATGTAAACAACAAATTTACCAGCAAAATATCCACTATTTAGTGTCATTGTAATCGGAAAATTGTTATTTATCAAATAACTAGGATATACCCATTAAGTACACGTGAAAAAAATTAGTTATTGGCCAAAAACCAATGAAATCACGATAGAGGGCGCCAGCATCGCCAATATCAACCAAAATCAATTTTACCGATGTTGATGAAAAAAACACTCAATTATTCAGTCACAATTTTTTTGCGTTAAATTATTTTCATCAATTCATCAAATTAGTTGTTACAACACCAATTCACTTATTTAAATTATAATAGAATTATAACATTTGCACTTTACATTCAAGACAAATTCTTACAATCGTATTGCTAAAGTTATTTGCATTCCGTCACGGAAATACAATGGTAATTCGTATTTGCATATTGAGTATGATACGCTTATTGTTTAGTATTGGAAAGTAGTATTTGTTACATACCTCTCCGATAGTATGGATACCTCTGACATTCTTTAGAGATGGAAACAACTCCGATAATAATTACCATAGTACATGAGCAACTAAAGTCGTGTACTTTCAATTATATGTATTATGATTTTACATGAGTTGACTTTGGTATTGTATTAAGTATATCGCATTTAATTGAAATGACGAGATATGTCTATTTTCTGTCACAGGCATCGGTAGCTAAGTTGTAAAGCAATAAAAATGCCATGCCAAGGTCAGAAGACCCCGGTTCGACTCCGGGGTGAGTCCGTAATTTTTAATTGATTTTTAAAATTTACTTCTCTCCTGGTTTCCACCGGGTATCCCACGACCAGGGAGAGTTGTTATGTTTATAACACTTTGTTTTAAAACATGTACTAAATCAAATATTTTATGTTAAACTATTTTGTTTTAAACATGTTTAAGACAGTTTGTTTTAAATATTTAAAACACTGTTTCAAAACATTGTTTTAAACATGTTTTAAAACAAATATTTTGTTCTAAACTATTTTGTTTTAAACATCTTTAAAACGAGTTTGATTCCATATTTAAAACATGTTTTTTGGGGTGATTTGAAACATATTTTTCTTATTGCTTGAGGTTATTGGCAAGTATTTTCGATTATTACCATAATTATTGTTCGTTATTAATTGTTGGTTATTGTTGATTCTTATTTAATTTGTTGTTTATATCGCGATTATTGTTGTTTGAATTGCAATTTTTATGTCTTTGCTAAATACACCACTATTTTGCATCTAGATTTTCAGCAAAATATCAAGTATTTGGTGTAATAGTAATCGAAAAAAATGTATCTATACAATAATCAAGGTTGTAGCCATGAAGTACACGCGAAAAGGGGTGTGTCCAGGGTTGTTATAAAAAACGTTTTTTTTTATTTCGAACAAAACAAACATTTTTTTAAAATAAAATGATATTTTTAAACGCGAAACAATGTTTTTAAACACTTCGCAAAAAAAAAGTTTTAAACATGAAAAAAAAAAACATGTTTTAAATCACCAAAAAAAAACATGTTTTAAATAAGGAATAAAAATTGTTTTAAACATGTTTTAAATCACGGAATTGTTTTATTTGCAAACATTCTCATCGGTGTTTTTTGTCAGTTCTCAGTGGAGTTAAATCTGTTAAATCTGACTTTTTGTTGTCACGCTAGAGGGCGCCAGTAATGCAATATCGGCAAAAATCGATTTAGTTAGTGTTTATTTGATAATTTTCGACTATTTTCACCAATTCATAGCCGCCAAGGTTAAAACACAAAAAAAGTTATTTTGGCGTTGCGTTCGTGATAAAAATTGACGATCGATATATTTTTGTGTTCAGAATGTCATCCTGATAGAATATATCACACAAAGAGTATAGGGTGCCATTTAAAATTTCAATGATGACGTCATGTCCGGGAAAACCGGAAGTTATATTAACCTCGAGAGTATCCCAAATTATGGAATTTTTTGTCTATTAACACTTTCCCAAATTTCATTCGTCCAGTTTTATAAACAAAAAAAAACGGGAGTACCTATGGCGTGGGTCACCCGGTATGTTATTATGTTACTATAAATGTTTTTGTTTATTGTAGTTACATGCTATCACTGAACGTATTATTATATTTTATACAGAACTTTTTTTTTTATTAATAAATACAATATTTAAATATTTTTTAAATTTTTTAATTCATGCATAAAAATCTTGAAGACCAGCATACAACTCTGATTAAATAATTAAATATGTTGTCCAAATTTCGGTAGTTTAAAACACATGTTTTAAACATTGAAAACAAACTGTTTTAAACACGTTGAAAATAAAATAGCTTAACACAAAATATTTGTTTTAAAACGTTTAAAATATAGTTTCAAAAAAGTGTTTTATACATTTAAAACAAACTGTTTTAAACATGTTTAAAAAAAAAATGATTTGTTTTATAACATGTTTAAAACAATGTCTTAAAACATAACAACCCTGGGTGTGTCATTGGTCAAAAACCAATGAAGTCACGCTAGAGGGCGCCGGTAACACAATATCAGCCAAAATCGATTTTGTCAGTCATTTACATGTATTCGTTGTGTTTAAAATTCCCGCTTGGTCAACGATTTAAAAGCCCTCATCCGTTCAAGGTCATCAAATATAGACCCCACTCCATCAAAAGATCTGGCTTATATTTATATCATATAACATCATTAGAATTAAAATTTCCAAATAAACAAGCTTGGCTTCATTTCCTAAATAGTACACTAATAATACTAAATATTATAATAAGATAGTTTGGTGACTTACCACAGATGAGCGCTAGGCCGAATAGGTCGGTGTCGACCATGCCCTGTTGCGTGAAGTGTTGACATGTCTGATGGTAGAGTTCGCGAACCCTGCTCTTCACCTGTACTACGAAATAGAGGGTCTGCTGGTGCAGCAGATGGAGTGCCAGGAAGCGGGCGGCCGGGGGGAGCGCTGCTGCAGGGCTGCACGCGGCCAAGGGGGCGCTCACCGTGCACAGGCCGGCGCGCATGACCCGCGCATCTCAACTGGGGGGCTTTTCTCGCTCACCTACACACAGAAATAAGAAAAGTTACCAAAAATAATCCGACATTTTCCGGCAATTTTGGACGTGAAACTCCTAACGGGAGGGTAAAAGCGGTTGCTAGGGGAACGAAATTAACAAACGTTCGGTTGCTAACGCAAGTCTGTTCCACCTGTTCTACCTTGTTCCAAACAGGGTAGATTTCGAAAATTACGGATTGGGGCGAAGTATTGAGGTTGTTTAAAGCAAATGTTTTTTGTACTAATAAAATTTGTTTGCTTCTTATTTTGCCAAAATTAGTTTTTTTTTATTTATGACAATTACATACACAACAATTAGTTTATTCTTGTTCAAATAAATTAAGGTGGTACTGGATGCAAAAGCTACAAATTTTGTACTGAAGTGTTTTATTTTTATTCTACAATAAATTCACACAAAACTGAAAAATCAGGATAGCTATAACAATAAGATATTGTGAATTGAGTCTTTTAGCACTTTTTTTTCTAAAACTAGACTTTATTTTCAATATATGCTTTCGGATTTCGAATCTACAGAAAAAAAGCATACCAGAATCAATTTTAACTTGTTTTATATTTTATATTGTTTGTGGTGGCCAAAATATACAGGGTGTTAGTTAATAAGTGCGACATACTTCAGGGGGTGATTCTCCATGAAAAAATAATGAGAGTTTGCTATATAAACGTATGTCCGCAAATGCTTCGTTTCCTAAGATACCGGCGTGTTAAAGTTTTTCTTAAAAACTGACAATTGAATCGCGTCTGAGGGAGGTCATTTTCAAATTTTTGTTGTAGCTTTGTGCCTATTTAAAATTTTATTAGTGTTATTTTCTGTTATTGTTTTAGTGTAATGTTATTGTATTAAACACTTCTTTAAAAAAATTGAGATCATTAAGATGTTTTAGTTTCTTTTGCATAAAAACGGTGCCCCCTACGAAAACAGGCAGAGAGAGATTTTTTGTCTCAAATCGAACGAGGAATTCCAAAAAGATTTTTAATTTGAAATATCCCAGTGGCGTACCATTTTTTTCTTTAAAAAAATTCATGTCATTACCCGTATGCGCGCCAATGATGAACATAAAATTCTTAATTGCATGTCAAAAAATGCGCAATAACTACCTCTTAAAATCCACTAAATTTCAATTGCATATCTCGACCGGTTTCAGAGCAATAAATAAATCGTCAGTTTTTAAGAAAAACTGTATCTCAGAAAACGAAGCATTTGCGGACATACGTTTATATAGCAAACTGTCATTGTCATTGTCAAGTGCTTCAAAAACATTTGGGAACAAATTTTTGGGATTTCAGTTGAAAATGCAATGATTAAGGTTCACTCTGAGACCATTTTGAAGTTTCTAGGACAATGGGTTCAGCAGGTATAAATTTGTAAAAATTGGTACTCTTTTTCACACTTTCACCGCACTTTTTTCGAAAACAATGCGCGATTGAAAATTTTGGAGCTCAGATTCGTTTGCAGAATCACCCCCTGAAGTTTGTCGCACTTATTTACTAACACCCTGTATATACACAATGAGCGCGTAAAGTATGGAAACATGACAAAATTTCTGAACAGATTTGTTATTTGAAAAAATCCTCGGACACGTCGATTTGTAATTATCAAAATGTACATTATTAACAATTTAATTTCCGACCTTCAATTGTTTTCGACTTATGACGTCATCAAAGTTTTTTTTACATCGCTACCCCTTATTTTTGTACTCATATTGAAAGATCTGGAAATAGACTTATAACATCGCTGTAAATGCTTCAAAAACATTTGGGAACAAACTTTTGGCATTTCAGGTAAAAATGCAATGATTAAGGAACATTTTGAGGTTTCTACGACAATATAAATTTCTAAAAATTACCAAAATAGTGTTTTTCACACTTTCACCCCACTTTTTTTTCGAAAACTTTGAACTCGATTGAAAATTTTGGAGCTCAGATTCGTTTTCAAGGTGATTAATTACACCCAAAACGCAATTTAATAAGTATTCAATTCACAAAAGCTAATCTTCCTAAACTTATCAATTAGTTACAACTTTCAATTGTTCTTTTTCTCAAAAATTTTCTTGTGTAAGGTCATAAAATATTTCCGACACCATTTAGACAATTAAATGATCTACCAAAATCAGTAAGAAAGAAATAGAGTTGCCATTTAAAAAAGAGTGTGGCTAACGTCATAACTCAATAACAATTGATGGTCGAAAATTGAACTTTTCACAGAAATGTGTATTTTAATAATTAAAAATAGACGTGTTCATGGATTTTTAAAATAACAAAAGGTTATTAGGAGATTTTTTTCATGTTTCCATACTTTACGCGCTCACTGTGTATTTAATACAAATGTTTTTTCTTCCCCACTTTGACAAGTGGTGGCGATGAAAAAATTATTTGTTTTTAGATTATCATACGTAGTACTATAAAGTATTGTAATCGTGTCGAAAAAAAAAATGAGTTTTTAGCGGAAATGTCCTCTTAGGTCTCCTGAACATTTTTGACCAAGGTACAAAAAAATGTCTGTGTGTGTCCCGCTTTTTGTGGCGAAACTACTAAAGGTATCAGGACGAAACTTCATATTTAGCATTTTTTTACGCTTTTGCAAATGAGCCGCCATTTCTGTAATTTTGTCAAAATAATAAATTAAAGTAGAGGAATTTCTGAATAATTTAACGTCTATCATATTTTCTTGTAAAATTAATAGTTTAGCTGCATGAGAAAATTCTATTTGATCGAGATCGGTCGTGTCTGCATTAATATAAAACTATTTAGCAAGGATTTGACAGATATTTTCATTCTAATGACAGTAGGTAGTGTCAAACGCTGATGTTTTGACAATACCTACAGTGAATAGTATCAAAATATCTGTCAAATCCTGGCTAACTAGTTTCATTTTAATGCAGACACGATCGATTATCGATCAAATAGAATCTCATGCAGCTAAACTATTAATTTTATATATAGTATGATAAAGTCATGTGCCAGGCCACATCAGATTTTTTAAATTATAATAATAAAAGCTGTAATTTTTGTTCTTCTAATCATATAAAAAGTGTATCCAAAAAAGCGTCTAAAAAAGTTGAAACGTTTCCTTGTCACCATTTGTTTTCCAAATGGGCCAGCTGGTGTTTTTATACAACCAAAAATCGTAATTTTAGAATTATTATTTTAGTAGAGGACGTTTAAATTGTGTATGTGCCTTAAAATATTCGAAAAAAAAGAGAATTGAAAATTGTCAAATATTGACAAATTTGTGGATTGGATTTTGGCGTTCTAAATAGATTCCTTTGCGCTGAATATTGGACTCGAAAGTTTCGTATCAAGGTACCTATAGTTTTCGATGTTCGTGTTTTTCTGATCATTTTTCCTGTATTATTTTCCTTTAAACCATTCTTGATTAACACAGATTTAACAATTAATGTGAAATTCGTCATATTTAGAACAATTACCCTCTATAAAAACCTCGTAATTGCAAATGTTGTGTTAGTTCTGAAACGATAACCAATGTTAGACACAATTTTCCACTGTTTTGATTTAAACAAGAATTTTGGAGATGATTATAATACATTAAAATGTTGCTTGGGTTCTTTCTTTTTATCACCTCATTCAAACTTATATTCTATTTACTAGTGATAATTATTGATAAATAGTTAATAGCCCAGTATTCAATTTAAACAAAATTAAACGCTAATTGCAATAAATGAACCTTGAAAAATACTCTATTATCAACCGGGACAGAGCACCAACCTCACCAAATTTCATTAGTCACATTGAGGTAGGTCAGTATCCTACTATAGACTGCAATAGTCCTTTAAAAAGTGACATAATTTACACTCTATCGAAACTTATCTTTTTTATGCGATAGTAACAAATTTCAGTGTCAATCACGCTTTTTAATGAAACGTCCACTCAAGGTCGAGCTAAATCTACAACAAATGCTTTCGAATCCGCAAAAACTCCTGTGCAACCAAACGTTTATTATATAGATATAGTAATCCCGCCGAAATATAAACAAATTGCTTAATTATGTAAGGAATTTATTTACACACAAATATCTGGCAAATGCTGCTTGAATTGATTTTCACCAGTAATTAGAGAATGTTATAAATTACTCTAAAATGAGATAAATGATTATACAGAGGACAAAAAGTTGGTACATTTGCATAATACGCTCATTGATCGTGATTCATGACAAAGAAACTCTATTCTGGGAATATATCTGCTTAGGAATGCTGAATATTTAAAACTCGAGCTCTGCAGTTCCAGAGAATCTTGAGATTAGAAGAAATCTTGGAAATGACGCGTTGGTGATGATGTAATAGAATTTATGCTGGATAACCTTAAATTTTAGTTATTTAAAGTCATAAATGCCACCATTTTCCGATAGCATATTGAGGTTATGTCTGCAGGTGCTTATATTGTCTTGGACGCTCGTAGCATGATCAGCCAACTCCTTGATTTTGTTCTCTGTAGTAATTGGAACGATTTAGCTAGCGAAAATGAACGGTTAATTTTATATAATTGTTTAAAGTATTTTAGAAACATTGTTCACATTTTTGTGTGTATAGCCATCAATGGTCGTGGTCCCTGTATGCTCGACAACACTTACTTATTATATATTGAACTATTCATTGAATTTCAAGTCATTTTGCCGTCTTTCTATCGTTTATTAATGTCGGATTAATATTTTTAATTAATAATTGTTTGTAAATATATTTTGTTTCTGAATCATGGAATACTTATTCTAGAATTTAAGCTTGTGTATGATTATCAACCAATATTATAGCCTTTTATTAGTTTTTAATACGCTAGGAGATATTGTTGTTAATGTCCTATAATAATTTCTAGCTCGTGGTCATCGAACATCTGATACAATATCTTAATAACAAATTGATAAACAATAAAAGGGCAACAATATTATTTTCAAATTTACCCCGTTAACGAGAAATAATGACTAAATGTAAAGAAAAGTGGATTAATTTGAAAATTTTGTGTTAAGGATAATCGACGACGAAATAATATTTTTTTTATTTTACTATTATAGTTGAACACTTGTAAGGCGACAATGTTAGGTCAACTACTAACTTTTGAACGAACTCATGTACGGAGATGTATTGTGTCATCGCTGGAGAGACTCAGAAAATGGTACCAATGTTACAAACAGCATAGAGAAATTATTGTCATGTATCATAGGATGGCCCTTTTAATACCAAATAACTTTTGTCTGATATTTTTTTTATTATTTAACGTTTTTGAAACTACTATTTCATTAACCGAAGTTTTGTAATTTTAGTACCAGATTTGGCCAATAATGGGTCATCTTTAAATATTATTAAATTATTTGATTTTAAAGTATTTATTCTATGA
Organism: Aphodius sticticus; assembly: GCA_963966075.1. Taxonomy (NCBI): domain Eukaryota; kingdom Metazoa; phylum Arthropoda; class Insecta; order Coleoptera; family Scarabaeidae; genus Aphodius; species Aphodius sticticus. Next base: position 70,749,829 of record OZ014509.1, read on the forward strand.
TACTTCATACAACCTACTTTACTAAAGCAATTTCTAAAGTTGGTACAATATTCCGGCTCTCTGCAGTTCCTAAACGGCGTCTATCTGGACATGAGTTCGTTATCAAAAGTTGGTCTACTATCAAAAGTTGACTGTTATACCTTATCTATATATTCTACGCTTATTAGTTTAACACCCAGTGTAATTAAGATAAACTGCTCAGCAGTGCCAAAAATTGCGAAGTAATGGAATCTAATAAGTACGATCAAATCAAAGTGCATACAACAATCCTTATTTTGGACTACAGCGCAAAATTTAGATACCGTATCTTGTCATATTGTGGCTCTTTCGAGACTGTTACGAGAGGGCAATATCGCAATATCTAATAAAACTGACATTGGTGACAATAGCCGATAATAATCGGAATAGTCATACAAAAATGTAATTTTTGCATCTTTGTGGGGACACGAAAGATGCTAATTGTCCGCTAGGCGTTTAGTTAACTTTCAAGCCTAGGCGCGAAAATATTTTCCACACAGGCCGGGCGGCGACCGACCTGTCTGTCCAATAAATACATAGCTTTCAATTCGGTTTGACATTTTCGAGATTGATCTGATCAAAAAGATCAACCTGATCTATGATCAAAAGCCCCATCTGATACTATACTAACCGATTTATCGATCAGATCTATTTATCGGTCTTCAATTGTGATCAAAGATCGATCACAAATTTTTTGCCCACCCCTATATTTTGCGTTTTTTCCACATACATTTTTTTCCACATTCCACATACATTTTCCTGTGAAATTACAACAGTACCGCCGTAATTTTACAGGGCAGTGTTAAAATTTTACAGAAAAAGTACTTTAATTTCACAGTAGTAAGTAATATTCTATCATTGAACTGCGTTTCTTTACAGACTTGTATCTGGTTACTTGAAAAACAGCGTTACACGTTTTTCCCTTCGCAAAAAAATGCTCGAAATGCCTTGGAGAGCACATTGTATATTTTTTGTTGGGGTTCCGCCAGGTTCCAACCCAATCTAAAGGGTTCCGCATGAGTAAAAATGCTGGGAAATTGCTCTAGAATATAGTTTTATTTTATCAATGGTGAGTTTGCGATAGTTCGTACATTATTTACATACGTATAAAACAGCAATGATTCTTGAATTCGCCGATTTTAACCAAAAGTGCACCGGTTGTCGCTGCACTGAGATGGCAGTAGTCGCAAAGGCGGGTGCCGGGTTGCAGCGCTCGGCTCGCATAACACTGTGCAACAAAAAATTTCCTCCCGGGAAATTTTAGCTAATAATGATTCTTTATGACCCCCTGAACATTTCGACAAAGGCATTTTTCTAGGTTAGCTAGAATAAGCGGGATATTTGAAAATGTATTCAATTTTATTCATAATTTTAGTCCATCCACATGGTGTTTTGGCCAGGAAAAAATATAGAAGTTTTGTTTTTCTTCATTCTATGTTTTTTCACAACGAAAATCGCAAATAACTAAAAATTTTCTACTTTTCTGCAGTTTATTGCGAAAAAGTCATAAAACTATGCACGTTTCGACGTAGACGACTATATACCAAAATAAAGTAGGTATACTAAATTTGCTATAAAAGGCACCCTCAAGTGTATCTTTTGGTTGAATGGTTTGGCCGCTCGAGCGCGCTGAAAGAAGGCCAAATTTTCCTACTGTATGTGATGTGCGTGTAATTTCAAAAAAGCTTAGATTCTGATAAAACTACATTAAATTCTCTACAAATTGCATAACTTATTCAGTTATTTTGGCCAAACTGTGTAGCCGCTAAAACGCGTTGAAATTTCACATTACGCGAAACCGCGATACAAGAGCCCTTCACCAAAAATTCAGTAGAGACCCATATTATTACTATTTATTTATTAACTATATATTTGCTCTTTTTAATAATTAATACTTACTGTATTGTGTAATTTTTTATTCTTTTTATAAACATTCGGGCTCTTGACTTCGCCGCTTCGCTTAGATTAATATGACATAATACAGTAGAGCGTCGATAATCCGAACCTCGGTAATCCGAACGTTAAAAAAATAATAAAAAAAATAAATCAGTAACCTAGGGAAAAGCCATTTTTGTCGGTTCCTGTTTACAGAAAAATGTTGGTTTTGTTTTATATATATACAGGGTGTGCCACTTTTTTCCCGCAAAAATTTTTTTAGATACAAAATGTCATTCTGAATAAAAAGTTTCATATGAACTTAGGGGTTTTTTCAACTCCTTAACAAGTTACAGCTGTTCAAAATGAAAATCGAGCATTTTTTAAATAATGACAACTGACAAAAATTGTTTTCAAAATAATTCTGAGTTGGCTTTTAAATCTTATATTAACGCCATTCCATAGAAATCAGACGAATAAAATGGTCAATTATATTATTTGGGACTTGGTGAATTCGTTATTGGTTGATGTTAATCACCCGTTTTATGCTGGCGGTTCGTACAGCAAAAAAAGCAAATAACTGGTAATAAGTTTAGTAGCAATTTATTTGTTATTTTTTTCTCATAAATAATACCTATTTAACAAACACTAACAAAACAAAAACTGGATAAGTAATAAACAATACATTAACGAAGAAGAAAAAAAAATACATCAAAAAAATTGTTCAAAATGACCTCCACCAATATCTATGCACTTTTGGCAACGAATTATTATGGATTCTTGCACACTACGTAGTGATTCCACATTTGTTTTAAGCATATCAAAAGCGGCTTGAATTCTTTGTAGTAATGCATGTCTTGTATTTATCGGTGTTTTGTACACTTCTGACTTAACGTAGCCCCAAATATGGAAGTCCAGAGGAGTAATATCAGGCGAACGCGGTGGCCATTGAACAGGCCCGGCGCGACCAATCCAACGCTGGTTGTAATGGTTATTTAACCAGTACCTCACCTGTCTTGCGTAATGAATTGGAGCGCCATCCAACTGAAACCATCCATTTTGTCGGTAATTAATTGGCACATCTTCCAAATAATCTATCAAACTATTCTCTAAGAATAACAGAAAACTATTTGCATCCACTCTGTCGGGAAGGATGTGAGGCCCAATCAGATGTGATCCCACCAGACCAGCCCGAACATTTACTTTAAATTCATGCTGATAAGATATTACTGTCGTTGTATGAGGGTTTTCGTGGGCCCATACGCAAAAATTACGGCGGTTTGTAATTCCATGACGAGTAAATGTTGCCTCATCTGTCCAGATAATTTTATTTCTTACTTCTTGTGGACTATCAACAAACCAACGACAAAAATCTAACCGGTTTCGAATATCTTGGGGCAGTAACTCTTGCACTTTTTTTGAACGGAATGCCTTTCGTCTATCGTTGCGTAAATTTCTCCGTACAGTGGTTTTCGGCAATCTCAGATGGCGCGCTGCACGCCTTACACTTATATTACGGTTTTCGTCAAAAGCATGCGAAACTCTTGCATTAACTCTTCTTACTCTTTGAGCTGCTTGGTTGTGATCTCCCACTGGTCTTCCCCTTATTCCATTTTCTCTAATCATTCTATGAATATTACTAAACACTGCAGCATCCGGAAGTCTTCTCGCTGGAAATCTTCTTTGGTATTCCCTCCGTGCCCTTCGACAATTTCCATTGCAGTATCCATAAATAAAATGAATATCGGCATATTCACTGTTAGTTAATTTTTTGGGCATAATATTGTTCGGATTTATAATTATTTGTGAAAATGCAATAACAATCCTGTTATTAGAATTACTAGAATGACAGCAATGTGACGTATAAAATCAACCTGAAGTATTATTTTTAAAGCATTCTTGATAAATGCGTATCAAAGCCGCCTATAAAACAACTGAAAAAATGCTTGATTTTCATTTTGAACAGCTCTAACTTGTTAAGGAATTGAAAAAATCTCTAAGTTCATATGAAACTTTTTATTCAGAATGACATTTTGTATCTAAAAAAAATTTTGCGGGAAAAAAAGTGGGACACCCTGTATATATTAGTAATCCGAATTACTTTCGGTACCAATTAGTTAAATGAATCATAAATAAATCATAAATAAGTAATAAATAAATAATAAAGAATATTAATTCCTATAGTTTAAGAAGAACAGGGTCGAACGGTGTTGGCTTCATTAAGATTGAACTTCTATCTAATACTCGCAGTTTCTAGTATGTATTTAGCTGCAATATTTGATAATCCGAACAATTTGATAATCCGAACAATTTGATAATCCGAATTACCTTCGGTCCCAATTAGTTCGGATTATCGACGCTCTACTGTATATCAACCCAAGTTCGCGGCTACACGGTTTGGCCAAAATAAGTGATTAAGATGTGCAATTTGTAGGGAAATTAATGTAGTTTTAGCACAATCAGCTTTTTTAACTAACTTAAAAACTGGGTTATACATAAAGTGGGAAAATTTTCCCTTCTTTCAGCGCGCTCTAGCGGCCAAACCGTTCAACCAAAAATGCATTTCAGGAGTATTCTTATAGGAAATTTATTGTACTTTATTTTTGTGTGGAATTTTGCGGAAAATTTTTAGTTTTTTTGCTTTTTTCGTTGGAAAGCCACATCCGTGGAAAGTAGCGAAGTTGAAATTCGGATTCAGCACCCCAATAAACATATAGAATGAGAGAAAAACTGGACTATTTTGCCATAGTATACAGAGTGTTTTCTTATCCGCTTATTCGAGCTAGCCTAGAAAAACGCCTTGGGGGATGTGTTGAGGGGGTCATATAGAATCATTATTAGCTAAAATTTCCCGGGAGGAAGCAAGTTGATCAAAATTTGTTGCACAGTGTAATATATCATTTTTTGGCTGGACTACCTACTTTATTATTTTTCTTTCTCTTTTTCCTAAACCTTAGGGGATGGACCGCACGCCACTGGTATATCTGGTTGGTCCACGTGACAAAACAATGATTTAAATCGCTGAATAATTTAGAACAATGTATTTTGTGTTTGTTTTAGGTTTAACTGAAGGATCTTCTCGTTCAGTGGTATGAATCTAGTGTAGTTTGTTCGAAAGATTCTAGAATAGATGTCTCTCATTGGAGACTTAATTTGTTTGGAATGCAATTAAGTCAATTAAGCAGCAATTTAAATTTTTGCGGCGTGCGTCAGTGTTTTTTCCCCTTGGTTTGTTCTGAGACACTTATTTAAATATGTAGGTCCACAAGTTTTATAGGTTAGGGCTACTTACCATGTGTTTGTGTTTAAAAATCCAAATTTCCAAAGTGCGTGCCCATGTTCTCATTCAACTATAGAACCTCGGTAGAAGCATATTTCCTTCGGCGTTTAGCACAAGCATCAAATACAAATCCACAAAATCATTAACCGGTATACGGGCGTTATATTATTAAATATTCAAGCGAAGAGAACACACGTGTTTATCACTACAACTCAAATATCTGTACCCGTACGCCGGCGTAGATATTTTTCAACTAACTCCAACAACTTCAATCCCCGATCGGTCAGGTACACTCTTAAGTAAAATATTGCTGGAATGCAGCCGGCCAGTCCGGTTTCAACACTCAATAAGCGCTCGCAGCGCCAGCATAGCGACTACCTAGCTGCGTCGTAGGTGTATACAGTCCGTACACCAATTTTTCCGATTGTTGTGGTATGCGCGAAACTTTTTTACGATTGACAGTGAACGGCGCGGGACTGTACTAAACTCAGGTGTGTTTGGATGCCCCGACCAGAGGCTACATTCCAACGGAGCGGCGCGGCATTCTTCTCGGTGAAATCAAATTAGTCTCGAACTGGGGGCGACACGATAGCGCAAAATGCAATCTAATGCGGGTGCTTTGGCTAGCAGACAAATAAATTATTTCGCACACGTTCGGTACGCGCTGATATGCATAATATGCATCGCTCTGTATTCGTTCGCGTACGAACTGATCGTGACAATAGCACGACGTGAAATTCTGCTCTTGGGTAATGCTGTGGTGTCGTTTGGAAAGCGTTTGATGTTTTTCTGGACACTGGAATAAATCCTACTTGCTCCTGTGTGTTTTGTAAATAAATAATACTTGTAGAAGCTATTCTATAGATGGTTATTTTGAAAAATAATGATAATGTAACAGTGTGTCCAGGAAAGTCCGCATCATGGAATTTTTTTTATTATCCACCCAGCCAGCACAATGGGACGTTTAACATCACAAGGACGTTGACTTTTCTTACATTATGAACGTTAAATATTTGATGTCTATGTAATATTGCATACAGGTTTCTATGTAGACATGTTAGTTCATTTTAGTCCCATGAATGTTATAAAAGTAACGTTTCAATGTGAACATTCATGTAATGTTGCATGGATGTTCGATGCAACTATTTAACATTAGTTTTTATCCCATTGGTAATGTTTCATGTACGTTACTAGTTTAACATGTATGGGATGTTCATTTTGGTCCCATTAATATTACAAAGTTAACGTTTCAGTATGAACATTTATGTAACGTTGCATGGATGTTTGATGCAACTATTTAACGTTAGTTTTTATCCCTTTGGTAATGTTTCATGTACGTTACTAGTTTAACATGTATGGGATGTTCATTTTGGTCCCATTAATATTACAAAATTAACGTTTCAGTATGAACATTGAACATTTATGTAAAGTTGCATGGATGTTTGATGCAACTATTTAACGTTAGTTTTTATCCCTTTGGTAATGTTTCATGCACGTTACAAGTTTAATATGAATGAGATGTTCATTTTGGTCCCATTAATGTTATAAAGTTAACGTTTCAGTGTAAACATCCATGTAATGTTGAATGGATGTTCCATGAAAATATTCAACGTTAGTTTTTATCCCTTTGGTAATGTTGCATAAGGGTTGCAAATGAAACATGTATGAAATGTTCATTTCGGTCCCACCAATGTTGTAAAAGTAACGCTTTAGTGTAAACATCTATGTAATATTGCATAGATGTTCGATATAACTATTTAATGTTAGTTTTTATCCCTTTAGTAATGTTGCATATACGTTGCAAATGAAACATGTATAAAATGTTCATTTTGATACCACTAATGTTGTAAAAGTAACGCTTTAGTGTAAACATCTATGTAATATTGCATGGATGTTCGATGCAACTATTTAACGTTAGTTTTTATTCCTTTGGTAATGTTCCATATACGTTGCAAATGAAATATGTATGAAATGTTCTATTTAGTCCCATTCATGGTTTAAAATTAAAGTTACATTGTGAACATCCATGTGATGTTGCATGAATGTTAATATAATTACTCTATCAAAACATAGATGGCGCTATAACGGTCTCGTCACAGTAAGTCACAATTCGACCTATATAGGTACCCGCGGAAAATAATTGTTTGGTAGGTATCGCTTCTCGGCCTATGACATGCCTATGGCTGAGATCAAACGATAGTATCTATTACTAAACTGCGTAATTTCGGATACGCCCCGCCCGCATGCGAGGAAATTGACGCAAGGTAAAACCGTCAGAATGTAACATTACATGAATGTTTGCTGCATATATATTTATGCAGTATTATTTAGATCCCATAACCGTCCAAATGTAATATGTATTATAACATGACGTGGACATGACCATATTATGGCAGAATATTTATCTATCGTCCTTAACTAACCTCACATAACTGTCCAAATGTAATATCACATGAACGTTTACTACATTCATCTGCGCGACGTTGATGCAACACATTCCAAAAGCGTCTAAAGTTGAACATCGCACAGATGTCCTTTGTTAACATCTATGCGATTAGCAGTTTAAAGTTGAATGTGCGCGACATAGGCGCTCTATGCGACATCTCGGCGACTGTTTCGGGATCTATTTCAAGATGTTCAATTTGTGACTTCAACATCTCAGGAACATCGCTGAGATGTTTTTGTGCTGGCTGGGCATTTGACAGAAAATTTTATTCTTTATAAAAGTTGGCGGCTTGTATGAAACCAAAACGGCAACAGTCAAATATGTAAATTTTGCTGCCATATACCGAGCGATTTAGAATATATGAATTTGTGATAAGAGTAAAGTACCTTTATTTTCATTATTATCGATAAACTTTATTTGGAAATGTTGTTTAGAAGAAAAAATTATATTCAAATCTGAAGTCACAGCCACCTATCTTGAAATTTTTCTTTTTTTGTTTTTTTTTTAATTTTTTCTTTTATGACAAATATTAGTCAATGCCAGTGGTCCTAATAGGTCCATTTTAATCTATTTTTTAGAAATTTGAATACGTTTGTTGCAATTTTTATTATTTTGGTCTTATTATTTTGGTGTCATTGAAAGTATCACCAACATCGAGATAATCGCTTGCTGTAGATGGATAACTACTATTATAAACATATCCAGTCATTAATATTAATTGAATTAAAAGTCACGCTCCTGTATTAGTAATTGTATGATCTATTATTATCTACAGGGTGAAATATCAACTTCGCATCAAAAAATGAGTAATGTTGCGCTAGTTCTAAATAAACATTAGTCATACAAAAAATAACAGAAAATATAAAAAATCTGATGTGGCCAGGCACATGACTTTATCATACTGTATATAAAATTAATAATTTAGCTGCATGAGATTCTATTTGATCGAGATCGCCTATGTCTGCATTAAAATGAAACTAGTAGAATTAGACAGATATTATGTCGATTAAGCTGCGTTCGGATATTGTACACCGTTGACACCGAATACTCCGTTCAAATGACACTTACGTGTTATTGGGTGTAAAAAGTGACGGTGTACAATATCCGAACGCAGCTTATATTGACAGTAGGTGTTGTCAAAATCATGTCAAAACATTAGCCTGACATTACCTACTGTCATTAGAATCATAATTTCTGACATATCCTACTAGTTTAAATGCAGTACGACCGATCTCGATGAAATAGCATTTGCTCATGCAACTATAATATTGATTGTACCAAAAAATGTCATAGTCATAAATTATTCAGAATTTCCTCATCTTTAATTTATTATTTACCTAACTATTTCGACGAAATTCCAGAAATGGCGGCTTATTTGCAAAATCTTTCAAAAATGCCAAGACTAAACCTCCAGTTCCTTTGGACCCTTTTCAACAGAAAGCTTTTCAGCTCTAAGTTTGGTTATGAAACTTCTAAATATGAAGTTTCGTCCCGATACCTTTAGTAGTTTTTCCGGAATCGTCGTCACAAAAAACGGGTACACACACACACACACACACACACACACACACACACACAGAGATATTTTTTTGTACCTTGGTCAAAAATGTTCAGGGGACCCAAAAAGATATTTCCGCTAAAATCTCATTTTTACTTTATCATACGCAGTATGTAAAGTATTGTAATCATGCCAAAAAAATTTTTTGAGATTTTAGCGGAAATATGTATTTTTGGGTCCTCTGAACATTTTTGACCAAGGTACAAAAAAATGTCTGTGTGTGTGTGTGTATGTGTGTGTGTGTGTGTGGGTGTGTATGTGTGTGTGTATGTGTGTGTGTGTGTACCCGTTTTTGTGGCGACGATTCCGGAGAAACTACTAAAGGTATCGGGACAAAACTTCATATTTAGAAGTTTTATAACCAAACTTAGAGCTGAAAAGCTTTCTGTTGAAAAGGGTCCAAAGGAACTGGTGGTTTACTCTTAGCATTCTTCGAAGATTTTGTAAATGAGCCGCTATTTGTGTAATGTCGTCAAAATAGTTAAATAATAAATTAAAGGAGAGGAAATTTTCTATAATTTATGTATATGACTTTTTTTGGTAGAATTTATAGTTTAGCTGCATGAGCAAATTCTATTTCATCGAGATCGGTCGTACTGCTTTAAAACTAGTAGCCAGGATATGTCAGATTTTTTGATTCTAATGACAGTAGCTAGTGTCAAACGCTAATGTATTGAAAATACTACTGTCAATATAGGCTGCGTTCGGATATTGAACACCGTTACACTTTTTACACCCACTAACACGTAAGTGCATTTGGACGGTGTACCCGGTGTCAACGGAGTACAATATCCGAACGCAGCTTTAATCAAGATATCTGTCTAGTTCTACTAGTTTTATTTTAATGCAGACATAGCCGATCTCGATCAAATAGAATCTCATGCAGCTAAACTATTAATTTTATATATAGTATGATAAAGTCATGTGCCTGGCCACATCAGATTTTTTTTGGCATGATTACAATAGTTTACATACTGCGTATGATAAAGTAAAAATTTATTAAAACTTAAAATAGAAAATAAACTTTGATAAAGAATAAAATGTTTTGAAAATGGATAATAAAGAAATTTCCATATGATGCGGACTTTCATGGACACACTGTATATAATAAACGTAATAGTCTTTTAATAAAGTATGTTGTTTGGTAAGAAGTTTTTGTTGTGAATCATTGTTTACAAAACTCGACTATTATTGAATAGTTTGTTTATAACACATAACAAACATATCAGCAGTATTTGGTTGTAGTTTCATTAATTAGCTTAATTAACTTTTTTTTAAACTGTATTGAAGAGTATAAAATTTTGAGTAGGTTACATAAGAAAAAATCAAGAAAAACTCTGCCTTAGTTTTACTAGTAAAGATAATATTATCAATATTAGGAGAGGGTAGGCAGTTTGAAAATTTACCAACGACTGCCGAAGTCAAAAAGAAGAAAATTATAAAAAAGAAATAATTTTTTTATTTAAAAATGGAAAATTAGAAATAATTTTATTATCAAGATGGTGTTTTTTAGACAAATTAAGAAAGTACTCAAAAACTGAAGTTAAAATGACCAAACCTGTATACATTAGAATGGTCCTTATTTTGAAAACTTTAATTTTTTTATTACAGCTCCCTCACATTTGATTCTTTTACAGTGTCCCACTTTTTCCACGAAAATTTTTTTTAAAAGGCAAATGTCATTTTGAGTAAAATAAATGTCTGTATTTAAAAATTTACAAAACAAACAAAAATAAAAAATGAAATACACTGCTCAAAAAAATTAGGGGAACACTTTTTTCGAAACTGTAACTTTTTAAATAATAGTTCTAGGCAAATCAAATTTGGTATACTTCAACGGCAAAAAATGAAGATTACTGTCATAGTGTCACAGTCGGGTTTTCTGTGGATTGGTGAGGTTTAATACAGTGTAGGAATCACGTTTAATACAGTCAGGAATCACTCCCTCACACTTGCGTGGCATGCTTCGCACTAGTCTACGAAGAGATTCTTGGGGTATGCTTTCCCATTCCTCGATCTGGGTTTGTGTCAGTTTTTGCATGGTTAGTGGTGGATTGGGGCGCTTGCGAACACGTCGGTCAAGCTGATATCCCACACGTGTTCAATAGGATTCAAGTCAGGACGCCGCGCCGGCCATTCCATGACCTGAATTCCACGTTCTTGTAAAAAGTTTCTGGTGATACCGGCGGTATGTGACTTTGCATTGTCCTGCATTAGGATGAAACTTTGACCAACGCCATATGCAGCAGGCACCACATGGTCCTCCAAGATATTGTCGATTTAGTTAATGGCATTTAGTCTACCAGGAACCACAAGAAGATCAGTTCTGTGGTCTATACTGATTCCAGCCCAAACCATCACAATTCCACGACTAAATCTATCCACTTCCTGTATAGTAGCGGCTGCGTAGCGTTCACCAGGACGTCTATATACACGTACTCGACCGTCGCAACGAGTTAAACGAAACGTACAGGCGTCCAGTGACGAAGTTGCCAATCTCTGTAATCCTGAGCAATCCTCATTCGCGCTGCGTTGTGATGCTGCGTAAGGCGTGGTGCGCGGACAGGTCTTCTTGGTTTCAAATTCGCTTTTTTTAATCTATTTCGAAAATAAAGAAATATTTTATTTATTTCACTACAATAAATGTACATACCACAGTTATCAACTTAATAAAATAAAAATCAATTAACTATTGAATCTGGATATCAAATTTAACATCAACAACAAATAAATACGTTTTACTACACTATTTTCCTTTTAATATTTTCAAATTAGCATCAACTTCCGCTAAGGAATCTTCACAATTTTTCGCACTGATGAGATGAGCTTTTGCTAGATTTGTCCTTCCTGTCTTGTAGCTCAATACAGCCAAGTTGTTGAAGGCAGCTGCGTGGTTTGGATTACATGTTAGACATAAGTTTAGGCAGTACATTGCCAATTGTACATCACCTGCAAACTATATAAAAGACAAGTTAACAAAAAAGAAACACGTAAAAAATTTTAAACTACGAATATGGACAATTCTTCCAAAAACCATAACAAACTTCACAGATACCATGTGTAAAATGTGAACCTCCCATGTTTTACTATAGAAGTAGTACACCAGTTGCCTGGAGCTATAGGCAACTAACAACACACTTAAAATTGACAGTCGTTTCTTGAAAATGCCTTTTACTTTATCATACGCAGTATGTAAAGTATTGTAATCATGCCAAAAAATTTTTTTGAGATTTTAGCGGAAATATGTCTTTTTGGGTCCCCTGAACATTTTTTGCCAAGGTACAAAAAAATGTCTGTGTGTGTGTGGATGTGGGTGTGTGTGTGTGTGTGTACCCGTTTTTGTGGCGACGATTCCGGAGAAACTACTAAAGGTATCGGGACAAAACTTCATATTTAGAAGTTTCATAACCAAACTTAGAGCTGAAAAGCTTTCTGTTGAAAAGGGTCCAAAGGAACTGGTGCTTTACTGTTAGCATTTTTCGAAGATTTTGTAAATGAGCCGCTATTTGTGTAATGTCGTCAAATTAGTTAAATAATAAATTAAAGGAGAGGAAATTTTCTATAATTTATGTATATGACATTTTTTGGTAGAATTTATAGTTTAGCTGCATGAGCAAATTCTATTTCATCGAGATCGGTCGTACTGCTTTAAAACTAGTAGCCAGGATATGTCAGATTTTTTTGATTCTAATGACAGTAGCTAGTGTCAAACGCTAATGTTTTGAAAATACTACTGTCAATATAGGCTGCGTTCGGATATTGAACACAGTTACACTTTTTACACCCACTAACACGTAAGTGTCATTTGGACGGTGTACCCGGTGTCAACGGAGTACAATATCCGAACGCAGCTTTAATCGACATATCTGTCCAGTTCTACTAGTTTTATTTTAATGCAGACAGAGCCGATCTCGATCAAATAGAATCTCATGCAGCTAAACTATTAATTTTATATATAGTATGATAAAGTCATGTGCCTGGCCACATCAGATTTTTTTTATACAAATCTGTTGACTGATAATACTTAATATACTCGAAAAAAAAAAAATGCTTCTATTCCTTTGTAAAATATATAATTTCTTAGCTTCCTAAGAAATTATATATTTTACAATGGAATAGAGGCATTTTTTCGAGTATATTAATTTATATACCTTTGTCGACATGGACACATTCCAAGATAATACTTAAGTTCCTCTTCCTTTTAAACAATGGTTTAATATATTATACTGTGATGTGTTATACTGGTTATAGTGACAAGAAAAACGTGTGTCCTTTGTTTACATCAAAGTCAGTACCTTCAACACCTGGCCAATCGATTTATGCCCTTTCGAACTGGTTTGGGGAATGCACTAGCTTTCAAACAACCCTGCAGAAACGTTCAACCACGAGCGACAGGTGGTTGGTACCTGCTCGAAAAATAAATTTGAACCAGGTACATATTCTATAAAACCGAAATACAGTAGACTCTCCTATAACGCGGTTCCTACAACGCGAAATACTACAAACGGTTTACATAATATGTAAATGTAAATGAAGAAAGAAATCTATTTTGTATAAGTACTTCAATTGTTTTAAATTGCCAATCTAAGTACACAAATCTGATGTGGCCAAGCACATGACTTTATCATACTATACAGCAGTGCCAAACGCAGATACGACCGATCCAGTTGCGTAGCGTAGTAGGGGCGGGGGGGGGGGGCGCCCCGGGCGGCACTTTTAGGGGGCGGCAAAATATCATCTAAAAAAATTTGATCCATTTCATTTCATACTTTTGTCGCACTTACGATTCGGGGCGATTGAAATGAGCACGGAATTTTTCATTACTAATAGCGTTTTCTATGGGAAAACTAGTGCACCCTAGAACTGCACTGGCAATGCACGATAATTATATATATTATAATTCAATTTGGAGAAATCATTGCTAACTTTTTGTTTTCATCATCGCGCCATGTTTGGTGTTGCATGTTACGTGGTCTTTTATTCAGTTTCAATTGTGATGTATCACATTTGTTGTTTAGCTGTAAATTTTATATAAATGTTAGTATTTTATGAATGAAAATGTTTAACGACAACTAAGTCAAAGTAATATTATAGAATTTTATGTTTGCTTTTGCAAAGATTGATTCGGAGCTAAAATTAACGTTTCTTGAGTATGACACATAAGTTTAAAGCAACCCTTTCCATTCTTTGCGTTCATGTATTTAAAAAACAAAAGAAAAGGCTGGTTTTTGTGGTACAATACGTGAATCAGAAGCAAGTCATCATTAACATTAACATTAATAATATTAACAATTAACATGTTAAAATCATGCATGGCGTCCATAAAAAGGGAAAAGTTGGTCATTGCTTCTCCACCTTCTTTAAAGATAACTAAGTACGTACCTACGCAAATGGATGTGTCGTGCCTGAAACGGTGCACATTCATGCCTAAAGTAACATAACATTGGATTGAAATGTCATATTATTGCGAATATGGTGTCTTTGTAATCTTCACAATATAAGCTTTTCGAGTCTTAAGTTGAGAGAAATAATTGAATTGACTAAATCTTATTGGAAATACGAGTAACTGAATATTTTTACCTTTTTTTTGCCTAAACCACTGCAAGTATACAAAAGTCAGTTAAGGGATAATATAAGACTATAAAATATGATTTTTTTTTCATAAAAAATTAGAATTAAAGAATTGTTTATATTATAAAATAAAACTTCGTAAAGATGTAATTTTTTTGGATTATAACAACTTTTGCCTCACAAACTAAACAAAACGATCAAAATGTAATAACATCTTTGGTTCTGAGACAAAAGGCATTATCCGATGGAATTACAATTTTCTCCGTTTGTTATGTCAATCATCACATTTTTCCAAATTTGCGAGGTTTTAATTCTATCCTTATTACTTATTTATTTAAATCGCTTTCAGTGGTGAAATTTCATATTTCTAAAAAGGTTAACAAAAAAGCAATTCAGTTTTTGTCACCACAAAAAAGTAGGTATGTATACACCTACGTGTAGTGATTGTTACATTATTGAACTTTATTGACTAATTGTATTGTCCACGTGAATTATTAAAATTTATTGTGAAATCGAAGCTGGAAGATCATGGTTGTTATAAAAACGTTTTATTTTATTTTTTTTTATAAAATGCTGTTTTTTAACGAAACAATGTTTTTAAACACTTCACAAAAAAAGCATGTTTTAAACATGAAATAAAATGTTTTAAATCACACCAAAAACATGTTTTAAACAGAAAATAAAACTTGTTAACATGATCTACATCACGCAATTATTTTATTTGTAGGCATTTTCATCGGCGTCTTTTCATTCCTTATTTTACTTGCTACCACTGATATTGTATTACCTACTATATTTTATGAAGAACGACAAAAAATGTTTCGGTAGTTTAAAACACAACATTTAAAACAATAGTTTAAAACAAAACATTTGTTTTAAAACATGTTTAAAACACTCTTTTAAAACAAACTATTTTAAACATAAAAACCTTGTGGAAGATAGTCTGCCCAATATTATAATTATGCTCCGAACATTTCTTACAATTGCCATAAGCAATGCCAGCTGTGAGAGGAGTTTTTCAAAATTGAAATTAGTCAAAAATTATGTAAGATCAACATTTGTAAACCGAACAATACACAATATAATAGTTCTTTGGGATTACTGTATATTTTTAGTATTTTAAATTGAAATACCTAAATAAGGGGGCGGCGAAATTTTCTTCCGCCCCGGGCGGCTGATATTCACGCTACGCCACTGGACCGATCTCGATCAAATAGAATGATTGATGTGTGTAGTCGGGTTAGCCCTGGTTCGAATAAAAACTGCTAATGCCTCACTAAACTATTTATTGTATATAGATAACGCACAGAGAGCTGAGCGACCAATAGAATCAATTGCTATGCATTTCTTTTCAATTATTCTGTTCAATAAAGCTATAATAAAGCTATAATACCTCTATACCTCATACTTACAATAGCAACATGTGATAGATTGTACCAAACATCAGCTTTGGTCACATCGGTTGCCATGTCAAGAGCTCTTTGGAAGCATGTCAACACCAAGTCCAAATGCTGCGAATAGAGACAACATAACCCCAAATTGTTAAACAGCTCCGCAGTGTATGCCCCCATGGCTAAAATTCTCCTGAAAAATCAAGTAATAGTCAACCAAAAGTTTCTAAAAAATTGATCAAGAGGCTCACCTATAATATCTCAACGAAAACTCTGGCTGATTACTGTAGAAATGGTAAACACCAACAGAAGCTATAGCTTCTGCGTTCATTGCATCTTCCGATATCACACTACGGTACGATCGGATAGAATTTTGCATGTCATTTTGGGCTTCGTACAGTCGTGCCAGTTCTGTTAGTATCGAGACGTCGTTAGGAAAAATTTCTAAGCCAGATTTGCAGATATCTTGGGCAGACAAAGGCTGGTCTAAAGAAAAATTGGACAAGTCATACTTTTCAAGCTATAAAAGTTTATGTTTAAGATACTTATAGTAGCTCAGTTAAATTAAGATTTCATTTCGGAGCATTTGCAACCCAGCTGTATTTTTGTATAGGCCTTTAATGTTATTATCCAAGAAGATAACAAACAAATGTCTAATCTAACGACCCTGTACAATACAACACAATATGCCAAGCTTAGGAGTACGATTTTGAGGGAATACCATATACTGACCACCCTATATTAAAGGAACGCAAAGGCTGCTAAACTTTGATGTTATGCAGAATTTGTAATGTTTGATCAACTCTCATAATTTTACACCATAATGGTGGTTTTGATTTGATCGATACTTTCAACATTTTGTTTTTGGTTCATTCCAATATCTGAATTTTTGTAGAAGATCCACAGTTTCAAGTAAACCTTTGCAATTTGAAATGCTGGTCAACCTATCAGCGAATGTTACTTGACTAAAAGGGTTTAGACTATTGTTTTTAGTACCAACGACAAATTAATTTTTAAGATAATGACCAGAAATTAACAGATAAACAGATGGATCTGGTCCAATCCAAATTTTAATTAAAAATGTGTATCTTCTACAAATGTTCAGATATTGGAATGTATTACAAAATAAGATGTTGAGAATTGATATGATTTTTGTAACAGACCACTTGAGAACATGCGAGAGCTAGTTCCTTAATTACCCCATAGGATGTCGCAAACTTCGGCCAAAAACTCCATTTTTGATGTCCTAGTAGATATAATCAGCTGGAACATTATTTTCTTTAATTTTCTAATGTAAGTTGTGTTCTATAAATTTCATAAATTTCTTTATATGTCCCGAAAAATAATGGAAATTGGCCAAAGATTACAAAAGTAATTTATCATCAAAGTTTAGCTAAGTTTTAAACGTTCCTGTGCCGGTTAGTCAATATATAACATGTTGATATTTGTTGGTGAAATTTTGTACTAGTATAGAAGAAGGTTCCAGGAAGGTTGGTTATAAGCACCACCAAATTCCCTGTTTTTAAAGAAGTAGTAGTCTCTGAATTGCAATGTAAACATAACCTAATTAATTATAGTACGATTTTCTGCACGGGTTGCTATTTCATCAATTTTTTTAAACACGTTAGGTCTTCGCCCTATTTTCTTAGTTAATAATTTTTGTTATAATCAGAGACCGGAATTTAATCTACCTGCAATCGTCCATATGTACGAGCAGTGTTATTTATTTATGTATTTTTAAAATTGCTGTTAGTTTTTTATTGTTTATTTCATTAGTTTTTCTACTTTGCTGGTTTTTCTACAGTAACCACAATTTCTAAATTTATATAAAATTAATGACGCAAAGTAGAAAAAATAGTATATTACACTCGTTTTATAAGACGTATTGGCGCACTCGTTCCATTTGGGCACTCCTCGCTACGCTCGTCGTGCCCAAAACAACTCGTGCGCCAATTTGACGTCTTATAAAACTTTTATTATACATTGAATATGTATTATATGAATACATAATTATGTATACATATAATACATATTCAAAGTATAAACTAATGAAATAATAATAATAATCAACGGTTTATATTTATGTTCTTTGTTCGTGATAACTAGTTTTTGTTTGTAAAAACACTTTTATATTCACCTCTACTGTGAAGTACGCATCATTCATTGACTAGAAGCCATACAAGAAGCAAACAACACCGCTCTTACAAATGGACGATTGCAGGTAGACAAATGGATAGATTGCAGGAGATTGCAGTTTCGCTCTCTGATTATAACGAAAATTATTAGCTAAGAAAATAAGGTGATGGCGTTTACGCCAACTTGTATAAACAAAGTCGAGGACATCGAGATTGATCATTTTCACTCCTACGTCACTCTTCTTGGAAATGTTTACCGACTGGATTGTTTGTACGTTTATGTGGAGTAAGGTAACAAATAAATGCACGTCCAGTGTGTTAATGGAGTTCAATTAGACCAGTATGCCGACTTGATATGCGTATAAGCTATAAGATACAGAAAATAACTAATATATAATTCCATGCATGTAATCCTCATATACACCAATAGTTAATGAATTATTTGCTGATTCGTATAATAACTTTAGCGATGAATTGAATAGCAAACCGTACAGGAAATCATACTATAATTAATTAGGTTATGAATCTTTGGGTTATATTTACCACGATATTTACATTTCATCTCATTCACTTCTTCTTTGAGGAAGTATTTGGTGATTCGTATAATAACTTTAACAACGATGAATTGTTAGCGAACCGTGCAGGAAATCGTACTATAATTTAATCGCCGAGTTCGCAGTACATGTCCATAGGATTTACTGTGAACTTGTACTGTTTTCAAACTCGGCGATTCAATTAATTAGGTTATTTATCTGTTGTTTACCTGTACCACTATAATTACATTTTTTGTCATCGACATCTTCTTTAAAAACAGGGAATTTGGTGGTTCTATGGCGCTTTTAATTTGATTAAGTTACCAAGTTTCGCCGCTAACTTCTCTTGGTAAGAGTTTTAGAAACTCCGTTTCAAGGTCGAATCTTCGCTATTCAATTTTGTCGTTTGTTTTTCGTTAAAACGCAAACGTCCATAAACTCCTTATACAGATTACAATTAATATTTTTTCAAAAAGTACAAATATATCAAATATCCACCACTAGATAGAATGGGTAATTCATAATTTACTTTATAAAAATTCAAATTTTTAAAACTGGTGGCAACTCCAAAATGTTGTTTTTAATTTATAAAAATATTGCTGGCTTCAACGAACGATTTGAAAATGAGTGTTTGAACCAAATAACAAAATTTTTCTTTTATTTTTTAATCTTCTTTAATACAGCCTGTAATATAGTCCGTAAAAATTAAATTTCCTAAAAAACGGGGCAGTTTTTAAAATCCACGTGGCGCGGGACAAAATGTGAAAAGTCAGAACTGTCCCGGCAAAAGCGGGACGTCTGGTCACCTTACGTATGATCAATAGAAAGGAAGATACTGTTAAAAAACTGAATTTCGCCATCTTTAACCGTGAATAACTCGCAACTCGTACGCGATATCGATGGGGATTTTTTACACGTTATTTGTAATTCAAAGGAAAATTGCTATTACGGAAACTCGTCAGTAATAACCATTTTCCTTTGAATTCATTCATCTGTATGAGCTGTTAGCAATAAACATTTAGCGATTCCTAGTTACCAAACTTCCATCTATCCCCAATAGGTGTCACGACGGGTTTGTTTAATTCGAAATTCGGATTGCAAATCCTGAAGTGACAAATAAAACCTATAAATTTCCACTACCTCTGTAGCTCAAATGGGAGATCTGTCAACCGGGAATTAGAGGGTTCCTGGTTCAAATCCAGGCGGAGGTGCTTTTTCCAAAAATTATTCTCAACTGGATTAATTATCATCCGCTTCTTTAGTTATTTGTAATGCTCAACCAAAAACAAACAAAAATCCAGTTGGGTTGCAAATTTTCCGAAATTTTACGCCTTTTTCGTCTAACTTGATTGGGTTATTAAGTCCACTAACCTAATCTAACATAAATCCTGGTCAATCTGATGAAAGTCTCAACGTGATGGTGCTGCTTCAAAGCACTTCGCAACTGATGTTCAGCATCCCTGATCAAATTCAAACTGACGTAACACTTGGCCAACTGTACCTTCCACCACCAATCTTTGTATTCACATGCTTGCGTGGCCTGCACTGCTAGTTCCATAGCAACCTGGACGTTGCCTTCATGATAGAGCAAATACTCAAAGAGGGGTTTGGATAGATTTGGGTCTTTAGCATATTTGGAGATGTTTAGCCTTGAAATTTGGATGAATGGCCCAGTTTTTGATGACAGCATCACTGCTGTGCCTAAACGTATGGAACGAGCTGATTGGTTGGTCAAAGGACGCGCTGTCTTCAAACGATCTAACGCTGATCCTGGACGGCTTTGTGTATTTGGCCTAACTACACCAGAGATTGGTCGACCAGCTGTTGTTCTTGGCCTTCCACTACAGAAAAGAAAATAAATGGTGATAGTAAATGGGGTAGTAAATAAGGACATTGGTTAGGGTCCACATGTCAGACCCTTATAGACCAGGGTCGATAATTTTTGAAACAAAAAAAATAATAGGATGAAACCCATTGGAAAAGGAAGAGAATATAACAAAAATGAAAGGAAAAATAATTTACGGGCGATCTGAGGTCGGGAAGTGGAAGAAGGCGAGTTCTTAAGGGTAAAAAACGGTTTATCGCGATTTCCGGCAAAACTACAAGTCCTATGGAAAAAAGTTAAATGGCAAAGTTGTAGGTAATAAAAAGATCTACAACTTTTATATTTACACTTTTTTCACATAACCTCAAAATGTATGTGAAAAATTCAAATAACCAAGTTCTTAGTTTTTTATTTTTTTCTTTTACCAACAAATTTGTTTTGTAATTTTTTTGATTTAAAATATTTATTTTTTCACTTTATTTTGACTTAATATCCAAAAAGCACCTTAATTTTCAATCGAAAATTCTCACGTTAAAATATCTGCTTTTTGAAAAAAGTCTGTGGGCTTTTTGTTCGTTGAAATCTCTACTTTCTGATGGTGTAAAAAAATATACATTACTACGGTAAATGTTCTCAAAAAAATGCAAAGAAGCGAAAAAAACTCGAATACGATTTTTACTTTATCATACGCAGTATGTAAAGTATTGTAATCATGCCAAAAAAATTTTTTGAGATTTTAGCGGAAATATGTCTTTTTGGGTCCCCTGAACATTTTTGACCAAGGTACAAAAAAATGTCTGTGTGTGTGTGTGTATGTGTGTGTGTGTGTACCCGTTTTTGTGGAGACGATTCCGGAGAAACTACTAAAGGTAGAGGGACGAAACTTCATATTTAGAAGTTTCATAACCAAACTTAGAGCTGAAAAGCTTTCTGTTGAAAACGGTCCAAAGGAACTGGTGGTTTACTCAAAGCAATTTTCGAAGATTTTGCAAATGAGCCGCTATTTGTGTAATGTCGTCAAAATAGTTAAATCATAAATTAAAGGAGTGGAGATTTTCTATAATTTATGTATATGACATTTGTTGGTAGAATTTATAGTTTAGCTGCATGAGCAAATTCTTTTTCATCGAGATCGGTCGTACTGCTTTAAAACTAGTAGCCAGGATATGTCAGATTTTTTTAATCTAATGACAGTAGCTAGTGTCAAACGCTAATGTTTTGAAAATACTACCGTCAATATAGGCTGCGTTCGGATATTGAACACCGTTACACTTTTTACACCCAATAACACGTAAGTGTCATTTGGACGGTGTACCCGGTGTCAACGGAGTACAATATCCGAACGCAGCTTTAATCGAGATATCTGTCTAGTTCTACTAGTCTTATTTTAATACAGACACAGCCGATCTCGATCAAATAGAATCTCATGCAGCTAAACTATTAATTTTATATATAGTATGATAAAGTCATGTGCCTGGCCACATCAGATTTTTTTAAAATCATTATGTACAATTTTGAGCTATTTATTAAAATTTATACTTTAATTACTCGAAAAACGTAAGATTCCATGTTACATTGATAAACAAAAAAATTACAAATCCATAAATCATGAAGATTGCAAAAAAAATGCGAAAATAGTTGTTCTAAATATAATTAGAGCTAGGATTTAAAGGGGATTTCTTCTAAATAATGTAACTGCTGCTATTTTTTTTCAGTAAAAAAGTTGATTTATTAAATTCTATTTACATCTGTTACTATCCATTAGTTTTTGTCTCATTAAATTTGTGATAAATTTGTGCATTTGAAACCATGTTTCAATACATCTACGCACATATTTTAAAGAAGATTCTACAACTTTCTCAAAATATTGGAGATGTCTTATTAAATATTAACTTTATTAACTTATTTGGTTGTTAATTATAGTAGTATATTTCGACTTGCAATTTTTTGTTTATCAATGTAACATGGAATCTTACGTTTTTCGAGTAATTAAAGTATAAATTTTAATAAATTGCTCAAAATTGTACATAATGATTCAAATGATTCCAGAATCATTTTGATGGTAAAATTAGTCCGCTACAATGTAGTATTTTTAGTTTTGCGATTAAGGGAGTGGTATTCGAGGAATTGAGGATTAAAATCACAATTTTTCAATGGTTTTTAATTAATAACATATTTTCCTATTAACTATGACACTAACGTATTTCAAAAGTCTAGAGTGAAATCTAGAGTGTATGATTTATGTAATGAAATTCTAGTTTTTAAATTATTACAGTTTTTAAATAATTACTAGTCTGACCAAGAACACGAAATTGAATAAACAACCACAAAATTTAAAACCAAAGGCGTTTTATCTTTAAGAAGATAAAGACGACTATTAATTTTTAACAAATTATATTTTGCAAATGTATTATTATTATATTTTAAACATTTTAGTCAAACTAGATGTTAAACCCGTTATACAGGTTTACGGTCTTGTGTTTTATTTTCAAAGGGTGACATCTTAAAATAAGTTGCAAAAAAACAAGAACAATTGAGTCTGTGCGTTCAACAGCACGGCTGATAACTTTGAACAACTAGTGTAAACTGGATACCATGAAAAGAAAAAAAATATTTAATTAATATTTAAATAATAAAATTATAAACCCCTAACCACAACAAGTATTTTAGAACCTAAATACGTATTTCAGCAACTAAGTTGCCATCTTCAGTAGAAACTAAAAAGAAAAGAGATTAGCACTTCATAGTATCTTTACTGGATATTGTCCAAGCAAATCACTAGTGGAAGTGACGTCCATGTTAAAAATTAGCCTATATATACCCATTGTTCGTCACACCTCAGTGAATTTTGATCACTGAAGCGTAAAAAACATGTTTTAATTAAAGCAGGTCAAACAATGGCAAACTAGGTATAGGACCCCTGTCTGAATTTATTAATTTATCTCTATTCAAGTGAATAAAGATACTTTCCAAGCTGTTTAGTTCCCTATTATTTGACACAGCTTTTACAAGTCATCTACAACTACTTTATGACCTGTGTCTAAAATATGTTGAGCCACACTCGATTTTTCAAAACGATTATATTTAAAATGAGCTACATGTTCTTTGAACCTAGTTAAAATTGTTCTTCGAGTCTGGCCAACGTATTCTTTTTCACAGTCATGACATTTGATACAATATATACCAGATTTATCAAGTATATCTACCTTATCCTTTGGGTTTCCAAGAAGGTTTTTTATGCTATTATGAGTCGAATATGCTATACAGAGATTTTGTGATGTAAAAATACTTCTCAAACCCCTCGTATATGCACAATCGAACGGTATTTTAACATATTTCTTCTTTTCTACAGACAAAGTATTTAAAGTAGATATTTGATTTACATACATTTTTTGATTCTGCTTCTTAATCATTCTATCAACTATTTTCTCAGGGTACCCATTATGTAAGACAGCATTCTTAATAAACAATAATTCTTGCTGATATCTATCTGCGGACAATGGAAATTTCAATAACCTATTTACTAAACAACTAATAAAAGACAATTTTTGTTGAAAAGGATGCTGCGAATCATTAGGGATAAACCTGATTGTGTTAGTATCTTTCCGATACACGTCAATTTCTATTATATTTTTGCTATTCCTGACTACCAGAGTATCTAAAAATGGAAGTTGGCCGTTAACTTCTTGTTCTACAGTAAAGTTAATGGTGTTGAATTTAGAATTCAAAACGAAAAGAAAATCTTGAATACTGCACTTTTTGGTGTCAAAAATGGCAAAAATATCGTCGACATACCTAACCCAAGTCTTAGGGAAATATGGTGCAATAGACTTTACATTGGTTTCAAATCTGCTCATAAACAAGTTGGCAATAAAAGGTGAGAGACAGTTACCCATTGCAGTTCCCTCAAGTTGTTCAAAAAAACTTTCCGTTTATTTGAAAACAATTTTGAGACATACAAAGGGCAGTCAATCTTACATATTCATCTATTTCTGACGGGTCAAAGTTGTTATTGCTCAATAATTCCCTAAGAAACTCCAAAGTTTCCGGAATAGGCACACTAGGAAACAGTGAAGCAACATCAAATGAAATCAACAATTCGCCATCCTCTAATTTTACATTGTTGACCTTATTGATAAAGTCCAATGAGTTATTAACAGAGAAGCTTGGTTGAGGAACAGGTACACTCTCTTTTCAACAGGTACAGTCTCTTTTCTTTTTAGTTTCTACTGAAGATGGCAACTTAGTTGCTGAAATACGTATTTAGGTTCTAAAATACTTGTTGTGGTTAGGGGTTTATAATTTTATTATTAAGTTCGCCACAGTCTCCAAAATATTGTTATTAATATTTAAATATTTAATATTTAATTTATTTTACATTTGTAACTGTAGAATTTATATTTATGTGGTATTTATGTGTATATTTGATGACCATTTAAAATGTTTCATCGCACGTTGAAAAAAAATCACAAGACTGTAAATTAAACAAAAAATCTAGTGTATAACGAATTTTTAAAGACATTCACAGAAACTATATATTGGGTATAGTTCATTAAATATTTTATAATTCTCTATTGTCTTTTTCTCGAAAGTTTGGTGATATGAAAAAAAAATACCAAAAACTTGTCGACCTGTGTTTTTTTAGTACTTACGTCATGTTACCATTCGCAGCATTTGCTGATTTTAAAGATGTTGCTGGCCTTGGTGCTGAAGCCACTGCACTTTCGTCAAAGATATCAGCATCAAATGGTTCTTCAGTATCAAGATCATCTACATAGATGCGTTGAGTTAAAGCTCTAATCTTCAAGCACCAAACAGCTTGATCTAGCGGTTGTTTTTCTAAGATATCAGTGCAAATATCTATGCATTTGTCAAAATGCCGTCTTCTATATTGGCTTAATGCATCAAACAAAGGATCCATCATTGTATAGGTATACGAATGTTTTCAATCTGGAAGACAAAAATAAAGAAAGAAGCTAAAAAGGCAAAACCAATAAACAAAAAAAAAACAAATAAACACTATAAAGGAAACTGATAACTAAACTTACGCATACTTACCCTTTTCTATAAATAAAGCCAATATCAGAACCACCATACACTACTGTGCGGTTGGCATTCCTTGTGTTTTCATTTAGTTTCCATGGCAACAGTCACGTGCGTGTCAATATCGATTTATTTCGTGCAATCTTGTGTGTGAAGGACAAGCAGCACCATGACCATGTATGAGAATCCACAACCGTCTATGGAGTACATCAAGGACGATGGAAACGTAATACATCAGCTGTTGGACGAAAATCACCTGGAGCAGATACACAAAGCTTTCTTGGGTGAGGAGAGTGGCCAATTGGACCAGAAACAGCTGGCCCAGCTGCTGTACGATGTGGCCAAGCTAGAATTTGACGAAACGAAGTTTGAAACGTTGTTCTTGAAAATTAACATTAAAAGGTAATGGGTTTTTGATGGATAGGGAGGAATAGATGCTCTGTGGTGTTTTGAGAAATGTTTGTCTTCTCGTGTGAGTCTTTTATGGCTGATTTATTTGAAGAATGAGGATTGATAAACAATAAATGGAGTGAGTTTCTTAACTTGAAGTATTCTCAACCCAAATTTTATGCTGGAAGTTGTCTGCTTTTTATACGTTGAGAGTTTGTAGGGTTTGGTACTTTTTTAATTTTATCACTAGACTCTGCTGTCCACTATCCAGTAGCTGCAGGGCCTCTACGTTGACGTGTTGGAATTGGTCGGATTCATCCTTTCCTCTCACATCGCAGGGAAAGTACACAGATGGATTGGCTGTGTTGGTCCATTTTTATGGCCTTCCTGGTCTCCTGATTTAAGTCCTCTAGGCTTCTTTGTACTGGGGTTGGCTACAGGAGAAAGACTGTTCGCTACAAATAAATAACGGAAATAAATGACGCAGGAAGCAGCGGAGCCATGGGCAATTTTGTAAATGGGGGCCCCCAAATACAATGTTGAATTAAGAAGAATTACTTTTATATAAAAAAATAATATATACTAATATTACTGATAACATATCGGAACAATTAACATAATCATAATAGGTAAAGTATTGACCTTTTTGCAACAACATTTAATGTAAGTATGTACCTACATAATTATTTAAAGTAACAACAGATTATTCTTAAGAATTACAAAATAACTAATAAATAGCTTAACAATTTAAAAATCAAAATTCGTAGCAAGCAAATTATATTATAATAATAAATCAAGGGTATTCTTAACAAATAAATATGTTTTAAATATTTGAAAAACTGCGATAGTTTATTCTTAAATACGCCATCATCGATATATACATGTCCTCTGAATATGTACTTATTAAATTTGTGGTGCAGTTTTCGTAGCTTTTTTGAGATGTCTATTTAATAAAATGTAATTTCCTATTTATTTTTCTAACATTACCTAAGATTCCGATTCCATATCATGAAAAAATACAATTATTCCGAATGCATTCTGCTATATCAGTTTTAGCAAGAAGAAACGTAACGTGTCAATACCTGGTCCTGAAAGTTTAGAAGAAAGTAACCAAATAAAAGGTTTAGGAAAATACTTAAGCTAGAAACTTGAACGACTTTTGAATATACAGGGTTATGTATTTGTAAGAAGCAGACCAAATTCAATTTTTTAATATAGTATCCTGTTTATTTTTGCAGTCTTTTTAATACTCTTTTGAATTACAAATTGAACTATGCAAACCGCAGGTCCCTGAGGTCAGTGGTGTAAATGTAACAAGATTAAATGTCAAAAGAAAGCAATTAAACAATGTTAAAAGGATTTCTACCGTGTCAAGAGCTCGTCGTTTTTGAAAATGACTTAAGTTATAAATACGAAATACTTTTAAATATAAAGTGTGTTTCATTTCTAAGCATTTCAAATTTGCAGCTTTAGCAATTTCCTAAAGGTTTTATTGGAATCTTTTTCTTGTCAACTTTTTTGTTTTGAGTGGTTACGTTTCTTTTTATACACTCTGTGTAATAATAATAAAAATAATAATAATAGTAATCCTCGCCTTAACATCTCCCAACAGCTTTCGCCACTACGGGGGCATCGGCAGGCCCGAATTATCATTATTATGGCCCGCGTCTGTGGCACGTCTTAAGTTGTTTGGCTTTCAGCATTCGCCAAAAAGAAAAGGACTTTGGAAGATTTACAACATTTTGCAGATCGGAATTTTTATTTTGGAGCATTCATCTTACAGAATAGAATACAAAACAAAAGGAAAAGTGTCGACTGCAAATCTTCGAAGAATTGATACAGTTTTTCTCTTCTAACTTAGTCAAGGGTTTCTCATTAGTTCTCATTACTCGTACAGTATTATAGTTTCTTTTATTGCACAACAAACATGAGTTTAACGGCTAAAACTGCCTCCACTCTCTTTGGGGCCCCATAGGCAAGACTACTCTAAAGTTCAATTTGATATTCTTACTACGGTAATTTATTAAGTACCCAATTAATTCATAGTTTTTAAAAGATTGACCGTCAGTAGCGCAAATATAAAATTCACTACTCTTGAGACGGTAATAATTTAGTTAAAGATTAGTTGGGGCCTCGCTGAGAGGAGCCTAAATCTGCTTGCAACGTTAATGAGGACTGGCATGGTGTGGTAGTCTATTACGGAAATGAGTTTTCAAAATACTGCTTTGGGGGCCATGGGCTCATTTTTCAGTAAAATAGCAATAGCTTTTTTTTCTATAGTAAAACAAGTGTTATAGCATTTTAAAAACTACACTAAATGGATACTCCTTTAAAATAACTTGCCGGGTTCTCCTGGCATTTTTCGTTAAGATATGACGATTCAAAGTTAGATAAAAAGAAAGAAAGTAATTCATGAATCGGAGAATACTATTTTCAATATATGAAATTCACAAAAGCGTCATAGCGTCGTAGCAAGTTGCTTTGCTACGTAGCACAGCAACTACGTTAACACCTTGTTAACGACTTTAATAAGATTTCGCATCTATATTGGGAAAATTGACCACTTGTTAAGAATCATGCGGTCAACAACAGTGGTTAACTGTTGAATGTCATGCGCATCCACTACAAAACATTCAATCAGCTGATCAGTACCCTTCGATGTGCTGTGTACTGTACACAGAAGTGAAAAATATGCAAATTAGTAATGAATAGGAGTATCTGCGAGAGTAGAACTACTCAAAATCCATATTTATACCGTCATGGTTAGTTTTATTCACAAAAATAAAGTTCTTTTGCGACGCACTCAACTCCGTTGACGGAAGCCCGTAACGTCGAACAATTGTGGAAACAATTTACGCAAAAATTAAAATGAATTATTCTTGTTGTTATTCTTATTCTTCTGAGACTTTGCGTCTGAGTGCATTTCTGAATTGTGAGGTTAAGTTATTCGGATATGTATAACCACAAGTTTCAATTGAAGGGGCTACGTAACAACTGCGTTACAGAATTGCCCTGATTAGCTACATCAGTTCATTTATAGGTAACGCTTCGTTTATTGATATGGCCAAATTTCAGTTTGTTGATCTTTTTTTCCATTTGTTGGTTCAATTCAACCATTTTCAAGTTAAAAACTCCAACAGTTGCCAATTTTCAGAGATGGCTTCGTTACGTGGGACGAATTCATATCACATTTGATCCTCGGCTTCAAACACGAAGAGATAGTCACCGAATACCAAGACCTAGATCCACCCATAGCAAAAGTACCTCGGATCCTCAAAAGCAATCATCGTCATCCCATAAACCGAATCACATTTTGCTCAACAATGAAGACAGATCGTACTGTAAACTATTCAGATGGTAGTTACATCACTTGCAGCAAGGATGGCTACATCAACTACTGGTCGCTGGACTTGAGCCTCGAGAGGACTGTTCAGTCCAAATGTCCCGACTTGAAAGTTTCGGATACGTGGGTAACGGATTTGGTATGTCTTCCTGACGTTAGTGTGGTGGTGACTTCGAGTACTGAGAGAGATCTTCGTTTCTATGATACTTCTGCGAGGAAGTTTGATATGAGGGTGATTTTTTTCTCGTTGGATTATGCTGTGTGCACGATGAGTTATGTGATTGCGAAAGATGCTGAGGAGGAGTCGATGTTAATACTTGGAGATATGGGTGGTAGCGTCAAGATTGTGTTGTTTAATTCTATTGCTCGAGGGCCTTTCAAGAGCAAACTTGGGGAGCCCTTGATGAGAGCGAGGTGCGTAAGTATTTTTTGTGGTTCCTTTCTTGAAAACATAGGCTAGAAAAATTTGATCGATTTTGAATTAGCGAAGAAATGACGCTAAGAAATGAAAGTCCAAATGTGAAATAGTGAACTGGCGAAAATTGTGTTGTGTCGTCCAACTTTGTGACCAAGAAGTCAAATATGTGTTAAGACATATTTGATTTAAATTTTTGATAACATGCTTTTGAAATTTGAAAATTTTTGCAACACAAAACCACCCTTGATAATCGACTTCAGAGCTGCGAATAGATAATTGAAACTAGAAGTTTCCACAAATATTTTCGTCAAGAAACGGAATAGAAAACAAGAAATAATTGCCTGTGTTTGTGACCATCAGTTTGGTGAGGTCTTAAGTTTGAGAATTGAGAATGATGATGTAGGTATACATTAACTTTTACCATCCGTCTGTCTAAAGAAGTCTGAGAGAATTAATGAGAATTAACAACTGTGATCACTAGTAACAATGGTGGCTTCCACTATATCTCACAAAAACATTGTCATGAAATTTCACAGATCTTGGTTTAGCACAACTATGTGGAATAAACCTTTTTAAGTACACATTACACGTTAATTGTAGAAAAAAACTATTCAAGTGGAAATATGCTTGTGTTTGAAGTATTTTTGACATTATGTGGTAAGAAAATGGTAGTTTTGACTTTCCTCTCATCTTAAGGGGCTGTTATACCAAACACATTGTAATACAGAAGAATCTTTTTATTTATTCTTAAACTTTATAAAACTATCAATTCTGAAAGTTTTATATACAGGGTGAGTTAAAAGTATCCCGGCGGTCAATAGTTCATAAATCGTTTGAGAAAGAAAAAAATATTTTATACAAAAGTTGTTTGACGCGCCATTTTCTATACGTACAATTATTTTCATTTATACAGGGTGTTGCATTTAGGTGTGACGGAAAGTATGTAAATTTTTTTAAATGGAACGTCTTGTATATTTTTATTATATTATAAACACTACTAAATTTGTTTATCCAACCGTGTATGTTGCTAAGTCACAGCATTAATAGTTCCAGAGATATTCAACTGTTTTTCCAAAATATGCCCGTTGCGGGATCTTTTTAAAAATTATGTAAAAACGACATTTTTGCTGATTTTGCCTTTAAACTATGTGAGACATTAGTTAAAGCCAGTAGGTAGATGATAGTATCAAAAGATATTAGATACACTATACAGGCTGGTCATTGAACTTAGTAAATTTTGATGTTTTTCAAATGGCTTTTTCTCTAGTTTTGTAAATGGAACAGCCTGTATAATATGTGTTGGCTGTAATAACCCTTTATTTCGCACCAATTTACATCTAGTATGTCATACACCAAATGTTACTATTTTTTGTGATATTTGCAATTTAACGAAAATGTAATTAATGCAATTGTAAATTTTGATATTGTTGTGAATAAGGTATTTGGTAGTTTGATGTAAAGTCTTCAAGTGGCGATAGAAGAGATAATTTAGAAACTATTTAACCAGCTTGATATTACAAAGTATTACCGTTATCAACGTATTAAGAATTTTATATGAAATTTTGTAAGTATATTTTGCCGTCTAGTGTAAGGCGAACACGCGGTTCAAAATTTCTAATTACTGCTTAAGTAAACCCTAAACCCTGTACTTTTAGGTTATCTATCGCGAAAATTTGTTGATTTCTGTGTGTTGAAAATCAGATTTTCTATGATGTGATTTATGTGCTCACACTCAAAAACCAAATATGCAACAAAAACAAACTGATAGGCATCTTTAGATTCAGATGTTCATTCATAGCAAAAAATCTATGATTTTTGATTTCACATTATCAATATTACTCATACTATCATTCATAAGTTCGAACAGTCTCTCCAGAAAAATAACCTATTTTAAACCAATTAACAATAGTAAGTAGATATTGTTGGTTGTCTTTTGTACTGAATACAAATCCGTTCTCAAACGTAACTCATCAAGACAGGTTTTAGCGTTTCTGTTTGTTTTTGTGTATGAGCGCACATACTATTACAATGAAACGTCTCCGCACAATTTTCACAAAGGTGAACAATTTTTCACGATAGTCCTCCTAAAACTACACTGTTTTTGGTTTAGTTCGGTGATAACCGTAATAGTTTTTCTATGAATAAAACTAGTTAAATAGGTTCTAGTTGGCTTCTTCTATATCGCTTTAAATATTTTACATCATGCTACCCAGCACACAGTATGCAAAGCAATATGTATTAAGATACTAAATAGCATACTACTCTTTAAATTCCAAATATCACAAAAACTATTAAAAATTGATATACGATATAGTTAATATAAATTACAACGAACTTAAGGGACATCTCAATTAGCAAATAATATACAGGGTGTTCCATTTAAAAATCTCAAGAAAAAGCGATTTAAAAATGTTTAAAAACTAGTGCATAGTACGATCACCCTGTATAGCGCATCAAATTTTTCATGACATCAGCATCTAGCTATTGGTTTAGTTATTATGTGACAAAATTTTTAGGACAATATCTGCAAAAATGTAGTATTAACGTAGTTTTTAAGAAAGGCCTGCAATTGCCAATTTTTCGACAAACAATTGAATATCTCAGAAACTATTTACTTTACACAGGTACATCTTACACAGTCGGGAAGACAACTTCGTTAGTATTCGTAATATGGCATGATATACAGGGCGTACCATTTCAAAGAAAATTATTAACTTTCAGTCACGCCTAAATGCAACACCCTGTATAAATGAAAATAATTTTACGTTATAGAAACTAATGAGTCAAACAACTCTTGTATAAAAGATTTTTTTCTTTCTCAAACGATTTGATGACTATCGACCGCCGGGATACTAATAACTCACCCTGTATAAAATTAATAGTTTAACTGCATGAGATTCCATTTGCTCGAGATCGGTCGTGTCTGCATTAAAATAAAACTAGTAAGAAAATTATCTTCAGCAGTACTGAAGTTACAATACCCCCCCCCCCACCGTATAATATTAAAAGAAAAGTGAACCGATTTTGCCCATTCACAAACGTGTCGTTACTTTTTAAGAGATAAGCTTGTATACCAAATTTCAGATCATTTACTTCAAAATTACGGCAGGTATCGTGTACACAGACGGACAGACAGACGGACATAGCTAAATCGATTCAGTTTTCAATGCTGATCAAATACATGTATTATAAGTCTATATCTGCCACGCCTCCTTAAGGGTGTTACAAATGTTGTGGCAAACTCAATATACCCTCACCACAGTAAATGTGGGGGTATAACTAGTTAGCCAGGATTTGACAGATAATTTGATTCTATTGACAGTAGGTATTATATACTTTATTATTCAACTGTTTTGACGAAATTACAGAAATGGCGGCTCATTTGCAAAATCGTTGAAAAATGCTAAGAATAAACTTTGATAAAGTCAAAATGGGAAGGAGTAACAACATTTTTTAAGTCTTTAACACTGGTTTTATTAAAAAAAAACTAGAGCCAATTCAATATTTCTGTCTTCACATTTGGATTCAACGTTTGAAAAAAACTTTATCCGAATCAGTTGTCAATTTCCCGGCCTATTAGTTTGTTGTTGGCCTCAAGTAGCATTTAGGTAACAAGCTACGCTTGAGAATTACGTAGCTCAACACCGTAGCTTATTATGAAAATTCACCCCAATTCTCTAAAAAGGTAAACATTCCAGATACGACAGCGTGGCGAAAGGAACAGTACCCGGCTTCAGAGCCGTCGAATTCAAACACATCCACACTGACTGGGTGCGCCAAGTATCCTACTACCCCGGCTTGAACATGATAGTCTCGTGCGCAGCATGTCCGAGGGTCTCCGTCCAGATGCGCGACCTGAACGAAACCAAGGGCACCTACATCTACAAGATCAACAAAGGAGCCTGCTGCTTCACCTTCGCCGAAGGCGTCCACCTCATGGCGACCGGAAGTCCCGACTGTCTGGTGCGCGTCTGGAACCCTTTCGTTCCGAAACGCCCTAGCATCATCTTTCACGGCCACCACGCCGGTATTGTCGGCGTCGTTTTCCAAGATGGCGCGAAGACGTTGTGTTCGATGTCGAAAGATAAGTGCATCAAAGTTTGGGACGTCGCGGCGCAGGTTTGCGTCCAGACTTATTCGGGATTGCCTGCCGAGTTGGGCGAGCATTCTGATATCACGATATTGTATAATCCGGAATCTAGGCAGTTGCTGATTGGGAGTATTAGTATTGTTATCTTGCCGTTGAGTCCGACGCAGAGCGGGGAGCATACGGACGGGAATACGCATTGTAGCGCTATTTCTGTGTTGCTGTATAATCCGTTGTTTCAGGTGAATTCCTTACGTTAGGTTAGAAAAATTTCCTGAAAGTAATGAGCCCAGCTTAACCGTATATTCTTGATGTCAAATGGGACCGATTAAACCAAAAATCCCACAATGAGAAGTGCTTCCTTAAGAAGTTATAAGGTGTTAAAGATAGAAAATATATTTCTTGTTTTGCGTATATTTCAGATAAGAAACGACCGATCAAGTTGAAAAGTGGTACCCTTATTTATAGGCCAAGCAATAGAGCTATAAATGATTGACAAAAGGACTAGCAGGAAGCCACCTGTGCCATCCTGTGCAGGACAGTCCGTAGTATATTCCCACTATGTTTCCACCTCGAAAATGCCAACAAAAGATTTCTTACTTTTTTTTATTGTAAAAGGAAAACTAATGAAGCAATCTTAATGGTGCACCGTGAGTGCAACTGTATAGAATTAAATTATGAAGAGAATGACAGGTCAAACGATCCGATCGGATAATTAGAACCGGAGAAAGGCTAGAAAACCCAGTAAATTTAGCTTTTTTTAAAATTCATAACTCCGCCATTTTTAACAGCTGAAACTTTGCACAGTGGTAGCTATTCACATGTACTTTAAGTGTGCAAAATCTGGATTCGGTCGGATCAATAGTTTTCGCACAATCATTTGAATTTTTTTGGCAATATTTTTGCGGAGAGCTGGATGCGTTTGAGGTCGTCCGATTGCAATTTAAAAAACGGAAAACGAAAACAGCGTTGAAGAAAGACAGCATTAGACAGAGTGACTGAAATAGAACAATCCTTTGTAGCAGTAAAATTGAAATTTGGAATCTCCAAATTGAGGTGATCACTTTTTGGTACGCATTCTACGCATTCTATATGCATCAAAATCTGAGTCAAGAATCAAATTCCTCAGGTTCAGATACTGCAAAATCAAAAAAAATCAATCAAATAGGTGCAGTACATGCTGAGATAATCAAATGCAAATAATTGTACGTTGCGCGCAGCGCGCTTGTATTACTATAGATACGCGCTTCCCCGCGTCGACCGCCTACCCCCACTACTCGACCGGTTTGGAGCGCGCGGCAGTTTGCAAGCATTTTTCAGCTATTTCGCAACATTTTAACGCAAAATCAGAATAGACAGAATAGTTTTGTAGCACAATACTTCTGCTTTCGAAATACGTAAAAAAACATTAAAATCGGACCACCTCCGACGCATCCAGGCTTGCCGAATCATATTGTATACAAATATTCAAATCGCAATTGTACAAAAACTAATCATCGGACAACGCCTGGGTTGTCCACACTCAAAGTACCCATCAATACTTTCACGCGAAAAGCCTCCGCTACAACTTTGAAAATGGCGGAGTTATGAGTTTTTGAAAAAGCGCATCCGGTTTTTCCGAATTTCCTCCGTTAATATTAATTCAATCGAGTCCGTGCAGGGTTCATTTTTTTTCGTTTTTTCATTCTCTACAATTCGTCTGTTGAATGCATCAAGATTGCTCCATCGGTTCAGTTTTTACAAGCGAAAACGAAAAAAAACACGATTTTTTGAGGTTTTTTGTTTGTAACAAATTGTGAAATGATATTTGCGAGTAGGAAACATCACAATACATCTACGGACTGTTCCACGTGACCTGGGATTGTCGGCTTCCTGCTAGTATTTTTGTCACGCAAAAATCTCTATTGCCTGGTCTATTAGGCTTTTGGAGACGCCAAACATGATAATAGTATTAGGACTTCTATTGGGTTGGCGACGATGTTGGTACAACTGCCTGTATCTAGCAGCACAAGATACAGGCAGTTGTACCAACATCGTCGCCAACTCCATTAAATTGCTCTTGAGCATACACAGCAACCATATCGGTCATTTCCGAGTTTGAAACAAAATTGTGTCGAGCCATATTTTTTTGTGATAAAATACCACAAATATGTAAAAACTGTGAAATAATCAATTAAATACAGTATCGTTAAGCAAACTGACACAAATGCATTTAGGTTTGACACATAGTAACTTGATAGAATAACATTGCATAAACTACTGTTATTAAATACACAGCACGTTTAATTGCGTTTTTCTTGAAAACGGTGGATTTTACATCCATAAAATAGGTAAACATTTTTTTTTGTAAAATTAACGTCCGTGTCATAAAAAAGTTGTCCCGCCCAAAGTCATAATAACAATAAAAATATCATAATATTATTCCCCCAGAAAAGCTGCCGACAGCTCCCTCTACAATATGCAAATGTCCTAATAGTCTTATCATGTTTGGCGTGTCTAAAAGCCTTAAGGTACCAGTTTTTAGCTTGATCGTCCGTTTCCTTTCTGAAATATATCCAAAACAAGAAATACATTTTTTACTTTTTACTATGGGATTTTTGGTTTACTCGGTCCTATTTGACATCAAGAATATACGGTTAAGCTGAGTCCCATTACTTTCCGAACAGCCTGTATATAACCATGGACTTGTTATAAATAAGTAATCTACCACTTTAGATGATATTGACATGTGGCTTAGACAGCTTCATAATCCTATGGGATCCATGGAAAGGGAGGCGAATGTCCGTCGTTAAAGAAGCCCACACACGAACACTCCACGGGAAAGTACTTCCGGTCGAGATAACAGCAGCTACCTTCGATCCAGGCTACCAACTCCTTCTGACCGGCGCCCACGATGGTTCCCTAAAAACATGGAACTTCAACACCGGAACCTGCATGAGAAACATGCGCATAGAACCGAATTGCGAGGTCACAGGCGTGGTCTGGGTCAAAGGTCGAATACTAGCCATAGGCTGGAACAGGCACGTCACAGAATTTGCAGACAGCGGTGGTTACGCTGGACCAGGCGGTGCCTTCAGCAAAAGCTGGGAGACCAACCATACGGAGGATGTCCTCTGCGTCGCCGCTAGAGTTCCTCAGACGCTGGTCACCAGTTCGTATACAGGTAAAGCTTGAATTGCTTTATATAGGTAAAACCACGAGAGCTGAAAGTGAGTCATCGCCTAAAAACGTAAGAACACAGACGCATGAAAAAGCACTCTGTTTCTTTCTAACGCACGGGAATGGTCTGTAACGTATCAACACAATAACAGCTGGAATCGATGAATCACTCTCAGCTCTCGTGGTTTTACATATACTAGTTCCGTCCGAGTTCCAAATTAGACGCGCTTGTATGAACTTTTTTTGTGCGAATTGAAGGTTAAGGAATTTTTGTTACATTTGTAACTGTAGAATATACATTTATGTGGTGCTAATCACTATGAACTTTTTTTAAACAAATATTTCCTTCTAAAGATATCTGGCTATTCATTTTTAAAGAAAATTGATAATAGTTATGTAAGTTTTATAATATTTTATAAGTTTAACAATTGCTCCTAATTCCGACACTAAGCGTACATATATTTTGATCTGAAATCAGACACCTCCGTGAACCTAATTCAGACAGTGATCCTAAACCAGACACTTGTGGTCCATTATTCAAATATAAACATTCAAGTAAATACTGTGTGTTAAATATTGTTAAATCAGGTTTATTATTAAGAAATGTTAAACATTTATGTTTTTTAATGAACCACAGTATAAAATAAGTCCTTAGTCTTTTCAGTCTGCCCTGTCTACCTCATCTGTATTTTAATGTTTCTTGCATCTGGAATTTTTAGTGTTCTCTTTTTCTTGACGCAGGTGTTTATTCTGTTCCTTTTTCGATCCTTTCTGATTTCTCTAGAATAATTTTCTTTTGTGCTTCCTTTTTTTATTAACAAATATTCTCTCCAAGCATTAGAGATAGTGTTACAGAAGAACACTTTCTTTTTACTTTATTTGGGTGTTTCAGACCAGAATGATTTTTTTAATGGAGATGGCATGAGTTCAACTGTTACCTCCGACGGTGGTGTATTAATGCCAAAATCGGTACTCTCTTCTGCTAGTATTGCATCATTCTGTCTTATGTCATAATTGGTGACTATTGGTGACCGTAATTCCGACACCCTGTAATAATTAGTGATTATTGATGTCCGTAATTCCGACACTCGTGTCAGAATTTGGACAAAATGCATACAATTAATTGTAATATAGCAAACGATGTAAAATATGTTAATTTCTTGTGTAAAGACAGCAATAGAGCCATATGTATTACTTCTAACCGTGTACATAATTCCGACACACATGTCTGATTTACGGACGTGCTATATTTATATGTACCTGATTCCGACGCCCCTAAATTTGTAAATAATAGTGGTCAAACGAGTAGCACACCGTATTATTATGAAAATATAAAGCATTTTCAGTCAGCCTACATAGATATTATTAGAATTTTCTTAATTACTGTTATCCTGTACCAATGTAAAAAGAAATCGAATTGCAGTTACCGTATAAGGAAAAAATCAACTTTTAGCATAACACTCAATTATCAAGATCAGTCAAACTTCTAGGTTATATTTTGACCGTTAGAACATTGGCAGAATAGGAAACGATTGTGGGTTGATAAGTGTAATGTCAAATCAACAAACCGAACGTCCTAACATAAAGTTCAATGTTGTAGATTTCTTATTTTATCCAAATAAACAGAAATATGTCGGAATTTAGGACAGTGTCTGAATTCGGGACGTTTACCTACCTTATTGTTCAAATTAGAGGTTTTGATAGATTTTTTGCGTTGGACGCGATCCTGACAAAGTTAATACGGACAAATTTAGTTGCTATAGCAAGTTATGGAAACTATAAACAAAAGAGAAATGCTAACTTGCAGCAGTATATCCAAAACTATATTTATTTTCTTAAACATTTTTGTTAGAAAACAACATTAAAATTATAGCAATTTTTCCGTACTTTATTTACATATGTCCAATTCCTTTTCCAAACTTAATCAAAAATGCATTTTGACTAAAAAACAGATGGACGTAGTAATCTTGCAGTGGCGAGAAATCCCGAAAACATGGCCAAAACTCGTAATAAGCTTGGGCTTTTGAAATACATGTGTTAAACATGCTCATAAGAGGTTTTTTGGGTCTCTGATTCCAAATATGATATCAGATTTTCAAAATTCAAAATGGCGGAACCAAGATGGCGACAAAAAATTATAAAATTTATCCGATTTGCATGAAACTTATTTCCTGCGATATTGCTAGACTCCCAATCATTCCTAATCTGATAACAGATTTTTAAAATTCAAAATAGCGGAGTCGATATGGCGACCGAAAATGTAAACAATTTCAGAACTGCGTGAAACTTATATCCTGTAATATTACAAGACTTCTAATTCCAAATCTGACATCAGATGTTTAAAATTTAGGTTGGCGGAACCAACATGGCGACCGAAAATTTAATGCATAAAACTTATTTCCTGTAATATTACTGTGTTGATTGTTGAAAATATATGAATGTAAAAAATCACCCTGTATATTGTTGCATTTTATGAATTTAGTATAGTTTTCACACAAGCAAGTATTATTGTACTATTGTGTGTTTTTCCAAAGTTTTTCTAAATGCTTATAAAAGTAAATTCAATTTGATTTATCAGCCTGTGAATTCTGTTGAAAATTTGACATCAGATTTGAAATCGACAGCTTAAATATCACAGGAAATAAGTTTCAATTAAATCCGACAGTGCCTAGACTTTGGTTTGCAATATTAAATCCACCATTTTGAATTTTGAAAATCTGACTACAGTTTTTGAATTAGAGATCCTCAAATGTCGCAGGAAAAAAGATTTATGTGAATCTGAATATATTTTGATTTTGGGTCCGTCATATTGAATCCACCATTCTCAATTTACAAAATCTGACATGAGATTTGGAATCAGGAAGCTTAAAATATGATAGGAAATAAGTTTCGAATCCATAGCTTTCACATTTTTGGTCGTCATATTTAATCCGCCATTTTGAATTGTTTAAATCTGACATATTTGGAATCACTGGACGCCAAATTGACAAAAATAATACAGATTTAGGATCAGTGACACCAAAAAACCCTTTGTCAACATGTTTAACGTATATTTTACAATAGCCCCGAAGGTAAATTTTACCACATTATTAAGTCTCCGAGTTGATACTGCAATGTATATTTGTTTGCAACTCAATAGAAATATATGCATTTCATATAAAATCGGATGAAGTCTGATGACATTGTCATACTATCTGAAAGCTAAGGGTACTACCTATCTGGTAGTATGCACCATTCGGTAGGATTGAGTATAATATGTAACTTTTCCACTACTTAATAAACGCAACGAATACTAAAAATACGAACCAGCTATTTTCCAATTTAAATTATAACGAAATGTTTTATGTTTTTCATCATTATTAAAGTGCATAAAGTAAGTACAAACCTCCAGGAAGAATATACATTGTAAAAAATTATCTACATGACTATGAATACAAAGAAAATTGCACTTGAAGGCAGTATTGAATTATTGTACTTGCAGTAAAGAATGATTCTACGAACTAGTTTCAACTAGAAATCAAGTTTTTTTGTGTTCCACATATGCATTGTCTTGTACCTTGTCTGGTACCTTGTCTTGGTAACTGAAGTGGATTTTTGGCAATTGCAGCATTCTCATTATATTAGGTTTTGGCCAGCTTTTTGGGTATTTTCGCCATAGTGCGTCGGATCTCGTACTATCACGATCTCATATACTTTTACTAGTAGTCTCATATACTTCAATTACTAATATCTGGCAACCCTAAACCTCCAGGAGAGTTGGTCATGTGGCAACTGGAGACCGGCCAGGCGTACAAGCGTTACAACGTCACCGATCCAACGCAGCGGATCAAGCTGCAATACACCCGAACTAAGACGGCCAAAGCCGAAAGACTTCTCGAGAAGAAGCGAAGAAGTAGATTCTCCTCAAGCCCAGTGAACGCCAAACGCACCAGGATGGCAATGAGGGGTCAGACGGCACCCAGCAAGACGGTGAAGCATCCGAGTTCGCCGCAGCAGTTGGAGGTTCAGAAGCCGGAAGGGAAGAAGGATAGGAAGATCGCCAGGCGACTGACGATGGTAATGATTCCGAAGACGACGATATCGATTCGTGGCCTGGCCGTTAGAGCTATGTTATTCTTGAACACGAGGACCATGGCCGCGAATGTTGGTTCGCTTCTGGTCAGCTTGGAGAATGGTAGTATTCAGATGTGGTCGCATCATAACGCTGGTGGTTTTATTACGGCGTTTTCTGCGATTCATAAGGGTGGAGATTATGTGGTCGCTATGTCTACGGATGAGAAGGATGAGTTCCTGTTTACGGGTGTGTATGTTTTGAATGACCCTGGTCAACAAAATATTGCCGGGCAATTGACGATCAGGTTTCGTTTTCGTGGAATCCGAACCTGGCTTTAGTTTTAAGGAAAAAGATGGAAAAAACGCGTTATGGGCCGTGTTTGAACTCATTGAAAACCCAGGTGGACACGGTTCAAAGTTTTATTCCCATCTACGTTACTGTCAAAAACACTTTTCTTTATAGCTTGAGTCAATATCTACTTTATTTCTGGCTTCAGATTTGGATTCTACAACAAACAAATATCTATCGGAATCAGTTGTCTTTTGTCCGGAAATTTTCAATCGATCAAATTTGTGTTGGCCTGTGTAATAAAGAAAAACGGGTGTTCAGATAAAGTGGCCCTCGATGAAGGTCTTGAAATAAGCACGGGGATTGGTACATCTGCTTCAAACTGTAAAGTAAACTGACTGGCATATTTTGATTAACTACTGTTGTGAGTAGGGTTGCTCACTCCAAATTTTATTTCTTTGACCTAGAATATATGTCAACTCCATAGCTATGAGCTCAATAATCCAAACTAAATGAATACTCTACCCAAGAGAAGTGTGACAACTGAAAAGTGATTTTGAATCTACTGGAAAAAATTGTTACCAACTGTTCTTAATAAAACCAGTGCAAAAATCGCAAAAATACAAAAAAATCAACCTTCAGAGTCAACGGAAGAAAGCATAGAATCACTTTCCACTTGTTTCACGCTAAGAGGAGTGTGGAGGCTGGGACAAGTGGAATTATTGCCTGGGTGGGCTAGTTTTAATTTGCTACCGATAGAGGCACCAGCTTTGTTCGTTGGGTTCACTAGACATTACTCAGGTTAGGGCAGAATGACGTCACGAGCAGCTTAGAGTAAAGTGAGAGCTAGCTGCTGGGAGCAGAATTGTCAGAACCGAACGAACGCAATAGGGTATTCCGGTGTTTTTGAAATTGTCATTTTTTACAAACTATGGGTGCTACTGTTTGCTACTTCACAAGTAAAATATCAAACTTTGTTTTAAATTTAGAGAAATCGTTGTTTGAAGTTTGAATTAGGATTGGTCTTTGTGACGTCACAAAGTCCGTTCAAAGTGAGCGACTTGACAACGTTGCTATATCTAGGGTGCACGTAGTAAATTTTTGTCTTCTGTTGTGTCAACGTTTAGAATCGCTCGTTTGTTGACACCTGCTTTGGTTATTGAGGTTATATCAAACACTTGTTCAAAATGTATAAACTCCGACGCCGACATTGTTCTGTGCCGGGCTGTAACAGCAGTAGAACAGTAACTCCTGATAAGATTTTCTTTACATTGCCGACTAGCGAGATGAGAGATGTTTGGCTTCAAGTTTTAAGAATGATCAAATCATCTGTCAAAAAAGTTACCTTTATTCGTTGTCAAACAACAGGGTCGCCAACCGTCAACTTGGCCGATCAGCTGTTCGAGAGCTGTCCACTGTTGCCAGCGCTACTAGGGATCGGTAATCATCGTGTATTTCCGAGGGTGGTCGGTGAATTCAAACGAAATACACTTTTAATTGCAATTATCTCATAGAAAAACTAAATTAAAAAGCTCATAGCTTAACTTTATGAATCCTCATAAATTGTACAAAAGGTTAAACCGAATATCTGCTTAAATTTTGACATGACCGGAATACCCTATTTGGCTTGTCATAGTTGAAGTATATATTATTGGTTAAGTATGGAACAACTTGTAAAATGGAAGTAAAAGACAACTTCTTGTTAAATTTTCTCTTTGAGAGCTCGGTAAGCAACAGTGATGTAGATCTTGATAGTGACTACATTTAATAAGGTATTCGTGCTTGCTTGCTAAATTTTGATACATTTTTTATTTAATTTTTATTTTTACATACTTACCTGTAAGGGTGTTTTTTTTAATGCCGGACTCTCTCAAATGCTGCCTTCATATCCAAACTGAATTGCTGTGAGACTTGAGATCTATCAGTACACATTACCTCGTACCTCAAGCGGGTCAAAATCCAGAATATGTTTAATTTAACCACATTAAAAAATGAATAGAAACATTTTTGTGTTTCACATCAATAAATTTACCTATCACAGTTATTAACTCAATAAAAATAATACTCAATTAACTTTATGTCTAGCGAAGATTGGTATTAGTTAATACGAGTATAAATCTGAAGGCAGAAATTCTGAATTGAGTCTAATTTGTGAGAAAATTAGTGATAAAGGACTGCAAAAACAAAAATCCGTTTTGTTCTTGCAGCACTTGCAATAAACACTCATCAGCGGAATGAGCACCGCTGGCAGCACCGCTCGAAGCGCCCGCTCATGGCCATAAGCACCTGTGTATTCAAACGCTCCGCTACCAGCGCCGCTATCAGCACTGCTATGAGCGTTGCTAATTGTGTGTCCGTGCCCTAAGTTGCTCTAAGCTAGTCTGACAGACCCAACGAACAAAGCTACCGTTATTATGGTTGGCGGCAGTGTGACATGACTCTTAACATAAGTTTTCGGTTA
The DNA here is from genome assembly GCA_963966075.1 of Aphodius sticticus. Taxonomy (NCBI): domain Eukaryota; kingdom Metazoa; phylum Arthropoda; class Insecta; order Coleoptera; family Scarabaeidae; genus Aphodius; species Aphodius sticticus. Next base: position 70,793,704 of record OZ014509.1, read on the forward strand.
CTCCTTGCGTGCTATTTTACGACTTTTTGAGAAGAATAATCAATTGATTTGGAGTAAAGCACGGACTAAAGTGACAAGGGAAGACGAAAAGTAACACTTTAAAGAGTCGTAAAATAGCACGCAGAGTAAGCGAAAATTTACAGGTAAAAAGTCATGTCATACTAACAGCGTTACTGTTAGATTACCCATATCTCAAAATAGGCAAATAACAAGCACCAAATTTACCCAATAATTTTCGTAAAGTTAGTGCTGAAACTTTTTAGAAAAAAATGACGAAGTATATGGTACGCCATACTTGCTAGTTTTTTATTTCAATAGGTTCAAAATTTAGACAACTAATTATATACAAAACCATTAGATATTTTGTACTATAATGCTGTTGACCAGTACATAGATCACATCAAACAGTAGATTAATAGATCTGCAGTTAAAACTGTCGATCTGGGTACCGACTTTCGCGTAACAACTGCTTCAGTCAAAATGTCAGATAACTCGGGAATTAATTAACTCGATACCATTTTTTTTTTTAATTTTTACTTGATATAGGAAATTCGATAGGATGTGGAAATTCAGTTTGGGTAGTTGGAACAGTGGTCATTACAGTAGAACTTTTCTGTAATTATAAAAGATTGCCACCGAATACATTTCTTAATTTGTAAATTTCAGATAAATATCTGACACTCCTGGATTTTCCTGGCCATGAAAGAAATGCTATTAGTTCGATTTGATGACATGTTCACTGCACATGTCATCAACTTGCTCATGCCAACATAAAACCTTTGCTAAAATTAACTCATGGCGAACTAGAGGACCATTTTAAGTGAACCTGAACTGGTGTCACTTTATTTATGTACCGCTATGCACCGTTTCTGATACATAAATATCGAAAACAAAAAGTTTTTCGTTGGCTTAGATTGTATTTCGTCTTATAACAGTCAGTCTCAAATTAGGAACAACCAACGGATACATCAAGACTTGGTTGATCAAGAACTACTGTACCGGTCATGACGCAGATATCAAAATATGCATGCCGCTCTACAGGCTTCGGTTCCCCTTCCTCTGGAAGGATTTATTCGAAGGCAAAGCTAAGCGCGCCAACAGAGGTCAGCCCAAACCAGTTCTCTTGAACTGCTACAAGGGCCACAGGATGTTGATCTCCTCATTGACGTTCATCGACAAGTGTCAAATATTAGTCACGTAAAAGTTGATCATGTCCTTCATGAAAATATTTAGTTTAATGCTTCTTTTTTTAGCGCAAGCGCTGACTTCAGCGCAAGATTATGGACACTCGGAGGTCGGTACTTGGGAACTTTGGGTACGTTCAAGAAATGGAAGCCCTTGGACCCTGATGCGCCTCCTGGGCCAGAATTTGACTACACCATACCACCAGATATCCATAGGGTTAAAAGTATGACCACCATGAAGGTGATGTTGGGTGGTAACGTTGTTAAAAGGTTGACGAAGAAGCAATGGGCTGCACTGCAAGAAAGGGATTTGGTTATCACTGATTTCTCGAAGGGTGTCTATGGGAAAAAGCTGGAGGATCCCATACTAGGAAATTACTTCCATATGCCTGAAAGGAAGACGCAGCGACATGAGTTCCAACTGGATACCACTTTCTCTTATGTTGGATTGTATGTAATATAAAGTTGTGCACTATTTAGTGGGATTTTTTTTGCAGATTCCTGTGTATCAGCATATGATAACTCCTCCACCTGACATCATACCTCTCGCTAAAGTGCCTCCCGATCTAAAGGAACGAGGACTTGCGAAGAAGCCACCTTGTGGCATCAGGAAACCATGTGCCAGATAGTCACTGCCATCCATTGTTTTTTTATCCCTTTTTTTGGGTGTGGATGACACCGATAAACAGACAGAAAGAAGTGACCTTTGGGACCTATGTACTTGTCAATTGAAATATACAATGTTTATTTAAATAAATTGTTGTCTTCATAATTAGATTTTTAAATAATTGGTGTTATAACTGGCGCAGACCTGTTGGATATAGTTGGGAACAAAAATAGTAATTGCCGATTGCCGTGTGCCAAAATGTCGTACACTGGATAGGCAACCAAATATACTCAACGCCACTATTTGGTCTTTGGGAAATGTTCTTTTCTTGACAATCTACGCTGCTTGATGTAATGTGGAGTGGACCTAACTCAATAGTAACAAAATAGTGTAATTTATGTTGAGTCTGACGGAAGATTAAATAAAAATCCAATTTGCTAATATTAATTCTTGAAACGGTATTGACAAAACAATTTATATTACAACAGTAACGATATTATGTTATTATTATTACCTATATTATGTTATATTGTTCTTTTTTCTTATTTGTTTTATTTTTGTAAGACCCAGGTAACCTAAAAGCTGCATCACGTCACATTATTAAAACAAATTTGTTTATTGTATACGTGGTATACCACGCCATAGGTACGCCCTTTATTTCTTTATTTATAACGTTAGACAAATGAAATTTTAAGAAGTGTTAATATACCAAAAATCCAAGTTTTAGGAAACTAGGAGGTTAGTATGACTTCCGGGTTTTCCGGAAATGACGTCCTCATTGAAATTTTAAATGGCGCCCTATATTTGTGTGACATTTTCAATCAGGATGACCTTCTGAACATAAAAACATCGATCGCCAATTTTTATCACTAAGGTGACGAAAAAATAACGTTTTTGTTTATTGGTCTAGGTGGCTACGAATTCGTGAAAATAATCGCGAATTGAACATTGCTTAAATCGATTTTGGCCGATATTGTGTTACCGGCGCACTGTAGCGTGATTTCATTGTTTTTTTGCCTATAAGTCACTTTTTTCCCGTGTTCCGTATCGGTTCATACCATCATTATTCCATAGATAACATTTTTTCGATTACAATGACACCTATACTTGATATTTTGCTCAAAATCGTAGCGTGGAAATAACGCTTAAAGCAGGGAATAGAAAATTCTCCTTTTTTAAACAGCTGTTTAAGAAATACAGTCTTTTTTCTACTGTTAACTTATTTGACGCTGAAGAACACATAAGATACAATTTGTATACAGTGTATTCACAATGTTGGTTCACATACGTAAATAGTTTTTGCCACAAAAGTCTTCGTTTTTAAAGAAGGGTGACCAATGGTACTCCTTTCGGGAGAAATGTCCTCCTTTTTACAGGGCTGTCCTCCTTTTTATTATTCTCCTCCTATAGTCCATTCTTGGGCAATGTCTTCGTTGCCTTTCTTTTGGATGCGTTATGTGTTATTTTGTGTCTTTTGACCGTTCAAACAGCATTCATCCATATTCACTAACTAAGCCACAAATCGGTAGTATTCATTCAGTAATATCAGGAGCATATTAATGGATTTAACAAAACCATCAATCAATAAATATCTCTGAACCTCGGAAACTATGTACTGTTAAGTAAAGGAGGAAGCCCCAGTTATGAGTGATAGAGCGCAAAATTTTGGTTTCGGAAGGTGTATTAATGTACAAGAACTTCCATTTGAAGAAAAACAGTTGAAGGAGTTAAAAATTTTATTTTTTAGTACTAACATACTATTGTGCAGAATTTAAATTTTTAGTACTAACTGTAATGTTTCATCCTTAATATTCTAGACTCTTATGTTAAGGGTGTGTCAGTGTTTTTAACACTGGTTGGTGCTGCAACATACGATATACTGAAGAACTTGGTGTCTCCGAAAAAACCGGCAACTATGTCGTTTGACGAAGTCATAACTGTGTTAAATAAACATTTTAGCCCTGAAAAATCAGTCATTGGTGAACGATTTAAATTTTATACGTGTAAACAGGAGGATAATGAGTCAATTAGCCAGTTTATTATCAAAATTCGTGATCTGGCTAAGTCATGCAAGTTTGAGGGATTTTGGGATCAAGCGTGCAGAGACAAATTGGTTTGTGGAATTATCCGCAAAGATATACAAAGTAAGTTACTGACCACGGAAGATATAAAATTTGACGCTGCCGCAAAAATAGCTTTGTCGATGGAAATGACCGAGCAACAAGCAAGGATGTTCCAGGCGTCAGGTGTCAACCGGGTAACCCAAGAGAAGAAACCTCTTAGTAAGAAGAATTGGGAATGTTTCCGGTGTGGAAGAAATCATAAACCTAGCGAATGTGTAGCTAAACAGTGGAAATGTTATGAATGCCAAAGAATGGGTCATATTTCGAAGAAGTGTCCGAAGAAGATGAGAAGAAACGTCAAAGCAGTGGAAGAAGTCGAAGATAATGAGTCCCCAGAAGAAAGAGAATCATCGGAAGAAGAAAGTATTGGGAAACTGGAGGTGATAAACCAGGTGATGAAGATCGATCGGATGTTAGTCATGGATGTGTCAATAGAAAATCAAATAGTTTCTATGGAAGTGGATACAGGTTCAGGTGTATCTTTAATTGATAAAAGACAATTTGAAAATAATTTTATGCATGTTACTTTAGAACCATCTAACGTTAAGTTAAAGTCCGTATCAGGAAACTTGATTGATGTATTAGGTAAAGCTAATTTACAAGTAAAAATAGAGAATAGGAGTTTTAAGTTACCTCTCTATGTGGCTAATACAGAAAGTAAGATTAACTTATTAGGACGCGATTGGTTAGGTGTATTAGTGCCAACGTGGCAAAATGTAATGAAAGGTAGTTTTGTTAACTTAGTAGAGTTAGATAAAGTAGATAATATGATTGCGAATTTTAAACAAGAATTCTCAGATGTGTTTTCTAATGATAGGTCAAAAGGAATTCAAAAAATCAAAGTAAATCTGAGTCTCAAAGAAGGCGCCGTTCCTATTTTTAACCGTCCCTATACCATTCCTTATGCACTCAAGGATAAGGTGGAGCAGGAATTGAATAGGATGGAGCAACTGAAAATTCTGAAGAAGGTAGACCACAGCGAGTGGGCCAGTCCAATCGTCGTAGTCCCTAAGAAGAACAAAGAAATTAGGATTTGCGGAGATTTTAAATCAACAGTCAATCCGCAACTGAACATTCATCAATTTCCTTTACCAAGAGTCGAAGATGTGATGGAAGCAGTTTCCGAGGGAAAAGTGTTCAGTATTTTGGACTTAAAAGAAGCATACCTACAGGTTGAAGTGAATGAAGAGTGGCAGAAGCTTTTAACCATTAATACGCACAAAGGATTATATCGTTATACAAGATTACCCTATGGGATTGCTAGTGCACCCGCACTATTTCAGGGAATAATGGAACGTGTTCTTAACGGATCGGCTATGTGTGCAACTTACCTCGATGATGTTATTATTGCAGGAAAAACTCTTCAGGAATGTCAAGAAAATTTAAGAAATGTTTTGGCAAAGTTACAACGATACAATGTCAAGGTAAACTTTCAGAAGTGTGAATTTTTCAGATCCAGCGTCGAATATCTAGGTCATGAGATCTCCGCTGAAGGAATTAAGCCTATGAAAAACAAAATTGAAGCGATAAGTAAGGCTCCTAGACCTACCAACCTTACTCAACTTCGATCATACCTTGGATTGTTGAATTATTACAATAAGTTTCTACCGATGTTGTCCTCCGAACTTAAGGTACTATATGATTTAGAAAGAAAAGATATTAAATTTGATTGGTCCAAAGATTGTGAGATAGCTTTTGAGAAAAGCAAGCAGATGTTGATTAATAGCCAAGCGTTAGTGCAATTTTCTCCCTCTAGAGAAATAATAATTGCTACGGATGCGTCACCTTATGGCTGTGGAGCAGTGTTGAGTCAATTAGTCAGTGGTGAGGAAAGACCAGTGATGTTTGTTTCTAGTTCATTCACAGAAGCTCAGAGAAACTATAGCCAAATTGATCGAGAGGCTTTGGCCATAATATTTGCTGTTAAAAAGTTTCACAAGTATATTTTTGGAAGAAGATTTGTTCTAGAAACTGACCACCAACCACTTCAACACATTTTTGGAAAAAATAAGAAAGTACCTACCCTGGTGGCATCAAGATTGCAAAGATGGGCTATTATTCTGGCTGCTTACGAGATGGACATAAGATATAAGTCAGGGAAGCGTATGGGAAATGCCGATGCATTATCACGATTACCGCTGGCTGAACAGATCAATGAACAGGTATGTACCATAATTGAATTAGAAAAGTTACCAATTACTGCCGTTGAATTGCAACGTAAAACAGCTGAAGATACTGTGTTACGGAAAGTTATAGAAAATACTAAAAATGGCTGGGAAAATAAATGCCAAGTCGAAGGATTGAAGCCCTATTTTTCAAGAAAAATGGAACTAGGTGTGGAAAAGGAGATACTTACCTTGGGAAATAGAGTTGTAATACCACATGCTATGAGAAAGCAAGTTTTAGAGTTGTTACACGAAGAACATGTTGGTATAGTGCGCATGAAATTGTTGGCAAGAAGTTATTATTGGTGGCCAGGAATGGATACTGATGTTGAACTGCATGTAAAGTCCTGTGCAATATGTGCAAAGTTTGCTGATAGAGGTAAAGATTTAAAATTTACAGCATGGCCAAAAACTTCGAGATGTTGGCAACGTGTGCACATAGATTTTCTTCAAAAGCAAGGTAGATATTTACTTGTCATAGCGGATAGCTACAGTAAATGGTTAGATGTGTACCAAGTGAAGAACACCAGTGCAGAAGAACTGATTCCACGGCTAAGACATGTTTTTGCAATATTTGGATTGTGTGAAGAGTTGGTATCGGATAATGGACCTCCATTCAATGGAGAAAAGTACAGGAAATTCTGCTTAGCAAATGGAATTAAGTGCACGTTAACACCTCCTATACATCCAAAGTCAAATGGATTTGCAGAAAAACAGGTTCACACTATTAAAAGATACCTCGAGAAAGTAGTGCACGAGGAACCTACATTAAGCTTTGAACATTGGCTAGATAGCTTTCTGCTAAAATATAGAATAACACCACATTCAGTAACAGGAATTTCTCCAGCAGAAATGATACTCAAGAAAACTCCGAGAACGAGGTTGAACATTATGTTACCAAGAAATATTAAAAGGAACACTGAAGAACGTAAGTTAGAAACTGCAAGGAAAAAAATTACAAAAATACAACAATTCTATGAAGGACAGAAAGTTTTTGTATTTAATAAAAGAAACAACGATAATAAATGGTTACCAGGAAAAATAATGAAAGTTGTAAGTGTACTCACATATTTAGTATACGTGGGAGGAGAAGTTCGCTATGTACACTTTGAAGATTTGAAACCAGATCTAACTGGAATCGAGAGATTAAGAGAAAATTTAGTAGATGTTCCCGACGAAAGGAACGAAGGTAATCATGAAGAGAATGAAGATTCTGTGCAACCCTCTGTACAACCCCCGTTACAACCAGAAGTCATTCCTTCCAGTCCTGTAACCTTGAGGCGATCCACTAGAACTATTAAACCCCCAAATAGGTTAAACTTGTAGATTAATAAAATGTAAAAGGGGAGGAGTTGTAATGTTTCATCCTTAATATTCTAGACTCTTATGTTAAGGGTTCCGTCCTTACGATTCTTAGGTTAGGTGTGTTACAAGATGGCGGATAGCTGGTATGTACGCTTACAAGTGAGTGCCTAATAAAGTGTTTAGTTACCGAAATAACAGTGTATTATTTGTAACGACATACACAACACTAACATACTATTGTGCAAAAGTTTATCGTTTTTCGAGCTAATCGTCAAAATTGTGTGTCACTAGCTGCAACCAGTTATAGGCCAGTCAATCTGGCTGGCACTATGTACGTATATGTAAACCCCAAAATAATATCATACCGGATATAAAAAAAATCCTGACAGGTTCAGAAAATTCCGGAGAATCCAGTAATGCTATGTTGTTTTTCCAACATTACAGAAAATAGTTTTAATCAATCAAAAAGTATCAATAATTGAAGTGTTATTGCAAAGACTACGCATAGTTTCAATTTGACTCATCCAGTTGAAACAAAAAATACCAGCTTGTAGAGAAACAAATGTATTATATACTCTATAATTTATAGTTTTTTCTGTAAATAATTATGAAAGTTTTTTCAACGCTGATAACGTCAAACGATCAGCTGTCTAGTCCACTGACAGCTAGTCCACCAGACCAGTGTTTCCCGAACTTTTCCTTCCGTGGCCCGGTTATTTTTACACTTCATCAGATTTGGTAGTATTTGTATGTATGAGTACTGATTTTTTTGTTAAACTGTTGTTTTTAAACATGAGAACCAATAATTTACTTCACCTATAGCTTTACTATCTCATCGAATTTAAAAGTTTTAAATACCAAGTTAAGTTTTAAATGTCAACATGCTTAATTCATATTTTACAATAGCCCAAAAAGATGATGGCTAGTGAAAAGATGCTCTTACACATAATACTTTATTAATAAACTACTTAATTAAGTAACAATAAGCAACGTATCTACACCCAAAACAAAATTTAATTCAGCGATACAACAACAGACTCCCCAGGCCACAGCGAAATAGCCTTAAAACTGAGACTTTCAGACGTCGACTTAGCAGTTGGCCCAACCACAACTTCGCCACTATAAAGGCTCTTCGACAGATCACCAGTCCTATGGACAGACCCCAAATTACTGACGACCACAAAATTCTTCCTCCTAGGATACCACCTCTGTATCACAACCAAATCATTCTTCGAGTACTTCACCTCAGCATTAGCCTTAGTACCACCATCCTTAGTCACGGAGTTCAGATAAATCGATGGAGACCCAGCCCTTAGAGCAATCATCTTCGAGATTAGATCCAACTGATCAAAATTTGACTCAGTTGGGTCACCATGAAGCCATGGGAGCACTCCTTTTTTGGCGAATTGCTTCTTAGGGTGTTCCCAAACCATCGCACCCAGTTGGTGAAGGTCTGCGAGGTCCTTCCTTTCACCGAGGGTGTCAGACACTTGCTTTAAGCCGATTTCGTCACCGTAGAACATTGAAATTGTTCCTGGTAACATTAGTTCTAGCAGTGTGGCACCTAGAGTTGCGTTGCTATGCGGTAACCTACTTGCGAGTCTTATGGACTCAAGATTACCCATGTTCCACTGGATCCATGGTAAGGATGGTTTGGAAAATAATGTCCCGTTGAGGAAGGAGTTGATTTGTTTTGAGAATTCCTCAACACCAGCTTCTATATTTAAAGGAACGTCTAATAAATCTATATTGTTCAAGACTATATTAGTTAGGTGTTTAGGAGCTTTTGAGAAGACTGAATAATCTGCTATTATAGGACGGTCTTGCCCAAGAAGTTTCTTCCATTGTCTTAGAGATGTTGTAAAATGTTCATCTTCAACATAATTCTCTAAACCTTTTAGATAAAATCCGTCAACACCATGATTCAACCAGAACAAAATCGAATTGGTGACTTCGTCGTAACCATGCGAAGACACCTGACTGGCACTCCTCAAAAACTCAAGAGATGGTCCACTGTATTCAGACTCGTTAAACTGGTGAACCTCTTGAGTGTTAGGCTCCAATCTTTTGATATGCGGCCATAATGGTATATCCAGTAGCAGAGAAATGTTCCTCAAATGCAAGGCATCAGCCAGAATCTTAAAATCGTTTATTGTTCCTAATTCTGGTGCAATATCAATAAGGTTAGTCAAATTTTTGTAGTTCTCTGGATAATTATCTGCTTTAAATATAGAATTCAGTCGAACACCACGTATACCCAGCTTCAACAAGTAATCAGCTTTCAAGGAGATGCCTTTGAAGTCACCAATGGAATCATCAGCGGAATCTGAGAAACTAGCTGGGAATATTTCGTATAATACGCTTCCTTGGTACCACTGGGTCTGTGGGTTGCAGGTCTTTGGTAGAGATGACACCATTGCTATTACGAGGGCTAGCATGGCTACTAAACCAGAGAGGAAGAGCCATAATGAGATCTTGCGTATCAGTGGCCAGTTCCAGCTCATGAAACAGTAATCTTGTGGTGGGTTTTTGAAAGTCAGCTGCAACGGTTGCACTTTTCCATTGGTTTCCTGAAACAAGCAATATGAGTGGTTTGAAACTATGGGAAACCTATACTAAAGAACAGTCTTTAAGAACATGTTAGAGATAGAGCATCATATTTTATAATAAAAACAAAAATCCTGACATACCCGTAAACTATCAATAATTAAAAAAAAACCTAGATCGTAAAAACGAGTACCTATATAATTTTATTTTAAAAAGTCGAGCCGTCGATTTCGTTTTCTAATAACATCAGGCTTTATCCATTATACAGTCTGATAAAATTACATAAAACTACATAATTACGAAAAGATTACAGTTCACACCATAATATGAAATAAAAAAATCCTTCAATTTTATAAATTAAACAAAAAGTATAAATAGTATATTATAATACAAGTTTTATAAGACAAAAATTGGCGCACGACGAGCGTAGCGAGGAGTGCCCAAATGGAACGAGTGCGCCAATACGTCTTATAAAACGTGTGTTATATACTATTTTTTCTACTTTGCGACATTAATTTTACATAAATTTCGAAAATTGTGGTTGTTATCTTACAATCTAGCGTAGTTTTATATTCAACTGTTGGTACTTGTGGTAAAATTCATAAATACGATTGACGCGAGCCAATAGCAATTGAGATGTCAGCCTCGTTTGACACCTGACGTCAATGTCATCAATCTAGGAAAGCTAAAAGTTACTAAACGTTTGCGATCTACTGTTTTCAGAACGACACCGAAAGCGGTTTCGTTATGAGTTTATAACGAACGCAAAGTAGAAAAAATAACTAATACTTCCTTTATTTAAAACATACCTATCGATAGCTTATGGTTCAAGTAGTAACATAGTAACATAACTCGTATATCGCTTATAACAAACGTATGCTTTTGGTTGTGCGTTTGTGTTTCTAACGCACGACATAATGTCATAATGACAGATGTAGCGCGAAGATTTGGTTAATTATTTGTCATTTTTGATACAATTTATATTTATTAAAATTTTCGGTCGTAGGTAGTTACTCGAGCTGTAACGTATATTACATGCTTGTGAAAATTTATGTTTCATTTGTATTGGAATTTTCGGTCGACACTTCAGACAAAATTGCAATAGATGTCGCGCGAATACATTGGTTAACCGACAAATATCCTTACCTTTATTTATTTGTCCTTATACCCCCCCACATTTAATGTGGTGGTATATTGAGTTTGATTCAACATTTGTAACACCCTTAAGGAGGCGTGGCAGATATAGACTTATATATATGGATTTGATCAGAATTGAAAACTGAATCGATTTAGCTGTCCGTCTGTCTGTCCGTCTGTGGATACGATAACTGCCGTAATTTTAAAGCAATTGATCTGAAATTTGGTATATAAGCTTACCTCTTAAAAAGTAAGGAGAAGTTCGTGAATGGACAAAATCGGTTCACTTGTTTTTTTTACGGTGGGGGAAATTTTACGGTGGGGGGTATTTTTAACTTCCGCACGGCTGAAGATAATTTTCTTACTAGTTTTTGATACAATTTATTGAAATTGTCGGTCGTAGGTAGGGATGGGTATCGAAGTAAAAACCATCGATATTTGATATCGATGATAATTTTTTTTTTAAATATCTACATTTCGATAACATCGGACTAAAACTATCGATGTTTTTAATCATCGATGATTTTTAACATTAAATAACGATGAACAGGTAAAATGAAAACAATGTTGCCATCCAAAGGCAAAAAGCGGTATTTACAACGAACAAAATATTTGTTTGCATTATTTGCCTTTTTCCTTATAAATTGATAAAAAAATTGTTTTACTTTCAAATATTTAAATTGGTTAGGGTGAAATGTACAAAAGTGTTTTATTTTTGCATTGTTGCTGAAATATGTTTGTATGTAGTACAGCCTTTTATTGTTCGCTGACAATAAAAGGCTGTACTACAATACCACCACAATAATTAACTTTTTATTTTGATTAAAAAGTTAATAAGTCTCCATCATTTAATTTAGAGATACATGGAAAAGAAAACAAATACACAAACTACCTACAAAATTACTCCCACTATTGCTTATCAATATCCTTCAAGAAGATCAATTTGGCAGCTATTGGTACTGTCTATTTGGCAGTTACTGGTACTGTCATTGGCTAGTTTGGGTTGCGCGACTTTTAAGCCAATCACAGACAAGCAGAACTATGGATAATATATAGTATAACTCTTTTCGGTTGAACGTCTGTTATGTCCTGGTGTCCTTTACAATCAGTCAACCCAATGTACACAATCCCGAATCCATATGGCCATATAAGGAGACTTCGAAGTTCTTACTTTGCTACACGCAGTATGTGTTAATGCGGGAGAGAATCGCGTGAGCATGCGTAATGTTGGTAGCCTACTGCATACGTTCAAACACTGCTATTTCGCCATGAAAATTTGCAAAAGCATCGGTAGTGAAATATCGGTATGAAAATATCGGTATGAAAATATCGATATGTTAAAATATCGACAGAAAAATTATCGTTGCCAAAAACATCGATAATTGAGAAAAAACATCGATATTTTAGAAACATCGATACATCGATACCCATCCCGAGTCGTAGGTAAAATTATGTACAATACTCGAGCTGTAACGCATATTACGTGCTCGTGAAAAATAACAAAACTTTGTTAACTTTCCACTTGTACGTAATATGCTAGTTACAGCTCTTGTAAAGTAATGTACTATTACCTATGACCGTATGTATAAATGTCCCTTACGTCACGGACTGCTTCACTCGTATATCGCTTATAACAAACGTGTGCGTTTTGGTTGTGCTTTTGAGCACGACATAATGTCATCACAACGCAAATGTAGATCCATATTTTCCATATTTGATTATAATTTCCCCCTTGTTACAACAGTTCAAATGCAGTTCCCCACAGTTGAACTAGATGTCGCGCGAATAACTAGCAATAGATAAAATACATTTTTGTTGAACTGTCAAATATACTAACCTAACCTAATACTTCTACTTCTGTCGCAATATGTCTCCTTTATTTAAAGTAAGTGATTGGATCTGTAATTGTCGGTCGTAGGTAAAATTATGTTCAATACTCGAGCTGTAACGCATATTACGTGTTCGTGAAAAATAACAAAACTGAGCGCCTCGTATGTTAACTTTCCACTCGTACGTAATATGCTAGTTACAACTCTTGTAATGTAATATACTATTAGAATCATAGCTAATAGGAATTTTTTTAATGAACGAAAAACGTCAACCGGTCATATGGCATTAGAAATGCCCGTTCTAATGTCGAACGATCGATTGACGTTAAATCGCCAAAAATTAATTGAGTCAATTATAATTGGTTATACTAACTTAACCGTTCATTTTCTCGTATAGGTTCCAGAATAATTTTGATAGTAAATTTTGTCCGCTACAATGTGGTATTTTAAGTTTTGCGATTAAGTGAGTAAGATTCGAGGAATGAAGGATTAAAATCTGACACAATTTTTCAATGGTTTTTAATTAATAACATATTTTCCTATTAACTATGACACTAAACATTTTAATATGTTACTACTGAAACCATAAGCTATTGGTATCAGTTTCATCGACTGCAATTAAACTTCCGAATACAACGTATATCAAAAATCTAGAATGACAGGAGTACAAAATACATACTTGACATGAGCTGTTTTCATCTTTGGTGATATGATGGTAAGCATTGTGCTTATGTGTCAGGAGTTGTGTACAGGCTGGTTCTGCAAGAGCTGACGAACTTGAAGATGCTGAGTCAGCTTTATCGTCATCTAAAAGAAGAAACAAAGAAACAACTTGATTTAGATTTCTAGATAGTCGGTAATCTTGTTTTTAAAACGAAAATAAAGCATGATAAGTACATAATATGGCTTCTGAATGATACCGTATGTAGTAAATAACAACATCATTTGTTCGGAACGTGTTGATAAGTTGTTTTTCTTTAATGGAGTTTGGAGTTATCTACTTTCCCCACAATAAAAGTGTTAGTAAATAATTGGGAATTATCACACGTTTGATAAGTATTTAAGGATAAGTTACGCAAGTCTCTCGGTTGATTGTAGTTTGAAATAATTTGTTATTTTTGGTATAAATGTTACTGTAACCGATCAATTTGGAGTATAAATAACTTTAAGTCATTATTACAGTTCTGGATATAATCGTGCTTGCTAAATTAATCAAACATCCGCATTTGTTTTTTTGGCCAACTTTTGGGGATTTACGAATTGCCACAATCTTGACAATGAGAAAACTGCGTCCATTAGGTCCGATCAATCGTAAAAACATACAATTAAAACATTAACCTTCAATTTAGTTAATCAGTTGTCATTTGAAGCCACATAAATATGTTTTTTTCTACTTTTCATTCACAATGCACACATTGTAACACTGTTTTCGGTGTTACAATTAACACATTGTAATACCGAAAACAGTAACATTTTTGTCTGATTGGTACACAGTGATATCAAATGCCATATGTCAAACGTACAATACATAACCCAACATAACCACACACTGCATCTTCTTAATCGCTTGCAATCACATAGACTGCGCAATATCAATATTCTATACATATTTAAACATGGGTGTAGCCTGCTATAGTATGGCCAAAGGATTGGGGCTTTCTTAGTTTTGCTGTGTTCATCAAAATACGCCAGCATGACGTTTTCGGTGATGTTTTACGACTCTGGTAAGTGATCGTTATCATTCTTTTCAACTAAACATCAAATCCCCTTTTCAGATATAATTCAAGGACCACATTTACTTTAATAAGGTATTATGCGAAGATCAAACCTACATCGTAGATATGAACGATTTTAATTACTGCTGCGAGATTGTATATGCGCAATAAATGGTTTATCAGCATACACGTACGAAGCTGTGGTACATTTAAAGTGTAGAGGATTTCTTAGTTTACATAACGTATAAGTTTTCGGTAATATTTTGGACGTTTGTATGCTCGGTTCAATTTGTATTTGTTTTTGTCCGTCACTTTCGACTTCGTCTTAGTTCTGGTTGTGTGCAACGTATTTGTATTACCTCCATCACATGTAATTTTACTAAGTATAATTTATTCTAATAAACTACTTTGCCGAAATTAGAATTGGGTTTCAATTATAAGTGCTTGTAAATATATAAGCCGCAACGGCTACGTAGCGGAATTAGGTAGACACCGGTATTAAACGTTAAGCGTTATAACAATTCTTTAGTAAGTTCTTCGAAGTAACTAATCAGTCACCGCCAAACACTTCTATTCTGATTATTGCCGCCCGGGGCGGGCCGCCCACCCCGCCCCTACTACGCTACGCCACTGCTAGTGACGTAGTTGCCAATCTCTGTGATCCAGAGCAAACCTCATTCGCATTGCTTTGTGATGCTGCGTAAGGCGTGGTGCGCGGATAGGTCTTCTTGGTTTCAAATTCGCTTCTTTTAATCTGTTTCTAACAGTTTTATCAGAAATTTCTATTCCATGTGCTCGTCTTAGGTCGTTTAGGAGGTCTCGTGCTGTGGCAGTACGCTGACGTAGAGAGGAAAGGACTAGAAATCGGTCTTGATTTTGAGTGGTTTTTCGATTTCGACCTTGTTCAGCTCTTCTAACATATTGGCCAGGCTCCCGAAACCGATTCCATAAACGCTGAATAACAGAAGGGAAAACTCGAAGGTGACTCAATTGTTTTGTCATCTTTAGGAGGGCATACGTGAATTCAAAGCATATTTTTTTGCGTTATTAATTTACATTTTTAAGTGTAACTTAGAAGTAACTAAGAGAGTTAGTAGAATAGTAGAATTAGAATTACTAATTTTGTAATTTTCTTTAGTTAAATATATGGCGTTGAAGGACACCAAATTTGATTTGCCTAGAGCTATTATTTAAAAAGTTACATGTTTCGAAAATTTCTTTGAGCAGTGTATAAATAATAATTTACAAAATAACTAACCGTTATACCGTTGAGTCTATACAACTGGCTTAGCAATACGTTAGAAAAGATCAACTTTGACTGCATCTCGGACACGTGAAAGCCTATTGACTGTGTTTTTTTTTAATTAATTAGTTTTGTTAGATTAATGCGGTCACAAAATGTTGACCAATAATTCTGCCAGGTTGTTATTTTTTTCTAAAGATTATTTGTTTTAAGTAACACATAATTTTAAGTAACCTTGTCACTTGACGATTCTACAGCGTCCTTTAATAATATTAATAGAAAAATATAACTTTCTTTCAAACTTGTGGAGTTTGCTAGGACATATTTGATTTAAATGTAATTTAGAATAATAATTTATTAAAAGAATTCACTGACAATCGTGCTTTACAGATAATAAAACGCTGAAAAAATTAATATTAAAAAAAAAAATTAAAATTGTTTTGTTTTTCTTTAATCTTTCGGATATTGAGACCAATACAAAAACAAAATGTTGGCAATTGATTAGGCTTTGCAACAGGGTACTTGACAATTATACCAAGTATCTTAATTTCTTCAAAGGGTGTCTCAAACTCGATATTGTTGCCTAGGTTCACATTAATCATTCTGTATTATCAACTTTGAATACCAAACTAATTAAGTCTTGATTCATTCATCAACAATCAGCGCATTGCCAACATTCCTTCGCATTCATCATTATTATTAGTGCAATAATCTCTGTGACGCACTCTTACGCTTTTGTCCCGATTAACAAACATAAACTCTTGCATTGTTTACATTCTCAACACACACCATACCAACCTACATAGACCACAATTTCAAACTACCACTATAAACTCCAATATTATCTCTACAATTACCCACATAACCCCAAAAACAAATTTCATCCAACCAGAAGTTCATTACTTTTAAATTACCTTCCAACAAACATTTACATCACCCACATTCTATCAAATAACCCGACCATTCCAAATCTCAAAACGACCAAACAGATCAAACTAAATATAGACCAACACCGTGAGAGACTGTCCAACTGACCAACTTAAAATCCTATCACCAACCTTTAACATGCTGAAGTTTGCTAGCAAGTTCATTCCCAATGATGAACGTAGGTTGATCGGAGTCCGGTAATGGATTTATCAAATCATTGGTAGGGGGCGAAGGTGTTAGCAGTGGACATGTCGACGC
This sequence comes from Aphodius sticticus, assembly GCA_963966075.1. Lineage (NCBI taxonomy): Eukaryota > Metazoa > Arthropoda > Insecta > Coleoptera > Scarabaeidae > Aphodius > Aphodius sticticus. The sequence goes on from OZ014509.1 coordinate 70,810,744, forward strand.
AACTTCGTCCGCCAAAAACGAATTTGTCGGTGAACCAGGCAATGTTGTAGCCTGCGGGTCTACACGTAGAAAACCTTCCATCGAATCGATTGTGCGATGAAATGGCTGTGAAAAATCGACTAAAACACAGAGCACTAAATTCCTACGGCTGTCTTAATTGGTGTTTATTAATACACGCTGCATGGAGTGTTCGTGGAACAGCTGATTGAACTGCGTAGAACGACGCTTGACGTCGCTAGGCGTCGCTAGGCGCCCGTGTTTGCAACGGTCGCCTAAAGGGAACTGTACTGGAGGTACAGTCGCGTAAAAAGTTTGAAATTTGAATGGGAAATGTTTGGATTGTTAGGCTGGATGTCCTAGATGGGGTGGAATTGATTTGTTTAAATTGTGTGGTATCATAGGATACTCTTTTTATTAACTATAGTAAACATTGTTTCTATATTTTATTTAAACATAAATAACATATTCTCGTCATTGTTTGTTGGTTATTGGTTTATTATTAATCAATTTTTGTAACTATACAGTAGAGTGGTCCTTATTTTTCAACTTTAGTTTTTTTGCAGGACCATCTTAATTTGTTTAGTTTTTGAGAAATGCAGTGCTAAAAACTGCAAAGGAAAATAAAAATTATTTTTTAAAAAAAAGTCTGATGTGGCCAGGCACATGACTTTATCATACTATATATAAAATTAATAGTTGAGCTGCATGAGATTCTATTTGATCGAGATCGGCTATGTCTGCATTAAAATAAAACTAGTAGAACTAGACAGATATCTCGATTAAAGCTGCGTTCGGATATTGTACTCCGTTGACACCGGGTACACCGTCAAAATGACACGTGTTATTGGGTGTAAAAAGTGTAACGGTGTTCAATATCCGAACGCAGCCTATATTGACAGTAGCATTTTCAAGACATTAGCGTTTGACACTAGCTACTGTCATTAGAATCAAAATAATCTGACATATCCTGGCTACTAGTTTTAAAGCAGTACGCCGGATCTCAATGAAATAGAATTTGCTCATGCGGCTAAACTATAAATTCTACCAAAAAATGTCATCTTCTAAGAATTTTATGTAGGAATTATAAGCAATTAATCAAAACTCAAGAACTTTTACTTTAACCAAACGAGTAAAAAATAAAAAATCCATGAGAAAATAACAACACAATTAAATTAATTGGTCAAACTACCACTAAAATAAATGTGTATGTGGGGAAATATTCTTAATTTGAAGGTCAGGAGTTTTGATTCACAGCTCATAACTCAAAAATATTTTTGAATAATCAGTATACAGGTTATTCTATTAGAAAATGGAAATGAGGGTTGAAAGATAATGTTAGTTAAAAAATAATGTATTTTATAAAAAAACTGTATTCCTATAAATAATTCTTAGAATTAAACTTAGAATTAAAAAATGTAATAATATATAGGGTTGTTCTATTTAAAAAAGGAAAGGTTACCAAATTTCTATAATAAAATGAGCCACCTGTATATTAAAAATATATTTAAACCATAGGTTGTTTACAGCAAAAAAACTATTGTTTGAACAATTTTTTGAAATTTCTTACGACAAGGGAATTATTTAGGTGTCCCGCTAATTTTGGCTAACCCTGTATCTTTTTTTGTAAAGATTTGCGCACTAACACTAGAAAACAAATAAAAAAGAACAAGCTGATACAAAAAAATCTGTCAAAAACACCAACAAAAATTTTCAAATTCACGTTATCAAATAAACACTTAATACTTTTTTATTTATTTTTATCAATTTTGAACTATGAAGGTGATTTTCTTGTTGTTTTTTTTTCTGTACTGAATACAAATTCGTTCTCAAAAGTTGAAAATTTCATTTACTTTGCATGAGTATGATATTCATGGTATAGCATCATATACAGGGCATTACATACAGTGCTTCCCAAAAGTAACGGATAAATTCAATAAAACCTTAAATAAAAATATTTCAGAAAAATGCTCTGACACGTCGATTTTTATTTTTAAATTACTATCCTGACATACACTTTTCAGCCCCCCACCCCTTCGCCCCTAAGGGGTGGCAACCCCAACTTTAAAAATTCAAATAGCAAAGTACCCCTTGCGATACCTCAATTGATAGATTTTTTTGTTCTGAATACAACGAAAAAAATATTATCAAAATCAGTTGATAAATAACCGCGATATTTACCAAAATGTATTCAAAGAAGAACGTCAATATTCGAGTAAGCGCTGTTGAAGCGGGCATAGCAATATCGTTCAAACAATTGCAACTTGTTTTTACTTATGTCAAACACAATTCAGATTTTTCGTCATTGAAGAAATAGTAGCAAAATGAGATTTACAGAAACCGAAAGAATCGAAGTTTTAATGATTGGGTTTGGAGATAGAAGCCGGACGCATGACGAAGTTCGTGTTTTGTTCAATGAAACGCACCCGGACCGTCCGCCAATATCGGAATCTACAGTAAGTCGAATCGAAAACAAATTTCGCGATCTCGGTCATGTACGGGATAAGCCTAAGGCAGGACGTCCATTGGCCTTAATTGAAAACCGACAATTGGATGCTATTTTAATGGTGCAGGAAAATCATTCAACCCTTGCGGAGGTCGCTTCACAAGTTAGTGCGTCAAAAAGCACAGTGTCCAGATTATTTCGAAAACACAAATTTCACCCGTATGAAGTACACTTGGTACAAAAATTGTCCGATGATGACTTTGATCGACGAGTGCAGTTTTGTGAGACAATGATGGAACTCTCTAATGAAAATCCTTGCTTAATTAGAAACATCGTTTTTTTCTGTTGAGGCAACATTTTGTCTGAATGGCACCGCCAATAAACAAAATTGCCGTTACTGGGCTCGTCAAAATCCGCATTGGATGGTGGAAGCGAACACACAATATCCTCAAAACCTTAATGTGTGGGCTGGTGTGGTGGGTTCTAGAATTATTGGACCAAATTTTTCGACGGAACACTGAATGGTGAACGTTATCTGAACTTTCTACGAAATGAACTACTACCTACTTTAGCGGTGTTGTTTCCCAACGCAGAAGATCCTGATAGACACAAGGACAGAATTTGGTTACAGCAAGACGGTGCGCCTCCACATTATGCGCGACAAGTTCGAGAATACCACGATCAAGTATTTCCTAATCCAAATATTTTCAAATTTCCTAATGGATTGGTAGATGAAGGCTTATTGAATGGCCAGCAAGATCGCCAGATTTAACCCCACTAGATTATTTTCTTTAGGGCTATTTAAAAAGTAAAGTTTATTTTAATAGACCTGTAAAGATTGAGGCGTTAAAGGAAAGAATTCCTACAGTAATTCACTGAATGACTCCAGGAATGTTCGAAAACTCGAAATAACATGTTAGAAAATGTTCAACAAGCGTTTGGGGGTAGATTAGGGCATTGTCTCGTCGTTAACGCGCAGCACTTTGACAATTAATTAAGGATTAGTTAATTCAATTTTGTTATTCCTCAATTTCGTGTATAAATAAATTTTGATAAATTCGCCGTTATTTATCAACCGATTTCGATAATTTTTTTTTCTTTGTATTCAGATTAAAAAAGTCTATCAATTGAGGTATCGCAAGGGGTACTTTGCTATTTGAATTTTTAAAGTTGTGGTTACCACCCCTTAGGGGTGAAGGGGTGGGGGGCTGAAAAGTGTATATTAGGATAGTAAGTTAAAAGTAAAAATCGACGTGTCGGAGCATTTTTTTCAAATATTTTTATTTAAGATTTTATAGAATTTATCCGTTACCTTTGGGAAGCACTGTATATAAATTTCAAATAAATTATAAATTTAGAAATTTTTCCGCCAGATCTAAAAGCAAGATCTTGTATACATTTTAGCATTTTGGCAGTTTTGTTTTGTTTTTTGCTTGTTCGCTATTGTTGGTATAGAAAAAGAATTCTTTTATCTCAAATTTAGTAGTATCTTGTTTCCAGAATTTTAAAAAAATATTAAAAAATGGTCTTACGTAACAAAGTCACAATTCAAAATTATAAAATATAGATAAAATGTATCGAAAGAATCTAAATAAAAGTTTTATATTTCTATAAGACATTGTTGAATTGAAAAAAAGTTTCCAGGAAATTTCCAAACCGAAGTTAAATATAAAATAAAACTTCCACAAAATAAAAATTCCAACATTTTCAGTGGAAAAAAACTTACAGATAATTGCAGAAAGATAAACATTAGCAACAGGAAGATTATTGATATATTCTTGTCGGCATACAACCAAACCAATAAGCAGTCACAATGTTAAGAACGTTGAGAACGATAAAATTATTGCACAAGGTTTTCTGTTATTTGTCAATCGCACCATAGCATAATAATAATGAATGGTAAATTACCAGACCTAAATACTACAACAAAGAACAAATATCGCTTCCGGATTCATATTTGTTGTTTGTTATTATTGTATATTTAATTGAACACATTACACATCATGGTGTATTTATAAATATTATATTAGGGCAACGGAAAAATGTATAATAATGTATGTCACAACAAACATTGTTATTTTTATTATAATCGTCACGGATACAAACTTGTTAAAGAGCAAATCATTTGCGCAGAGCAGGCATCAGCTCATGTAAACACATCCAAAAATATTGATGTAGTTTTTTTTTTTATAATTATATATGTGTTAATAATAATACGTCTTTTGTAAAAATATCAAGAGATTTTATTACGAAAAAAACAAAACAATAATTCACAGACGCAGTGTGAGAATCTATATTTAATTATACTGTAATCATTTGCGAAATGGTTCGAATTGAACCTATACAAAGTAGCAGCATGTTGCTACTATAGAAGCGGATGTTTGAGTGTCCATAAACAAGTTTACATAATACTAAATACGTTAATATAATATTATTAGCGTAATGTCAATAAAACTATCACTGATAAATTATTATCATTTCTGTTCTGGGAGTTTTAATTAGCATGATTGATCTGAATCAAAATATTGATTATTAGTTTTTGAAATGATACCAGTATTGTTTCTATATGTAAAATTTCTGCTTTTGAAATCAATAAGGGCGATATTTTATAATCAATGAGGGCCACACTTAAAAAAAAAAGATCAAATATTTCTCAATCCATTTACGAATTGTATCTCAAAAGATCTAATACTGTATATAATTTTAAATTAATCTGAACTTAAAGACCCCAAGAAAGCATAGTCAGCAAAAACTTTAGCTCACGTGAATATCATCTAATGCATGTTGCCAATACCATGAATCTAAAGTAAATAACTTGGTAAATATGTTACGAAATCATTTGAAAAACGTGTTCCGAACAAGCATCGTCTGATAATAATTTTTGTTTAAAAATAGTCTGAAACATAAATAAAACGAGTACAGCGTCAATAATATTATAATTTTAAAATCAAATGGATGATATTTTGATTTTTAATCTAGATAAATTTATTTCCAACAAGACATTTGACAACCTTTTTGCTCTTGCCATTTCATAACCTCAAAAAGTGACAGACAGAACTGTTGACATTGCGTCAAAAGCCACACCAAGTTCCCTGTTTTTAAACAAGAAGAAACGTATGTAAACATAATCCAATTGTGCCAAAACTAGGCACTGTATGTGTTTATAAAGCAACAATTTGTTTTAAAACACGATCTATATATAGGCCCGTGTGAAAAGCAAGTTTGTTTGGTATAATATGTTGACATACTTGACGTGTCTTAAATACGCATTATATTATTAGTTTATATTAAACTTTAGAATGATAAAGTATTGAACTAATTTACTAGAAATGCTGACGTATGAAATACTCTGGACCGTACTCCGTTGATTGATAGTGACGCAATATTTATAAATTTCAAATAAATTATAAATTTTGAAATTTTTCCGCCAGGCCTAAAAGCAAGACCTTGTACACATTTTAGCATTTTGGCAGTTTTGATTTGTTTATTGCATGTTCGCTTTTGTTGCTATAGAAAAAGAATTCTTTTATCTCAAATTTAGTAGTATCTTGTTTCCAGAATTTAAAAAAATTATTAAAAAATGGTCTTACGTAACAAAGTCACAATTAAAAATTATAAAATATAGATAAAATGTATCGAAAGAAACTGAATACAAATTTTATACTTCTATAAGAGTATAATATTTAAACATTGTTATATTAAAAAAAAGTTTCCAGTAAATTTCCAAACCGAAGAAGTTAAAAATAAAATAAAAATTCCACAAAATAAAAATTCCAACATTTTCAGTGGAAAAAAACTTACAGATAATTGCAGAAAGATAAACATTAGCAAGAGGAAGATTGTTGATATATTCTTGTCGGCATACAACCAAACCAATAAGCAGTCACAATGTTAAGAACGTTGAGAACGATAAAATTATTGCAACAAGGTTTTCTGTCATTTGTCAATCGCACCATAGCATAATAATAATGAATGGTAAATTACCAGACCTAAATACTACAACAAAGAACAAATATCGCTTCCGGCTTCATATTTGTTGTTTGTTATTATTGTATATTTAATTGAACACATTACACATCATGGTGTATTTATAAATATTATATTAGGGCAACGGAAAAATGTATAATAATTTATGTCACAACAAACATTGTTATTTTTATTATATTCGTCACGGATACAAACTTGTTAAAGAGCAAATCATTTGCGCAGAGCAGGCATCAGCTCATGTCAACACATCCAAAAGCATTTAGTTTTTTTTTAAATAACAATATGTGTTAATAATAATACGTCTTTTGTAAAAATGTCTAGAGATTTTATTACGAAAAAAAAAAACAAAACAAAAATTCACACACGCAGTGTTGAGAATCTAAATTTAAGTATACTGTAATCATTTGCGAAATGATTCGAATTGAACCTATATAAAGTAGCAGCATGTTGCTACTATGGAACCGGATGTTTGAGTGTCCATTAACAAGTTTACATAATACTAAATACGTTAATATAATATTATTAGCGTAATGTCAATAAAACTATCACTGATAAATTATTATCATTTCTGTTCTTGGAGTTTTAATTAGCATGATTGATCTGAATCAAAATATTGATTATTAGTTTTTGAAATGATACCTATATTGTTTCTAAATGTAAAATTTCTGCTTTTGAAATCAATAAGGGCGATATTTTATAATCAATGAGGGCCACACTTAAAAACAAAGATCAAATATTTCTCAATCCATTTACGCATTGTATCTCAAAAGATCTAATACTGTATATAATTTTAGATTAATCTGAAGACCCCAAGAAAGCATAGTCAGCAAAAACTTTAGCTCACGTGAATATCATCTAATGCATGTTGCCAATACCAATCTAAAGTAAATAACTTGGTAAATATGTTACGAAATCATTTGAAAAACGTGTTCCGAACAAGCATCGTCTGATAATAATTTTTGTTTAAAAATAGTCTGAAACATAAATACAACGAGTACAGCGTCAATAATATTATAATTTTAAAATCAAATGCATGATATTATGATTTTTAATCTAGATAAATTTATTTCCAACGAAACATTTGACAACCTTTTTGCTCTTGCCATTTCATAACCTCAAAAAGTGACAGACAGAGCTGTTGACATTGCGTCAAAAGCCACACCAAGTTACCTGTTTTTAAACAAGAAGAAATGTATGTAAACATAATCAAATTGTGCCAAAACTAGGCACTGTATGTGTTCATAAAGCAACAATTTGTTTTAAAACATGGTCTATATATAGGCCCGTGTGAAAAGCAAGTTTGTTTGGTATAATATGTTGACATACTTGACGTGTCTTAAATACGCATTATATTATTAGTTTATATTAAACTTTAGAATGATAAAGTATTGAACTAATTTGCTAGAAATGCTGACGTATGAAATACTCTGGACTGTACTCCGTTGATTGATAGTGACGCAATATTTAATCATATCTTAGAAACGCAAATATAATTTTTATTGGGGAAGATTCTGCTAATCAGAACAATAATTATAATACGCATCAGTGTTTGTTTATGATCAAACCAAAGGACAGTTGTATGGAGTTTTTTTTAAGATCAAAAATCTACTTAAGGGTCAGTACGATTCCGTAGCATGGTTCTTCCTTTGTTGTATCAAGAATGAACAAATCACTGCGAAACAACAATAACATAACTGTCGCTGTCGGTATTTTTCTTTTTGTGCAACTACAATCTGACTCCTAACCTCTGACATAAAAATAAACGTATTCTTGCCATGGAAATTATTGTATTCATTCTTCTGTGAACACTGAACAACATTATATAAAGTTTAAGAACAATTATTTGCATGCTCTTAACAAAAATTAAATTGTGTACCATGATAATAAATCAACACCATCTTTTGAGTAAAGTACACAAAGAAATCTTTACGATGATCTGCAGAATTGACACATCATATAACCAAGATCACGTTGTTTGACAAAACCAATATAGAACCTATCACACCTGTGTCTCAGAATGAAGAAAATCATCATCAACACATTCCATCAACACATTTATTAGTTACATATTCTATTAGTTATCTCAGACTAATGTTCAGTTCTTCGTGGTTGCATATTATACATATTTAACAGTGACAATTATCATAACTACCATCCAAATTTTGTCAAAAAAGTTATTTACAACTTCTTTTCCATAGATTTTCATATTCTTCTAAAATTAAAAACACCAAGTTGGCATCTTGTGATGTCACAGTATCTACATATAATTAGGAAAATGTTTGTGTGACATTGTCATGTAGTACTTTGATTTTAACTGCCATTATTGTTATAAATGTCTTTGACAAGATTATTTGCTTATTTATATGCTTATTCTAGCTAGTACACATGATGCAATCGATATAATAGTAGCTAGCTTAAATTTCACATAAAAACTAGAATTATTTATTAACTTTATTAGAATAGAAACTTTACACCAAGCTGTGCTGGTAACGACCGTCACGGCTATTTAAAAAGGTTTTTTTTTACTTTATCATACGCAGTATGTAAAGTATTGTAATCATGCCAAAAAAAATTTTTGAGATTTTAGCGGAAATATGTCTTTTTGGGTCCCCTGAACATTTTTGACCAAGGTACAAAAAAATGTCTGTGTGTGTGTGTGTGTGTGTGTGTGTGTATGTGTGTGTGTGTGTACCCGTTTTTGTGGTGACGATTCCGGAGAAACTACTAATGGTATCGGGACGAAACTTCATATTTAGAAGTTTTATAACCAAACTTAGAGCTGAAAAGCTTTCTGTTGAAAAGGGTCCAAAGGAACTGGTGGTTTACTCATAGCATTTTTCGAAGATTTTGCAAATGAGCCGCTATTTGTGTAATGTCGTCAAAATAGTTAAATAATAAATTAAAGGAGAGGAAATTTTCCATAATTTATGTATATGACATTTTTTGGTAGAATTTATAGTTTAGCCGCATGAGCAAATTCTATTTCATCGAGATCGGGCGTACTGCTTTAAAACTAGTAGCCAGGATATGTCAGATTATTTTGATTCTAATGGCAGTAGCTAGTGTCAAACGCTAATGTCTTGCAAATGCTACTGTCAATATAGGCTGCGTTCGGATATTGAACACCGTTACACTTTTTACACCCAATAACACGTAAGTGTCATTTGGACGGTGTCCCGCTGTCAACGGAGTACAATATCCGAACGCAGCTTTAATCGAGATATTTGTCTAGTTCTACTAGTTTTATTTTAATGCTGACATAGCCGATCTCGTTCAAATAGAATCTCATGCAGCTAAACTATAATTTTTATATATAGTATGATAAAGTCATGTGCCTGGTCACATCAGATTTTTTATAAAAGTTATCAATTTGAACAGCTATCTACGACATTTCTAACATTTGAGTCGTCTTTTTGCTACAATGTTGCATCAAAATAATAATAAAAGCCCCCATTGCTTATGTATAGTCGTTAAACGGGCGTGACGGGTGTGACACGTTACTGTGGAATAACCCACAACTCGGAGTATGGCATTTTTGAAAAATCACAATAAAAATTTGTTTCCTTTGTGTACCTCAATCCGTGGAGATATAGGTACTGTATATTTATTTGTAAGGAACACATACAGCTTTAATTTTTAAAATTTCTCTGGTAGTTTGTCATTTTTATTTGACTGTGCAATCGCCTTTTCAACTGAAATAGATTGCCTTAACTATTCTACCGCCGGCCCTGGTAAGGTAATAGATAAGTTTGACTCAGAAGTCAAAAACGAAATTTAATAAAACAGTCAAATCGATAGATATGCAACTTTTTTAAGAATTGTACCACTTATTTGTTGTGTACGGCCATAAACAAATTCCTTGTCATTTTGTGAAATTTTCACAGGTGTTATGACCCCAAATTTAACAAACTCTCGAAAAACTATATACAAATCATGTTATTTTACCACTGTAGTCATATATCACAATTAATAGCCATGCAAATGTTACAGAACACGTCTACATGTATAGAAATCTCCCTGTAATTAGTAACTGTGAACTTGTCGTACATATTATTTTGTGTACAATGTTTACCTACAACTGTAGGACTTGTGTTTATGTTTATCCTCGTTATAGGACTTTTTAAGTTACTCTTCGACATCCTGAAGTCTTGACAACGGCAACAATGACCCCGAATGTAGATAATGTGTGATTGGAAATCTATGAAGACCAGCGTAATGGTGTTTTATCAAAATTCGTATATAATCGTGTATGTAGGCATTTGATAATGCGTGACCCTTGACATGGATTTGTTAAGAGCATTTTAAGACGGCGTGTAAGTACGGTCTGCTGATTTATGTTCACCAGTTCCAAAAGCGAACGATTTTTGACAGGAGCAACCAGTCTGTGAAGTGTAAGTGAACAATTTGGATACATGACCATAAGGTAAGTTTAGTATTCACTTATCATTAGAGTTAAAGGCAAAAAAACACCAAGCATAAGTGACAATAACCATGATTTTTCTAAAAATTTACATAGGATTTTTTTGTTTGCGATATACTTACTTCTGTAGTTAATAAATAATAATTTGGTTAAGTTGCAGAAAATTAATATAAATTTTGTGTAGTGGTCAAAGCAGTTTATTTAATTTGTCATTTTGATTAATACAATATATTAACTTTTTTATTTATTTAACCAATAATACTTATTTTACGCTATGACGTCAATTACTATCGGAACTAGTTCACATTTTCATAATTGGTTACTTACAGAAATTAAATCAAGAAAAAAACTAAACTTAAACTTATGAACAGGTGATTATCATGTCAGCATAGTAACATTAGTTCTAATCATAACTGAGTATATAGGTAATTAACGTGTTATAATGAGGGTATTAATCATTATATATTAAACAGAATCATCTAAGAGATTAGCTTATTAAATTAATATACCAATTATAAATGCTGAGTTGAATGAATTATATTTGGTTCAATACTCTGTAATAGTAGTACTAATAGTTTTATTAAATCAATATCGTATATTAATAGCTATCTATCTGCTATGTGATGAATTTTGATTAGACCTACAGGGTGGTCGAGATCAAGAAGTTCTTAAATTTGCTGTAAGTGAGAAAACTATTATAGATTTGCGTTAAAATTAAAAATGTCTAGGAGAATAGTTGTTTTAAATATAATGATAAAATTCCAAATTGGAATTTTGAATTTTGTAGGCGAAAGGAATCAAAATACATATTACAAAAATTATTCTTTGATTTACATTTTGCATGTGACGTCAACAGCTATCAACTTGATATTGGAAAGCAGAATTTGAAAGATTAGACCATACTGAAATTATTTCTAAATAACATTAATTAATAGAATTAATAAAGAAGTAAAAAACTTTACTTCTTCGAGTATGTACATGAATAAGTTATATTTTATCACGTAGCGTGGATACAACAACAACAAGTAATACATATACATTACCACAGCAAGTAATACATCTTTATCTACAATTTGATGTATAACATGAGAGAATTGATACAACATTAAGCTGAATATATTTTGTAACCTACTGGCCATTAAACAAAACCATTTTATTATTTTGATGTCGAATGCTGGCCGATTTATTTATTTTGTTTTTCTGATGTAACACATTCGGATTACCTATTGTACCTATTTATAATACTTTTAATTATTAATATTCTGTGACTATCCAATACATCTTGTTTTAGTAAACTAGAAAATATATTTGATGCGATTTGGTGATGTTCTGTCTATACATATATCCGTAAAATGCTTCGAACAAACAACACTGGACTTTGTCGGCTTCCATCGGTCTACAATCTGTATCCATAATTCCTACCGGGCAGGAATCTTTGGAAACCTACATTTAATTGTTAAACCAAAAATTAGGTCAAATTTTATTGAATACGGGCCTGTTCGTTGTCATTTGACTGGCATCTAACGTCACTTACCGATGCAACGTAATTCCTGCTGATTTATTGCAGCCAGGACCCTTTCTGCTGCGACAGCTTCTTACCACGCATTCTGTCATGCTAATTAGTTATAAAAAAGATACTTATAGCGCACTAGAAACCACTTAAACCTATATAATGTATCGGCTTGTCAATTATGGTTATAATATACAAATTGTAAATTTTAACTAAGTTGTTTCACACAAATAAGTTTATTTTTAATTGTATATATCATATCGTGATGTTTGTTTTATGTGCAAAAGACCCCCCGAAACTGAATCTGCAATCAGTCAAAGTATTTTTGGTAAAATGAGGTCGAAGATTATCAATATTAACAGCGCGTATTTCGCAAATTGTTTAATTTGTTGAACGTCTTTCGGTTGGTAATAACGAATTTGTATTTTATTATTTGTCGCAAAAAATGCGCAGTAACCTCTTTGGACTGTGTTATATCGCTAAAGCTATCAACAGTCTACAAACGTTACATAATCTACTTTGAAGGAATTGATAAAAAATGACGTGTTTTTTTTTTATGAATGTGTGACACACCGTAGTTCCCCTATTTGGTACAAGTAGATCATGATAGATATGTAAACTAGTCATATTAGAAGAAGAAGAAAAAACTATTTCCACAAACATAAAATAGTCATTATTGCACAGTACTTATTACAATAGTTAAACTCTTATTTAATAAACAATAAATGGATGGTCAGGGCGGATCTTTATCTACTAATGAGGTAGTTTCGTTCAACATTCCAACAATTAGTAAGCTAATAAGTACACCAGACACAACAGACGATGACAACGTGACTTTTAAAACCATCCATCTTTGTTTTGTGCAAGCTGCAGTTTAGAAGTTTCACTATTTAAATTATTTAGTTTTGAGTGCACCATCACTCTACAAAGGTAAATAAACAACATTAACACAAGTACAACAAGTAAGACTTTTAGTGCATATTTCCTATATTAATTTAGAAAAGAAACAACTTTATTTAGGAAAATATCATTAAGCAAACACATTGTGCAACACAGGATATAATTATTGTGATAAGTGAAGAAGAATATGTATTGCTGTACTTTATTCGTGTCTTGTATTATTCCATAATTGGCGTTGTAGTTATCTGTTTAAAAAAAATGCGAAAAACAACAAAATTTTAATCGGTATGTATTTTTTTTTAGAATTCATGGATTGTGTTGCTAGCTATACAAAACAACCAATTGACCAGTATCATAGCGAAAGCCCCTGGTGACAATGGATTTCCTTGCTGGTTGTTTAGGAGGTAGGTGAAATCAAAATTTTGAATTTTGAAAATAATTAAATAATTAAGAAAAACTTTTTAACATTATTTTTTTTAATAAAATATGTAGCGATGTTATCATATAACAATAATCAAAACAGTTTGGTGTTAACATAATTTTATAGCTTTTTAACTATTGCTTCATATAATGCCTAGGACGAAAATAGTCCAATTTTTACCAAATATGATTTTTGTCTTACATAATTCGATAAGCAAATTTACCAAATTGGCTTATGACATCTGTGACATTTTTTTTTAAATAGCAACCATACATATATATCGCAGTTATTTTGGTACAGCTGTTAATTCTCTTGGTTTCTTTACATAATTTTTTTTTTTGAGAAAAACACTTACAAAATATTGATAACTCTGGGGAACATTCTGAATGGAATAATATATGCGTTTTGAATAGAATTAGCGAAAAATTGCGAAATTTATGGTTTCGAAGTGAGATGAAAATGTCCAAAAGCTGAACTCAATGTCCTCGAAATCTCAACTAGTTGGTCATTTTAGATTTTGGTAGCCAAATAATTCACCCACCTATGAAAATAATACCAATAGATTCAGAAAAAAGAGTCAAAAAATTCAGAAGTTTGCTGTTATTTTTTTTAATAAGCATGAGATGCTTAACATATTGAAATTAATCTAAAATTCTAAAAGATTAACCATCTATTTAAATCTGAATTCTTAAAACGAGGTACTTGTCTCTAATAGGTTATCCACTGATGTCCTATATTTACTTTGTCCTAAACAAGAAGCACTAATTGATTCCGTAGTTCGAAGGGTTTAGTTCTTTTTAGTCTTCTCACTAGATTCTGGTTGTCCAGTAGCTGCAGGGCCTCTACGTTGACGTGATAGCTTAGGCGAGATTCATGCTTACTGGCCAATCTTTTTATTTCTTGGATGAGTTGAGGGACACGAAGATCACGGTGCAGGTCACTGTTCCGTATGTACCGAGGAGCGTTAACCATATTCCTTAGTACTTTATTTTGGAAAGTCTGGATTCCTTGTATATTGGAGTTTTTCGCGCAACCCCAAAGCTGGATGCCGTATAACCAAATCGGTTTTAGTACTTGGTTGTAAACTTGTAGTTTGTTCTGTACTGACAACTGAGAGTTTCTTCCCAGAAGCCAGTACAGTCCTCTGTATTTGAGGCCAAGCTCTACTCTTTTCTTCTTAACGTGTTCTTTCCACCTTAGTTTTGTATCTAGAGTCCTACCCAAATACTTTGCAGTGTTCGCATATGGAACTAAGGCATTGTTAATCTTGACATGCGGTATGTCCTCGATTCTTTTGTTTGTAAAGTTAATGTGAACCTATTTCAGTTCGTTGAACTTGGTCTCCCATATTTTGGTCCATTTATATATTTTATTACTAGCTTGTTGAAGATTCCTAGTAGATTCTCCAATAGTTGATCCCACTGCCATTAGAGCCGTGTCATCTGCGAATGAGGCGACTGTTACATCTTCCAGCTATGGTAGGTCACTTGTATATAGTAGATAGAGAATTAGTCCCAATACACTACCCTGGGGTACCACAGCTTTTACTTCTTTTAGTTCCGAGTATTCATCGATCTATTTTATTCTGAATGGTCTATCAGATATATAGGATGGTAGCAGCTCGACGTATTGTAAAGATAGCACACTCTTTAGTTTGTGTATCAATCCTACGTGCCAAACCTTATCGAAAGCTTGTGTCACATCAAGAAAGGTTGTTGAGCAAATAAGCTTTTCTTTTAATGCTTTCTCTATGCTATCTGTTATTCTATGGACTTGATCTATAGTGGAATGCTTTTCTCTGCAACCAAATTGGTGATTAGGATTTAGTTTCTTTCGCTTAATGATATCATTGGTAATAGTGATATTGGGCGATATGATTTGGCCTCATTTGGTGGTTTGCCTAGTTTTGGTATCATGATAACTTCTGCTACTTTCCAGACATGGGAGACGTAATTTAATCTGAACGATGCATTTATTAGATACGTTAGCATAACAATACCTTTCTTAGGTAATTGATTATGCACTTCTCCTGTGATAAGATCATATCCAAGTGCCTTCTTTGGGCTCAAGTTTGTCTTGATTTCTCTGGCAACTTCCTTTGGAGTAACTAGCTGTATGGCTTCTTCATAGGTTATATCTTCATTCGTGATTGGCTCTGATTCGATGTTGTGGGGCTGGAAGAATTTCAGATTCTGTTTGTGTCTCTTGCCCAGGTATCGTCTCTTCGTCTTATAGGTGGGACATCGGCCACTGGCTTCTTATATTTCCTCACTGCTTTCCACAGCGAGTAATCTGTTTCTTTATCGGGAGTTAATTTAGTTAAGAAGGATTCCAAGTTTGCTGATGACAGATGACTTGACAGAATAGACACGAATAGATATCTCGGTTCTGAAAACCCGTTTTTTTACGTTCTCCAGAACCTACATCTTTATATTTTTAAGTAATTAATGTTATCATGTACCAACATCTTTCTTCTGTAATAGGGTGTATAATTTGTTTTGCTAAGTTTAATCACTGATATTTTTTAATTAATATTAATCTGTTGGTATTATTTTCATGGGCGGGCGAATTATTTAAGATGTTCAACAATTTTGCGTTTAAATTGACTGCACCAAAAAGGGTCTCAAGTAATCCTTAAACTTTGTTTTTACCTGAAATCAAGTTTGTTCACAAATAGAATTTTTTTGAGTGTATCAAAAATGCCAATGTCGCGTTTTTCAGATCAAGCGTCTATTTATTTTAAATTTCATGGCGTCACTAAATTACTACGTCACTAAATCTTTCGGTTGCTAGGGTCGTAATCTACAAACAAACGTCAACTTCAAAATGACCTGTTATATTATCTCTGTACTACATAGTAAGAATGTATACTGTCTTTTAGGTTCAAAATAACAACCATACATATCTGTGATGAAAACTATCCAGTTTTAATCAGTTATATGTTGTACCAACTCATTTAAACAATCTATAAAGTTTATCAGTCGCTATTTTTCAAAGACACTAATCAACTAATGATTAATTAATCAATTTGAAATTCTTGTTCTTACCGAGCAAGGTTTGACACAGTAAGCGTTTGGAACAGATAATTTCGAGAAAGAATATGCGTTACTATACTTTACTGTAATTTAAGACATAAAACCGTTCGAAATTCGTATGAAAATTGCTTTTAATGACGTCATGGGAAGCAAAAATAACACTGTTACAAAAAAAAATCTGATGTGGCCAGGCACATGACTTTATCATACTATATATAAAATTAATAGTTTAGCTGCATGAGACTCTATTTGATCGAGATCGGCCATGTCTGCATTAAAAAAAACTACTAGAACTAGACAGATATGTCGATTAAAGCTGCGTTCGAATATTGTACTCCGTTGACACCGGGTACACCGTCCAAATGACACTTACGTGTAATTGGGTGTAAAAAGTGTAACGGTGTTCAATATCCGAACGCAGCTTCTATTGACAGAAGTTATTGTCAAAACATTAGCGTTTGACACCAAGACTACCTACTGTCATTAGAATCAAAAAATCAGACAAATCCTGGCTACTAGTTTTCATGCAGTACGACCGATCTCGTAGAAATAGAATTTGCTCATGTAGCTAAACTATTGATTGTACCAAAAAATTTCATAGTCATAAATGATTCAGAATTTCCTCATCTTTAATTTATTATTTAACTATTCCGACGAAATTCCAGAAATGGCGCCTTATATGAAAAATCTTTCAAAAATGCTAAGACTAAACCTCCAGTTCCTTTGGACCCTCTTCAACAGAAAGCTTTTCAGTTCTAAGTTTGGTTATGAAACTTCTAAATATGAATTTTCGTCCCGATACCTTTAGTAGGTTCTCCGGAATCGTCGCCACAAAAAACGGGTACACACACACATACACACACACACACACACACACACACACACACACACACACACACACACACACACACACACACACACACACACACACACACACACACACACACACACACACACACACACACACACACACACACACACACACAGACATTTTTTTGTACCTTGGTCAAAAATGTTCAGGGGACCCAAAAAGACTTTCCGCTAAAAACGCAAAAAATTTGTTTGGCATGATTACAATACTTTACATACTGCGTATGATAAAGTAAAAACGAAATATACTTTTCACGAGACATAGCGGAAGTTGTTGAACTGGTAGAGTTGAACATAATGGCATAGCTGAAATTTTCCAAACACATCCAAAATCTCGATTTTTTTCAAAAAAATCGTTTTTAGATACTTGCACGTGTATAAAAATTCATAACTCCGCTATTTTCTATTCGATTTCAAAAATAAAAAATGCAAATGAAAGAGGAAGCATAGACCATTATAAAGATCTACTGTTCGGTCAGATCCAATAACAAATCGAAAAGTTATGGACGTTCAAGTTCAGAAGTTTCCAATTATTTTCAGATTTTTTCAACTTTAATAACAATTTGATGACCTGTTTGAATCCGTAATTTTTTTTTGCTATTGTTTTATTGAAAAGCATTTAAATTTACGTCTAATACGCATTTGTTTATTAGAATCGGTGGAAATTTAACAGAATTATCGAATTTTATTGACCCGCTAGACACCTCACACTACGGAGAAGAAATATACAGGTAGACTGTAATAAATCCGTAGTCTTTATACACATTAATTAGACATTACTAGCACTTAGATTTACAATGTTATTCTAAAATTATGACACTGATTTTTTTCTTTTCCTTTTTGTTGCTACCTGCCAGACTATCACAATATGTTACTAAGTACATTAGAGTTTACGTTCATTACATTTCCAAGTATATTTGGGCTCAAAATAAATTGCACCAACAGTAAAATGTTCACTCGTTTATTGAAACAGCACTGAATTACTATCGATTTATGAAAAATAGAAAAAAAGAACAAGAAATACATCAAAATTAAAAATGTTTACTCGATCTCCGTCGTTTATACAAAGCATCATCTGTTTCGCGTTTAAGTGACCAGCAGTAGTCTGCGATCATGTTGATGGTGCTTTTTCCTTGAAAACGTTTTTCAATACCCTCCATTTCCTGACGAAATCGTTCAGCTTGTTCGTCAATGAGTTGGCCAAGACTGTCCGGAAAGAAATTCAAATGAGAATGCAAAAAGTGAATTTTGATAGACATGTTGCAGCCCATTTCACCGTAGGCACTCAAAAACTCTTGTACAACATTGGGGTAGTCGGCACTTTTATCATTTCCAAGAAAGTTATCGCACAATGAAATAAAACTATTCCAGGCTCGTCTTTCCACATCATTCAGTTTAGTTGCAAAATCGTTGTCCTGCATAATTTTCCGAATTTGTGGCCCAACAAATATTCCTGAAAATAGATCAGTTGAAATACCTAAATTCTTACTATCAACGATTTGAAATGTGGGATAACCTACCTTCTTTAAGTTTAGCTTCACTCAATCTAGGAAATGTTTGATGATACCATATCATCGGAGTAGAAAAGGCCATTCCAGTTCTTGAGTTATCAAAATTTTGATTTCCATAACTTCAATTTTGACGAACAAACTACACACGTATTCTGGTTCATACCAGCGACTTGCGGTGTAAACACGGTCAAAACATTTGTTGTATGCCTCAACCACTGATTTATTTTTTTACTAATTGTAGCCGATGCTGTTTGTCCACAAACAATCCGCAGACGTAACAAAACTTATGGCGATTGTCTCACATTTTACTTTTTTTATATTTGCACTGAAGCTTGCACTAGAGCTGATTTCTTACTGCTTATGGATCGGTTTGATTGTTATTTTATATGAAATTTGGTGATACTAAAGACCTACATCGTCCTAATAGTATACGCAATTGTAATAGGTTAAGATTGTCGATTAATGATTTTACGATATTTGGGTACAAGTCGAATAGTACTTACTAACATATTGGATAGACTAAAATACAATAAAACAGGGTAATAAACAAACGAAATCATGTCTAGTTAATGTGAATCACGAGTACGGTTATTACGGTCGGGCCGTAGGTATATTTTTGCCTAGTGTGAATGTCAAGACGGTGATTAAACATCGATAACTCAGTCAAATTTCAACCGATTCTAATAAACAAACTCGTGTTAAACGCACATTTAAATTGGCTTTCAATAAAAAATAAGAAATAAAATATTATGGATTGAAACAGGTCATCAAACTGTCGTTAAAGTTCAGAAAATCTGAAAATAATGGGAAACTTCTGAATTTGAACGTCCATAACTTTCGACTTTTTATTGGAACTGACCGAACAGTACATCCTTCTAATGGTCTGTGTTCTCTCTTTCAACTCTGTTTCAAAAAGTTTTTTTTTTAAATATCGAGATATGTCTCGTGAAAATTGTTACTGTACCTAACACACTGTAATTAGCTACGTGAGATCGGTGCGATGTATAAACAAAATCCAACTTAAAAATCAATCCACAATCTAACACCATCATTTCTTCTCGTAGGTTGCGCCGGAGTCATCGTTGGCCACCCATTGGACACGGTCAAAGTCCACCTCCAAGCCCAGTCAAGCGGTAAAACAAATAGCACCTACCAATGCCTCAGACGCATTGTAGTCAAAGATGGCGCCCGAGGACTCTACAGAGGCATGAGCAGCCCATTAGTAGGCCTAGCTGGAATCAACGCCATCATATTTGGAGTCTACGGCGTGACGCAACGCCACATAAGCAAGGACAACTCCATAATCTCCCACCTAATCGCAGGAGGCGTTGCAGGCTTCAGCCAGAGCATCCTGACCAGCCCCATGGAACTATCAAAGTCCAGATCGCAGATTTTGGGCAATATAAGCGCTTGGAGATGCTTGGAGACTGTTTGGAGGCAGGAAGGAGTTAGAGGCGTCTTCAAGGGTTATGGTATTACTGTGTCAAGGGAGATTCCAGCTTTTGCTTCGTACTTCGGGACTTATGAGTACTTAACCAGGTCTGGGGATGGGGAGGTGTCAACACCTATGATGATCATGGCTGGTGGGACGTCTGGAGTCGTTTCATGGGTTATTTCTTATCCTATGGATATGATAAAGACCAGGATGCAGCTTGATGGGATGCATGGTGGCCAGGAGTATAAAAATTCGATAGATTGCTTTAGGAAGCTTGTTGCTACGGATGGGTATAGGTCTTTATTTAGAGGTGTGATGCCTGCTGTTGTTAGGGCGTTTCCTGTGAACGCTGCGTGCTTTACGGTGGTGACTTGGACTATGCGGTTCTTGGATGATGAGAAACCGATGGTGGTGCAGCAACATGATGTGTCGTTGTGGGAAAAATATTCGACTGTTGTGTATACGATACAGACGCCTGAGAGTGCCGTTGCGTGATTATTGTCTTCGCTTATTGGTGATTGAACGTTTGCGTACTGATTACGTATCGTGGGTTTTGTCGCGTTATGGAAGACTGCCGTGCGTAAAGCTTTGCGAATTAATGTAAATTGGAGGAGGATGTAAATACGAGCACGCCATCTGCATTGTTAAGGAACGGTGGGCGACTTCATGTATATTAATGTGGATATTTATTTTAAATCTATTTGGATTGCGAAGGAATTAAGCTGTAAATAATTTGTAAATAAAGTAATATTAAGGTAACGTTTTGAATTTCTGTAGGTTGTGTTTATCTGACAATTGTTCGGCGATATTTTTGTTGGCGAGGCCTTTGGGAAAAATGTCAAGCTGAGGGGAAATGTTTATGTCTTTTGTGTAGGTATAGATGTTATATAGATAGTATAAAATGTATAAGAAAAACACGGGGGAATCTTTTATTTTTAATTTTGTTGCTGTATTTTTAATTTGGTTTCCAGGTGTTTTTCTTATATCATCCCTGAAAACCGCAAAAAAACCTCAAAATGTTCGACTTTTCTTCATTTCTTCCGAAAAAGACGAAAAAGACTTTTCGGCATACACCTCTATATATACAGAAATAAAGTACACTAAACATCCTGTCAAAAGCACCCTCCAGTGTACTTTTTGGTTGAATGGTTTGGCCGCTAGAGCGCGCTGAAAGAAGTCCAAATTTTCTACTTTATGTAATGTACGTGTAATTACAAAACAGCTTAGATTCTGATAAAACTACATTAAATTCTCTACAAATTGGATAACCTAATCAGTTATTTTGGCCAAACTGTGTAGCTGCTAGAGCGCGTTGAAATTTTGTCCCAAAGAAAAATTTTGTCACCAAAAATTCAGTGGAGACCTAGGTATATTATTACTAGTTATTTATTAAGAACTGTATATTTGCTCTTTTTAATTGATACTTAATGTATTATGTATTTTTTTTTTTGTAAAAAGAACATAAACATAAACATTCGTGCTCTTGACTTAGCGGCTTCGCTTAGCTTAATATATGGCCTAAATAAGTGATTAAAATGTGTAATGTGTAGGGAAATTAATGTAGTTTTAGCACAATCCTAGATTTTTTTAACTAACTCGAAAACTGGGTTTTACACAAAGTAGGAAAATTTGGCCTTTTTTCAACACGCTCTAGTGGCCAAACAGTTCAACCAAAAATGCATTTCAGGGGTACTCTTATAGGAAATGTAATGTACTTTATTTTGTAAGGGATGGTCTACCTCGAAAACTGCATAGTTTCATCACTTTTTCGCAAAACATTGAAAAAAGATCGAACATTTTTAGCATTTTTGCGATTTTCGTTGTGAAACCACATCCGTGGAAAAAACTTCTATATTTTTTCCTGGAACAGGCACCCTCGGAGACGATTTGACTGGACTATATGGGCAAAATGGAGATTTGCCCAGGGCTCCAACATAAGGGGGCCCTCGGGGCCCCCAAACCATTATTTTAGAAACTCATTTCCGTAATAAGACTACCACACCATTACAATGCTCATTACCATCTTCAACAAATTCAATACCGTGGCAAGAATGTTGAATTTCGTATTTATTATTAGATATCATTATTATCTACTTTTTTAAGAGACTAATGAGAAAACCTTGACAAACTTAGAAGAGATTAACTGCATGAACTAAAGATTTTCGCAGTCGACACTTTTTCTTTTGTTATGATATTCTATTCTGCAAAGAATAAGTGAGCCAAACAAAAGTCTGTAAAATAAAATTTCCGATCTGCAAAATGCAATTAGTATATTATTATACAAGTTTTATAAGACGTCAAATTGGCGCACGAGTTGTTTTGGGCACGACGAGCGTAGCGAGGAGTGCCCAAATGGAACGAGTGCGCCAATACGTCTTATAAAACGAGTGTAATATACTATTTTTTCTACTTTGCGTCATTAATTTTATATAAGTTTAGAAATTGTGGTTACTATATCGCGCTAAATTAGAATCTAGGGTATTTTGCGGGTACCACGTGGTAGCACTGTAGTAACTGTCAACTTCGTTAAGGATGATATCGATGAGATAAAATCATGACAAAATCTAATTGTGAATAATTTTACTCTACTTTAGCCTACAAGTTTGAATAAATATTCAGCGAGGTCGCAACGATGATCATAATGGAGCTTGGGGCAACACTTTTAACCCTACTGTGATAAATACATGAAACTTTTAACAATTTTAAAATAGTGGTTTCATAAGTATAATAATCAGAATAGAAGTGTTTGGCGGTGACTGATTAGTTACTTCGAAGAACAAGAACTTACTAAAGAATTGTTATAACGCTTAACGTTTAATAGCGGTGTCTACCTAATTCCGCTACGTAGCCGTTGCGGCTTATATATTTACAAGCACTTATAATTGAAACCCAATTCTAATTTCGGCAAAGTAGTTTGTTAGAATAAATTATACTTAGTCAAATTACATGTGATGGGAGGTAATACAAATACGTTGCACACAACCAGAACTAAGACAAAGTCGAAAGCGACGGACAAAAACGAATATGAATTGAACCGAGCGTCCAAAATATTACCGAAAACTTATATGTTACATAAACTAAGAAATCCTCTAAACTTTAAAGGTACTATAGCTTCGTACGTGTATGCTGATAAACCATTTATTGCGCATATACAATCTCGCAGCAGTAATTAAAATCGTTCATATCTACGATGTAGGTTTGATCTTCGCATAATACCGTATTAAAGTAAATGTGCTCCTTGAATTATATCTGAAAAGGGGATTTGATGTTTAGTTGAAAAGAATGATAACGATCACTTACCAGAGTCGTAAAACATCACCGAAAACGTCATGCTGGCGTATTTTGATGAACACAGCAAAACTAAGAAAGCCCCAATCCTTTGGCCATACTATAGCAGGCTACACCCATGTTTAAATATGTATAGAATATTGATATTTCGCAGTTTATGCGATTGCAAGCGATTAAGAAGATGCAGTGTGTGGTTATGTTGGGTTATGTATTGTACGTTTGACATATGGCATTTGATATCACTGTGTACCAATCAGACAAAAATGTTACTGTTTTCGGTATTACAATGCGTTAATTGTAACACCGAAAACAGTGTTACAATGTGTGCATTGTGAATGCAAAGTAGAAAAAAATCTTTTACCTACGACCGTATGTATAAATGGTCCTTACGTCACGGACTGCTTCACTCGTATATGGCTTATAACAAACATATGCTTTTGATTGTGCTTTTGTGTTTTGAACGCACGACATAATGTCATCACAACGCAAATGTAGATCCATATGTTCCTATTTGATTATAATCTCCTTCTTGTCACAACAGTTCAAATGCAGTTCCCCACAGTTGAAATAGATGTCGCGCGAATAACTAGCAATAGGTAAAATACATTTTTGTTGAACTGTCAAATATACAACATCTACTGCTGTCGCAATATTTCTCCTTTATTTAACATAAGTGATTGGATCTGTAATTGTCGGTCGTAGGTAAAATTATGTACAATACTCAAGCTGTGACGCATATTACGTGCTCGTGTAAAATAACAAAACTCGTATGTTAACTTTACACTCGTACGTAAATATGCTAGTTACAGCTCTTGTAATATAATATACTATTAAAATCCTTATCATTACACACGGTTAATAAAAAGAATATATTTCGATAAGCAATATTTCGCTTTCTAAAATAAAATAATATTGCTATAAAAGTTTTAGGTAGGTAATTGCTTAAGCCTTGAAGTGGAATCACTCATTTTCAGAAACATTTATTTGATTTTTTCCTTGTAAACCTGTCAGACGAGCAATTGACACGGTAAAAATCCTTTTAACATTTTTTAATTCCTTTCTTTTAACGTTTCATCGCTTTGTGACATTTAAACGAATGTTGGCCATGTAGTTTTCACAGTTCAATCTGTAATTTAAAAGAGTCCCAAAAATATACAGATATATATCACCCTGTATATTCACGGTACGTGTTGCAAAGAAAGTCAATACCTTACCTATTATTTATAATTTTTGTTGTTGTTCATTACTCATAAATGTTATATCTCCTATCTTTTAACATTTTTGTACATAAAATATGATTCTTCTTAATTCAACACTGTATGTGGGGGCCCCAAATTTAAAATTGTCCAAATTCGAAATTGAACAAATTCGCACAAATTCTGAACCTGATTGCAGTTACGACTACTTCCGGCATGTCCAAGAGATCAAAAGTAGGGTCAGGTGGGGTTATATTATGTTAGTTTTTCCTGAACCTCTATGACGTCATATAATCAGGAAAAAAGTCTGGCCTGGGTGATACAGGCGACCAAGTTTCCAAACGATGGCAATAGTAACCGTATAATATATGTAACTACCCATTCCTCTGCTTTATTGCACGGGGAAACGGAAAATAAAACATAACAACCGAAATACCTGGGGCAGTAGGTTTCATTGACCTATTAACAAAAACGTAAAGCTAAACGAATACGCATATGGTCATTTTCATTCTGAGGACAAATAGTGTACCTATCTATCTTAGTAAGCAAAGAATCCATATAGATTGTCCGCAAAAAAAAACCAATTATTAAATTGGCTAGCAGTATTCCCATATACATATTTGGTGATATGTAATATAAAAATAATATGATACGCCAAAACCATAGTGGCCATCAAGAGATTGGAATCGTTTGTTTTAGTAACAAATGCTTTTTACTCTCACTTGGCAATCGACCATATTCATTGCAATCCCAGAAAAGTGCACTTTAGCGTGTTACGTGTTCAGGGGTTATCTGAAGGGATGATATGTCAGCTAAGTTGAGATTTGCAAGCGTATTTGAACTATTACATAGATCGAAGATCCACTTAAATTTTTTTAACCTTTAGAATAGCGGAGATCCGATATTCAAACGGGGTTTCCAGAGCATTTCCAGGAGTTTCTAAAACTCTTACCAAGAGAATTTAGCGGCGAAACTTGGGAACCTAATAAAACTAAAACGCCAAAAGCATCCCCAAATCCCCTGATTTTAAAGAAGAAGAAGTCTGAATTGAAATGTTAACATCAGACAACCTAATTAATTATAGTACGATTTCCTGCACTGGGTGCTATTACAGCTATTTTTTTAAATCAGATTAAATTCCGCTCTCTGATTATAACCAGAATTATTAGCTAAGAAAATTGGGTTGATGACTTTTACGCCAACTTGTACTCTGTCACTCTTCTTGGGAATATTTACCGATTGGATTCTTTGTACGTTTATGTGGAGTAAGGTAACAAATAAATGCACGTCAAGTGTGTTAATGGAGTTACATTAGACCACTATGCCGACTTGATATGCGTATAAGCTATAAGATACAGAAAGTAATTAATATATAACTCCGTGCATGTAATCCTCATATACACCAATAGTTAATGAACTCTTTGCTGATTCGTATAATAACTTTAACAATGAATTGTATAGCAAACCGTGAGGGAAATCGTACTATTATCAATTAGGTTATGAATCTGGAAAATAAGTGAATAAAAGAAGTAGACGTGGCAATAAAAATACTTTTATTTATTCTATTTCATGTAAATTGTAATGTAAAAAGTTAAATGTGTATACTACATAATATATTAAATGTATACATAACCGCTGAAAGACAATGCGTTTGATTTTGTATTATATAATTTCTATTAGAAATCCTTAATACTAAGTACTACTAAATAAAATTTATGCTTCCCTAAAATATCTCAATGTCCTATATAGTCAGCAATGACATAATTTGGATTCACACATCTGCCTAGCCAAAGAAATAGTACTTGGTCGTCAATATCTCAGTATTTGCACCACTGGCTTCGATCGTCCGCGTTCTTATTAGCGCTGATAGAGTAGAGTAGAGTAGACTATATAGTAGTGCTCCGCGACTAATGATCTTACTATAGATGCGATGCGATGAAAATAGAGCACCGTCGTCAGTATATTAAAGCACTAATTTTATTTGCCATACTATTCTAAACGATACGTCACATTTACTGGTCCTGCGCCTCCACATCCTCAACGACGTCCATCGGTTGAGGATTGGCGTCCACTGCCAACGCGTTATTATTGTTATTATTGTTATGCAGATTCGCGTTCAGCTGCTGAAGCATGTTCAGCTGCTGTATGTTCTGAGCGTTCTGGACCTGCGCCTGTTGCACCTGAAGCGCGTCGTTGTTGTTCAGCGCCGCCTCTCGCTGCGCCTCGAGCGCTATCATCTTCTGCCTCTTCTCCTCCATCAGTTTCTCACGGTGTTTGTGGATGTAGTCCCTAACGTTTGGAAGTCCGCTAATCACACAGGCCGACAGTGCAGACCTGTAGATATTCATATCCGTCGCTTCGTACCATTCGTTCGTCTTCTCGTCATAGCACTCCACGTGGTAGATGGTTGTCACGCCGTTGAAGCCTCCGATGACGAAGATCATGTCGTCGATGACCTCGATGGCGAAGTTGCTCCTCGGATTATACATGTCCGGAATCTGCGACCACGTGTTGGTCGCTGGATTGAATTTCTCGCCGCTGCACATACGCGAGATACCGTTGAAGCCACCGACCACGTAGATATGCCCGTGGTAGGCGATGCATGAGACCCCTGATCTCCTGGACCTCATCGGATTTATCAGCGACCACTGGTTTATTGACGCATCGTACACTTCAGCGGAATGCATGCATTCTTGTCCATTGAAACCTCCGGTTATGTATATTTTTCCTGTAACGTGAATACAAACTGATTACTGAACTATCAGAGGTAGTAGATTTTTGGAACCAAGAGCGTTCGAATTAGTTTTGGTCCTTCCCATATAACTGTCAAAACTACTTGCGCCATCTGTGAACAAATAGATAAAATCCCACCTAAAAACGGGTATATTTATCCAAGAATGCTACAACCTAAAAAGGATTGTTCAATGGCAGTTTTTAAGGTTTTGACAATGATCGCATTTCACGTCATTATTCCTCAAGGTTGGTCGAACCGTATTTTACAGAGGTTGCGCTGATGCCTATATTGCTAATGTATTCTAGCGACCCCCGCAGATGCCTACAAACTCACGAAAAAGTGACGTCAGTGGCGTCAGGATCGATAAAACATCTAGTAAGCTACGAGTTTTGCGTGTTACGAGATAGCAGTTTGGGACGTCACTGGGAGACCTCGTCCCCGCCCCGGAAATGCCTCTTTGCGTAACCTCTGTAGAATAAGTATTTACCGGCCTTGATTATTCCTGGGTCACCACAATACAAACATTTCAAGCTTCAAACGTTAAATGTGTTTTTTCAAGGTCTGCTTTTGACGTTTCAAACAAACGCAATCACAACGTGGATTATTGCGCTATGATTGGTCTGTTTGAAATCCCCGCATTTT
Source organism: Aphodius sticticus (assembly GCA_963966075.1). Classification (NCBI taxonomy): domain Eukaryota; kingdom Metazoa; phylum Arthropoda; class Insecta; order Coleoptera; family Scarabaeidae; genus Aphodius; species Aphodius sticticus. The sequence continues at coordinate 70,839,136 of OZ014509.1, forward strand.
TACGTGTCAAGTGTGTCGGCTTTTGACGTTTCAAACAAACATAACCACAACTTTGATTATAGCACCACCGTTTTTCCTGTTTGAAATCCCCGCGTTTTTACGTGTCTTGGGTGAGAGTTTAACAAATCTGGGTAGGCAACCCTGTACGCCGACTCTGCGATATCGTCCGATCAATGGGAGCGTTCAGCGAATGCAACCGTTGCGACAGTTGACAGCAGCGGTGCGCTGGATGGTTCCGCTGACAATCAAAAGTTGCTCAACAATAGCTGCGTTCGTTTATTCGGTTCTGGGTTCGGTGTAGATAGTGTCGGTGCGCTGTCACGTGACAACGGTGTAAGGGTGGTGTAAGGTGTAGTTCACAGGATTTTCGAACGCACCTGGGCACATGGTGCGCGTCAAACGTCAGACTAGTCAGCGTCCGATCTGTCAGTGTCACGTGTGTCAAAACTTTGCTATGTTCTAATACGAAATCACCTCACTTAACACAACTTAACCTAAAAAAACACAGACAAGTTTGACGTACACCACCTGCGTACACCGCGCTCCACCAAAATTGAAGGTGTAGATAGTGCACGCACCACGTACACCGCACTGCCCCCCTCTAGCTATATCCGAACACGAAAGTGTCAACACTGCTACACCGCACCGCATAATAAAACCATAGAATACCTATGAATAAAACGGCTCGGTGTCACTTGGTGCAAAAAGTGTCAACGGTGTAGAATATCCGAACGCAACTCTTGTCAGCGAAAAGTTTTCGGGTTGAGTTATCAGTGGGCCATTCTAACCCCAAAAAGAATAATATTTGTGACACAAAGCGCACAAGGGTCAATTTGACAAATTATTCCAGTTTTTCGACGTATTTCAGATTGGCTTTTCTGTCTGCTAAGATGATAGTACCGTTGATTGTCAATGAATATAGATAGTCAGCCATGGGTAAGTTGGGGCATTGACATCCAGAGGGCAGAGTTTTCTACACTTTTATGCACGCACTTGGTGCGAACTGGCTGAGTCCGAGCATAAATATATAATAAATATATGTCGGAAAAGCTATAATTTATGAATGAATCTTGCTCAAAACCCTGCCGCCTGGATGTCAAGGCCCCAACTAACCCATGGCTGACGATCTATATTCGTTGACAATCAACTATGTGGGTGATTAAATGCTGGACATGCCATGTTTCGGCGTAGGGCTGAATCTTTTCTTAATCCAACGCTTTTGGCAGCAGATTCGTTCAGCGAATACTCAACTGTTTGATACTAATCAAATCTAAACGCATTTGCGCTGACTTTCCAACTGTTGCGTTCGCTGAACGCGCCCATGTTTCGTGTGTCCAGACAATTTGACAATGAACGCGCGTGACGTCATACTGCTGGTAACATTGGAAGATAGGGATTGAGCAATCCTTGTGAGATTCTAATATCATTGGGCATGTGCATCAGACTCACCGGTGACATACCGGTAAGCTACCGGTAGATCAGCGGTGACGATAATCGACAATTTTAGCCTGAATGCAATGCTAAACTTCTTCTTTGAGCCACTGTCACAGCGGCCGTGACACGAAAAAGACTGGAACCACGCTGAAAGTTTCGATTAGCGTCGCCGCTGATCCACCGCTAACTTACCGGTATGTCAGCGATGAGTCTGCTGGATATGCCCATTGAATCCATCGTCTTTTAACACATGTAATTCTGGATTTTATTTCTCAAACTGACAGTTGGCGCATGTTATTGGTGGCGTTCACAAACAGTCAACGCGCCCATCAACTATAAATGCGTTTGGTCAAACGTTACCATTTTAGAAAAAATTTAAACGAATTGCTCAAACAGGTTTCTGCACTGCCAACTTGCACTTAAGCAGCGGCATCATAATAAGTCTTCAAGCAACCCGAGCAGTCCGCCGACATTATCCGTAAATGAGCATCATGTCTACTCACTATCCGGCATAAGTAAGCGGACTAATATGTCAACTACTGCAAGAGTTGTCACAAATGGAGAAAAAAGGTATATGCATTTTTGAATCTAATTATCAAGATCTGTACAATCTTAAGTTCTTTAGATCTGCACCCCCAAGCAACAATCTGTTTCTGCAATACAACTTCACCGCTTGAATCATATTTTGGCCCATTGGTTGCAGTAATGGGGTTATATTTTGTGGCAGAAACATTACCATAATTTTCTTATCATCTGAACATAAGTCTTGTTGGTGTTCTCGCTCCGTTGTCCAAAATTAAAAGCGCCTTGGCTTCTAAGTTCAGCAGTTCTATGGAAACTGAACTGTCATAGCACAACTATCTAATGAACAAGGATACAGTAAACAGAACAAATCTTAGAAAACATAGAAACAATGGATTCTCTCAATTATGCATGGGTGATACCACTTTGCTGATTACGGCTTCAGGAGGTCAAACTGTACTGTCACTTTTGATAAGCTGCAAAGAAGCCTTGACCGAACTACAGCCACTATAACATACCGTTCAACGTACACGCACTGGCATCTGACCGTTGCATATTCATGGGCGCGATGAGACTCCACTGATTCGTGACGGGATTGTACTTCTCGGCGGTGTTCTGCCTGTGGTGGCCGTCGTACCCACCCATCGCGTAGATGAGGTCGTTGAGGACCGCCGTGCTCACGTAGCAGCGTCTCGCGTGCATCGGGGCCACCTCGCGCCACGTCTTCTTCACGGCGTCGAAGCACCGGCACGAGTTGAAGTAGTCCATGCCGTCGAAGCCGCCGATCACGTAGATGTTGAAGCCGACCACCGCCGTCCCGTGGTAAGCCCTCGGCCCCATCGGATCCACCTCCTCGACCTTCACCCACCTGTCCGCTCGCGTGTCGTACGTCTCCATGTAGTTCGTCGGCGAACCGCCACTCCATCCGCCAATAGCAAATAAGACCTAATTAGGAACAGAACCAATTTAAAACTGTTAGACTAAAATGCGTATGGTTGAAGGAGTTGAAGAAGGAAAAGAAGAAGGAAGAGGAGAAGAAGAAGAATGAGAAGGAGAGAAGTAGGAGAAGAAGTAGGAGAAGGAGGAGAAGAAGGAGAAGAAGGAGAAGAAGGAGAAGAAGGAGAAGGAGAAGAAGGAGACGGAGAAGAAGAAGAAGAAGGAGAAGAAGGAGAAGGAGAAGAAGGAGAAGGATGAGGAGAAGGAGGAGAAAGAGGAGCAGAAGAAGAAAGAGAAGAAGGAGGAGCCGAAGAAGAAGGAGAAGCAGAAGAAGATTAAGCAGGAGAAGAAGGAGAAGCAGAAGAAGGAAGAGGAGAAGAATGAGGAGAAAAAACCTAATATCCCTATGACATTCAGAGTTTTGCCCCTCCTAAATCGCGATAATGTTCGTTCTTATAGCTAACGTATTTCAATCAGTTTCCACAGAAAAATGTTTATAACTTCTGCAAAAATGTTTGCATAAATTTCTGTCATACCTCAAATTGTAGGTAATTAAGAGACCTAACATCCCTATGACGTTCCGAGTTTTGCCCCTCCTAAATCGCGATAATATTCGTTCGTATAGCTAACGTATTTCAATCAGTTTCCACAGAAAAATGTTTATAACTTCTGCAAAAATGTTTGCATAAATTTCTATCATACCTCAAATTGTAGGTAATTAAGAGACCTAATATCCCTATGATATTCAGAGTTTTGCCCCCCTAAATCGCAATAATATTCGTTCGTATAGCTAACGTATTTCAATCAGTTTCCACAGAAAAATGTTTATAACTTCTGTAAAAATGTTTGCATAAATTTCCAGCATACCTCAAATTGTAGGTAATTAAGAGACCTAATATCCCTATGACATTCAGAGTTTTGCCCCTCCTAAATCGCGATAATGTTCGTTCCTACAGCTAACGTATTTCAATCAGTTTCCACAGAAAAATGTTTATAACGTCTACAAAAATGTTTGCATAAATCTCTGTCATACCTCAAATTGTAGGTAATTAAGAGACCTAACATCCCTATGACGTTCCGAGTTTTGCCCCTCCTAAATCGCGATAATATTCGTTCGTATAGCTAACGTATTTCAATCAGTTTCCACAGAAAAATGTTTATAACTTCTGCAGAAATGTTTGCATAAATTTCGATCATACCTCAAATTGTAGGTAATTAAGAGACCTAATATCCCTATGACGATGAGAGTTTTGCCCCCCTAAATCGCGATAATATTAGTTCGTATAGCTAACGTATTTCAATCAGTTTCCACAGAAAAATGTTTATAGCTTCTGCAGAAATGTTTGCATAAATTTCTATCATACCTCAAATTGTAGGTAATTAAGAGACCTAATATCCATATGACGCTCAAAAAAGAAGAATAAAAATAAGGAGATGGAGGAGAAGGAGAAGGAGAAGAAGGAGTAGAAGCAGGATCAGAAGAAGGAGGAGGAGAAGAAGAAGGAGAAGCAGGAGAAGAAGGAGGAGGAGAAGAATTAGAAGCAGGAGAAAAAGGAGACGCAGACGGAGAAGCAGAAGTAGAAGGAGAAGAAGGAAGGGGAAGAAGGAGGAGGAGAAGAAGAAAAAGAGGGAGAAGGAGAAGGAAGAGGAAAAGAAGGAGAAGCAGAAGAAGGAGGAGCAGAAGAAGAAGGAGTCAACAGTTACTTAACCATCTATCAAATGTTCCTAGACCTAGGTCCTAAGACTGTTGCTTTAAGCGTTTAGGTTAGTAAAGGTAAGAAAAGTAAGCAGAAGCATAAAAACAAGAGAAGAAGGAAGGTAAGGAACTAAAATTCAAACAAATCAAATGTAGTTGCTAGAGGCCAGTGTCCAAATGACTGCAGCACCTATAATACAACAACCAGCATCGCAAGTATACCAACGGTTGATTGCCTTACACCAACCAAAAGTATGACAACACCGTACCTCGTGGGGTACCCTAGGCCTGGCGATCTCCGGCGTCGGCACTTCCCCGTCCCTATGCGAGATCGTCTCCAGATCGTACAGAAACTTGAGCGTCTCGATGATCATCGGCCGACTCTCCTCGCAGCTGGTCACGTACGGATGGTCCTTGACGTGCTCCAGAAAGAACTGCGTGTCAAGCAGGCCCAGCCGGATGCACTTCATCAGCGAGACGATGTGCCTCTTCCGGTCCTCCGGGTCGTGGTTGATCCACTTGAGGATCACCTCCCATACGGTCTCCTCGCTCTTCACGTTCAGCTCGTCGTCGTTGATTATCTCCTGCAGGTCGTTCAGGCTGAGGCCGAGCAGCTCGCCGCTCTGGCTCGCGATCTGCACGAAGTATCTCATTATGTACTTCCACGCGGCCTCGGCCAACTTACGGCAAAAATGCGACCTTGAGATCAAGAGAATACGCGATAGTGTGTCATCATTATTTTAGAAATTATTGAAAGTAAGTCCGTATATGTCAGAATCATCAGGACCTGCCTGTGGTCTTCTTTAATGAAACTTGGTCAAAGTTATTGACCGTGGCGTGAGTTGTGCAGTTCCCACTGGATGTTATTGAAACTAGCTCATATCCACAGTCAAGATGTGTCCAACCATGGGCGTATCCAGCTCACATCGGTAGGGGGGCAGTTTTCTAAATTTAACTTGCTGTATGGGGGGAAGGGTGCCCGTTAGGGTGGTTCAAAAATGCATTGCAAAAATTTTTGTGATGATAGAAAGCAGCGATCCCCCAAATTGTTTCCAAATCCAAAAAAAGGACCCGTATTTTTTTTGTTGAAATATTGATTTTTAGCGGTGCCTGGTAATTTGCAAATAATTGTTCGGGGTTTGGGAAAACTTAAGGTTACTTAAGGACTTATAGAGGACTTTCCAAGGAAGAATTTAGTGCCCTGAAAACTACCCTTAAGGGTGCCGAAACGGGTGCGGAAGGCACCCTAGAAAGTTCAGCAAATTGGGTACGTACTTCATACCGATCTTTTAATTTTGCTTTTAAATTTGAGATTTTTTACACTCAAAAGGTATTAATTGAATATAGCTACAGCATACGAAAACTGCTGAACTAGGGAATTACCACTCTCCGTTCAAACGCACAAAAATCGTCATTTTTGCTACTTCGTACGAAACGTTTAACTAAAATCATTTCTTGGATATTTTACTGCATTTATAGAGAGGTGCTTTTACTATGCATTGTATGAAACAAGGATTTATAAATCCCAAATCAAAATTGTAAGTTATTGTCTATTGTTCAATTCTGACCAATTTTCGGTATGTATTCTCTTTTTTAGTTATCGTTGTCCTGCTCGTATGCTGTAGCTACATTCACTTAATACCCTTTGAGTGCAAAAACTGTCAAATTTAAAAGCAAAATTAAAAGATCGGTACGAAGTACGTTTACCCAATTTGCTCAACTATTTAGGGTGCGGAACGCCCCCGTTTCGGCACCCTTAAATGAAGAAAATTGCATTCTTCAGATGATTGATCCTTCTAGTCATTTCAGTATCTCTTTTCTCATAGAAATTATTACTATAAGTCTAGTGGAATGTTTATAAACATTTGTCGGTTAATTTACATTTGTTTAAAGAAATTCTATTTTTTAAATAATTCGTTTTTCTCGAAAATCAGTTTGAATTCTGTTTTCTGACTTCTGACGAAATGGCAAATTATTATCTTAGAGTGGACTTTATTCATTAAAAAATTACTTCCTATTGTTTAAACAATCAATTATTATTCATTTTCAACGTTTGTTGTAATTATGGTAGAAAAGTCAGCTTTTTTGTGAAATTAACTTATAAATTTTATGTTCAAGATGTATAATAAACCTATTATGTACCTATACAGGGTGTGTATAAATTGGCGGAAAAGCTATACGTGGCGATGTTCTTCGTAAAATTCTGAGTAAACAATCTTTATACTAAAATGTTGTAGCGTCATTATTGTGCCCTCAGGAGCCATTTGAAAGAAACAGATTTGGCAACGCTGAATCCAACAGGTGTTCGTGTTACTATGCACTGTAAACAATGGGTCCGTATACCATATACATATCGGCATACTCATTAAACGTATATTCCATGTTGAACGAACGAAAAGATAACGTAAAATACAATACCTAATAAACTAATAAACTAATTAACTAATGAACTGTAGGAATAATCACGGTAGAACGGTAGAACTGACGAAATTAGCACAAACAAGTCAAATTACTTAATTTGATTATACAACTGTCAAAAGTGACAAATGCCAAAATTAAGTTACCCATGTTCTACAGTGTTGCCGAATGTATTTTTATGGCAAAATTAACGAAATACCGAAATTAAAAACAAACTTTTTAGGCAGAAAGATAACATTTAGGAAAAGAAAAATTTTCAATATTGTTCTTTATTCTAAACTGCAGCTTCTCCATCAATAGATTTCAAATAATAACACCATTCAAGAGATCGGATATCATGACTTCGGAGACCTCGTGAAGACTCAAGAAGCACGGTACAACATTTTAGATTATAGATTGTCTACTCAGAATTTTGCGAAGAACACCGCCACGTGTAGCTTTTCCGCCAATTTATACACACCCTGTATTATCTAATAAACCAACATCTAAAATTCATTTCTTTAGATCGGTCTGGCCAACCATTTCTTTTTAAAATATTAAATTTCCTAAAGTCAATAAATTTAATTAATTACATTTCTTTCTCCATTTCTTATTTTGATGTCCTACCACTGTGTCGCAAGATAATGTTGCTTTGTTGCTGTCTGGAAACTGTTCCCTGTACCCTGTATGAAATATTGAAAACGAATATTATTTTATTATTTAAACAATGGAAATCATCCCAAAAGAGAAATTATGTCACTTGAGAATAACACTTGGCCAGACCGATCTAAAAATAATAATTTTAGGCGATTTGCAAAAGGAAATTGTTTAAAGAAATAGCATTTGCTTAAACAAATGTGGGTGGGTTTATTAGATAATATAGGCTAGATATCTCGAACATGAAATTTATAAGTTAATTTCACAAAAGAAATGACTCTTCTACCATAATTAGAAAAAAGTTTAAAATGAATTATAATTGATTTATTAGCCACAGGAGGAAATTTTTCAATGATTTAGCCATTTCGAACTCAGAAAACAGAATTCAGGCGGATTTTTGAGAAAAACGAATTATTTAAACTAATAGAATTTGTTTAAACAAATGGAAATTAACTGACAAATATAATATAATAATAAATATAATAATATAATAAACATCCCACTAGACTTATAGTGATGATTCCTATGAGAAAAAAAAAGAATGAAGTGATTAGAACGGTAAATTTTCTGAAGACTGTCCCTTTTTCATTTAAGCGTACTTTTCAGGGCACTGTGGGGTGGGTTGGGGGCGTCAAATCAATATGTATATTATGTCAAATTCTTCCTTGGAAAGTCCTCTACAAGTCATATAACCCATGTAAATTTGAAGCACCATTCAAAATTTGGAAAAAAAATACGTGTACACTTTTTTGGATTTGGAAACGATTTGGAGAGGATCGTTGCTTTCTAATTAAAAGTAACCACCATACTTAAAAATAATATGTACCAAAAACCGCAAGGGGGCAGCTCCCCCCCCCCCCCCCCCCTGGATACGCCCATGTGTCCAACGTAGAGCAACGTGCAGTGTGTGAAGTTTAAAGTGTCACCGTTTAAAATAGTAGAAGGACCACATACAGATCGTAATATTCCTGATGTATACTGCCCCAAAATATCAAGGGGTGTTGTTTTTATTTCTAAAGTTAAATTGCCTAAATTTAAACGATCTGTACTACCTGGCAAAAAGCATAATCCCTATGCAATTGGTGGGATTCAGTTTGTACTCTAAAAATTCACAACAGATCTCCAACACACCAAGAATACTTAGGTAGTCGGCTGTGGTCAACAGTTTGTACACGTTCTCTTCGTTCACGTTCAGTTTTCTTAGGTATATGTAAGACAATAGGGCGTGCATCATCTCTGATGAAACTCCGGGCAACAGGACATTCGTTTTATTTTTTCCGTGTAATGTCGTCGTAAACAGAGCCCTAAAAAAATACACTCGCTGTAAAAAAGACGAATATATAACGCTATAGTACCGATAATATAATCAGTTTTAGGTAGGCAAACGAATCATTTGATTGTTTTATGTCGCTTTGTATTAAATTGGATCATGGCAAACGTAGAAATCCTGAAGTTGTTGTTGAAGACTCGAATGAAAAGAATGATAGTAGGTTTCCTTTTCGATTTCCACGAAAGAAGTGGTAAAAGTTAGTGGTATTGTTCACCAAGATTTTTACTAAAATTTATGTTGTTTTTGGTGTTCCTGAACTTATGGTGTCAACGCCAGTATATTTCTTTGGTAGCTGCTCCAAGCTCTTGCAACAGCAGATGAAGGATTACTTCATTTGGAGCTAGTTTCGACCATCTTGAAGCAAACCAACAGCCAATGAAAGTTCAATTTTACTTACACTGAAGCATCTTTTTTCTCTGTTTTATCAATACCTGTGTAGTTTTGCTTTCCATCTTCTCGATGATATGGGTCGAGCTTGGTCCACAAATCTTATGTAATTTTCTCGTCATGTGTTTTATTCGATGTCAATATCGATTGGTAAAATGTGGTTAGTCAAATCCTCATATACTAAGAGATAGTGAACGATTTCCGACTTTATACCGGTTCGAATTTTGCAAAAATTACACCTTGTATCTGTGCAAACTTCATGCCAATAACTTGGCCGTGTGTGACGGATTGGGGTTATTTGCGACAACACTCTGTAGAAACCGTATTCTGTGGATTGTGAGCTACTTTTCATTTGCTGCCGGTAGAGTGCGCGCGTTTTTGAGTTTGGAAGCTGTTTGACATTACTCTAACCTATAAATTCAGTTAAGGTACGTTCTCATTAGTGGTATTCTATTCATTTGTGGGTACATACGCCATTATAGCATTTCTGACAAAAAGTGCTAGTAACTCATGTTTACGTACCATCGCGAGCATACACCAAAGTGAAATTAGGCACAACAATTTTAGTTGTGTAACCTTTACTTTGATGGTCAATACGGTTAAAGTATGAAGCGTTGATTGTCAACGAATATAGATAGTCAGCCATGGGTAGTTGGGGCCTTAACATCCAGAGGGCAGGGTTTTTTGCAAGATTCATTCACAAATTATAGCCTTTTCGACTTATATATTTATTATATATTTATGCTCGACCTCAGCTAGTTCGCACCAAGTGCGTGCATAGAACTGTATAAGTCGAAAACGCTATAATTTGTGAATGAATCTTGCAAAAAACCCTGCCCTCTGGATGTTAAGGCCCCAACTAACCCATGTCTGACTATCTATATTCATTGACAATCAACGGTATGAAGTCTAATCTTTGACAGTATCTGTCAACCTACAAACTTGTTGTGGTTCCAACAACAAGGCAATAGACCAGGCAATAGAGATTTTTGCGTGGCAAAAATAGTATCAGGAAGCCGACGGTCCCAGGTCACGTGGAACAGTCCGTAGATGTATTGTGATGTGTTTTCGACAAAAAACCTAAAAAAATCGCGTTTTTTTTCGGTTTTCGCTTGTAAAAGCTGAACCGATGGAGCAATCTTGATGCTTTTACCAGACGAATTGTAGAGAATGAAAAGTCAAAAGAAATGAACCCTACACGGACTCGGTCGGATTAATATTAACGGAGAAGATTCGGAAAAATCTGCGTTTTTCCAAAAATTTATAACTCCGCTATTTTCAAAGTTGTAGCGTTGGCTTTTCGCGAGAAAGTAGCGATTGATGGGTACTTTGAGTGTGCACATAGGGTGGTTCAAAAATGCATTGCAAAAATTTTTGTGATGATAGAAAGCAACGATCCCCCCAAATCGTTTCCAAATCCAAAAAAAGTGGACACGTAACGCATTAATTTTTTCTTCGAAATTCTGATTTTTAATGGTGCTTATCGATGCATCAAATTTACATAAGAAAATGCATGGGAAAAAGACATTTTTTAGTATTTTTCGAATAATTCTTCGGGGTTTGGGAACACTTAAGATTAAAGTTCTAGGACTTGTAGAGGACTTTCCAATGAAGAATTTGAGCTATTATACATATGGCTTTGACGCCTCCAACCCACCCCCACAGTGCCCTGAAAACTACGCTTAAATGAAAAAGGTACAGTCTTCAGAAAATTTACCGTTCTAATCACTTCATTCTCTTTTTTCTCATAGAAATCATTACTATAAGTCTAGTTGCATGTTTATAAACATTTGTCAGGTAATTTCCATTTGTTTACACAAATTCCATTTGTTTAAATAATTCGCTTTTCTCGAAACTCCGTCGGACATCTGTTTTCTGAGTTCGAAATGGCAGTTTATTATCTTAGAGTGACATTATTCATTAAACAAATTCTTCCTATTGTTTAAACTATCAATGATTATTAATTTTCAACTGTTCTTCTAATTATGGTAGAAGTCAGGTTTTTTGTGAAATTAACTTATAAATTTCATGTTCGAGGTATCTTGCCTATGTTATTAGCTAATAAACCCATATTTGTTTAAACAAATTCCATTTGTTTAAACAATTTTTTTTTTTAATTCTCTTAACATTCATTTTTTTAGATCGGTCTGGTCAACTGTTATTGTCAAGTGACATCATTTATATTTTGGGATAATTTCCATTGTTTAAATAACAAAATATTATTCAAATGCATAATGGTGATATACAGGTGGTATGTAAATTCTAAAATAAATTAGAAATTACAGCCACAACCTGGATTTGAACCAGGGACCTGGGACCTGGTTCAAATCATTATTAAGTAAAATATTATTCGTTTTCAATATCATTTATTCGAAAACATTGAATTTATTTAAAATCCTTTTTTCGGGAAATTGGGGAGTTACATTTCTTTTAAAAATATTAAATTTTCTACCATAATTAGAAAAAAGTTGAAAATGAATAATAATTCATTGTTTAAACAATAGGAGGAATTTTTTTAATGAATAATGTCACTCTAAGATAATAAACTGCCATTTCGAACTCAGAAAACAGAATTCAGACGGATTTTCAAGAAAAACGAATTATTTAAACACCTAAAAATTTGTTTAAACAAATGGAAATTAACTGACAAATGTTTATAGGCATCCCACTAGACTTATAATAGTGACTTCTATGAGAAAAGAAGAGAATGAAATAATTATAAGGGTCAATTTTATGAAGAATCTACATTTTTTCATTTAAGGGTAGTTTTCAGGGCACTGTGGGGGTGGGTTGGGGGCATAAAATCCATATGTATGATAGGTCAAATTCTTCCTTGGAAAGTCCTCTACAAGTCCTATAACTTTAGTCTTAAGTTTTCCCAAACCGCGAACAATTATTCGAAAAATACCAAAAATTGTCTTTTTCCCATGTATTTTCTTATGTAAATTTGAGGCCTCGATAGGCACCATTAAGAATCAAGATTTGGAAGAAAAAAAAATACGTGTCCACTTTTTTTGGATTTGGAAACGATTTGGGGGGATCGTTGCTTTCTAAATAAAAATAGCCAATTTGAACCACCCTAGTGCACAACCCAGGCGTTGCCCGATAATTTTTTGACTTGACTTGAATTTTTTAATGCAATATCTTTTGGGAAGCCTTGCTCCATCGGTTCAGCTATTAAAAGCGATAATTGAAAAAAAAACACGATTTTTTAGGTTTTTGTTTTTAACAAATTAAGTAATGATATTTGCCAGTTGAAAACACATCACAATACATCTACGGACTGTTCCGCGTGACCTGGGATCGTCGGCTTCCTAATACTATTTTTGTCACGAAATCACTCATTTTTTGCTCTATTGCCTGGTCTACTAATTCAGTAGCAATTTTGCGAATCCTGATTCCGTCATGCAGTGGACTTTGAATTATTGCCTTCTGAAATTCATTCAATTCCGGCATTTTTATCTATTACGTCAAAATTCAAGATGGCATTTTTGTGACATGTGACATGACAAACGTACTGACATGACATTACGAAGCCCAGTTCAATTAGTGCAAATTTTGACTGTCCCCGTTTTTTTTTATGCTCACCATATAGTGCGTACATGCAAACAAATATGTGTCATTATCACGCCAGGTGAAAAATACTATAATAGCGTCTGTTACTAAAACCAATCCCACTAATGAGAACGTATCTTAACGCTAAATTTATAGGTTAGAGTAATGTCAAACAGCTGCCAAACTAAATAACGCGCGCACTCTACCACTATAGATTACGTTTCCAACAGAGTCTTGTCGCAAATATCCCCACTCAGTCTCACACGACCCCTTATCATCTCGTGTCCGTACTGCCTCAGTGTTAGAACCACTGTATTTAAGAAAAGTGGAATATACGTTCTTTGTTTAGAATTTTATAAGGATTAATTTTGTACAGATGCTAAAATGTTTAAATCGTAACCGTTTTGTGGTAAAACACAAAAAAACGCGAACGTGCAAGTTAGGGGTGGTTCTTAGGGTGTTTATAACCAGCGTAGAACGCCCAAGTTATTGGCATGTAGTTTGCACAGATACAAGGTGTATTTGTTCAAAATTTGAAGCAGTATTAACTCGGATGAGTAAATTGTTCATTAGGATTTAGTCTTTGGAGAGTGTTTGGTATACTCTGGTTGTTGTTGTGAGGTTGGTTGATAGTAGTTCTGAAGAGTTGTTGATGTGATAGTGATGTGTGTCAAAACGTGGATAAGTACTCACTTAAAATAGGTGCTGCACGCACATAATATTGCCCTATGTACGGGTATGCTCGTGCCATCTTCCAACAGTATCGTGGCGTCGCACAATTGATTGTTTTCTTGGAGTTCGAAAAGAGACTGCATGGCCTGAACGCTCATACGTCGCCCTCCACCTATTGTGAATTTATCGGATTCCTCCGATTCGGACATCTCAGCACAATCGGCCAGTTTTGTTCATGGATGCATAACTTAATACTAAGGGATTTAGCGTCAACTTCTTCACAGGTAATTTAGTAATGGTGAAATGTTAAAAATGTGTAAACAGGTGAGTTCTAAAAGTCAAATTTGATATATAAAAAAAAATCTGGCAGCCGTCGTCGGTTGCCTGGTAACTAAGCATCGATCACTGTTGAAGCCATTCTTTGCGCACGAACAAAGATACCAATTTTGGTCTATCTCCGCTACTGGTCGCCTATTGGTTCTTCCACGAACTTGATGTTCTAATTTTCTTCGGTAAAGTGGCAGACATTTGTAGAAGCGTTTAATTTTGAACATAGGTATAACCGGAGAATGTCAACATGACGTTTGCGATTTGACACTGCTCGAAATTATAACTGACATGAGCTTGACACTCGTTACAGTCGTCACATACGTTTCGTTTGGTAACTGTTGGCAATATTGTAGGAAGGCACCAAAAAGATTACTATAGAAATGGAAGAACCAAATGTATTATATACCAGTATGATTTTTTTCCATTTCAAAAGTAGAGTCTGGATGGCCATGATTTATTTTGAAGATGTAATATATGTTGCTATAAATACCATAATGGTACCATGTTGGTAGCTGCTTTGGTCATGAGTCCCATAAATTAGTGCAGCCCCACAGTTGGATGATACCTCAGGCCGACACAAGCATAGAGACACAAGTTTAAGTATCTGCTTGTAAAGTAGGAGTTTATTATATGTCTACAATGTTTGCAAATTGTTTGATCGATGTAGGCCAATATTATGAACACGCTGTATACGAACTACGAAGGAAGTTCATATGAACTTGTTTGGTTAGAATCCCCCAATATTTAGTGGGGCACGAAGAAAAACTGTAAAAATAACCGGGCCACAAACAAAATTGGAAACGCTGATCTAGTGAACTAGCTGATAGTTTGACGTTAATATAGTGTATGTCCTCACGCCTGCGTGGCATGCTTCGCACTAGTTTGCGAAGAGATTCTTGGCGTATGCTTTCCCATTTCTCAATCAGGGCTTGTGTCAGTTCCTGTATGGTTAGTAGTGGATTAGGGCGCTTGCGAACATGTCGGTCAAGCTGATCCCATACGTGTTCAATAGGATTCAGGTCAGGAATTAACGCCGGCCATTCCATGACCTGAATTCCACGTTCTTGTAAAATGTTTCTGGTGACGCCGGCGGTAAGTATGTGGCTTTGCATTAGCCTGCATTAGGATGAAATTTTGACCGACGCCATATGCAGCAGGCACCACATGGTCCTCCAAGATGTTTTTGATGTAATTCACGGCATTTAGTCTACCAGGAACCACAACAAGATCTGTTCTGTTCTGTTCTATCCTATCCACTTTCTGTATAGTAGCGGCTGCGTAGCGTTCACCAGGACGTCTATATACACTTACTCAACCGTCGCAACGAGTTAAACGAAATCTGGACTTGTCTGCAAACAGTACAGGCGTCCAGTGACGAAGTTGGCAATCTCTGTGATCGAGAGCAAACCTCATTCATCTTGCTTTGTGATGCTGCGTAAGGCGTGGTGCGCGGACAGGTCTTCTTGGTTTCAAATTCGCTTCTTTTAATCTGTAAACAGTTTGATCAGCAATTTCTATTCCATGTGCTCGTCTTAGGTCTTTAGGAGGTCTCGTGCTGTGGTAGTACGCTGACGTCGAGAGTAAAGGACAAGAAATCGGTCTTGATTTTGAGTAATTTTTTGAGTTCGACCTTGTTCAGCTCTTCTAATATGTTGGCCGGTCTCCCGAAACCGATTCCATAAACGCTGAATAACAGAAGGGAAAACTCGAAGGTCCCTGCTAACATGTCGAATAGCGTGGCCATGCTGAATTATGGCGACAGCACGAGCAACTTGCACTTCACTAAGATGCCTCATTTTACTTCTGAATTCATTTGTCTTGTTTAGTAGGCTTTCATACGATTCAAAGCATACTTGACATTTTTTCCATTTGGAATTGCGTTATTAATTTACATTTTTAAGTATAACTTACAAGTAAATAAGAGTTGCTTTTGTAATTTTCTTTAGTAAAATATATGCCCTTAAAGCATACCAAATTTGATTTGCCTAGAACAATTATTTAAAAAGTTACAGGTTCCGAAAAAAGTGTTCCCCTATTTTTTTGAGCAGTGTAAAACCCGTAGAATATTTAAAAAAAAAATTTCAAACAGAAATCTTTTGGTTTTAAGCAAAGTATCGTTTAAATGTGATTTTAATATACATGGTTCATTTTATTATGGAAATTTGGTAACATGTATATTTTTAATTTTTTTAATTCTAAAATTAAATCTAAGAACTTTCTGTAGAAATAATTTTCTTGGGAAAAGCATAATTTTTGAGTTTATAGCAATTAATCAAAACTCCTAAACTTCCAATTGAGATATTTTCCCACATACATATAGATTTATTTTAATGTGGCAGTTTGAACATTTAATTTAATTCTATTTAATTGTTGTTTTTTTTCTTAGATTTTTTACTTTTATCCGTTTGATAAATAAAAGTTCATGAGTTTTGATTAATTGCTTATTCATAACTCAAAAATAGTACAATGCATTTAAAAAAAATCTGATGTGGCCAGGCACATAACTTTATCATACTGTATATAAAATTAATAGTTTAGCTGCATGAGATTCTATTTGATCGAGATCGGCTGTCTGCATTAAAATAAAACTAGTAGAACTAGACAGATATCTCGATTAAAGCTGCCTTCGGATATGGTACTCCGTTGACACCGGGTACACCGTCCAAATGACACTTACGTGTTATTGGGTGTAGAAAGTGTAACGGTGTTCAATATCCGAACGCAGCCTATATTGGCAGTAGTATTTTTAAAGCATTAGCGTTTGACACTAGCTACTGTCATTAAGTCATTAAAAAATCTGACATCCTGGCTACTAGTTTTAAAGCAGTACGACCGATCTCGATGAAATAGAATTTGCTCATGCAGATAAACTATAAATTCTACCAAAAAATGTCATATACATAAATTATAGAAAATTTCCTCTCCTTTAATTTATTATTTAACTATTTTGACGACATTACACAAATAGCGGCTCATTTGCAAAATCTTCGAAAAATGTTATGAGTAAACCACCAGTTCCTTTGGACCCTTTTCAACAGAAAGCTTTTCAGCTCTAAGTTTGGTTATGAAACTTCTAAATATGAAGTTTCGTCCCGATACCTTTAGTAGTTTCTCCGGAATCGTCTCCACAAAAACGGGTACACACACATACACACACACACACACACACACACACACACACACACACACACACACACACACACACACACACACAGACATTTTTTTGTACCTTGGTCAAAAATGTTCAGGGGACCCAAAAAGACATGTTTCCGCTAAAATATCAAATTTTTTTTTTGGCACGATTACAATACTTTACATACTGCGTATGATAAAGTAAAAATAATTCCTAAAAAAATTCTCAAAATTAGGCTTAGAATTTAAAAATGTAAAATATGCAGCGTGTTCTATTAGAAAAGGAAAAGGTTATGTATTTCCATGATATAATGAACAACCTGTATATTAAAAATATATTTGAACGAGAAGTTTTCTTCAACCAATAAAAAAATATTTGAATTTGTTTTAAATACAACAAGAAATTAATTTACTTATGGAGTTTTTAATTTGTAATTCACAATAAATAAAGTACTGCGTTACAAGGCCTAAATAATATTGATATTTTTGTAAAATGAAGTAATTACCTATGTGACAATATTATGTTGTTAATTTTTACTTAAAATAAGCAAGATGGATAATATCATCAATACTCGTATACCAATAGTGAGAACATTCCACTTACCGACGACGAGCCTTTTGCAACCAAGTCAGAATTGGTACCTACTGATAGGACCTCTATGATGAGGGTCCATGTCCTCAGCCCCTCCACATTGGAAATTTCTTCTTATGTCAAGGTTTTGTGCTTGTTTTGTGCTGTTTTGTGCCGCAAACCAAAAGTTCTGTGTTCCTTTCGTTTCGGAGTTATAGGCAATTTTCTGAAGGGTGGCTTTGGACATGCCCACTTTTAAATTTATGGGAATTATTTAGATGTTCCGTTTTACTGTTTTTGATTAACAGCTTATAATAAAACAGTGTTGCATTTTATAAAAAAAACATATTCCTATAAAAGATTCTTCGAATTAATCTGTAAAACTGTAAAAATATAGATAGATAAAATCAAGAACCATTATATTAAAAATACATTAAAATGATAGTTTGATTAAAGCCAAAAAAACTTTTGTTTGAAATATTTTTTGATTTTTTTACGGTTGGAAAATTATTTAGCTGTTTCGGTAATTTAACCTAACTCTGTATATATAATATACATACTATATTATTATATTATATAGTTTTTAATTAATTTAAATATTTTACACTATTGCATCGTTTCTCGGAAGAATTTTCTGAATCGACAGGTTTTTGTTTCATCGAAACGAAAATTACTTTTACCCCAAATATTACAAACCTGTGCTGATTCTAAAATTAGTACAACACATCACCAATTTTTAGTTCTCTCTAGCTTTCTTCTGTGACGTTAACGAAAACAAGTTTCAGACTCTCAACACCTTTCAACTTTTATATGTAACATATTTTTATTAAGACTCGTATTTTTAATGATATTCTACTATATCAGTTAAGCGACAAAGTTCAGGCTAATGTAGAGCAATATTTAAAAAAAAAAAGCAATAGGAAACAATGGAATTACAGGATGTATCTATTTTTGTGTCAGTATAATCTATTATTATAAATGGATTACATATGAACACTTTTGATAATTTGTTATAACAATTATTCAAGTGCTTGTAGAAAGCACCTGAATTATTCTGAATTACCCTGAAAGCACCGAATTCCATTCACAATGGTTGATACAAAATATGCATGATTCACCAAAAATTCGTACGCTTCGCGCAACAAAGGAATCCGCCTCTTTCGTTGTTAATGAA
Organism: Aphodius sticticus; assembly: GCA_963966075.1. NCBI lineage: Eukaryota > Metazoa > Arthropoda > Insecta > Coleoptera > Scarabaeidae > Aphodius > Aphodius sticticus. Next base: position 70,857,929 of record OZ014509.1, read on the forward strand.
TGAATTAATCTTGTAAAATACATAGATAGTAGGTGGCGATTGAATTAAAAAGGCTATACGCGCGTCGCGACGCACCTGTTAGCGCCAACGTACACCCATAGATGGCGCCGGCGCATTCACATTCACTACCGTATAATCAGGGATGCCCTCAACTTTTATCAACCAACTGATCTTAACACTCGCCACGCGTAACATCACCAAAGAAAAGGTATGCACAAAAAACTAACTCTAACTATTTATTTCAATTAATCTTGTATCTTTTTTTTTAGGGAGCAAAAAAGCAAAGGCGAAAATGTTTGGAGGTTTTATAGTGCTCGTTTTCTGTGCTATTTCTTGTAGAGGCCAGATGAATGTGATTGATGCTGATATAGAAAATTTGATTCCTACTAGTACTATCGAATGCCAGAGGAAGTTGTATACCTATCGTGTCAGCCAGGCAGATATCAATGGGAAGCAGTGTTGGGATACTTTGTCCGTGTGGGCTTGTTGGGGCAGATGCGATTCAAATGAGGTAAGTTGTTAAAAAAAGCGTTATTTTTGTATATTATATCCATAAAATCAAAGTAACATTGTGGAGATAATTTGGTGTTTAAATAACGTAGATATTTGTACGTTACGTAGTAAGTTACGTTCATGAGGCAATTCATAATTTTCCAACACATTTTCCCAACATTTTTATATTCATAACTAGAAACTGCTTGTTTACTTTTGTGTAAATTGTACCTTTTTATCGACGAGTCTTCATACCCAATCAAAATCCTGAGTTTTTCTAGAGAATTAAAATTTAATTCCATATAAAATTTGTAAGTGCATACAAAATATTTTTTTAGAACAGTGTATCTATTAAATTAAGCAGTGTTTTATTAAATCGTTATACAGTGAGCGCGTAAAGAATGGAAACATGACAAAATCCCAAGAACGCTTTGCTATTTTAAAAAATTCTTCAACACGTCGATTTATAATTATCAAAACACACCTTATGATATCAAATTAATTTTTTTACCTTTATTTGTTTTTAACAGATGACGTTATCAACATTTTTATTAAATGACCATATATTTTTTAATGCATTTGACAGACCTTTTAATTGTCTTAGTGGTAGCATAACATTTTTATGGCCTTACGCAAGAAAATTTTCGAGAAAAAGACAATTGAAGGTTATGAATGAAACGTCACTAAATCTCCGGAACGGGTCTACTGAAGTTAACGAATTTTTGGAATTAAGTATTTTGCAACCATGTGAAGTCACTGGCGTTACTATCGTTGATGCAACGTTTACAGTTTCTGAGATATAACCTAAAACTTTTGAATTTGAAATAGAACAGCCTGTATATTTTGACATTGTCTGTTACAGTCTTCATTATTATATCAAAAACATTTTCTACTGCTTCTACTCTAGTTGGTTTATGAGGATTCTCAACCATTGACAAGAACACATTGTTTTAAATTTGATCAGTTTATTTTTTGTTATTGTTACTTTTTGTTATCAATTTTTTCTTTGTTAATTTTTATACCTAATAAAGGTTTTTGTTCATTTCTAGATATTTTTGATATAATACTGTAACAAGCGTAGTAACATTGAATAGGCAATGGAAGACTGTAACAGAAAATGTCAACATATACAGGCTGTTCTATTTCAAATACAAAAGTTTGCGGTTATATCTCAGAAATTGTAAACGTTGCATCAACGGTAATAACGCCAGTGACATCACATTGTTGCAAAATACTTAATTCCAAAATTTCGTTAAATTCGGTCGAAGCGTTCCAGAGATTTTGTCACTTTACTTTCATAACCATCAAAATTTTCTTATGAAAGGCCATAAAAATATTATGCTACCATTAAGACAATTAAAAGATTTGTAATAAAATATGAGTATCATTGGGTAGTTAATTTGGTGTTTAAAATAATGTAGATATTTATACAAGTTGCGTTCATGAGGCATGTCATATTTTTCACGATAGATTTATAATTTAATAACTAAGAAACTGCTGGTTTACTTTTCGGTTAATTGTACCTTTTTATCGACCAGTCTGTATAATCAATCAAAATCCTGAGTTTTTCTAGAGAATTAAAAATTAGTTCCATATAAAATTACTGTTTTGAGAGTGCATACAAAATATTTTTTTGAGAACAGTGTATCTATTAAATTCAGCAGTGTTTATTACATCGTTATATTTAAAAATTGTATTTGTTCCATTTAAATTAAAAAATATATAAGTGCATTGTTATTAAAAAGTCGAAAATTATCAAATGAACACTAACAAAATCGATTTTTGTATCACTGGGGCCTCTAGCACGAATACAATTGAGCACTTGTGGATTCTAGCCAAACTGTCATTTTTTTAAATCTAACCTCTTGGGTACACCGCTATTATTCGACGGGAACCATTTTCCCCGAATACAATAATACTAACGAATGCGTACGTGTACCATTTAAAAGCAAAAAAAACTCAAATAACGAAAATATGGCGAGATGGTTTTATTGCTACATTTTTGTTTTGCGGCTTCGTATTACTCACTTATTTATTGTTATTATTATTATTATTATAATACTTAATGTTATTAGTTTCAATGAAATTTACTTGAATTATAATCTTTTCATGTCCAACTTTAAATTGCAAGACCAGCAAAAAGTCTTAAAAAATAAATAGTATATTATTTGACGAGCACATAACTAAGGATATAAATCGCGAGCCGTAGGCGAGTGTATAAACATGCGAGCGATTTATATCAGTTGTGTGCGAGTCGAATACGACGTTTTATCTACGACTCATAAATTCCATTTTATATCAAATATTTTAAAGGTGTCTGTCAATGATGGCGAGGCGAACTGTTAGAACTACATATCTGATATTTTTCAAGCTACTCAATAATTAATTACTAGTCGATTTTTCAATCTCCAGGATATTAGAAAACTGCGAACACTGTAGACCTTTTTGAAAAATAAAGGCCTCTACGAATTTTTGCATCTTCATAAAAACGCTGGCACTGATTTTTCTGTTTATATCTATGTAAGTTAATTATTTTAATTGGATTAAAGTTCAAGATTAAAACTATAATTTTAGTCTACTTAGGAAATCTCGCAGATATTTTGATTCTAATGACAGTAGGTAGTGTCAAGCACTAATGTTTTGACAATACCTACTGTCAATATAAGCTACGTTCGGATATTCTACACCGTTACACTTTTTACACCCAATAGCACGTAAGTGTCATTTGGGCGGTGTACCCGGTGTCAACGGAGTACAATATCCGAACGCAGCTTTAATCGACATATCTGTCTAGGTCTACTAGTTTTATTTTAATGCAGACATAGCCGATCTCGATCAAATAGAATCTCATGCAGCTAAAATATTAATTTTATATATAGTATGATAAAGTCATGTGCCTGGCCACATCAGATTTTTTTAATATTTTACGGTGGGGGTATTTTAACTTCGGCCCTGCTGATGATAATTTTCTCACTTGTGTTTTTTTTTGCTGGAGGTCTATGATGTATCATTTAGAAATTGCTAATATTCCATTACTATAATATAATGCTGCGATAATTTTATTTAACTATTTAACAGTCTAGGGAATTATTTTTATTACAATTATTTGTTATTACCTTTGCATTATAGCTTTATATTTTATTTATCAATAAACTTTATAGTTTATGCATATTTATAACCAACTTCCACAATAATAAAACTCCAAAAATTAAAACCGGACATTTTCGCATATAAAAATCAATTCAAACATAACCTCAACGGGTATTATGGAATATTTTGTGTAATGCCCACACAGGTCAAGGTATACAGCGTAATTAATGTGGAACCACCACAAAATCTGTAATAAACCTTTTGTGGGGAGCCTGATTATTCAATCGTACGGTTTGTACAGGATCATTATACCCAATGTTCTGCTACATAATGTACTTAACCGACGAGATATTCAACAAGAAACACGAATGTGTTGTGTATTTTACTTTGTTAAAATTATTTTATAAAGTTTGATGTAAATTGATGTACATACATGATGAATTGTTTTATGGGTGTAAATTAATATTGGCGTAATTTGATTATTTAGAATTATTGTTATAAAACGTGATTATTGGGTATAATAATTGTTAAATTGACGTTTTAGCAATCAATGTTAACCTAATCATGGACTATTAGTGGTTCTAATTATGATTGACACCTCCGGTGTTTGTGGGTGAATTAATTGGTTTGAATTAATAACGATTATAGTGATATAAATTGACCCTAAAGGTGAATTTAGTAGTATCAAACACATTTCCCATTTTGTAAGTAATAAAAGTATTAAAGAGAATCAAAAATAAGTTTAAAATATGCACAAATGTAATTAAGAAATGTATTCACATATAAAGAGAATAATCTATTATTTATTATTATTTTTTTCTTTCAACCCTAAATGCAACATCCTGTCTCGTAAGATAAGTGCACAAATGTATAAATAATAGATAATATCCAACTGTTTTAAATTAAAAAGTTTTGTACAATATTTACATAAATCGTGGGTTTTAAGTTGCTGGAATTGCTACGTTGGTGTAATTTCCAGGAAAAATAGCTCAGCTAAATTCCAAAGAAAGAGCGACATACAAAATGTACATTGCAGGTGTAATATTCGCACTGCAGTGATATCAATTCTCAAAAAGCCTGATTAATTCTTTGTCACTTCAAGAACTCCCAGTAGATTCAGTTTTATATATGAATCCTAAAAATCACCAAGTTACTATGTTCTGTTATAAAAGCCACTACTGAATATATTAATAAGTAGATTTGTCCATTAAAAATAATTTCTATTCGAAATATTCTTATGCTGGCTTTGCTGTACTGCAAACCAATTCTTAGAATTGCTAGAGCGTGGGTTTAAAAATATTCGGAGTCCGTGATAACAGTACTAATGAATATTTAAGATATTTTAGTGGTGAAGTTTTAATAACTGATGCAATTAAATTCAAGTTATTCTTACTACTATTAACTTCTCTATGTAAATTTTTATTTGTACAGGATGTTGCATTAAATCGTGAAGAAAAATAATAAATTAGCGTTTGAACACAAGTAGTTGACGCAAACAATATTTACTTCCTTGAATATTCTAGTTTATTTGCTAGACCAGGCAATTCCTGACAAAAATAGTATCAGCAAGCCGCCGGTCCCAGGTTACGTGGAACAGTCCGTAGATGTATTGTGATGTGCTTTCGACTAGCAAATATCATTACTTAATTTGTTATAAACAAAAAACCTAAAAAAATCGTGCTTTTTTCGTTGTTCGCTTGTAACAGCTGAACCGATGAAGCAATCTTGATCCGGTCAACAGACGAATTGTAGAGAATGAAAAGACGAAAAAAATGAACCCTACACGGACCCGATCGGATTAATATTAACGGAGGAAATTCGGAAGAACCGGAGAAACCTGCATTTTTTTCAAAAATTCATAACTCCGCCATTTTCAAAGTTTTAACGCAGGCTTTTCGTGAGAAAGTAGCGATTTATGGGTCCTTCTAAGTGTCAACAACCCAGGCGTTGTCCGTCGATTAGTTTTTGCACAAAATCGGCATTAAAAACACCAGTCCAAGAGATCTTAAAAATAAGTGAGAAATGTATTTATATTAAAATTAATGATGATGATTAAACAATAATGATTTTCCCAAATTTAGACTTGCACTGGCTTTGCCTGTTTTAGTTGCTACGTTTAGGCACCCAGTAAGGATTTATGTATCGCCGCGAATAAAAGTTTGCACCACGTATATGGGTCAAATTTACAAATCGTACGGATTTCGCCAAAAAAGAAAATTCCCTTTTTTAAATACCACCAAACTTTTTTTATGGCATTTTCTCGGAATTTTAGTCGATACCTGTATCAGGATTTAGTCGAAAAAAAATTATTTTGAGAGATATGAAGGCTTAAAGTTTGCCATATTCAAAATTCAATATCTTTGGTTCTAGTAATCGTATCGGACAATTTTTTTTTTATTTTAAAGGTTGAAATATTTGCTAAATAACTGCGTACAATTATTTTAACAATTAATTACAATTAATTTATGTATGTAAAAAAATTAAAAACAATTGAATTCTTTAAATAATTATTTCATAGTCGCCCCCACAATGGATATAATCGAAAAAATATATATAATATCCGCCACACTTTTACCTACAAAATCAATTTTTTTCTAGGATGGAGTCTCTTATAGTTCAAAAGATATTAAATTTTATCTGACGTGAGTCAAGCACCATTTTCGCTTTTGCGTGTGTTTGCAAGCAAAGCACTGAAAATAATGAAAATATCATACACAAACTGATCCGCTGCTAGCGTCGCACACAATGGTTAGCTGCGCACACACTATTTGTACGTGAAAGTCGAGAGGTGTTTGAACATTTAAAATAATAAATACTAAAATAATTAAGATTTTCTAATGATAGTTGATATAAGTATAGGAATAAATGTGAATGTTTTAAGCTCTTTTTGTGATTTTATTTTCATTTGCAATTATTTTTTTTTAATGCATGATTTGTTATAGCCAATCAAACGACTGACATAAATGGTCATATAATCTCAAAAGACATCGACGAATAAAATCTATGTAGACGCCGCCAGAAGAATACGATCGACGAAAAGAATTTGTAACCAACTCGAATATTAAACGGCGATTAATGATCTCGACAATTAACGCACTCGCTAATCGCTCGTGCGTTAAACAGTCTCGATCAATAATCGCTCTTTTTAATATACTTGTTGGTTAAATAACTATATACAAACCTCATTCAATTGGATGTCAGATTTATCTTTCTTGATTTTAGATAATTTAAACCGGCATGAGTTATAAATTCTTTGTTGAAGTGACCAAGATGTTATAGTTGTAGTATATTTAATGCCAATAATTGGTATTTTATTACTTTTCTGAGCGCCTCATTCTTTTTATATTTGGATGTGGAGACAAATTGAATGGATTGAAACATCTGTCGGTTCGAAATTTAGAACGTTTGATACGGTTAGAAGGCTTCGGCATTTTTTAAAAACGTTTAATAAATAAATATTTTTAGCACGTAATAAATAAGCACTTCCACTCACTCCGTTCTTAAAAAACAAACTGCACTAGCATGTTGAATCAGCCTGCTGTCTGCGAGACGTTCAAGAACGTCGCGTACACGCCTGAAGTAGTCGCTTGCTGCGTTATTTTATCGAGTTTCGACACGCCGCGCGCGAGGTCACAAATTTAATATCTTTTGAACTATAAGAGACTCCATCCTAGGAAAAAATGGGTTTTGTAGGTAAAAGTGTAGCGGATATTATGTATATTTTTGCGATTATATCCATTGTGGGGCCGACTATGTAATAATTATTTAAACAATTCAATTGTTTTTAATTTTTTTATATTTATAAATTAAAATAATGATTATACGCAGTTATCTAGCAAATATTTCAACCTTTAAAATAAAACAAAAATGGGTCCAATACGATTACTAGAACCAAAGATATTGAATTTTGAATATGGCCAGGTTTGGCAAATTATCGTAAATATCCAAACTTAAAACTTTCATATCTCTGAAAATAATTTTTTTTCGACTAAATCCTGATACAGATATATCCTTATTTAGTGCATACAACTTATAAAAAAAGTTTCAGCCAAATCTAAAATGTGACTTCATAAAAGGTGTACGATTTGTAAAAGAATGAACCATATGGGCTAGTTGCACAAGATGCCAACTAGGTATTTTTAATTTTAGAGAAATATCAAATTTTATTAAAAAGAAGTTCTACATAACTTTTTAAGCAATTTTTTTAGCAAATATTACTAAAACATGGTTAAGCAACATTGTTATAATAATATACATTCAAATTTCCCGCCACGATTGATTTATATTCGATAGTACGTAGTACGCCGGAAGCTTGTCATTATTTGAATAATGCCGTCAGAGATTAGCACTGAATATTAAATCTAGTTTCCAATTTTCTATCACCAGGTAATCACAGAGCAGTGGCAAGGTATGCATACGCAATATCCCACCCTTAGCTGATAATAATTGAACATTTTATCTCGAATATGCGAAGATACGAAGATGCAAGAAGCATAAAGCATAGTTTGATAGTGGGGTCGGTTTAATTGGGTATAAAATTGATAATAAAAGTGTTTTCAAATTTGCGAATTTATCGTAGATCGTCCTATATAGAAGATGATGATTCAATTAAAACGTAAATCCGTTTAATCAGTTATTGATTATTTTAAACATTCTTGTTCGAGTTGTGCAAGTTATTTGCTTTTAATTTTGCCTCTGTTTGAGAAGGGACAAAGTGGTCGTGTTCGCACGAAAGAATTGAACAATTATTAAACTTTTACTTAAGCTAATTACACTTTGTTACACCGAAGACACGATCCTGTAATAATTAACACCCCAATGATCGGTTCAGTGTTTTTTTTAACACGTAAATACCTCCAGCATCTTTGAAAAGCATCTTCTAGAAAGTTCTCTCCTAAACAATGGCGGATTAACTATATTTCGGGGCCCCTATACCTTATCCATTCGAAAACACAAATTAAATTATGTTGAAAAAATATAAATCTATAAAACGTTGTGTAATAGTATATTACAGTACAAGAGCTGTAACTAGCATATTACGTACGTGTGTAAAGTTAACTGTTGGTTTCACGAGCACGTAATATGCGTTACAGCTCGAGTATTGTACATAATTTTACCTACGACCGACAATTATAGATCCAATCACTTACTTTAAATAAAGGAGAAATATTGCGACAGATTTTTTTATTATATTTTCGGTCGAGTTCTTGGTCCTGAGCTCAAATCAATTGAGCTACCAAATTCGGAGGACATTGATAGGCGAATTTGTCACTTCAAAAAAGAATGCTGTAATTTGAAATTAGTTTTTTAGTTTGTTTAGCTACCCTGGAGATATTAGAGATATTGAAAAAAAAAATTCTTGCGTAACCAACTCTTTTAGCGTAAAGACAGCATTTTCAATGTTGTATTAGAATCAATTTGCAAATGTACAACAATTATTTTACATACTTATTTTTAATTATTTACATTTACACAATTCTAGTTTACGCGATAGCGATAAGTTTGAATAAAAGTGTGAAGAAAATAGAGGCAGAATAGAAAAAAATGAGGTACCCTAAAGAACTTACTAAAGAATTGTTATAATAGCCCTTCTACACCTGTGCAATTTTAACCTGCAATCTCAATCATGCGACAAATCGCATGCGATTTTTCGTTTTACACTATGCAATTTTTGTATATATATAGGTTATATGAAAAAATCGCATGGGTTTAGAATCAGTTCTAAATCCATGCGATTTTTACGTGCGATTTTAGTAACTTTCTAGGAACTTAAGCCAGCAAACATAAATGTAGTAGTGGTACCATCGCTGATAGACGCGTAGCGTAGGCCCAAGCGAAACATAACCTTGCATAACCTACTCCGATAATTGTTTTTGTTCGTGCTTAGTTTGAGACGAGTTTGTTAAGATGTCGAAGGAGAATCAAGAAGATAAGAAGGAAAATATTGATAAATTCGTGTGGTCGAACTCAATTACTGAGAATCTAATCGAACCAACCAGTACTCTACTGTTCTTCTCTGCCAGAGTACAAAAACAAAAATATAAGGCTAGACGCGTTAAATGTAATACGAGACTTGGTGGCGAAAAATGCCTTAGCTGCTGCACAAGTCCTCACAGTTGAAGCAATTAAGAACAAAATACATAATCTAAGGACGCAGTTTTTTAAGGAGTTGGGAAGAATTAAAATTAGTGAAAAAAGTGGTGCCGGCACGTCGGACAGATACACACCAATATTGTGGTATTATGAACATTTAAAATTCCTTCAGGAATCAGAGGCAACAATGGAGTCGGAGTCAAACTTACCAGAAGTCACGCTACAACCGGAATATATTATGGATAGCGAGGATAGCCAGCCGGAGCTCATATTTGATGGCACGGTTGAAGATTTCAATTCTTCGGAAATTTTGTCACCGATGCCCAGTGGCTCAAGAACGACTCTAATGGCAAAAAGAGCTTAACTTATCCCTAAACCCCAAGAGGTTGCAGAGGCCTAAACCCCAAGCCTAAACCCCAAGGGTGCAGTCACAAAATCAAGAAGATGATTTAACGTCATTTGCCAAAACCATCGAACACGAATTAAGAAAAATTGCAAACCCGAGCATTTTAAGAATGGTGAAGAGAACGATTTTTAATATTGTGTTGGATGGCCAAGAGGAGCATATGGAGTAACCCTCTATTGTGTTTTGTTTACTAGAATTTTTTTATTTTTGTATATTAACTTTTTTAAATTTTTTTCTTAAAAATAAAATAATATTGTATTAGCAAGTGTATTTTTATTTAATATAATGAATAATTTATAATGATTTTAATATACTATAATAACTATACTATAAATAATAGTGATAACAGAATTAATGTTAGTTTATGCCAAGTCATTTTGCCAAGGTACTGCTCCTTCAACACTATTGAAAAATTCTAAAAACTCCTGACTGTTGTCTAAGGCTGAACGAGCACTTCTGTTTTCAGCTACAAAATGCAGATTTAATGACGTATCGCCTATCGATGTTTCATCTCGCATGCCATACGTAATGGGGCATTCTGTTCGTAGAAAATTATGCAAAACTATACAAGTCAAAGTTCATTATTTACTAAATGTAGATTTCCCCGATCTTTTCGCTAAGCCATGGTTTAGTCTACCAACGCCGTTCCGTTCTTTGTCTTAACAACAAGCTCGCAGCTCCAATTATGATGCTACGGAGAGCAATTTCCTCTAAATCGATGACGTTAGGCATTTTAACACATATGTATATGAACACATGCATCAACAATCGATACTAGCAAGGTTTCTTATACATATAAACGATAGTTTTGGTGCTAAGAAGGTTATGTTTATGTATAAATAACAAAACAACGAGGTTATGCGTGTTGATGTGTGTAGCACTGTTGCCAATCAAAGAAGTTACAGTTGTTAAAAAATAAAATCACTGATGCTGAAGCCATGCAATTTATTAAAGTTGCACAGATGTAAACGGTCGACAAACAGTGATAAAATTGCATGCGATTTTGAAAAATCGCATGGTTGAGATTGCAGGTAAAAATTGCATAGGTGTAAAAGGGCTATAACGCTTAACGTTTAATAGCGGTGTCTACCTAATTCCGCTAGATAGCCGTTGAGGCTTATACATTTACACGCTCTTATAATTGAAACCAAATTCTAATTTCGGGGAAGTAGTTTGTTAGAATAAATTATACTTATTAAAATTACATGCGATGGAGGTAACACAAATAGTTGCACACAACTAGAACTAAGACGAATTTGGAAGCGACGTACAAACAAAGTATACGATATCGGCACGACCAGAATTCTGTCCAAAATGTTACCGAAAAAACATACGTTACATCAACTAGTAAATCCTCAACACTTTAGATGTACTAAAGCTTGCTACGTGCATGCTGATATTCAACTAAATCTATTTATTGCGCATATACAATTCCGCGGCAGTATTTGAACCCGATCATATCTACGATGTAGGTTTGATCTTCGCATAACTCCTTATTCAGGTAAATGTGGTCCTTGTTTTGTATCTGAAAGGGGGATTTGATGTTTAGTTGACGAGAATGATGCACGATCACTTACCAGAGTCGCAAAACATCACCGAAAACGTCATGCTGGCGTACTTTGATGAACAGAGCAAAACTAAGAAAGCCCCAACCCTTTAGCAATACTATAGCATGCTACACGCCTGTTTAAATGTGTATAGAATATAGATATTTCGCAGTTTATGCGATTGCAATCCGCCATTGCTCTTATATAATATCTTTTAACAGATTTCAGATTGGCGTTTTCCATTTAAGAAGTCTTCGCATCCAGTGTGTGTCCATTATGGCCGAAATAGGGCTGTTGCTAACCTACGTCACTGCGAAGAAGGTGTGCTTCCATCGACATCTAGATATGAGTATTTGGAGGCATCTGGATGCCGTTGCCAACTATGTTCTTCCTCTGACACAAGTTGTGAAGGAGTTCGTTACAGAACTCACCGATCTCAGTCCGATTTTGGTTTTTCTCTGCACTAAAACTCAAACTTCCCCCAAATAGAATAACAAATCGGTATTACAGACATGCTAAGATATGAAACTTGTATAATGTTGGTAAATTATTTCGTTTTGTTCAGTTCAAAATGTTGGCTATATTTTTGTAAGTTTTGGTCTTTGGGCTTAGCTGATTGTGATGTGTGTACATACCTTTAAGTAAATAAATGCATATGTTCTAAGTGTTGTTTATTTAACCTCAATGTTCAATTTTGTTTGTTTTATGAAGGTTTCAGGTTATGTATAAGTAAGTATTGATACATTATCTTATTATAATATAAGAAATGCATAATTGTGTCACTTTAAATTATTGTTTAAACCAGTATGAATGGTTCTAAAACTTCATGTGATTGCTAATAATATTTTACTACACACAGAAAAGTGATCTCTCGAACGAAGAGAGAATTACTTGGCTGAAGTAGTTGGTAGGTTCGTATATACGCGAGAGATTATTGACTTCAACCAAGAAATTTTATTTCATGGAATAATTACTAGATTTAAGAAAGTGGTTACTCTGGTGAAGTAAGTAAACAGTCTTCGATGAAAAGTATATTTTTATTCCCGGTAAATATTTTTAGCTACTTAATGTAAGAATTTGGCACAAATACGTTTTCTATTGCTAATTAACAAGATAGGTATGTTATTTTTACTTACTCGTTCTACACTGTTGCGTGCGTTACATCAAACTATTCCATGTTGAAACGTTTATTGCACACTATAAATCACAATACACATCCCCAATAAATCACAAGGCACATCCCCTACGGGTAGTTCGTTGTTGTTTTAGTACTAGGTTAGGCTCCTTTGCGGCGCCAGCACGACGCGCGGGCGCGCGAGCCTTGACAAAATCACGGTGCGCATATTTATTCCAGAGAAAGGGATTACTTCAAAGAAGTGAGAATCACTTCAGTTAAATAATTGGTGGGTTTTTATTCAGTAAACAATACTTACTTATATTAAATGTCATATTTTCTTGGATCAAGTAACTACGCACTTGGATGGATTTACTATTACTTCGTTGGAGAAATTAACATTTTTGGGACGAAAAATTCAATTACTTCTTTCAATACAATATTGGTTCTTATAAAGAAAGAATTTATTTGTTGACAGCATTTATCTGAGAATTTATTTTACTTATATTGAGTATGTGGCATTTCTTGTATATACCTAACTTTCTACATCCAAGTAAATATACATTTGAATCTAGTAAATAAATTCATGAAATTATGTTTTCTCGTTCCAAATAATCACTTTTCTGTGTGTAGGTTAGAACAGAATATTTCTGGAAGAATCTAAAATTTAGAAATCGATTTAAAACGGTAATTAATCGAATTTTCGGTCAATGAATATTCATGAACACGTCGCTGACAATTACCTTAGATGTAGACATCGTCAAGTATAATTGAATTATTCGAGGAAATTTTAATTTACATATTGATAGTAAATATGCACAATGTTTTAAATTTAAATCTCAGACAAAACCCCCTTTCAAATTTACTGTGTTATTCTCCTCGATCCAAATAAATAAAAAAAGGTCTACCATAAAAAAACAGTTATAAATTATGAATAGAACAATGTTAATTATATACAATTTGACTGACAAATAAGTCCATTATCTTAATAGAAACGTACGACAGGGGTTGTACTGCGTAATACATCAAGAATTTATAATCAAGCTAGGTTATAACTTCCTATTTTCCCGTCATATAAGATCTAGTTAAGACACATATCAAGTACAGGATATATGCAAAAATAAATGGAGAATATTACACATGCTATAATGCAAATGAATTGTTATATTAATTCAAATTTAAGCACGTTGTTTTAATAATTGTATAATTGGTCATAATCCATAGTTAATGCATCACAGAAATATTATGCAGTTAGATAATATTCAGTGTGACATTATTCTGTTATTTCTGAACATCTGTTTCTAATAGTTCTATAGTTCTAGGCAAATCAAATTTGGTATGCTTTAGTGGGCATATATTTGAATCGGCGAGTTCGAAAACAGTACAAGTCCAAAATTGGCCATTTTGAACTGAAATAGCCAAAATGTTCACTATGATTTAGTCTATCGAATAGACCTAAAGAGAATACTTGAGCGAAATAAACAAGTTCAGAACAGTGCTTTTTTGCTCGCTCATGCAACGCGTTTCTACTCAGTTTCTACTGATATCAGTCGTAAACATTCGCCAACTGCGTAATTTGCATTCAAATCGTTGTTGAGGTACGCCGAACTAATCAATATGAATATGAATATCAAAAAGATAAATAATATTAAAAAAGTCCACAAGTATGTAACTGGTGAAAGAGTTTTACTACCACGTGACTTCCGGACCGACTACCACCGTAGAAGAGGAAATTTAATACTATTATGTATATAATCATCAAAATCTATATCATACTCTATCATATCGGCATATATCCATGCCATATATGTATAGGGTTTGTCAAAATTACCGGAACACCTAAATAATTTTCCAACTGTAAACAATTTCAAAACATTTTTCAAATAAAAGTTGTTTTGTTTTACACAATCTATCGCTTAAATATGTTTTTATTATACATGCTGTTCATTTTATTCTGGATATCTCGTAACCATCCCTTTTTCAAATCCCTTTTTCAAATAGGACATCCTGTGTAACTTTACATTTTTTAATTCTAAGATTAATTCTAAGCATCTTTTGTACGTTTTTTTTTTCATAAAATGCCTTATTTTTGAGTTATGATCAATTAATCAAAAATAGACGAAATCACTGAAAACCTAAATAATTCTCCACCTGAGAAAAAAATTTGTGTTTAAACAAACTATTGTTTATTCTGGAAATTTGGTAACATAAATTGTTTTAATTCTAGGATTAATTCTTTTATAGAAATCATTTTTTTAATACAATACTGTCATTTTTTAGTTATAAGCAATTAATCAAAATTCCTGGACTTCAAATTAAGAATATTTTCCCACATACATACACATTTATTTAATTTGCCAGCTTGAATATTTAATTTATTATGCTATTTCATAGTTTAGTTAGTTTTTCTTGGTTTTTTATTTTTTTATCCGTTAATAATCGGATAAATGATGCATTATATAAAAAAATGATTCTTACAAACTCTTAGAATTATTTTTTTTTAATATTCAGGGTGTTCTATTAGAAAAAGAAAAATTTACCAAATTTTCAGAATAAAATGAACATCCGTATATTGAAAATATATAGCTTGTTTAAAACCAAAAAACTTTTGTTTGAATTTTTCTTTGAAATTCTTTACGGTTAAAGAATTACTAAGGTGTTCCGGTAACGCTGTGTCCTGCGTGCGTCCGTCACGTCCGTCAGTTGCGTCCGTTGCGTCAAGGCCAACAACGCATCGATACCAAATAGCCTGAAGTAAATGAGCGTGTCCTACGTGGCATCGTTCGTCCGTCGTCTGATGCGGCGACGGATCCGCCGACGCAAGTTATATCAAATATTTTGATATTGCCGCATGTTTTCATCCGTCGCGCTGTGCGCGCACGCGCCTTGCTGGCCTGTTTTGTTGAAAATTTGTGTGAATATGTTTTATTTCGGGGGTTATGGCTTCCACAATATAATCGAATGTCATTGGTGACATTCTACAGTAGAAATGGAACAAATGTGGTGAAGTCCGTAATTGATGGTAAAGGTGGTGAAATTCGACAAATGTTTTCCTTTCTAGTACTATTTGGCTGGTTTTGTTTCTTGCTTTTTTACGATGTGGCATATTAAAAAATCTCAAATATGAGTTATCACATAGCAGCAGCTTCTGTTTCTTTGACAAACTCATGTTGTCGGTACGTAGACAATGTGATACTAACTTCCCAAGATATGACGTACCTATTATGTACGTGGGAATGGGGGATCTGCCGCACGTCGCGCCGGCGCTACGTTGGACAGGCACGACGGACGTAACGCAAAAACAAAACCACATGCGGCGACGGACGACGGACGCACGTAGGACACAGCGTAATTTTGACTAATCATTCGCCCTACTGAATTTATTTAAAAAAATCTGACGTCATTTTTAATTATCAATCTTCAAATATTACGGGAAATAAGTTTTATGAAAATCCTACATCATATATACCTACATCACAATAAAAATATTACTTAAATGCTTTAAATATACAAGTATTGTGAAAAATGTAAGCTGTTTTCCGTCGAGTTCAAACACAGTCATGTCCATGATGATTGTTTTAATCATAGCTCTGCTTTTAGTCAAATATAAATAAAATATGTACCTAATACAT
This sequence comes from Aphodius sticticus, assembly GCA_963966075.1. Lineage (NCBI taxonomy): Eukaryota > Metazoa > Arthropoda > Insecta > Coleoptera > Scarabaeidae > Aphodius > Aphodius sticticus. The sequence goes on from OZ014509.1 coordinate 70,874,303, forward strand.
TTAATTCCCTGTGAACTACTTTACATTTTGTCTATTGGCACAAAATAACTATACTTTTCAAGATATTGCACCAACAAAATTATTTTGTTAATTTTCTCAGAACTCACTTTTTGGACTTGTAGTGTTTTCGAACCGACCGATTCATTTGATAAATCAACAAATAAGTTTTTGCTTGCAAATCTTCATTTAAAAATTCTTTGGGTATCCGGTTTTGTTAAGTTAATAGCATCGTTAGAGCTGGTAACTATTTAGATAATAATCCTTAATTAAAAAAAAAAAAAAGAATTTTAGTCCAACAACAGTACTAGAGGTATTAGAATTTTAAATTTAATTCGTTGCAGAAATAAAAAAATGTGAAGTTGTTTTAGTACCCAGTATATTATTCGTCTAAGCAAATTAAACTGAGATTGATATTTTATAAATAAGTCAACGCTTAAAAATTCCTAGTGTATAAGAATGTTATTTCGATTCGAAACATCGCATATGTACACTTACAAAACACGTATCAAATTCTCGAAGCGGACCGGCCGGCTGGACAAAAACGTGTTCTATTATGGCTGTAAAATAACTACGCCGAATGTTGCTAGAATATTTGACGAAAACATACTCATACCGTCAATGCTCCACAGAAAAATACATTTTTCTTGTCGAAAGAAATTGTTTTCGAGGCATAGTACGAGATGTCTTTTTATATTTCAATTTCGCATTACATGCTGCATTACTAATGCGTTTCGGAAAATATTATAATATGAAATGAATAAGGAATTTATTGTTGACGCCAAAAACACTATACATACCTACATCACAATAAAAATATTATTTAAATGCTTTAAATAAATAAATATTGTTAAAAATGTACGCTGTTTTTCCGCCGAGTTAAAAAACAGTCCATGATGATTGTTTTAATCATAGCTCTGCTTTTAATGCAAATATAAATAAAATATGTAATACATTTAATTCTCTGTGAACTACTTTATATTTTGTTTGTTGGCACAAAATAGCTAACTGCTATACTTTTCAAGATATTGCACTGACAAAATAATTTTGTTAATTTTCCCAGAACTCACTTTTTGGACTTGTAGTGTTTTCGAACCGACCGATTCATTTAACTGTCAACTTTAACTTCTCAATTTTCGTTGATTAGAAATTTTATTATTTTTGTTATTTTTTTTGTAATTTTCTTTAGTTAAATATATGCCGTTGAAGTATAGCAAATTTGATTTGCCCGGAACTATTCCTTAAAAAGTTACAGGTTTCGAAAAAAAATGTTTCCGAATTTTTTTGAGCAGTGTATATACAAAATTTCAATATGCCAAAATAATATCTGCCACAAAAAGGATGTTATCATTATTTTGCGAAAACGGGATGTGGGAGAGTCATTTATTTCTCTTAATGCTGCGAACAAAACAGACTCAACCTATTTCCAATACAGATGGCTTATATATTATATAGATTATTATTAATGATGGCTCTTCTAAGTTTGGCAACAACTGGTATTTAAACCAGTGTACACTGCCGCTCATGGAAATTCGGACACATAGTAAACATATAGGAAATAATAATAAAAGCACTGATAACGTAGCAATAGGCACCTCTATTTCTACCAAATAGCGAACACATTCTTAACGTTGATTTCCAGTAACATACGACATCATTAAATGTGCTAATTTAAAATAATTTTTATATTTAATTATTATGCAACATTTATGCCGTTTTGTAACAGGTTGTTGGGAATTCGTTTCCATTAAAAACGGTTAAATACGAAATAACAAATAGAGTCATATATACTGCATCTCAGACACATGTTGCGACCCCATTTTTACCAGATTTTTGCATCAAATGCTCGAATTCGTATTCAAACGAGTCTGTGCCTGCAATCTGTAGTTTGCACAAGATAAGTCGGTCACGCGGAAGACATCATGCGCCGCGGAAAGGCAACAAGCAAGGAACAGCGTTCTGTAATTATCGCATTTCATCAGGAACGATTGTCAGTTCGTGAAAATGTAAGAAATAAGTCAACGATAAGTGACAGTCACCAATATAAAGAATCATGGAATTTGGATGACGTGTGCGGCCGGGACTATCACGAATAATTTCTCAAGTGGATGAAGAACGATTAAAATTAATTTTTAAGCAAAACAGAAAATTGACCGCACCTAAAATCACCTCTGAAGTCAATCGCGATCGTGAAAGACCAATTTTCGTAAGCACAGGGAAACGACGTCTCCAAGCGGAAAATGCATGACCGCGTTGCCGTATGAAAACCATTGCTTCGTCGGGGAAATCGTCAGAAACGACTTCAGTGGGCACGAACACATCGAAGTTGGACAAATGAAGACTGGAAACAGTAGAGTCTAACGATTATCGTTGACTCACTAGTTCCTGATGAAAAGCGATAATTACAGAACGCTGTTCCTTGCTTGTTGGCTTTCCGCGTCGCATGATGTCTTGTGCAAACTACAGATTGCAGGCACAGACTCGTTTGAATACGAATTCAAGCATTTGATGCAAAAATCTGGTAAAAATGGGGTCGCAACATGTGTCTGAGATGAAGTATTTATGGCTCTATTTGTTATTTCGTATTTAATCCTTTTTAATGGAAACTAGAAAATTCCCAACAACCAGTTACAAAACAGCATCAATAGCTTCAATAATGAAGGAAATTGAAAAAAGATAATAACGGTACAACCAATTGCTTGAAAATCTCTTGTTTTACTATCAAATAATTCCTAATCTAACACAGCCAGTAGTGTTGTCACTCCTTCCAAATAATCCCTTCTAATTAAGTCAAAATCGTTGGGCATTAGAATGAGTTGACGAGCTCACATGTAGGTGTGTAGATTGAGTTACTAGCTGTTGAATATCGAGTGCAGTAATTAAACCACAGATTCTAAGAATCGCGTCTAATGTATGCGAGCGCACGAGAAGAAGATTGCAAGTATTACTTGTATAAACTTTGAAAGGACGCTTCAATGCTTGGGCCCAATGTATCTATAAAACGGATCATTTGCCACGTAACAACGTCTCGTTCGACGTCATGTAATTTAGGACGGGTTTTTAGCTGCTCTTTCCGGACCTAACAGCTTTTATAAAAATTACAACGAAACTGCACTTTGCGATGGCTTACTACAATTCCACTAACTAGCTTTTATATCGTACAATATTGAATTAAATACAGTACACAGCGCTAAGTTCCGCAAGAAATTTGTTGGTACAAATAAGTAAAAAAATGGATACCACCGAGTGAGTGTTCACTGTTCACCTTTTGTGCGATAGGCTAATATATTTAGGGTTAATTAACTTGGAAATGAACGAGCAAATTTTAGCATGTATTGCGGAAATTACAATGGAAAAACGTTTGTGCTGCATAGAAATTTCAATTTGGTAAAGATAATGTGAAAACTGTAATGTAGTGATTGGATTTTATGAGCTATTTAGAGAACTATTTTTATTAGCATTGATTTATTATAAAATGGAGAAAATGTAAATTGTTTATTAATAACCTAGAGCAGCGTTTCCCAACCGCCGGTCCGCGGACCGGTGCCGGTCCGCAGAAATATTTTACCGGTCCGCGAAAAATTTCGCCCTTATCAAGGCGGCTCAACTATTTTTCTATACTTCATAACACTTGCTATAGGTTTCACTAGATGGCACTAATACCAATCAATAGAAATGCATGTAAAATATGCACAAAAAGTATATTCCAAATATATATCATCTTCTATTATTCTGAACTACAGTATTGTAATTGTACGATCACCAGTTTGGTGGTGGCAACATTGCTCACCTATACATACAACATCATTTATAACGATTCGTGTATGCTCCACCCAAGTATTGTGTCAGATCGTTTGTCTTTTATTTTATCGCGCTCGAACGTATTGTTTTTGAATATTGTGGGTTATAGTGTGTTGTGTGGTATTTTGGAAATAAATTTTCTTTCGTAAAACTTTAAGCCGTACAAAATGGAAGTAGGTACCTAAAAAAAGTCAAATAGCTAAACCTTCTTTCTTGGTAGAAGCAAGGACAATATTCAGGAGAAAAGTACTAATGGTATCGAAATTATGCCAAGTACCAGTACCTTCAAGTGTAGAACGACCACAGAAAAGGAAATGGGAAAAGGTAACTTTATAAGGCAATATGATAAGGAGTATCTAAAGTTCGGTTTAGTGTACCCTTGGCAGCGAACTATGGCCACTGCCTTTGTGTATAGTATGTTCAGAAACTCTTTCAAATGAAGCTATGATGCCTTTAAAACTAGCTCGTTTTTGCATTCAAAGCATAAAAATTTAACTGATAAGCCACTGGACTTTTTTGAAAAATTACACGATCAGATGAAAATTCAGAAAAGTCAAATGAAAATTATGATGACTACTATAGTAACAAGTCACTACTTCAAGAGTCTTATTTCGTAACTCTTCGTATACCTAAAAAAAACCATTCACTATTGGTTAGGAGTTAGTAAAGCTTTGCGTCTTAGATGTCGCTCAAGAAATTTTGGGTCCTCAACAAAATTTGCTACAAAATTAGAGGCTGGACCACTATCGGATACCATAACTCAGAGAAGAATTAATGACAGTGAACTTGACACCGACATTGAAATACAAGTTATAGTGGGTGTATAAGTGTCCACTTTTTTAGGTCGAAAAAAGTTTAAGCATGTACAGTGTCAAAATCAATTTTATGCAGTAGTTACATAATTTACATAAGCTTTTAAAATTACGTACTTAAAAAACATTAACAAAAATTGGCAGCGTACGGGGTTTTCTCCTCAAAACTCGTTTTAAAATCATCAAATACGTTGAGTCGGGCATATCAGCCAATTCATAACCGATTGACTTGAAATTGGGGCAGTCTTCTCCGATACCTACATATACCAGTCCAGCAAGTTTTTTTTATGAACTTTTCTAAACTTCTTTTTGATAACAGCTATTTGGTTATAAAATTGTCGAATAAAGAGTGTTCAATTTGTGTTCAATAACATGCCAAAATGCAAAAACATACTATTTGCTAACATCCTACGTACTGGACTGGGTTTTGTATCAGAGAATAGGTACATAAAATCGGTCTATATAGTAATTTTAAATCAATCAGGTGTGAATTGGTTGAGATATCCGATCGTTTTTGAAATGCAAATGATTATAAAGGAAAAGACTATGTTATGTCAAACAGAATAGTCTAGCAGAATATTTGATTTTTTAATAAAATTGATTTTTACACTACTACTAGGCACAACTTAGGATCATTTTTCTAACTCCAGGTGTGGTATTACTCCTTAATTGTCAGCCGGTCCGCGAAATATTTCCCCCACTTTTGCCGGTCCGCAAGCGTAAAAAGGTTGAAGAACGCTGACCTAGAGTAATGTTTGGTTTAAATACTTTCTGGTTCGTGTTCTTCGAGCCAAGTATTTTTATCTAATGTAGAATGAACACAGTTATAGACTTCTAAATTTTGTTCATTTTGTCAATTTTCAATTTATTTCCGGTTTCAAACATTGACCCTCAATAAATTGACTGAATTCCTTTCACCTTTCAACTGTTCTCGATGAACACGAGCCAACAATTCTTATGGCGAATTAATAAACATAAGAAAGAAAAACTTTAATCCTACAATCGGTTGCAAAAGTATTGAGGCTTGGGTTTGAAGGCTAGTAACTCTGAAACGGCTGAACAAAAAAAATTTAAATGAAGTGCGTTATACTCCTGAATCATTTCTACATAACAGGACTGACTATAAAAATTTTCTGCCCATCGGTGTAGCCACGAGCGCGAGAGAAGTAAAGAAAGGTACCCAATTTTTGCGGTTTGAAAATAATTCTCGACTTTCCGATTTTTGTTCTCCTAAACCACTTACCAAAAAAATTTACATTTTTGTTCAGGTTACAGTTAGAATCTCTTCTATAGATTGGTGTTTTTATTTTCTGGATTTCTTATGTAATAAAGTCTGTAAGCGAGCTTTTTATGGACGCGGATATCTCAGAAACGAACGGTAGCAGGACAACGCAGTTAGCACGTAAACAATCCTTATTTATTGTAATACTCATCCATTGATGTATAATAACATAATAGTATTATTATACAAGTTTTATAAGACGTCAAATTGGCGCACGAGTTGTTTTGGCCACGACGAGCGTAGCGAGGAGTGCCCAAATGGAACGAGTGCACCAATACGTCTTATAAAACGAGTGTAATATACTATTTTTTCTACTTTGCGTCATTAATTTTATATAAGTTTAGAAATTGTGGTTACTATATCGCGCTAAATTATAATCTAGGGTATTTTGCGGGTAGCACGTGGTAGCACTGTAGTAACTGTCAACTTCGTTAAGGATGATATCGATGAGATAAAATCATGACAAAATCTGATTGTGAATAATTTTACTCTACTTTAGCCTACAAGTTTGAATAAATATTCAGCGAGGTCGCAACGATGATCATAATGGAGCTTGGGGCAATACTTTTAACCCTACTGTGATAAATACATGAAACTTAACCTAAAAAGTTAACAATTTTAAAATAATGGTTTCATAAGTATAATAATCAGAATAGAAGTGTTTGGCGGTGACTGATTAGTTACTTCGAAGAACAAGAACTTACTAAAGAATTGTTATAACGCTTAACGTTTAATAGCGGTGTCTTCCTAATTCCGCTACGTAGCCGTTGCGGCTTATATATTTACAAGCACTTATAATTGAAACCCAATTGTAATTTCGGCAAAGTAGTTTATTAGAATAAATTATACTTAGTAAAATTACATGTGATGGAGGTAATACAAATACGTTGCACACAACCAGAACTAAGACGAAGTCGAAAGCGACGGACAAAGACGAATATGAATTGAACCGAGCATCCAAGCGTCCAAAATATTACCGAAAACTTATATGTTACATAAACTAAGAAATCCTCTACACTTTCAATGTACTATAGCTTCGTACGTGTATGCTGATAAACCATTTATTGCGCATATACAATCTCGCAGCAGTACTTAAAATCGTTTATATCTACGATGTAGGTTTGATCATCGCGTCATACCTTATTAAAGTAAATGTGGTCCTTGAATTATATCTGAAAAGGGGATTTGATGTTTAGTTGAAAAGAATGATAACGATCACTCACCAGAGTCGTAAAACATCACCGTAAACGTCATGCTGGCGTATTTTGATGAACACAGCAAAACTAAGCAAGCCCCAATCCTTTGGCCATACTATAGCAGGCTACACCCATGTTTAAATATGTATAGAATATTGATATTTTGCAGTTTATGTGATTGCAAGCGATTAAGAAGATGCAGTATGTGGTTATGTTGGGTTATGTATTGTACGTTTGACATATGGCATTTGATATCACTGTGTACCAATCAGACAGAAATGTTACTGTTTTCGGTATTACAATGTGTTAATTGTAACACCGAAAACAGTGTTACAATGTGTGCATTGTGAATGCAAAGTAGAAAACAGTTATTTACGAATTTTTAGGAATAAAAATTATGTCATCGTTCCGGTGCGCAGGATGGTTCCCCTCGGGGAAAGGGGATTACGCGCGGGAACGATGCGAGGCTTCGCGCGACGTTTTCAAACGATCAACTCTCAGGACCGTATTAAATATGTTTGTCATTTTCTCGTTCGGTTTTATTTTTGAAAATAGCATACGGGATTTTTTTTATTTGTGGGATTGTATACATATTCTGTTTTGTGATGTAGTATTATTTCAAAATATTATTTCAGCCAAAAATCAGTAGTTGATGATGATGACGTAGTTGTTCCTATAGGTTCTGGGGCCAAAACAAACGGTCCGGAAATTTCGGCAAATGTTTCAATTGCGGCAAATATTTGTCCTACACTTTGAACGTATTGTGCAGTTCCAGAAGAACCACTAACATCGGAACTATCGCGGCAACGTCTTTATCATTATCTAAAATCACTCTTCATTATCTGTACTGTTGTCGTTGTAGTCTAACAATTCGTGATCATCATCATCATCATCTTCATGCATGTTGATTATAATTGTTTCTACAATTGAGTCAACAACATGATATTTATCAAAGTATTGGTTTTGATTTTCAAAACCTAAAATTGTGTTGCAAATTTGCAACACAATTCTGCCATATCTCTTTTGAAACCGTGTTTTGTTACATAAATTTAACATATCTTTAATTTCAAATGTATTGTAGCTTTTTTGCAACTTTATTTTGTACGTATGCCCAGATTAATTCAATTGCAAGGGGCTACAGGTAACCACAATAATTTTACTTCATTGCTTCCGATTTATATAATTCCGAAAAAATCTAATAGAAGTGCCTTCTCTTGATGGTGATTTTTTGACAGATACAACAGCTGTGCTTTAGTTATTTGAGAAAGAAATTTCTGACATTGATAATTAATTGTTTTACTTCCTTGGAATAATACTTCAGCATTCTTCAAGAAACTTTATTCACTTAATAATTATGTATTTATGTTATCTTGATTTTACCCAAAATCATATTATTGGGGCATGAGAAAAAATATTTAGTTTTGTTATTTTCTTTGTTTATGCTATCTGATAATATTTTATTGCTGCTGTTGATTCAAAAAGCGTTAAAACAAACAAAAAACGTGCGTACGGCTCTTCGTTGTACACTTGCCATCTATTCTTTCATTAAACAAAGAGTCCACCATTTCTAACCATCAACTTCAATGTTGGTTACATCAATAAATATTTACGATGTTTGTTTTAATTCTAAGTACGGGCCTGTGATACATGCTGAAAGTCGGCCTCGAATCCCGAGCCGGTGACGACTGCGTTGAACGACGTGACGTACTTGCGCGCTGTACCAAAATTATATCGCATATTTATGTCGCTTTATCAAATTAATGAACATCTGAAATCTGTTTCTATTTCAATAATCTCATTAAACAAAATTGTTTTCGTGCTTGTCGTGCTAATCGTTGCCGAGATATCCGCTTCCATGGAAACCTTGTTTATAGCCTTTATTGCAAAGAAAATTAGTAAAATGCAAAAGCCAATCTGTAGATAAGATCTTGAGTTATACTCTGTGTAAATTTGAATTTTTTTGGACAAGTGGTTTAGCAGTAAAAAATTTGGATAGGCGAGCGTTTATTAAAAAGTGCTAAAATCGGGTACCTTTTTTTACATCTCTCGCGCTCGTGGCTAAACCGATGGGCAGAAAATTTTGATAACCAATCATGTTATGAGCAAATGATTCAGGAGTATAACAACACTTTATTTCATTTTTTTTGTTTAGTCGTTGCAGAGTTACGAACCTCCAAACACAGGGCTCAATACTTACGTCGTATCGAAATATCGAATATTACGTAAAATCTTGCTAATGCCTCTAATCAATTTTTGTAAATTGCAACCGACTGTTTTTTTGGATCGTACCGTTTGTTATCGTATATTGAATCTTATGTATTCTCAATCAGTCTTTGGTATCGATATTATCATATTTTCCGTATATTTTGAGCAACAACGGTAGCAAAAATTACGTTAAAGTAAGTAAAGTAAGACATTTCAGGAAGGTGTATAATTTCAGACCTATTAAAACTGTCCTGAATATGAAATCTGAACGTTCCGTATAATTCTCACCTTCGCTTGCAAGCTATAAAATTTACATTTACGCAGTAAACCATGAATTTTAACGCTGCCCGTCTTGCAATTTCTATGTATCAGCAATCAACTAGAAAACTTGGAAAAACTTGACGTAAGCAACGAAAAATGGACAGCGCTATTTACATAAATTGGAAAACTTTGCAATTGACTATGGAATATTTAATAGTAATTGTATAGGCAAACGTGTTGTATAGGTTAATGTAATTGCCTGTAAGAAAAGGGGAACTTCGGCAAATTATTAATCGAGATGGAAATGAAATGCAAACGTAGGACGAAACTATCGAAGATTGGTAACTACGGCTTCATATATTTCCATCAAATGTTAATATTTGACTTATAGTTTTAAATGAAATTGCATGATCAATTCCATCTAACCACCTGCACGAAATAATTGGACGGTAATAAATCTTCAATTCGTCTGTTATTTCGCAATATGCCACCAAGGTGGAACAATTATTTCGAACGTTCGTCATCGACGTATACAGAGACATCCAAAAGGTCGACATACATGTAATTGGATGTAAAAATTTTCGGAGGTGGTCACAAGAAATCCATCATCCATCATAATCAAATATTCGGAATTTTCCAGCCAACAAATAATTAGTAGAGTACTAGAAGAGTTTTAGAGCTAAGTGTAGTAAAGCATTTTCAGCCAAATTATTTTATGAAAGTGCATACGTTCTGACGCATATTTATCATTTTTTTAAGTCTAAATGGTTTACCGGGTACGTTCGCGTGACGTTAGTTACTCAACCTCTAAAATATAAAATCCCTACTAATGTTGAACTGCCGACCTCTAAATAGAAAATGTATTTCTTTGCGTTTGCGTTTAGTGGAACATAAACTGCATTATTTATGTTCGCGTTTTCTGTTGGCGTCGCGTCTGCGTTTGCGTTTGCGTTCGCGTTTGCGTCTTAGAACGTAAACTGGACTTTATAATATTCTAATAAATTAATATGAAAATACTGTTTTCTTTTTATTAATTACAAACCATACGCCTTATCAAACCTCTTGGTTAATAAACTGCAAAATGCAGCTGAAACCACCAGGTGCACTTCAGCGAATAATGACTAACCGTTTCTTATTCGAAATATTTGAAATCGCGTAGGCCTCGGTAGCATTTGACGCGCTGTGAATTTCTTACGAATAATGATGACATTTAATCCATTTGTCGGAGGCATGCGTGACAAGTAAGGAATTAATTAGCCATTGCGGAGGCATGGGTGTGACACCCATCCTTCGGGAAATTCACCGATAATGCATATTAATGTTTAACAAGATTTAAACTTCCCTTATACTGATTTAGAAAGATATTAAAACATCATTAACGACTGTAATTGCATATGAATTGAAGCAAGGATAACATAATGGGGAAATAATTGGTTATTTAAAAATAGGAATGTTCCTGTCAATGGTCAACTAATAAAGTATATTTCCTGAAATTTTCAACTAAAAATATTCAAAAATGGTGGAGAAACAAGAAATCTATTTCTCAAGCTCAGTTTTACCAATTTTTAAATGAAATTATCAGGGAATATTCTTTAAATATAGTACTATTGAAAGAAATATAATGAAAAACCGATTATTTTTTTTAAGGTCTTCAAGCAGATATTAGATTAGAGTAGCTTTCTCGTATGTATTGAGTTGAACTTTGAACTTATGCATATGAAAACTTTAATAAAGAAAATGAATTTTTAAAGGCTTCCTAGTCTATTGTAATCAACACAATGACATTCAATATATAGTCCATTCAATAAATTTTGTTTCATCCGTTGGTATATACTGCTGAAAAGAAAATTTTAATTTAAAAAGTATTGTGTGGCCTAACCTACAAATTACTTAGCTATATTATTAGTTTACCGATGATTAATGAAATTAATTAACTACACTTTTTCAATGCCAGTTTAAACAACAAACTCAGTTCAATCATACAAAATCGGCATTAAAAACCCCAGTCCAAGAGATCTTAAAAATAAGTGAGAAATATATTTATATTAAAAATCAATAATGATGGTTAAGCAATAATGATTTTACCAAATTCAGAATTGTACTGACTTTGCTTGTTATAGTTGCTAAGCCAAGGCGCCCAGTAAGGAACAGCGGATAAAAATTCGCTGTAGAAAAAAAGACAAATTTTTATTGTGATTTTTCAAAAATGCCAAACTCCTAGTTGTGGGTTATTCCGCTGTAACGTGTCACACCCGTCACGACCGTTTAACGACTATACAAGAGCAATGGGGGCTTTTATTATTATTTTGATGGAACATTATAACAAAAAGACGACTCATCTTTGAGAATTGTCGTAGATAGATGTTCAAACTGATAAGTTTTCTGAAAAACCTTTTTAAATAGCCGTAACGGTCGTTACCAGCACAGCGATCTCTTGGTTTTGGTAACCTAAAATTAAAAAATCGCGGAATGACCCTAGTGTAAAGTTTCTATTCTAATAAAGTTAATAAATAATTCTAGTTTTTATGTAAAATTTAGGCTAGCTACTATTATATTGATTGCATCATTATTATAACTAAGCGCAACCTGATTTCGGTGCCCCTATACCATATCCATTCGAAGACAAAAGTGTTATAAAATAATGAAAATATAATATGTATATATTTGTAACAAAAATTAAGAAAATCTACAAAAAGTTATGCAAAAATATAATTTGAAATAAAACCAAATAAAAATTTGAACAAGTTCATAATGTATACACAAACACAAAAATAGATTATTACTATCATATTATAAAACGGAATATCATAAAATGAAGCGCGTTGGAACTAAATTTAAAAATAAAGGAAGAAAGATTTTATAAATTTTAATATTATAAGTTCTAAATTTTAAAATAATCAAACTAACTTTTAAACATTATTATAATTTGCAACATGTTGAACATTTGTTGTAATTAATATTACGGCTAATTATTACTATTATTCGCTCGTAATGCGATTAGTATAATTAATTCAGGTTAGGCGCTCTAATCATTTGTTCCTCCAAGGTCAGAGGACATTTATAGGCGAAGTTTCCGGAAGAACTAAATTTTAAAAATTCTTGGGTCATTGTATTGTATGTGGATTAGCTATCCTGTACACTAGAATAAACCGGTTTCACTAAAAATTAAATTTTTTATCCAACATTGTTTAGCGAAAAGAGAGCATTTTCAATATTTTGCAAATTTACAACAATTATTCATGTTTTACTAATTTTTAATTATTTATATACAGGGTGTGTATAAATTGGCGGAAAAGCTACACGTGGCGGTGTTCTTCGCAAAATTCTGAGTAGACAATCTATAATCTAAAATGTTGTACCGTGCTTCTTGAGTCTTCACGAGGTCTCCAAAGTCATGATATCCGATCTCTTGAATGGTGTTATTATTTCAAATCTATTTATGGAGAAGCTGCAGTTTAGAATAAAGAACAATATTGAAAATTTTTCTTTTCCTAAATGTTATCTTTCTGCCTAAAAAGTTTGTTTTTAATTTCGGTATTTCGTTAATTTTGTCATAAAAATACATTCGGCAACACTGTAGAACATGGGTAACTTAATTTTGGCATTTGTCACTTTTGACAGTTGTATAATCAAATTAAGTACTTTGACTTGTTTGTGCTAATTTCGTCAGTTCTACCGTTCTACCGTGATTATTCCTACAGTTCATTAGTTAATTAGTTTATTAGTTATTGTATTTTACGTTATCTTTTCGTTCGTTCAACATGGAATATACGTTTAATGAGTATGCCGATATGTATATGGTATATGGACCCATTGTTTACAGTGCATAGTAACACGAACACCTGTTGGATTTAGCGTTGCCAAATCTATGTTTCTTTCAAACGGCTCCTGAGGGCACAATAATGACGCTACAACATTTTAGTATAAAGATTGTTCACTCAGAATTTTACGAAGAACATCGCCACGTGTAGCTTTTCCGCCAACACACCCTGTATACAACATTTCTAGTTTACGCGATAACAATATGTCTTTCAATAAGTGTGTAAAAAAAATAGAAATAGAATAGAAAAACAGGAGAAATGGTAGAAAATAGCCCTGATTTTTAGTGCGGGTACACCAAAATGTACCCAACGGCTCACTATTTGGCACTGAATGAAGCTCAGTTTACAATTTTATGTTATGATTTGGTCAATTTTGTTTAATCAGTTATATATATTTTCAGTTTCTACTACTCTCTCGATAATTGAGTGAATTTCAATTCATATTGTCGCCTTTCTATTGCTTATTAATTTTTTACTTTATCATACGCAGTATGTAAAGTATTGTGTAATCGTGCCAAAAATTTTTTTAGCGGAAATATGTCTTTTTGGGTCCCCTGAACATTTTTAACCAAGGTACAAAAAAATGTCTGTGTGTGTGTGTATGTGTGTGTGTGTGTGTGTACCCGTTTTTGTGGCGACGATTCCGGAGAAACTACTAAAGGTATCGGGACGAAACTTCATATTTAGAAGTTTCATAACCAAACTTAGAGCTGAAAAGCTTTCTGTTGAAAAGGGTCCAAAGAAACTGGTGGTTTACTCTTAGCATTTTTCGAAGATTTTGCAAATGAGCCGCTATTTGTGTAATGTCGTCAAAATAGTTAAATAATAAATTAAAGGAGAGGAAATTTTCTATAATTTATGTATATGACATTTTTTTGTAGAATTTATAGTTTAGCCGCATGAGCAAATTCTATTTCATCGAGATCGGTCGTACTGCATTAAAGCTAGTAGCCAGGATATGTCAGATTTTTTGATTCTAATGACAGTAGCTAGTGTCAAACGCTAATGTTTTGAAAATACTACTGTCATTATAGGCTGCGTTCGGATATTGAACACCGTTACACTTTGTACACCCAATAACACGTAAGTGTCATTTGGACGGTGTACCAGGTGTCAGCGGAGTACAATATCCGAACGCAGCTTTAATCGAGATATCTGTCTAGTTCTACAAGTTTTATTTTAATGCAGACATAGCCGATCTCGATCAAATAGAATCTCATGCAGCTAAACTAATAATTTTATATTTAGTATGATAAAGTCATGTGCCTGGCCACATCAGATTTTTTTATTAAGAATTGTTTTAATGTTGTCAATTTTTTCTCTTCGTCTTAGGTGTAACAATTCTCTCTCGATAATATATTGAATTCCAATCAATATTGCCGCCTTTCTATTGTATATTAATTGGCTATTATATTTGTTTATTGCAGACTCGATAAAATAATTGTGGAATTTCCGATTTTGTCTATTTAGTCACTTCTTTTCGACATTAAATATCCTCTCTGGACAAGTTAGCCAATAGCTTTTTTTGCTTTCACTCTTAAAGATATGTTGTACGCTTTTTTCTTATTTCAAAAACTCATCAAAATTCATCAAAAATTCAATTTGAGTCGCTTCGCCCCCCCCCCCCTAACCATTACTACTTTATGTAATCTTCTATAATTTTGTATTGCACTCCTATTATTATTTAATTCAGATACCAGTGTATCACCAATAACACTACTAATGTATACGATAAAACTTTGTTTTATTTTTAATGTGTTTGGTTTGATGTGTTTGGCGATTATTTGTCGAAATATATTGTTCGCTCTTTTCTTATTCCTACAATAAAAATGCAATTTGGGGCCCCCACAAGCGGGGGGCCATAAGCGCACGCTTCTTGCGCCTAGAGGGTCATCCGCCACTGGTCATGTATAATAGCTAGAATAAGCTTATAAATAAGCGAATAATCGTGTCAAAGACATTAATAACAATAATGGGAGTTAAAATCACAGTACTACCTGACAATGACACACAAACATTTTCCTAATTATATGTAGATATTGTGACATCACAAAATGCCAACTTGGTATTTTTAATTTTAGAGAAATATCAAAACCTATGAAAAAGAAGTTCTATATAATTTTTTTGCCAAAATTTTGATGGTAATTTTTCTAGCACAGCCTTGTTTTTTTAAACAGCAAAACTCCGAACTTAAAGCTACGCCATGGAAAAACTCATACAAATTTACTGCATTAATATAAAACTAGTTAGCCAGGATTTGACAGCTATTTTCATTCTAATGACAAGAGGTAGTGTCAAACGCTGATGTTTTGACAATACCTACTGTCAATAGAATCAATATCTGTCAAATCCTGGCTAACTAGTCTTATTTTAATGCAGATCTCGATCAAATAGAATCTATTAATTTTATATATAGTATGATAAAGTCATGTGCTGGTCACATCAGATTTTTACTATCCAAACTGAGTTCTTGTGTTTATTTATTCTTGTTAGTTACCCCAGAATGATTTTGTGAAAACGGCACGTTTTTGACATTAGTTTTGACTATTTTTTTAAAGAAACAAACATTACCTGCAAATAAAAACCAAAATGTATATAAATAAACACTTTATTACCAATACATTCATATATATTTCAATCAGTCAGTATAATATGTACATGTCAGAATGTTTACATCAGAATCTTAATCCGAAACCCTAAATACATTGAATCCAAACGTCAAAACCGTCAATTTTAGAAAAATCACATCAAACTACCAAAAAAATACTGATACAAATACCGAAACCAATGTGATTTTAGTAAAAGAGACAAAGATATTTGCAGCCATAACCTAATCTTTCTTGCAGTGGTAGCAGGAGCAACTAGCAGCGGATTTGAAGGTCAAAGTCCGAATTCCGTCCACGCAGAGCACTCTAGCTTCCAACGGTTCCGTCTCCATGATGTTGCAACACTGTCCAACCGATGTGATTGGCTGCGTTGGACTGACCTTGGGGCTTGAAGGAACCGCCCAACTTTCGCAGTACCCTCGGCAAGCATTGGTCGTCATATGAAACTCCACACACTCTGGAATACTAATCTTCCTAGTATGACCTAAGAAACAGAAAGAAACTATAAGATAAACGAAAAATACCACGAAGGGTTTCGATTTACGAGAACAAGCATCATCAGAGAAAACTAAGACTTTTTCTATGAACTCACCTACTTTATGGCAACCTGGTCTCTGCCAGGCATCTTTTGCGATGACTGGTGATGATAGAAGAGCGTTGGTTAGGGATAAAATAGCCACCAATAACCAACAGGTTATCATTCTGTGAAATACAAAACGACTTTATCACTTTTATTGTTTAAAAGAGAAAAAATGAGTGTAAATCTTAAGTTTTACGTTTGAAAATTGCTTACCTGAGGTTCGACGCGGACGTTCTGTAGCTGACTGCGTCGCGACGCCGAATGGGAGGTTCGGAGCGGAGCTTTTAACGTGCTGTCTTCTTCCATCAATATGCGACCCCCACTTTCGAGCGCGTTTCGCCCCCGCTATCTGATGACGATGGATTTTAGCGCAAAAATTACCGTGGTAATGAACGTGGAGATTTGAATTAATAAGGGAAAACAAGACGATTGTCTTGGTGTTGAATAGGTATGATAGGGATGCCTAATGGATTTATTATTGATGAATCGGCTGTTTTGTTTTATATTTTTGTATTTCTGGTTTGTTAGTTCCGTTTTTGGTTCCGTTACTTATTCGTTTTTATTAGTAGTTGGAAAGGGTTATTTCCTAAGAACGAAATCGACTGTAATTTAAGGTTTTTCCAAGGTCACTACATTTTTAATTAAGTACACTCACCGATAAAAAAGAACTGCCTAATATTTTGCTAAACTGTTATTTTCAAACACGTGTTTATTATTTTCATCAATTTTTTGTTAGAACGAGACAAATTACGGCTATATACAGGATGAAGCTATATACTGAACCATTTTAAAGAGAAAAGTGATACACCACTGCTTTTTCTCAAAGTAAATTATTTTTAAAATCCTCATTCCTTTCTGAGCAAATCTGGTCTCTTGATTTTTTTCGTTTGACGTACGGTTTTCGCATAAACAAATAAAATTCATTCATTTACATGTTGTTATTAAATTTGTTATTATCAATGAGTTCTACTATCTAGTAGGTAAGAAGCAGATTTTGGTTCGTAAACAAAAACAGTTTTGACAGTTGTCTATCTAGTCTAGTTGTCACGTAAATTTAAGTCATCAAAATTAACAATACAGATTTTTTTCTTAAAACTTTAGCACCTTGTAATTCAAAATTTAAGACCTTTAGGACATATGTTTATGTAGTTTATGTTGAGTATAACATAAGTAATGGAACTGAAATAACTACATTCTGAGATGCAAGATTTATAAAAAAAAGACACTGAAAAGACCAACTAAGGTGGTTTGAGTTGGAAGAACGGCATGTTTAGAAGGTTGCTTGTTTAAGTTTTATTAGATTTATATTTTGAAACAATGGGTATTTATTAAAAAGTAACAATATTAAAAAATCTGATGTGGCCAGGCACATGACTTTATCATACTACATATATATATATAAAATTATTAGTTTAGCTGCATGAGACTCTATTTGATCAAGATCGGCCATGTGTGCATTAAAATAATACTACACAGATATATCGATTAAAGCAGCGTTCGGATATTGTACTCCGTTGTCACCGGGTACACCGTCCAAATGACACTTACGTGTTATTGGGTGTAAAAAGTGTAATGCAATATGCGAACGCAGCTTATATTGACAGAAGTTATTGTCAAAACATTAGCGTTTGACACCAAGACTATCTACTGTCATTAGAATCAAAAAATCTGACAAATCCTGGCTACTAGTTTTCATGCAGTACGACCGATCTCGTAGAAATAAAGTTTGCTCATGCAGCTAAACTATTGATTGTACCAACAAAATGTCATCCTCCAGTTCCTTTGCACCGTCTTCAACAGAAAGCTTTTCAGCTCTCAGTTTGGTTATGAAACTTCTAAATATGAAGTTTCGTCCCGATACCTTTAGTAGTTTCTCCGGAATCGTCGCCACAAAAACGGGTACACACACACACACACACACACACATACACACACACATACACACACACACACACACAGACATTTTTTTGTACCTTGGTCAAAAATGTTCAGGGGACCCAAAAAGACATTTCCGCTAAAATCTAAAATTTTTTTTTGGCACGATTACAATACTTTACATACTGCGTATGATAAAGTAAAAAAGTTAAATATTTTATTACATAATAAATAGGTATACTCGCGGAAAATAGTATGTATACATCCTGCATCTTTTTGCGGCGTTATAAGTCAAAATGTATCCAATAAATTTCGGTCTGATTATTTTTGAATATTTCCTAAAATACAAAAAATTTCTGGGTGAAAGTCCGATCTAAATTTGCCGCCGCGTCGCACAAGGTAGTACGTCACACAAGTAAACAAAACCAAGTCCAAACGTGCACAGAATGCCTATAGCAATTTGAAATGTTTAATTATGAAATAGAAAATATTGGCAAAATTGATGTACATTTTTTGGTGTGTAAAGCAAAAGTTTTAAAGACTGAGAGTTTTGTATTGTCCATAATAATAAAAATGAAATATATAAAAACAGTATTTTACACAATACGAGTTGCATAAATGGCAAATTTGGCAAATTTAATTCAAGATTAAACCTTGGACATTTTTGTGCATATTGCGTATTGCGTGCCTACACACAGAAAAGTAAATACTTCACTCAAAGCAATATGCTTTCATCCAAGTAAATGATTAGTTTGCTATAGCCGCAAGTAGATATTTTCTCAAGTTAAGAATAAAGAGATATTGTTGAATTGAAATGATCATATGCTTGTATATCTGAGAAAATATTTTCTTGCAATGCGTATAGATATTATTCATTCAAGAAAACTATTCTCACGTTGAGAATAATGGAATTTTCTTAAAGTGAATATATATGCTTGACAATGAGAAAATATCTTCTTGAAATGAGTATAGATATTATTAGTTCAAGAACATGATCATAATGTATTGAATAGAAATTACTGTTTTAGTTTTTTTTTAAGGTAGGGAATTGTGTGAAATACGTAGACAATAACTTAGCGAATGATATTTGTTTTATTGTATGAAATTTCTTTGCTTAATTACATATATACTTACCTATTTATAAATTATCACTACCTACAATATCTAAGGCATGGAAAAGAAACACCATATTCTATTAGACATCAAATTGTTTCCATTATATTACACAAGTAAGTTTTCTGTGGCATGTATGTTGATTTGGTGACCACTATATGGCTAGGCAAAATTTACGTACCGTGTGCGTCACAAGTCACAACTACGAACTGCGTCGCAAATATGTTGAACATAAGTACTGTAGGTTATTCGCGCAAAATTAAGACTATATACTTTCATAATATTATAGATCGCGTAGTTATTGCGTACAGTACCTACAAAATTATTAAAGATATACATACATATTGAACTCTTCCCGGACAATACTCGGTAGTCAGCGAACACGACGCCATAGCAGACCCCAACTAACTGAAGGCAAAGGCCGATGCGAAAAATCTTAAATCTCGGCAACGTTCGTGCACGTTTGAGTGTAAATGCGCAAGCGCGTTGCAAGCAATGGCTTACTTGATTCAAGATATTGATCAACTACTTGAATTGAGAATTTAAACTACTTGGCTTGAAAATTATATACTTAACCGATACTAATAACTCTGAGATTGGGATATTCTTGAATTGTGAGAACAAGGAATTCTTAAATGAAAGAAATTGTTTCAAACCAAGTAAATATTAACTTTCATCTAAGCAATAACCGCAAGTAAATAATTTTCTCACGTTTTGAGAATATACTTCGCTGTGTGTATGCGTGCATATTGCGAACCCCTATTGCGTATAGGGGTTCGTGCGGAAGTAGAAAAATTACTTTTAAAATCTAAAGAAATAGACATTCTCTAGTAGCAAAATCCCAAGTTTTGCGTAGTATTGCGATATAAAAATGCATTTTTTAATTATGCTGCACCCTAATGAACTTTACTCATTGGTTGTGCTCACAATATTTTATATTTTTATCTACACCTCACCTATAATAAGTTCATTGCACACATATCTATGACTAGCTAATCCCCATAATCATACACGCCAATGACTATAAATAATAACTTCATTATTTGAACGAACTGTCATCATTATACAACGCTAGTGTCAAAGTCTGTCAGAACCTACGTGGATGACTGTTATGTGACAGTTCGCCTCGCCATCATCGACAAATACATTTAAAATATTTGATATAAAATGGAATTCGTGAGTCGTAGATAAAAGATCGTATTCGACTCGCACACAACAGATATAAATCGCTCGCATGTTTACACGCTCGCCTACGGCTCGCTTATAACTCCATGCCGGCGCTTTATATGTAGTTGTGTACTCGTACACGCCAATGATTATAAATAATTACTTCATTCATTGAACAAGTCTGTCAAAACCTACATCGATGACAGTTATGTGACAGTTTGCCTCGCCATCATCGACAAATACATTTAAAACGACTCATAAAAAACATAAAACTTCATGCTCGCGAGTTATATGCTCGTCAAATAATATACTAGTATATTTATAAGAATGTTTTATGTAAGAGATGTTATGATAATTAAACAAAATAAAGGATTCATATCAAGTTACATGTGTTATGAATATAATCAAATATATTATATAAATTAATAAGTTTTCTGTGTTGTAGTCATAGTCAATAAAATAGACTAAATTCTAAAACACATAAAACGACTGTAGCCCAAGTCAAATTATTTGTTTGTAATTTTCTTGTTATATGTGAGTCGTAGATCTG